>CAWUFW010000350.1:0-600000 GCA_963921515.1 Calotriton arnoldi | reverse complement strand
AGATGAGCTTATTTCATATCTCAGGTGAGATTTCTGTTTTGCTCCCCAGTGGGCACGGTAAGAGTTAACCGCACGCAGTCAAGAATCTTCCCAATAAGCAGTGGACCTAAACAGGGATGCCTGCTCTCCCCCATTCTGTTCAACACTAGAAGTAGAAACCTTAGCACAATAGATAGGAAAGGATGCTCTAATTAGAGGGTGGAAATGGACCATTAGATAGGATGAGCGAATTTCTCTTTATACAGAAGCTTTTCTGCAGTACATAATGATTTGAAAAACTTGCAACATTGAGTTCAATATTTCACATAGACATAAGTTACTCCTGATATATCAATTGGGGAAAATCCATGCTGTTCCCCTATAAAACATAGATATAAATTTCAGAGCTTCCAATGCCTCTCAAAATTGAGTATACATATTTTAAATATATAGGGGCTTGGATATCACAGGACCCACAATATTTTATGCTGATAACTTAGACCCATAATGAGAGATCTTAGTATAGATATTTCACACAGGAAAAAGATTCTCTTGCACTGTTGGGTTGCTCCGCCTTATTTAAAATGTCTGTGCTCCCGAAATGCCTCTATGAATTACAGGACATGCCACATAACGCAGATTCCTGCTGGATCGATCCTTAACTGTGTGATCCTCCTCTGACCCGGACTGCACCAGAAGCCGTGCATGTCACATTCTCTGAAGAGCATGACTGCACAATCAACAGTATCATGCAGTTGCACTTTGCTTGTTTGGCATACACACTAATGGCCTGATTACGAGTTTGGTGGTGCGGGAGTGTGACCGCAACACCAAACCCGTGTGCATACCGCCCGCCAGATTTTGACTTTTTTAGTCACTTGCGGGCGGTTCTTTGGCATTACCATGGTGGTGCCCAAGAAACAGGCCCCAGAACGGGAACATCAAAGTCAGTACCTGCATGGCATGGACTGCTGCAGTCCATGGCCTGCGGGTACTGTGGTGCATGCACAAAGGGGGGCACAACATGCACCCCATGGCCCAGAGGCAACAGGGTGCCCGAAGGGCCCCCTTTGTTTCCTTTCTGCCACAGTTTTCATGGAGGAGGAACCACCATGAAAACCATGGCGGAGAGGAAACTCATAATATGCTTGGTGGGACCACGGCGGTCCCGCCAAGCATACTGGGGCCTCAAGACCACCGCGCCACCACCAGGGATCTCTGAACCCTGGAGGTTGCGGCGGTGCAATGGCGGTCCAACAGACCAACTTGCAATGGGGCGGTCGCACCACCGGTGCGGCAGTGGCAGTATCCACCACCGCATCACCGTGAGTGTACCATTCTACGCCAGTCTGCTTTATGCTACACCACTCTACTCCACTCCACTCTGCTATACAACACGCAACTCTACTTTATGCCACTCCAAGCCACTATATTTCACTCTATGATGCTCGACTCCACTCTACTCTGCGCCACTTCACTCTACTCTATGCCACTCTGCACCACTCCACTGTACATCAACCCTCGCTATGCCACACTATTCCATGCCACTCCACTTTACACTATGCCACTCCACTCTATTTCACACACCACTCTATGCTACTCTACTATACTCCACTCTACGCCACCCCACTCCTCTCTACGCCAATCCTCTCGAATACCTATCTAATCTACGCCACTTCACTCTATGCCACTCCACACAATGCCAGTCTATGGCACTCTATGCTACTCTATTCAATGCTACGATACAACACTCCTTTCCACTCTACACCACTCCACTCTATGCCACTCCACTAACTTTTAGCCATGCTGAACAGCAGCCACACTGCTGTACAACCTAGCTAAAAGACAGTGGCAAAGTCAAAAGCTCTCACATAGACAAGACCTATTGACTTTGACAATGCTTGTTTTAGTAGTAATTTACACTCAGATTTTCTGAATAGGCAAAAGTAGTGAACGTACACAAAAGTGCAAATTACTCTGTCTGAGGTGTCTAACCGTACATCTACAGACCCTGTCCATTAAAGTTCCCCATACTGGACTAGCATTGAGAGCTTCTCCCTATCCCATAGTAAGTTTTCTAGTTACCTAAAAAGTCAAAGATGTTAAACCTCTCCTAAAAAGGTGAATGCTGATCTCAATTTCTATCAAACCATAGCTCGTCTCATCTTTCTTTCCAAGGTTATTGACAACTAAGTGATATTCTTTATTATATTTTATGGTATTTTAATGGACAATAACCTACCTGATGTACATCAGTCTAGCATTAGGTCAAGACTGTTAGGCTACACACTGTTAATGATGCTCTGCACATTCCTGAAGGGGAGAATTCTGCCTCCTGATTTTCCTTGGCATATCTTTTGCTTTCAACTCAGATAATCATAGTGCTATCCTTGTTACTCTTAAGAGCAGCATGGGAATAGGAGTTCACGTTTCCAAGTGGCTCTTCTCATTACCGTTCTGGAATACCTCAAGGCTATATCCTATCTCACACACAGTTCCACTTAAATACGGAGGGCCTCATGTATGAGGTTTTACCGTAGGGCAGCGCCATAGGCCTTCCTGCTGCGCTGCCCTACGGTAAATAAAAGGCCAGGAATGTGCCGTATCTATCAGATAAGGCGCATTCCTCTACTTTTCCCCTGCGCCGGCACACAATGGGCTGCTGTGCGCCAACGTAGGCACCTTTGCACCATGGTGCAAGGGTGCCTGTGGTGCAGGGATGATTATTTCTGTGCAGGAAGGGAAACCTTCCTGCACAGAAACAATCAGAAGAGGCTTTTTCCTCTTTTTATGTGTGCTGCAGAATGCAGCACACATAGAAAAAGAAAAAACGAGGAGAAATAAAGATATTCCCCCTCGTTGTGCCTTCCTTACATACGTTTTTGGCGCTGCCTCAGATTTACGATTTCTCGTAAATCTGGGGCACTGTCAAAAAGCTATGGATGTTGCTGGGAACCCCCCCAGCAACACCCATTGCATGCCCCTTTAACGCAGAAAACCGCGTTAAAGGGAGCCATATATACGAGGCAGCATTAAGCCAAAAAAAAAGTGGCTTAGTGCTGCCACGTAAATATAGAGCAGGCTCCTGCGCCACGGAACGTCACAAAAAGTGACGTTCCAGCGGCCCAAGGGGCCTCATAAATGAGGCCTGGAGACTCTTGGGGAGCCACTGTATGAATTTGGCACCATCGATCACCAATATGCTGATGACGTGCACTTAAATCAAAAAAATATCTTCTTAGACAAAAATCCCTCTGGTCTCCCAGGCTATTGACAAAACACAACCCTGGATGTCTCAGATCGTTCACAAACCTAATTTACAGGAATACTACATTCCTACTTGATATGTTTCTGACCTACTCATCTTTGGTGGTGCACACACTATTGTAAATAATGTAATATACATGTCCTTTATTCTGGGACAAACATCACTACCACCAACTATATTGGAACCCAAAAAGGCTTGACCTTACTTGAGAATGCTTAAATGTATCAAATACTTTTACCGGTTAAATGACTTCAAAACGATTTTCCAAGCTCGTGTACTCTCCAGATTTGTATTAGGGCAACTTTCTACTCACTCTTTGTCCAGGATCTGTCTACCTTGATTAATGCTACCCAATGTAAGGATGGTCACTTGATCTCTGGCACACAACGCTTTTTTCACATCACAGTAGTCCTCATATCATTAAAATCATTCACTACTGAAGCCAGATGCATCAACAAAACAGCGTGTGTCATTGACAAACTCTTCCACTCCAAATCTCCTTAGCACTTGGCTTAGAAGTTTATCATCTCAGATGGATGTCACAATTTGCAGTTCTGGTGTACTGCGTTTGGGGACTCCAGCCTTCAACAAACAATGCATCATCTTCCAATCCTTCTCAGACTGTGCCCCAAAAAATCTGCAACACCTTCCCTCCAGAACTGTGAGTGATCCCCTCACACGCTGCTCTCAAAAGGGCCATAAAAAGGCTGCTGATCCACCTTCAACCATCCTCTTCCTGCTTAACCCTTCACAAACTTTCGAATTGCTCCTGTTCCCCTCTTTTCCTTCATCCCAATGAACCCCACCTTTGACCCACTACGGCATTTTTTTTGTTCAAATTCACCTTATTGGATTTGTCCCTCCGTGCTATTTATCTCATCCTCTGGCTATCTTAAGGTCTTACTCCTTGCCCTCAAATACTAGTAAGTATCGTCTGAGCACCTCTCCTCTAAGGACCACTGCTATGTCTTGGTTTGATTTAATGCTCGGATGCTGACTACAACCATGAGCACTACCTGTGTTCTTTCTGAGCATTCCTGCACTTGTGTAGTATGTTTTCTCTATTTTGTCCATGTACAATACTTTGATACTAGACACTACTACTAACATTGTTTATGTACATTTTTGGCATTATTTTGTGTTCTAATCACTACTGTACATATTTACTACATTTTTGTTCTATTCGCTATTATACACCACTCGGATGCCCTTTGGGCCTGCTGTGCGCAACATAAAAATAAATAAATACTAGAGAGAAGTGCCGTACTATGGGGTGAGAAGGAAGGTATTATGGTGGGCACACCCAAGGTCCTTGGATTGCGGGATAAAGTGCTGTATTGTGGGAAACGGGGACCAGGACCCTTTGTGTTCTAGCTAATAGTAGCCCTAGAGCATACACAATTTTTTATAACACACATTAACCACAAGGAGAACATTGATGGAAGTGACAATTGCCTCCCATAAACTTACCTGGTTGGGTAATGGAGCAGTATACCAAATATTGTATATTAGGGAAAGGGTGCGGGCTGCCCTAAAAAGCTGGATGCAAGAGAATGGTGCACGGCCCCTCCAAAAAGTTAGTGTTGGGAACGGGACCAGTCGTGCCAGCAAAGGCAGACTCCAGGAAACTATTGACTTAACAAAATAGCTGCCTTGGGGGAGGGGCACATATTCCTCAAAAATGGCAGTCCTGTGGAGTGATGCAGATGAGAGTATATCAGTGCTGCAAAGTAGGTGGTGGCGCCAGATCTTGGTTCCAGTAACTATTTCTAGCCGGATGTGTGATTCGTCCAACCCAGGAAAACATGATTATTTTCTCCTGGTTTCATTTTCCGACACCAAGACACATTTCAGCAGTGCCCGCACCTCGTCTGCACTCAGTTAAGAGCAGCAGCATGCAGGCAGCGAAGGGCCTTTCTTATTTACATTTCCAGCAGGGCCCAACAAAAAGGCCTTATTTAAAAGGCTATCAGCCCTCCGTTTGTTTGGGTGGGTGGGAGCTATCTGGAGCCTAACACCTAGACATCAAATCAATGGAAGAAAACAAAGGCGCACAGCATCTTATCACTTCACAAGTACTTAACTTTATTCAACTCTGTATGCAAGAGATGTGCTTGCACTGTAGGAATGCAAGATGTATCTGATGTACACAAATTTTTATGTAAATGGCACCTATTTTTTTTAAATATTCTTTTATAGCACTACTCATCTCAGTGTAAGGTGTCAGAGCTTTACATCACAAACAGGCACAATAAATCATACACATGTATATATCAATGTATAGGAAATGATACATAAGACAATGAGTGTTATAACTTATAAGGTGGAGGATCGCATATCATCTATACTTGTAGACATTATGGGGCCAATTACAATGCGGCTCGGAAGGCTCAGACCGACGGTTGAAGCCTTCCGAGCCGCATCGTAATGGGCCGGTCAGATTCCTTTACGACCGCCTCTTTTTGATGAAGGCGGTTGGAAAGGAATCCGACCGGTCATTCCTGCTGGCTTCCAATGGGCTCGGAGAGCCTGACCGCCAGTCGGAATGTGGTGAGCAATCTCAAAGGCGGGCCTTTCCGCCCTTGAGATTACGATGACGTTTTCCGACATGGTTTCTATGCCGGGATGTCCGACATGGAACCATGTCGGAAAGCATATTTGGGGGCCCTCAGCAGGGCCCCCTTGGGAGCACGGCCTCCGCTTGGAGTCCGAGGGGGCACCTATGGTGCCCCCCTGTTGATCCCAGCACCTTGTGACAGGCACCTTGAGGTGCCTGCCTCGGGGTGCAGGGATGAACTGCACCTCCCATTTTACTATGGGAGCATGCATTACGGCCAGTTTACGGCTGGATTGCATGCTCCCATAGTAAAATGTAGGAATGCGACCGAATAGTGTTTGGTTGCATCCTAATTAGGCAGTTGGGACCGCCGAACGGGTGTCGGTCAGTCCCAGGACCGATGCGGTGTCAGGCGGAAGTGATTCTGCCCGACATCTTAATGAGGGCCTTAATGTTGTGTGAAACACAAAGCAAGCATATAAAACCTAATGCAGTGATTGTGGTTGTCTATATTAATAAGTCTTTATTATTTTCCAAAGGAACTCTTCTTTGCAATCTTAGAATAACAACAGATTGAGAAAAGAACAGTAAGGATCTAAACCTATGACTTACAGTTTGCATGCAGCTCCTTGATGCTAGTAAATAGATCACTATGCTATATTAGAAGGTTTGCAACGTTTGAACTGGAAGTAAAACAATGATCTCAGTGCCAAAAGCAGTAACCCATTTACCTAGCTAAGTAAAAAACAAATCTGAGATCTGCATGTTACAGGGTGTGCTTTGAAGCAGGCACATTAACCCTCTATGCTACTTTATGAGGACAAAACACAGAACTCTCCCAGAACTGAGAGTTATCTTATTGCTACTATAATCCCCACAAATTTGCTGGGCACACAATGATCGCTGCATCTGGTGTTTTAACCCTGCAAGCTATTTTAAAATGCAGCCTTTTGTGACCAATTAAGTAATCCACAACAGATTTACTGTCACATATGTTCTTGTTGTCAATTTCTTTGCAGCAGATTTTTTAAAATAAATGTATAGGTTGACTCTCAGACTTTGCTTTTCAAGCTCCGTCCTTTGTGACTTCATTCCCTTTACTCTGCCACATCTTCAATTAATCAATCAGGGAATTTTGAAGCACGCTACTCACCCATGAGGGTCTCAAGGCGCTGGGGGGGAGGAAGCGGCAGCTCCGGTCATCTTGATCCCCAATGTATGGATTCTCGGAGTAAAGGTTTTCCAATCTCAGCACTGGAGTATATACATATTTAAAAAAAGTTCACATATCGCAGTGCAAGTAAAGTTGCTGTGCTGCGATGCAGGAACGAGAGAGAGCAGAACTGTGCCACATATACTTAGAAGTGGAAGAGTTCGGCTCTCTCCCTGAGCTGGCACACGTTTCCGCCATGTGCCAACGCAGGCACCACAGCGCCATAGTACAAGGGTGTATGCATTGTACTCAGCATAGTTTTTGTGCGGGAAGACCTCTCCTGAACAAACTCTAGACTTTAAGGTATTTTCATCTTTGCATGTATGTTTCTGAATGTAAAGCAGCGCATAGCACGGCTTAGCGTTACTTTGGCTCACAAACTAACACAAATTGTGATTTGCTTTGGTTTGTAAATCCCAGTAGAAGACTTTGCGTAACATAAACCCGCTGCAATCTGGGCCATAGTTTCCACGAAGTTTCAGGCTTTATAACATGTCTACGAGTGACACAATAATGACATTAATTTGCATAGAAGAGCAATCAGCATTTACGGTGAGGAAGAGGTGTTGCGCCTCGGCCAGGGTGACTGATGCTGGAATCTGGGGCTCACGGTTCGATCCCCGGCACCGGCGGCAGATCAGCCCAGCACCATGTGACTCTGGGCAATGGCTTGCTTAATCTTCCCGACGGCCCCCAGCGCCGGGATGCCTTCGGGTAGCTGTTCGCGCTTTACAAATACTGTATTTACATTTACATTTTACGTTCATTTCTGTAATTTTCAACTTTCACTGAAATCAGAACAAGTACAAGATGAGGTAATGCGAATATTTAGCCTAATAGTCCCAGTTGGAAGGGTAAGGGTATTATTATCAAGAACTAGATAGAAAGAGTATTGAGATGTATGCATGGATCAAAAAATGGAAATACTTTTACATTTCCATTTCTAATTTCTATTTCCACAGTCCAGTGATGAAAACGCAAATAGAAAGAAAAGAGACTCACAATGTCGGCTGTATAGTACATGGTTTCTGACTTGCATTTTTCACATTTCTGAAAATACACCACTTTGCACAGTGATTATTATATGCTGTGAAATCTGTATTATTATGAACTTGCGGTTTCGAAGAGAAAGGAAAGTAAGTAAGATAATGGCATTTCTGGTGATAATGGGTTCATTAAAATGTTTCTTCTTCTCAAGTCTTTAAATGGAAAGTCGAACGATCAATGAACACAAATTGGTATTTTTGTAGCTTTGTGTGATGCCGGGTTGAAATGGTGTCGGTTACACTTGAAACCTGTATCCACCACGGCAGTGGTCTTGATTTTATGTAGAGGGTGTACAGACAGAAGCTCACATGAAGACACACAGAGAGACAGATCACGACTTCAAGCACCCATTTTTTAAGTTCAAGAAAAGGTTTATTGAAAAGATTAATATGATCATAAGAACAATACTTCGTATAAGCAGTCATTTGTTAATGCATGAATACAAGAAGGTGCGACAAAGAACAATAATGATATACAATACCCATTAAAATAGTAAAAGGATAATATAGAAGATGATATGAATACGGTCAAAGGTTCACAACTATCGCAAATAACAGTACATGTCAAAAATACACAATTTTAAAAGATGTTATAGGAAATGATAAATTAAGCATAATTATAAACAAACAATAGGAGGTCAAGGAGGCTTGGTAACTTCTTGTTGTGAGGGAGCAGGTAAAGAAGTTTTCTTCACGGTATCATCTAGAAATTGTTTGAGTGGGCCCCAGAGGTGTAATCGTTTTGTAGCAAGAGAAATAGGATGAACAAGTGCTGTATCAAGGCGATGATTGTGACACACAGCATACCACCAAGCTAAATAAGACAATTTAGAGGAGTTTTTCCAGTTTTTTGATATCTGCTGGAAAGCTACAGCTATTAACAAATCCATAAGTAGTAACTGGGACTGACCCCTTTTCCAGTCCGGTGTTAAGCTGCCTAGGAAAATGTTTGTGAGGGAGAGGGGAATTGTGGTGTGAAAAATAGTGTTGATTTGGTGCCAGACCTGTTTCCAAAATATAAAAACGTGTGGACAGGTAAATAGCATATGATGGAGATCAGCGTCAACCTGGGAACATGTCCAGCATGTGTTGAGATTTGTGTTGTGTATTTTATTTAGGTATGCGGGGGTAAGAAACAATCTATTGTAAATAAAGAAAAGCGTTTGTTTTGTGCTGGCTGCTCTGGATGATTTCCTGAGTTTCGTCCAGATGCTGTTCCAAAAAGAAATAGGCCAATTCGTTCCCAGATCGGATTCCCATGAGAGTTCCACTTTGGTTTTGTCACGGATCTCAGGAGGTGCCAATAAACGGGAATAAATGGTAGACGCTTTGGGGTTTATGAGCAAAAGGTTATGCCATGGGAAAAGGGGTTGGGAGGGTGAGGAAGGTGAAGATTTGAGTTTAGCGTAAGTATCGAGTATTGCGTTCTGTAAGGTCAAAAATTTAGTTTAAAGGAAGAAGGCAGATGATAAAGAGTTTGTAATTGCGCAAATTGAATGGGTGAACCCTGATCTAAAAGTTGATGAACCCAGAGCAGACCTTTGTTTCTCCAAACCTTCCAGTATATAGGTTTCCTATTAAGAAGGATTTGTTTATTGTGCCAAATTGTGGAATTGAGAAAAGTGTCTAAATTATGTACAGCTAAGTGGGGTGCAGTGGATAGTAATTTACAGGATTGCTTAATTATGGGAGTAGAGAGCTTTTGTGGTTTGCGGGTAAAGGAGAGATATTCCTGAAATGAGAAGGGAGCTAAAAATGAGGTCTCGAGATCCACCCAGAGAGGTTTATCCTCAGATTGGGTAGTAATCCAATTCGATAATTGTCTTAACCGAAAGGCTTTGTGATAATTAGAGAAATGGGGGAAATTGACACCGCCTTCAGATTTTGGTCTTGCTAATTTCTGTAACGCCATTCTTGATTTTTTTAGCATTCTATAAAAAAGAAGTCAAAATAGAATTAATCTTTTGAAAAAATTTAGATGGAATGGATAGTGGAATGTTAGAAAGGATATACAAAACTATCGGAGTCAGCATCATTTTGATTGTGTCGAGACGACCCCACCAAGAGAGATGAAGGGGATGCCATCTTGCGATCAGTGTTTTAAGTTTGGTAGAACATTTGTCTATGTTAAAAGAAATAGATGTCTTTATAGAGGGAGAGAACCAAATGCCAAGATATTTGATATGTTTAGGGTTCCAAGTGAAGTTAGAGATCTTAAAATCATCCCTAAAGGTGTATTTGGTTAAGGGTAGTATCTCACATTTTCCTCTATTCAGTTTATAGCCAGATACCAATCCATAGGCCTCCACCTCTCCCATGAAAACTGTGAGTGAAGATTGTGGTTGGGAAAGAAAAACTAAAATATTGTCTGCATATGCTGCCAGTTTAATTTGTTGAGGGTCTGAGACAAAACCTGTGATTAAGTGATTCTGGCGAATTCTTGACAGAAAGGGTTCTAAGGCCAAATTAAAAAGAAAGGGGGACAAGGGGCAACCTTGGCGTACTCCTTGTTTAAGATTGAAGTAGGGGGAGATGAGGCCATTGGTGGAAATGGCAGCCTTGGGGTCAGAGTAAAGTAGGGCAATTAAAGAAGTGATTTTTGGTCCAAACCCGAACCATTTGAGAGCATGGAAGATCAAAGGCCAGTATACCCTATCAAAGGCTTTTTCTGCATCTAACGCGATTGCTGCCAAAGAGTCCGGGTAATGTGATGATTTAGATAAAATGTCAAAGAATAGTTGTGTATTGTGAGTGATATTGCGACCCCTGACAAAACCTGACTGTTCCTTTCCAAGCAGCATGGGAAGATGTGGTTCTAATCTTAGGGCTAGAGCTTTCGAGAAAATTTTATAATCTACGTTGACTAAGGATATAGGTCTATAATTCTTATTATAACATAGATCCTTATCAGCCTTCGGTATTAGACAGATCAAGGCTTCGGAAAAGGAGCCAGTGGAATTACGGGAAGTGATAAAGGAAGAAAGAAGAGTGTGTAAGTGTGGGAGTAATAGATGAACGAAATGTAAATAAAATTCCACTGTGAAACCGTCTGGGACTGGGGCCTTGTCTTTTTTAAGAGTTTTTAAAGCATTTAACAATTCTGTTTGTGTAAGATCAGCTTCCAAAGAAGCTAAATCCAATTGGGGATTAGTATGTTTTTGAATTGTGGAGAAATATTGGGATATGTCTGTATCTGAGGGTGTGTTTTCTGGTGTGTAAAGGGATTGATAGAAATGTACGAATTCTTGGAGTATTTCAGGGTCTTTGAGTTTCGGTGTTTGGCTATCGTCTATAATGGAATCAATATGAAGTTTCTGTTGTTTAATCTTTAGGTAATTGGCTAGAAGTTTGCCCGATTTGTTTTGCCCACCATAATACTTCGCTGAGGATTTTAGTAAGTATAGGGAGGCCTGTTCAGTAGTGGATTCATTAAAGGCGATTTTTGCAGTGATGAGATCTTTAAGGGACTCCTTTGACTTGGAGGTATGGAAGGAGTGCTCAAGTTTTTTAATCTTAGCAAGAAGTGTATTATGTAGTGAGCGGGAAACTTTACGTTTATTTGACACAAATCTAATGATGAAATCCCGGGCGGTGGCCTTAAAGGCGTCCCACACTGTATGAAAGGAGACCTCATTCGTTAAATTAATGTGAAAAAACTCTTGAGCGAAAGAGACAAAAGATGAATTAAAATTAGGGTCAAGGAGTAAGGAGTCATTGAAGCGCCATCTTTTTGGTAATGTGGATTGGTTTAAAATGTCTAATTGAATCGAGACAGGTGCATGATCCGAAATGAGAATAGGGCCTATGTCAGCAGAACGTAGGGATTGGGAAATGTTGCGTGAAATAAAATATGGTCTATCCGAGATTGTGTTTGATGCGGAGGGGAAAAAAAGAGTATTCTCTTGTGGATGGGTTACAGAGGCGCCATGAGTCTAATAGGTTTCTCTGTTGAATAGTTTGTGTGAAAACTTGTGTGGCATGTTTGGGATAAAGGGGGATTTAGAATTTCTATCAATAAACTGGTCCATCACTTGGTTGCAGTCTCCTGCAAGAATAAAGTTTTCTGATGGGTATTTGAGCAATAACTGAGAAATACGAGACCAAAACGTGGCATCTCCGTTAGTAGGAGCATAAATGTTAAGTAAAGACAGAGGGGTCTTCCCCAGCAGGAGGTTAGTGAGAATCCATCTACCCTCTGTGTCGGATTCTTGAGAGACAAGCTTGGCATTCAGTGCTTTGTGACAAAGAGTTATAACCCCATTCCTTTTGCCATCTCCTGGCGAGAAAAAGACTTCACCAACCCAATTTCTTTTGAGTTTTAGTGATTCGCCTTCGGTGAGATGTGATTCTTGCAGTAACGCAATGTTAACATCTAATTTGGAAAGGTGGGATAAGACTCTCTGTCGCTTAATGGGGGAGTTCAAGCCTCTGACGTTCCATGTGACAATTTTCAAAAACGTGTGAAATGGAAGTAATAAAAACATAAGTGAACCAATAAAATCCCGTATATTGTGAACAATAATACTTGTGAAAAATTCAACAATGAGAACTATAAAAACATTGAATTAAACCTTATATTAGATACGAAGATATTAAAAGTTAAAACCAATTGAGAGAAGCTGAAAAGGTAGGAAAGAGAAAGAAGAGGAAGAAGCAAGATTGGAAAAAGACATGATAGAAACATGTATGATAAAAAGAAAGAAGAGGGAATAAAGGAGAAGGGGTGAAGACTGTAAAGAAGAATATAAGAAAAAGGATCATATCCACATAAAAGTCAAAACAATGGAGGGATGGGGGGGGGCGAGACCACATGGAACGATGACGTACCCGTACTCCATGAGGTAAGGCAGGGAAGACTTCGGGATGTAAACAACATACAAAACTAATAGGTCAAGCACATGAGGTAAGGTCCTGTGAGAAGAGAAACAAAATATGGTTAATACGAACCGGATGGAGAATGACATGACATATTGTGATAACCGACATTATAAGGTCATAACCTGAAATGGAAGAAGTTAATGAGAACAAACAAACCATTATACCATGACAGAATCTATTCTAAAATTCTGTAAGTAAAACAACATATTGAAAAGCTAAACCCTATTCAAGTGTATAACAGAAGAAGAGCTATTTAAAGCGAGTACTGGAAATGTCCATCTTTTCTGGGCATTGTGTATTAAGGAAACTCTTCAACTTTGTTGGATCCTCATAGGTCATGGTATTGTTGTTAAGAGTGACTTTGAACAAGCAAGGGTGAAATACTCCAAACCGTGCTCCAATAGAACGTAACGCTGGACGCATAGCAAGGAACTCTTTACGTCTATCTGCTGTGGATTTGGCATAGTCCTGTGAAAAAAACAATTGGTGACCTGAGAATGAATGACGCTTCAGGAGCCTGACTGCTGATAGTACTTTGAGGAGATCCGTATACTCAAGGAAATACAATATGACTCCTCTTGGTCTTTTCGTACTTGAGGATGTTGAATGCAGTGGGCCCAATCTATGAGCACGTTGTATATTGAGAGTAGTGTCCTCCGGTAAATTTAGTATTGACGGTAAAAAATTTTGAAAAAAGGAGATGGGATCCGACCCTTCTACGCCTTCCGATAAGCCATAAATGCGGAGGTTGTTATGTCTGTTTCTGTTTTCAAGGTTTTCAACCTGTTTTTGCAAAGATGTAATTTGGGAATGAAGAGCGTCTACTTTGGTGTAAGATGCATTGAGAGTTTCAACATTATGTTCAACCTTAGTGACTCTTTCTTCCAGTTTTTCCCAACCGTCAGTTAGAATTTGTATTTTGGAGTTTGTCTCTTCAACAAATGGTCGCAAAGCTCGAATTTCCTCCAAAAGATGATCCATGGAAACAGACGAAGATTGCTTCGGTGGAGAAGGGGGATCCTTTTTGAGACACTTAGTTGTTACTTTATTTAGAGAAGAGGAACCATTAGCCATAGCTGAAGAAGCAGCTGTTTTGGGCGTTGGTGCTTGGGAATCCTCCATTTGAATGAAGTTTGCACGTGACTTTGAACGGATAATGAATCTACGATGTGAGGATACTTGCAGTGGAGATACTTTTTTTAAACACCCATGCAATAGGAAGAGTTAAAGTCAATACATAAGAGGTTGTGTAAAACTGCAAGATATAACTTAAGTACGCAAATCCACTTAATATTAATAGAGAAAATACACTGTAATGGAAATTGTGTGCATTTGGCACGTGACAGGTTATTATAACACACATTTACCAATAAGCATGAAATAAGATATAAGAGTAGTAACCTTAGGCTTAATGAGCAGAAAGTGTGTGAAATGTAAGTCACACAATTCATTACAGAAGCATGTCCATAGCAGAGCGAGCAACATAACATGCAAAACTTAATGCCATAGCCAAAAGACTCATTCTAAATAAATAACTGTGTGGTACATCCATATAACATTGCAGCCTCTGAAAAAATCAACCGAGTGATGCAGATGGTTTCACACAAGCAGACTGGCAATTTAGAAATGAGGTTGCTAATATGCCTATTTAAAGCATATTAATAAAGAGGATAGGCGCGATGAAATAAGGCCACATTTCACTTTTCTTCGTAGCTTCTAGTGCCAAACAGCAATAGTCAGTAATCTGAAATCAATAAATTACTGCCCCCTTTAAAGAAACAGCGCGCGGTGAGAGCGATTTCCTCAGCGCGCAGGCAGCCTTGAAGTAACAGTTCCTGTTGTGTTTAGTCGGGATGTAATAAGGACCAAAAAGGGGGTATTGCGCGTTAAAGTGAAGGCGATAAATCATTGCAATACTTAGCTTTGAAACTCCGTCTCACGCTGGTTAATTTCCTTGTCGACCGTAAATCCGTGCTGTCAGTGAAAACACAACACGCGATAAAAAAAACGGTTCCCTCAGTGCGCGGACAGCAGTGAAGTGATGGTTACCAAAACATCAGCTGTAAGCGTAATGCGTGTTAGAAGGGCAAAGCTTATCAGAAAAGAGCCGAAAGTCTTTTCATCTGGAGGTGGTTACATTCCGACCTTCATTCATGCAACTTGCCGTACTTCAAGACACGGGTGGTGTGAGAAAATCCCTCAGACAGCCCTGTCTTCTCAGGCGAGTCACGGGAGTGCCGCCATCTTCCTCGGGCACTAGCCACGCCCCTGTACTCACTGATTGGTAACTGTTCCTAAAAGAGAGAAGTACAACTCATTCAGTTGCAAGAAACATATGAAAATCAAAGTGGATAGTCTCTGAATGTGTCTACCAATCTGGAGAAGATGGGGAATTTCTCCTTTGAAAAATAGTGCCCTCACACACTCTTGCGAGTGTCATGCTTCATCATCGGGCGTTGCTCCTCGTGGGGGTGGCGCTGCTGTCCTCCACGGGCCCCGCGAGAGGGCTCTTTATCGGAGATCTTTTAGGAGACGCCGCAGTTGTGCATGCGGGTGTGTGGGCCTATAAAAAAGGATGTGGTGCTAGTGTCTTAAAAGACTAGCCACGCCCCCCCTCAAGCACCCATTTACGCAAATTCCAACACACATGCAGGCGCCCATACACACACTTCAACAAATAAATATCCGTGCATGCAGACTAAGGGTGTCATTTAGACCCCAGGGGATGGGCCGTCATTCCTATTTAGAAATTCCCACCTGCCTGGCGGGGACAGTGGAAGGGGTAACATCTTTCACTCCTGCACACCTACACCACACGCTTGGCTCCTCAGACAAGCATAGCAACTCCCGAAGGGAATAAAACCAAATACAAAAACATTTGTAAATACCCTAGACCTAAACCATGAGTATCAAGGCGCTATTACTTTTAGTAATAATCCTCGAGGAAAAGCTGCATTTTAATCTTGTTTAGATACTTTAACATCTGTGAAAAGTCATATAGATTGAGACCAGTCATTTTACAACCTGGGACTGATCGTGTGCAAACACGCTCCCAGAAGGAGCTCTTTCTGATTCGACGTCTGCGGATCAGCCCTACATTTGTTGAACTAAGATCATTATTGACGATGTAGTTATACCTCAGAGACTGTATTTTGGAGTGAAAATGGTCCCCTACGTCATTTTTAAGAGTGTTCACCACTGCCCAGAGTTTCCCATAGAGAATCCTTGAATAATGTTGGCCTCGGTGCACACAACAATGGTGTGTGCACGGAGGGCCTGCTGTGACTTGAAATGTGACCCAGAGCTATGCCCTGTGTTCTGGAGTGGCACACCATGTGCACCCTCTCTTACTGAATGTGACTGCTGTCAGTCCACCAGACTGAGTAAGACTGACAGTGATGGCTGCTACAGAAGCAGGTCAGGCCTATTTAGCTGTTGCCTGCACAGGGAGATTTGACACCTGCCATCTCCTGTTTTAATGTGTCTGGCAATCCCCTGTAACTGGGTGCTTTGCTCGATTCATGAGACCTGGATGTTGCATGAATGTTTAATCAATGCATGCGTAGTAGCACGTGTGCTGTCTTTTGCTGTGGCAGCCCAGAAATGCTTAAGCTAGAGATTGGAGAAAGCCTGGCAGAGAGCAAAACACATTGCAGGACATCTCCAAAGCATTCCTGAAGTCCTTTGTGGTGGAGCAGACTCCAGGGTATGGAGGATGGGCTTTAAGGCATAGAGAAAGCCCTTGCCTTTCAATCCATTTCCCCCACAGATGTTACCTGTAGTGTTTAAAGCGGTAGCTGAGTGGTGAAGCCTATTCCTCATTTGTGCCTTTTGTTTTGGGTTGCCCTGACGGGGATGCTCCTAGTACCACTCCACTTTCCTGCAGACACCAGAAGACAAAGACTGTGGCTGGACCAGTGTGGAAAGAATACAAAAAATCAGAAACTATCTGAAACCGGTCCCAGAGCGGGATCAGTGCAATACACACATTTTGTCTGCAAACTTGGCATAAGTATGAGACACACACATTCAGTAGGTGTGCCAGGATTTCTCATTTACCAGTGCCAGGGACAGTGGCGGCTGGTGATCCCTGACAGCGGTGTGGCGTAATACTTGCCATAGTTTCCCCTCATAGTTTTCAAAATTTGCCTTGGGTGCCTCACACACAAATGCACCCATACACTAACACTCACTGCTTCTCACACACAAACACACCTGCACACACTCACACTTTCATAATCACTGACCCTCACTCACAACTACTGGTGCACAGGGGCTCTGCGTTGCACTCCTGGGGTACAGGTGTTCTGCTTTAATAGTGCAGCAGGTGCAGTTGCATCAGGGCCTCTTTGCCCTGGTGAAACTGCACCTGCTGTACCATTGACTCACTTCCACTCCCTCTCACAATCTCCCTCTTCCTCACTCGTTCTAACTCACACTGCTTTACTCACTCCCTCGCTTTCCCTTACTCACTCACTCACTGATTCTCACTTTTTCATTCTCATTGACACTCTCAAACACTATACTCAATCTCATTCTCTTGCATTCACTCTCAAACCCTTTCACTCACACACGCACAGAGAAACAAAACGGAATTATTTATTTTGCTTACCTTTCTTTCTTTTCTGGCAACTCAGAGCCTCCATGGCACAGCTGATTAGAAATCAGGTGATGGACACTAGAACCTGCAAGCCATGATTCCTAACCAGGAGCCAGACATAGCAGCAGAGCCAGGTTTCAGAGGCATAAACACTGCTAAATTAAATTATTACAAGTGTAATAATGTAATTTACAGTGGCTCCGTGGTCTCACAGGTGGCAGGGCTACGCTCTGGAGCCCCTGAGGAGGAATCACCCCTGGGGGCATATTTACAAGCCCCTATCGCCACCACAACGTCACTTTTAGTGACGCTGTGGTGGAGATCGGGGCTTCGCCTTATTAACAAGGCAGCGTTAAGCCACTTAACGGGGCTTAACTCTGCCTTGTAAATAAGGCCCCCTTTCACGCTTTACTTGGCATGAAAGGGGAGGGCAATGGGTGTTGTGGTGGGCGTTCCACC
Organism: Calotriton arnoldi; assembly: GCA_963921515.1. Taxonomy (NCBI): domain Eukaryota; kingdom Metazoa; phylum Chordata; class Amphibia; order Caudata; family Salamandridae; genus Calotriton; species Calotriton arnoldi. The sequence goes on along the minus strand of CAWUFW010000350.1, from coordinate 582,000 downwards.
GCAACACCCATTGATTTTGACGCTGCCCCCTATTTACAAGGGTGGCCTAAATAGGAGGCAGCACCAAAATTAAGGCCAGGGAAAACCTGGTCTTAAACAGGCGAAATGAGGAGAAAGGCTTTATTTCTCCTTGTTTTTGCACAACGCAGCACACATAAAAACAGCAAATTGCCATTGATTGTTTATGTGCAGGAAGGTGACCCATCCTGCACATAAACAATCCCAAAAAAAATGACGTTTTGCAACTTCTATATGTGCTGCATTAAGCAGCACACATATTAGTTACAAAATGTCATTTAAAGATTGTTTATGTGCAGGAAGGGAGACTTTCCTGCATATAAACAATCTTCCTCTCAACGCAGAAATCCTTGCATTATGGTGCAAGGGTGCCTGTGTTGGCGCTAGGCTGCTAAGTTTAGCGCCAGCGTAGGAGGAAACGCAGGGCTGCACCATATTGTTGTAAATATGGTGCAGCCCTGCGTTTCTGAAATGGCGGAGTGCAGGGTTCCGCCAAGAAGGCTAACGCCGCACTCCGTCACTTCGTTGTAAATATGCCCCCTGGTGTTAGTAAGGGTGCACTACTACTGCCCTCTACCCTGTTTCTGGGCTTAATTTTTGGGAAGCTTGCACTGCTGGTGCCCATGCTGTGCCTGAGTTGGGTATTAGAAAATACTTTTTTACTAAAAAGAAAAGAACGAAAAGTTCTCTGGCACACCCATCCATACACACATGGCACTAGAAATATCTGTATCTACACCGAGCCATTTTACTTTCAAATTAACATCCACAAAACACTTCTAAACGAAATAGAAAACAATCCTCTACCATCAAACCCTTCCTCTCCCTCCACCCCTCGCCCAGACCACGCACATTTTAGTCATTGCAACAATCAACACAACATCGTTTAAGCCACCAATAATGGGGGAATGAATGACAGAAAAGCCGAAGTGGGTGTGGCTGAGAGGGCTTGTGCAAATTGTCGTAACCCTAGGCGATTCCACGTCAAAGTGATCCATTCGTAGCTGTAGCGCTTAACAATGGTGCTCAGCTAATTGAAACAATGACACTTGGCAGCCAATAAAATGAATGCAGAAAAGATTATTTTTTTAAATTTTTTTTTGTTGTCTTTTTAAAAAAAAAAAAAAAAATTTGTCCTCATACTGCCAAAACTCTTAATGGGATTCCTCCAATCACTCCATGCCAACCTTTACCAGCCCTTGGGAGAGGCAAAGAGAGAGAAAGGGAGCTTTCCCTCCAAGATGATACTGTTACCTTCTCCCACTCCTGTTCACATTTCTAGGGGCCCCGGGATGTTACTTAGGAGGCCAGGACCAACGGTACATTGGCTTAATCATTGGACCCACTTTCCTTCTCTCTCCAGTTTAACAAGGCAGCCCAGATCTTAGCTTTGCTTCTTTGGCCACAAGCCATATCTGATTCACTGGTGTAAATAATGTTCTTCAAACATTCAGCAAAACTCGGGGGAGTTTCTGATTTCCACACCCTACAAATTTCTCTCCTTGCAAGGATTACCACATAAAATGTAAAGTTAGATGCAGGTGCATTCACATGATAGTCATTCGATAGACCGAAGAAAATTAGACTGGTACTTACTTCCGTCGGTCTCTCCAGCACAACTTCCAGAAATTCACATACCTCCATCCAGTAAGATTTGATTCTTGGACATTCCATGAACATATGAATATCATCTGCTGCTGGATACTTGCACCTGGGGCAACTATATACATTCCCTGTCACCTTAGATAGCTTTTTTGGAGACCAATAAACTCTGTAGGCAGTATACAGGTGATTCCTCCTAAGTGCGGCTGGTTTTACTATAGCCTGCAACATACAAAAAGAGTCAGACCATATTTTATATACATCCGTTTCACTCTCTCCATATTCTTCGCCCCACAATCTTATAACTTCAGACTCCCCATCATCCTCAGCATCCAATAGAGCCCAATACCAGAACGAGACTTCCTTTTTCCATGTGCCCGTCCTAGTAACTAAATCCGCTTTCCAATTTACCTCCTCCTTATGCCAATTCTGCGTCGCCCACCAAGAGGATATCTGATAAAACTTAAACCTCGTCAATGTTCCTCCGGTTAACCTTCTATGCGCCTCCCAACTTATGAGCTTAGAATCCTCTTGCAGGTCACCCCAGCACCTTATACCTCCCATTTTTAGAGGCTGACTAAGTTGATCTTGTAGGCATTCCGGGTGCCGGGGAGTCCCAAACTGGGGCCTATGCTGCATAGTATGGAATTTTCATTCTTCTTCTTATATACATCCAAATCTTTAAAGCAGCTCCCAGAATCTTTAGCCTAACTTTTTTATAGAACTTCGGATCTCCATACTTGTATAGAAAATATCTGAAAGAGACACGTTAGTGACAGATTCCTTACCTTAGAATATCCCCAGGCGTCAGGCTGGATCCGGAAAGTTTTTGCGTAGCAGTACCCTTGCGCGTCGTTAGGCGGCGTCGTGCGGCTCCGCGTCCGTCGTCGGCGTCGTGATCGCCGGGATGACGTCGCGGGCAGTACTTAGACGCCGCCCCTGCGTGCTGACGTCAGTTCTTCTTTTTTCCGCGCCAGTAAGCGCAGATCCAGGAAGAGCAGTGCCCTAGTCATTTTTTGACTAACTTTTTGGTGATTTTTCACTGTATTCTTCGAGTCATCTTGGCTCCACAGTGTCGGTAGGGATGCCCGGCTTCAAGCCATGCGACGCCTGTGGTCGAATGATGTCGATCACAGACCCGCACTTAGAGTGTCTCTACTGTCTCGGCCGCGACCACGACACGAAGTCGTGCTCCGACTGCCGGGCCTTGCACCCGAAGGCTTTGCGAGAGATGTCTCGAAAGCTCCTCGAGGTCCGGCAGTTGGCTCCGCGCCAAGCCCCGGTCACGCGAGAGGTCGAGGGATCGGTCGCGGAGTCCTCGCCGGTCATCGGAGTCCAAGTCTTCGCACTCCTTGGGTAAGTCAAAGCACAAGAAGTCTAAGAAGCACCATCGCTCTAAGACTTCGCCTCGCCGGTCTCGCGACTCGGCTGAGGCCCCTGTCGGCACCGTCCCCGCGTCTCCGGATGTGCCTGTGGCACCGCCCCGCATTACCCGTCCTTCCCGGGTTCGGGGCGACTCCGGCCGAGATACAGGAATTCCTGTCGGCCATGGCCCGCCTCTTCGGGCCTCAAGGCCCCTCCGGTGCGCCTTCGGGCCCCGCGGGCCCTAATGGGATTGCCCTGGCGCCGCCGACGACTCCGGTCCCGGCGCCGCCTGTCCCACCAGCCTCGCTCCCGGCCCCGGCTTCGATCCCGGCTCCGGTGGTACCGCAACCCCCATCGACGCCGTTTGACCTAACCACGCCTCCGCCGATGTCCCCGGTGCCGTTCCTGACGCCGCCCGGGGCTCCGGGCGGCGTCGTTCCCCGGTTCTCTCCGGATCCGGACGCGGCGTCGGACCGACGTCGCCCGACGCCGGCTCCGGCGCCCATGAGACCTTGGGTCGCGGACGTCCCCCCTCCTCCTTATTTTCAACCGGAGGAGGACCAGGAGAGCTGGGAGGGATCGAATGACCCTCTCACACAGCAGTGTGACTATGATCAGGACTGGGCAGAGGAACTTGGGGATGCCAGTGGTCTGGACACTTCCCCTGACACTGGCATGCTGTCTCCTCCTTCCGTGGCTACGGAGGAGGGAGCAAATTTCGCAATAGTGTTGCGTAGAGCAGCTGGAGCCTTACACCTCCAATTGCCTACAGTGGCTGTCAGGACTAACCTCCTGACGGAAGTGCTTCAGCCGGCAGCTACCTCCTCGGAGCCATTGCTGCGTTTAATGATTCACTTTCTGACGTTCTTTTGGGCACCTGGGCCAAGCACACCACAGGGGCTCCTGTGGATAGGAACGTGGCCCGAATCCATCGCACTGCTCCGGGCGACCCCTTGTTTCTCTCTCAACATCCCACCCCCGAGAGCTTGGTTGCCCAAGCCTCTGCCTCCCAAACCGCCTTCCCTACCGCCCCTCCGGATAGGGAATCCAAACGCCTGGATCAATTTGGGAAGAAGGCCTTTTCTTCCGCCAGTGCTGGCTTGCGGTCCGTCAACACCGCTTGCCTTTTGGGCCGATACTCCCACTCTCTGTGGGATTCGGTGGCGCTCGTTTGCCCCAGTGTCCTGAGGAGGTCCAGACACTGCTTTCCCGCGCCATTGCGGAAGGAAGGGATGCGGCAAAGTACACCATCCGTTGTGGCCTTGATACCGCCGACTCGCTGGGCAGATCGCTTGCAACGACAGTGGCGCTGCGCCGCCACGCCTGGCTGAGGACAACTGGTTTCTCGGGTGATGTCCAAAACACACTCATGGACATGCCCTTTGATGGAGTCGGTCTTTTTGGTACCAAAGCAGACCATGCGCTGGAGAGTTTTAAGGACTCACGGGCTACTGCCAAGTCCCTGGGCCTTTCTGCTGTGCGCCCTCCGCCAACCTCTGCTTTTCGCCCCTTTCGTGGCCACGGAAGGGGCGCCCAGTCACGTCCGCTGCCCAGCCACCGGCCCGCGCAGCAATCGTCTTCGCGTGGCTGAGCACGTGGCTCCCGCCGTGGTGGGTCAGGCAACCAGCGTGCGGGTCAGGCCACCAACCCCGCCCCGTCCGCGGCCTCCAAGCCCTCCTAGTCCTTCCTTTCAGGTGCACAGCACGCCAGTAGGGGGCAGGGTCCGCCATCACCTTCACCACTGGCGTGCCATCACCTCGGACAGGTGGGTTTTGGACATTGTCCAAAGGGGCTACTCCCTCCCCTTCGAGACCACCCCCCCAGCCATGCCACCTCAATTCCACCGCATGTCAGGGGATCACTTGGTGCTTCTTCAGAAGGAAGTTGCGGCCCTCTTGGCCAAGAGGGCCATCGAGCGCGTTCCGACCCCAGAAGTAGGACGTGGTTGCTACTCCCACTACTTTCTGGTGCCCAATAAGGACAAGGAGGACATGTGTCATATCTTGGACCTCCGGAACGTCAATCGCTTCCTCCGGAAGGAGAAGTTCAAGATGCTCACCTTAGCTCAGGTCTTGACTGCCCTAGACCCTGGAGACTGGATGGTAGCGTTGGACTTGCAGGACGCTTATTTCCACATCCCCGTCTTGCCGGCCCACCGGCGTTACCTGCGGTTCATGGTGGGCCTCGAGCATTTTCAATTCACCGTGCTCCCCTTTGGCCTCACAAGTGCCCCTCGGGTGTTCACGAAAGTGATGGCGGTGGTCGCAGCTCATCTGCGCCGGGCAGGGGTTCCAGTCTTCCCCCTACCTCGACGACTGGCTGCTGAAGGCGGGCTCGTCCCAGGCAGTCGTCTCCCACCTCCAGACTACGGCCGAACTCCTGCACTCCCTGGGGTTCTCCATCAATGTGCCGAAGTCGCACCGGATTCCTTCTCCACAGCTCCTTTTCATCGGAGCAGTTCTGGACACGATGCAGTTTCGGGCCTATCCTCCCGAACGGCGAGTCCGGGATATTCAGGCTATGATTCCGATCTTTCAGCCTCTATCCTGGGTTTCGGTACGGACGACCCTGAGGCTGCTGGGCCTCATGGCCTCCTGCATCCTGCTGGTCGATCATGCCAGATGGCATATGCGGGCTCTGCAGTGGGACCTGAAGTTCCAGTGGGCGCAGCACCAGGGCAACCTGTCCGATCACGTCCAGATCTCGGAGGGGACTGCAAAACAGTTGCAGTGGTGGCTCTCGAACCGGCAATGGGTCATGGGCAGATCCCTCTCCCTTCCCCAGCCAGAGCACACAGTCGTGACGGACGCGTCCCTTCTGGGATGGGGCGGTCACATGGGAGAGGCGGAGATCAGAGGCCTCTGGTCTCCGGCGGAGTCCCAGCTCCATATCAACATTCTGGTGCTCCGGGCGATCCGACTTGCACTCAAGGCATTCCTTCCCTCTGTCAAAGGGAAGGTAGTGCAGGTGTTCACAGACAACACCACCGCCATGTGGTACTGCAACAAACAAGGCGGGGTGGGGTCGTGGACCCTATGTCAGGAGGCTCTGCGCCTCTGGACATGGCTGGAACATCAGGGCATATTCCTGATGGTTCAACACCTGGCAGGTTCCCTGAACGCCAGGGCGGACGAACTCCAGCCGCAGGTGCATGATGGATCACGAATGGCGTCTTCACTCGGAAGTGGCGCAAGGACTCTTTCTACAGTGGGGAGAGCCTTGGTTAGATCTATTCGCCACCGAAGAGAACGCGCAATGTCATCAGTTCTGCGCGTTGGAATTTCCAAGGCGGCACTCGCTCGGCGACGCTTCGTCGCGAGTGGAGTTGCGGTCTGTTGTACGCTTTTCCGCCTATACCACTTCTACCCAGAGTGTTGAAGAAGATTCGGGCGCGACCGGGCCCAAGTCATCCTTGTGGCTCCGGACTGGGCTCGAAGAGTTTGGTATCCCGAGCTACTCAGTATGAGCGTCGATCCCCCGATCCGTCTGCCTCTTCGGGAGGATCTTCTGTCGCAGCAGCAGGGGACGGTCCTCCACCCGAACCTGTCCAGTCTCCACCTGCTTGCGTGGAGATTGAGCGGCGGCAGTTGATTCCTTTCGACTTGCCTCCCGAAGTTTGTGATGTGATTCTGGCAGCCAGGCGTCCCTCCACTAAGGTGGTATACGCCTGCAGGTGGAACAAGTTTGTGGCATGGTGCATAGCAAAGGCTGTGAATCCCCTCTCTGCCCCTCTTTCTGAGGTTCTTCTGTTCCTTCTTTCTGTGGCCCAACAGGTTTCTGCCCTGGGTACCATCAAGGGCTATCTTTGTGCAATATCGGCCTTCCTCAGGTCCCTGATCAGCCCTCTCTTTTTAAGTCCCCTGTTGTTAACAGGTTTCTAAAAGGCATTACACACCTCTTCCCTCCTGTTACGTTTGTCATGCCTCAGTGGGACTTAAACTTGGTTCTTACCTTTTTAATGTGCGCTCCCTTTGAGCCTCTACATAACTGTCCTCTTCGTCTTCTTACTTTGAAGACAGCCTTTCTGGTGGCCATCACCTCCGCTCGGCGGGTGAGTGAGCTCCAGGCTCTATCATGCAAACCTCCCTTTCTGTCTGTCCATCCAGACAAGGTTGTTCTTAGGACGCATCCGTCCTTCTTGCCAAAGGTGGTTACTGCCTTCCACATTGGGCAGACCATCACTTTGCCCACCTTCTTTCCGCCTCCGCATCCTTCCAGAGAGGAAGAGAGGCTCCACCGTCTGGACCCAAAACGTGCACTTTCCTTTTATATCAACCGCACACAACACTTCCTTGTGGATGACCAGCTCTTTGTTGGCTACGTGGGCGCCAAAAAAGGTCGGGCGGTGCACAAGAGAACCATCTCCTGCTGGGTCACCTTGTGTATCAAAGTCTGCTATTCTTTGGCTAGGAAGGAGCCTCCTGTTGGGCTGCGTGCCCATTCCACCAGGGCAACGGCTGCTACCACAGCTTTAGGCCGCGGTGTTCCGCTGCAAGATATATGTCAGGCAGCTACGTGGGCCTCGCTGCACACGTTTACCTAGCATTACTGCCTTGACAGCCAGGTCCGGAGGGACGGCTTCTTTGGCCGTTCTGTCCTCCGGGACTTCCTTGTCTGATCTTTGTTCGCAGACCCACCACCGGGGTTGGTATTGCTGGGGTATCTATTCTAAGGTAAGGAATCTGTCACTAACGTGTCTCTTTCAGATGCACAAGTTACTAACTTGTGTAACGATATATCTGTAAGAGACAGAAGTTAGTGACAGATTCTTACCGCCCCACCCATCCTCCCCCGTTCTGCGAACTGATTTCTAGGGTTAAGGACATCCCTTTCAGGGCCCTAGTATTTTTCAGACACCTATGTCAGCTTCTTGCATGGCTCTGCGTTCCTGGCGCGGAAAGTCGTGTAAAGAACTGACGTCAGCGCCGCAGGGGCGGCGCCTAAGTACTGCCCGCGACGTCATCCCGGCGATCACGACGCCGACGACGGACGCGGAGCCGCACAACGCCGCCACCGACGCGCAAGGGTACTGCTACGCAAAAACTTTCCGGATCCAGCCTGACGCCTGGGGATATTCTAAGGTAAGGAATCTGTCACTAACTACTGTCTCTTACAGATATATCGTTACACAAGTTAGTAACTTGTGCATTCCTGCCCTTGCACCACATCTTTTAACATAGCCTCAAACAGTAGACCTAATGATGAGGAATCCGTTTTATTAGCCAACATCCTGAAATTTTTAAAATGAAAAGCATAACAATATGTGAGTAGGTCTGGTAGTGCTAACCCACCCACTGTAAGACCTCTTCTTAACTTTTTCCAGGCTATTCTAGGGCCTTTCGTAGCTCAAATAAAGGTACCTATTTTGCCTTGTAGCTTGGCTATATCTTCTATCCTGAATAAGAGTGGGACTGAATTATATAGAAAGGTGATTTTGGGTAAGATTATCATTTTTACAAGGTTAACCCTCCCGTAGATGTTCAAAGGGAGGTTTGCCCATTGTGTAAATAAACTAGCAACCTCTTTAGAAACCCTCCTCAAATTAACTTTAGGAATATCCTCTAGTTTCTGCACTAACTGAACCCCTAAGTACCTCATTTGGCTCTTTACCCCCTGACTCCCCCTTACTTGATTCCATTATTTCAGTTTTTTCTTTATTGATTTTGTACCCCGAGACTTCGCCGAACCTCTCTGCCTTCTCAATTAGTCTGGGGATTGCCTCTGCAGGGTTTGTTGTGTATAAAAGCAAATCATCTGCATAGAGAGCAAGTTTAAGTTCTAACTTTACCATTGTAAAGGGGTGAATAATAGGATCTACCCTGAGCCAGCTGACAAATGGCTCAATATACAGATTGAATAAAAGCGGTGACAAAGGGCACCCCTGCCTAGTGCCTCGTGAAATATTAAACCAGTCTGTCAGGGCCCCATTTACCAACACCTTCGCTTTAGGGCTGAAATATAAACTCTTCATTGCCTGAACAAAATTGTTAGGAAAACCAAAACTTTTTAGTGTCTCCCACAGATATACCCAGTTAACCTGGTCAAAGGCTTTTGCAGCATCTATTGCTACTATCGTCAGAGGAGCCTTCCTTACTTCAGCCATATCTATGGCCCCCATTACCTGAAAAGTAAGCTCATTCAGCTGCCTCCCTGGTATAAAACCTCTCTGATCCGAGTGAACTACTGCCTTTATAACCTTTGCCACCCTTGCTGCCAGTATACCTGTAAAGAGCTTATAATCTGAATTTAATAAGGATATTGGTCTATAAGTCTCTATCTTCTGTGGGTCTTTGTTAGGTTTTAATATGCAGAAAAGATTATTAATATTATTTGTCAAAGATCACAAGTGCTCGCCAAGTGGGAAGCAGGAACTAGAGTCAACGTATCCTGGTGTCTTAGTAGTAACTTGTCCACTACAGTCCAGTATTTGAGGAGATGCAATTAACAGTAAACATCATTGGTATTGTAAATACAGTGCAAAATGTTTAGAACGGTATAGGGGCCTCTTCAACTTATGCATCAGTGTGATAAATTATTCAACATATTGTCTATCAGTTGACTTTATTTCGGTTCCAAAAACCATAAAAGTACAGCATACAAACTTAATAAAATCACTTAAGACATATGAAGCAAAAACATAGTTCATTACAGTGCCTGCAATAATCAATTTGAGATCGTAATACATTCATTAAAATTCATGAAGAATGCAGTTTAGTATACCTCCATACTGTCTCTAGTACTAGAAAACAAAAACCTCAGTAAGAGTCCAAAGATGGGCTCAAGAATGGGTCCGCTGTGCCATCCAGAAAGATATCATAGGGCTTACAGGTTAGAAGTAACTCACCTATATTGGCAAGCATAGTTAAAAAAATAAAGTGCATAGTGTATAAAAACACTTGAAACATTTGTAGGATAAAAAGAACATCCTTTAGCTATGAATTCTTGCCTATACGCCTCGCCCTAATGTGCCAGATTGAGCTTAAATACTTGGAGATTGAATACACAATACTACTCCTATTATCTGATTTACAGACTCTTAGTAAGTAGCATCTGTCATCAATCCCAAACAGCCGACAGAGAGGAACAATACAACAGGCACGCTGCTTTGCATAAGCACTGCAGAAGGATAATGAATGTTCATAGTTTTCCACAAGATTATAGGCCGTGGGTCATAGGGTGGAAGAGATAGCATTTTTGGACCATGAACTAGTAAAAGAAGCTGTTTGCAAAACGGCTAACCTAAATTTGATGAAAAGGGCTTGTGAAAACTCGACATTGATGTGGCCCATGAATTTCTCAAATGTTGGGGCACATTTGAAGGACCAATAGGTATCTGTTAGGCTTCCCGAAACAACCGCTGAAATTTTAGAGTACTAAGCAAATTCCCAATAGTGGGTGTTGGCTATTTCTAAGGCGCAGCTTGGAATTGTAGTGGGGCACAGCCAATATTCCCTTAATCCTAACCTGGTCAGCCAGTCTTTTACATGCGCTATCCAGGGGATCGTATGTGCTCTATTGCTAGCCAATATCTCCCTGAGGCAATTCTATACAGCTCCAGTTCTTCTAAAGACCATAGTCAGATCCAGTACAGAATGGGTTTTATACAGGAAATACCAGAGAATTGTCTAGGGTTTAAGTCGAACCTTAACAGATGTAATGGTACTCTTTGGGAACCTCAACAAAGCTTTGATAAAGTAATTTTCACTTTTGTCTATTGCGTCCAGATTGCAGTAACCCCACAATTCTATCCTGCACAATGCCGCCCCACGTGCTTGAGCCTTGTATATCTCCAGGGCCAGGGAAATTAGGTATGAGGAGGCCCTCCTAGCAACCCTAATAATTGACCCAGCTCTAAGTTTTAGTGTCAATGAGCATTTTTTAATTTGTCCAGTCCATCTGTGGAAATCATTAAATCTCACTCCTAGTTAATCAGACTCGTGGACCCTACCTTAAGACACACAGTCAAAAGCCACGTTCCCGCTGGCTTTTTTTCGGGGGCTGAAACACCATATATTTTGTTTTGCTGCTATTAATTTCTAAAAAGCACAGACGATGGACGGAATGCTGAAGTAATCAAACATCCCCCCCCAGTCACAGATCTAGGTTAAATCCATTGAGTTTAGACCCAGCCATATGCAAATCAGTCTTGACCCTGCTCCCCATGGGAACGGTCCAGCCCGAACTGCCAAGCCAGGTACTCCCTGGACCAGAAACAATCATCCTGGGACCGGTTTCGGGGTTACACAACTCATCAGCCAGGCTAGCTTGAATCTGGTGGTGTAGTGAGCACGGGACCCACGTCTGGGCATAGCCTTCTCACTTAGGGCGACAAATGCAAAAAGAACAGATGATGGACGTAATGCTGAATTAATCAAACATTCCCCACCAGTCACAGATCTGGGTTAAATCCATCATTTGTTTGCATGTTACGCCATTCCAGTTTCGATTTAGTCCCAGGTCTCTTGGAAGAGGCAAATATGGAAGCTATTAATTTCTAAGCCATGGTCTTTACAGAGCATACTAAACCTCCCCAACAAGATGTTTAGACCCTGAGCGATTTTGGACATGAGTGTGTCATCGGCAAATAGCAGACCTGGCACCTTTTTCAGCCCAGCCATCTTAGGGGCATCATTCCCACAATCCTGAATATATGAAAGACAGCCATTAATAAATAGCAGGAAGAGAGTGGGTGCCAGGACACAGCCCTGGTGCACACCTCTTCTGATAGGAATATCATCCGTGGTCTACCCACCCGGTCTTCATCTGACCCTAGCAAAGTTAACTGTGCATAGTTGCTGTATCAGCATAAGCAAGCCAGGAGGAACCCCAATTTTCCCCAGAACCTCCAAGAGATTTGGCCCAGGGACGAGGTCAAAAGCGGCCCTCAGGTCAACAAAAAGCAGCTCATGATCAATGTCAGTAGTTTTCCATTTTATGGTCAAGAATCTCAGGAATTGATCAATCGTGCTTGTCTTAGCCATAAAACGCAGCACTCTTTTGGACCGTATTCATTCCCATAATTTTACCTGGAGTTGCTTACCATAAGTCTTTTGAATGTTATCAATAAGACTTATGGGCCAATAGTTGCCTGGGGCTTGTGTATCTCCTTCCAGGAGAGGGGTATTGGGGCACCTGCAGCTATGGTGTTGGAAAGACAATTTATGTAGGGTCCCCAGATCAAAGGTTCAGAGCAGTATAAATCTGAGGGGATCCTGTCAAGTCCGGGGGCTTTCCCTGCTTTCTGGGAAGGGATCACATTTAAGGTTTCTTCCAGTGTGAATACCACCAGTGCACCCTCAATTCCCTTAATGGTAAAAGGGGTCCTAAAACTGTCACTTCCATCCAAGACTGTAGGGTTTGCATAAAGCTCAGTAAAATGTTTGACCCACTCTATCGTGGGAATATGGCCCTCTGGACAATCATAGTCCCTACGCCCACCATGGGTAACCAGGTGCCAAAACCGTTTGGATCCCCTCTCTTTTGCTGCATCCAGCAAATCATCCCAGAGCAGAGCTTCCGAAAGGGACTTACTGCTCTTAATAACCTTCGAGAATTGCCATCTGGAGGTAATAATGTCAGACCTGGCTCTTCGACGACTGAACACCTAAGCACAGACAAACAAGCAACCTCCCATGGCCTTGAGACCCTCACGGGTGAGTAGCCATGCTTTACAAACCCCGATTGATTGAGACCTTTTTTTTCTCTTTATAGCATTCATCAATGCAATTTTAGCCTCCCTACAATGGTGATTAAACCATTTGTAAGTTTTGGGATGATTGTTGTGGGTCTTAACTTCTTTCATAAATAATTTTCCAAGGCTTGCAGAAAGGTCTTCATGCACAGCCAGGATCTAAGAAGTTGAACGAGCCTGAGCTGTTAAGAGTGAGCAACGCTACACTGACCAAATCATAAATTTCTTTTATAATGCTCTCTGTGTTAGACAAGAAAACCCATCTCACATTTCGTTTGTTATTTGTCAGGGCTGTTGCAATGTTGCTGCCTCAGAGCAAGATGTATCCCTAATCTGCAACCCCTTCCAGTCAAGTAAAAGTGGAAAGTGGTCACTATCCTGGTGATCGATGCCTGCCATATCGGCCATCTCATGCCAAATCCTCACATCTAACAGTATATATTGAAGGTTGTTTTGGTAATCTCCCATCTTAAAGGCTGGTTTAGCTTTAGAATCCGAAACTGAATGGCTGTTACATGCTCTTAGGCCATGAGACCAAATTATATCTGCTACCTGTGGCACAGCTGTGCTTATCTTAGCTTTCTTCCAAGAGTTGGAATAAGAAGGAATTCCAGAGCATTCATCCTTTGGCCTTATCAACTCTAACATGGGGGGTAGGCCCCAAAATAGGTTTTTAAATCTCCCGCAATAATCACCTGAGATCCTGCCCCATGAGCTTATAAGAGTGAGTTAAGGTTTCTCAATGTCTATGAAGGTTTGTTAAAAGGAGATGACCTATTATATATATTAATTAGAAGATAGGGAATTCCTAGCTGTAGTATTAATTTTAGGGCAAGAAGATCTAGGGAGTCGGTGTTAATCTCCTTGTCTAGGCAATCCAGTGTGGTTTGATCCAGACAGTAAGCCCTCTAGATGGCCTTCCTGCTACCAAGGGCAGGGCCAAAGTGCTATAAGTAGTGGAGCCCTGCCTATTGACTTTGTTGACCACCCAGGTCTCTTGGAAGAGGCAAATATGGAAGCTATCAATAAAACCTCCCCAGTCCTTGTCTGCCAGTTCAGATTTAATACCAGCTCTATTCCAATTTATTAGCTGTAGTAGGTTAGGGGAATGTTAGGCGGTAAACTTGGGGACAGGTTCATCAGCCACATTATTTGCCCTCGGGCTGACAAATTACCGATGTTCGCCTCTCTATCATAGCGGACCATAACTGCTCTGTCCCTATTAGAAATCTAGCCAACCCTATCCGAGGCAAGAGGAAGTTTAGCTGCCAAGGAGAGGACCGAGGTGCTAGGCAGTCAATCGACCAGAGATAACCCACTGTCAAGAGAGTGAACAGCGGGAGCTCCATTATTCTGGCCCACACTCTACCATACATTTCTAGTGGTATAGCCATCCCTACCCCTAATCTTACCAGTGATCCAGCCCAACCCCTAAATTCTGAAACCAGGGACCAAGAGAAATCTCATCACACCAAAATTGCTTTACCAAACAACGGGGCCCATCACACATTACCCATAAATGATCCCTGAGAACAGGCGCTGGATTTGGGGGGTTTATTTTGTCAGTTTTATTAAGTACAACACTACACTTCACCTTAATAACATTTATGTATAATTCTATCTATTTGTAATATCAACTTTCTTCTTCCTTTGGTCGATGGACCATTAGTTGAAGAGTTGATGGTGACTATGATTAACTAAACAGTTTAATATTTAACTAAATAACCACAAAGTCACTTTTTCGGTTAATGATTTTATATTATTAAATGCTCTTTAAATTAATCACCAGTGCATACACAAGATTGCATATAAGAGAACAAATTATCAAGCAATGTAATCAAAATGAATCATTTGCATCGAAATCAAAGCGTGCATCAAGAATGGGGAAGAGAAGGTACAGCATAAAACTTGCAGAAATATACTTGCAAATTAAAGCAATCAAGGAGGGTAAGGAGGGTAATACCCACCAAACAATCAGGAAACCCACTTCCTTGGCCGAGGTTGTGGCAAGAGGTCCCCAGGGATAGGCTCCGAGGACAAAGATAATAGGACAGATGCAGCAAAGTTTACTATACTAATAATTAAATTTATCTCCCACTTAATCTACCTCCTCGGTCGCAGTCTCCTCCCAAGCACTCCCGTGACGTTCTCGTACCTAAAGATTCTCTGTCTCTGTGCGGGTCTACTCTCTCTGTCTTGGATCTTCTCTCTGATCTGTCACATCAGACTGCACTGCTATACCGGACCGCACTGCTTCGCCATACTGCCCTGCCACACCCCTATTGGGATATCAATTATACTCTTCTCTCCAGCACGCTATCTTACAATGTTGCAGTATCAGTAAAAACTCGGACTGTGATTGGTTGTCGTAAATCATACTAGGGTTGCCTCATCCAGTTCTCCCTACAAATCCATCCTATACCGGTTCTAACAAAGGAAGGATTAAAACAAATGTATTTCATATACTACTAGTATTCATATTTATACATTCGGCTACATTGTTAATATCAGCATCCGTCTTCACATTCGAATTGCACGTAGTGATGACTGTTCCCACAGTCGCTGTCGCATCTTGGCACATAAACAATAAGACACAGGTCAACATGGCCTTCACACGGATTGCATCATTGGATACACTCTGTAGTCTGCGAGCAGGCAACCCATCTTGGCACATGCGCACTCCACACCGACTAGGCCAGCCACATGCTGGTTTCAACGAGAGGCCATTTTCATGCAGGCCCAATCCCGTACTAAAATAAACAAACATAAAAGAATATTAATTCATTAAAATAAACCCATTATGTTTACCTTCCACCATACTAATGCCATGTGTTAAATAAATCCTAGCGAATGCTATTAGTTTAAAGCAACCTTTTCGTTATTTGTGCACCACATGCAAAATGTGCAATGTACAAAACAGCATAAACATGCAGTAGTATGGTTTTTCAATGCACAAACAATTAATACGTACTCATGCCAATATAGTTTAGTATATTATATAAAATGCGTTTGCCCCCTGTGTAGATGGGTGTATCTGGAGTTGATTAGTTCATGCAGTCAATACATTATTATAGAGTTGCTTGACTTTATGAGGATGTATTTTACAAACCTCACTCCATCACCAGCCATGGGAGCCTCAACTTGAAGCGGTTTTTTGACCCTGCTGGAGGAGGTGTGTGCTGATATAATACAAGTAGGCCCTCTACCAACTCTGGGGCCGCAAGCTTAAGCTTGATGGAGTCCCATTGGTCCTCAAGTGATTCAAGATGTCTCGCAGGCATAATATCAGAATGGACAATTGAATAACAGTGTCTAACACTTCTAATCCAATGTGAAACTTTAGTTTTCAAAGAGTCCCTGTCTTCAATACAGTCAGGATGTAGTTTAGGAAACTTTGACGTGAAGATAGTGCGTTCCAATTGATCCTTTGGAGTGCTCAGGTCCTTAGTAGAGAAGGCTGCCCTTTGGGATTTTAAGGGGCTGGACTCAATAGGTGTGGGGCGAGGCTGTTTGTTGTAAGTGAGCATGGGCGACGAGTGATAGCAAGGACAATTTCAGTTGGCATAGGCAGCGCCTTAAACAGAAGCTTCGATGAATCCTATTTGTAGGAAGGTGGAATCTGACTATATGGTTGCCCCCACTTTTTTTATGGTGTTTTGCTGGTTTATGACTTAGTTGGACTGGGATCCTGCTATTCAGGGCCCCAGTCTATCTGCTTTCTCTGTAAAATGGATTCCATGTGCCTTAGGCACATCTCTGATTGGGATCTGGAGTGCCCTTATAAGTCCCTAGTATATGGTATACTATGTACCAAGGGCATAGGTACCTCAGAGGCCTGCCAGGGGCTGCAGCATGTATTATGCCACCCCTGGAAGGCCATCCAAACTGACACCACAGGTCTGCTACTGCAGCCTGGGTAAGGTGGTGCATGCACCCCTTACTGTGATATAGGTTACCTATATCACGAAATACATACACACCTAGAAACCTATAAGTCACTCCTAAGGCAGGCCTTATCAATCCTAAAGGCAGAGTGCATGGTTCCTATGTGAGAGGGTGCCCCGGCATGAGCAGGGCCCCTCTGCAGCGTTCGGAGACCATCTCTGATGCTGTTTGTAGTGCAGCCTGACCATATACTCTTAAGCGCATTATATCCTCGCGGTAAAATGCTAACTTTGGAATGGCTGCACCTAAACATGTTGTGTTTGGTGTCAAACATCTTGGAATACTACCCCCCGCCAATCCTGGCGGCGGGGGTAGCATTCCACCCTTCTAGAGGGAAAGGCATGTTAACTCTGACGAGTCCGGTAACTTCTTTCCAGAGCCCTGGCATCACAAAATGGATGCTGCTGCCACAGACACGAGTCTGGCCTCCTGCTGCTGGACGAAACTCCGGCAGGGGAGGCCTGGACAATAGGTTTCCTGTCCCAGGGAGGTGTGACCACCTCCCCAGACAGGACAATGTGTATTGGGGCTGGGCGGGAGCACTTTCGGGTGCTTTGAAGTCCTGCACTGGGGGCACATTTGGTGTCCCTGTGCATACCCCAGTTCAAACCGGATCAGGGGCTTGCAGCCCCTGCTTTGGCGCGAACTGGACAAAGGGAAAGGGTGTAGCCACCCCTCTGCCCTGACCCACCCATAGGTGGGGCCACAGAGTAGTCCATCCCCTATTTTTAGAATAAAGGTAGGAACCCAGTCCTTAGGACTTTAGATTATACCTGGACGAAACTCTGACACGGAATCCTGGACCTTCGACGCTCTACGACAAGATTAGAGGACTGAAGAATCTCCCTTGGGGTCAAGGAGTGACTCCCTGCTTGGCAGGCACCAAAGAAGCATCTGTCCGGTTCGCATCACTGAAGCTCCCGTCGGACGCCGAAGTCATCGCATCACCAGAGGTGGATTCTCAGACTTCCCCGAGGCTACCCTGAGTCCCCAGCAAAGCTGAGGCCCGTGGCTATCGTGGGTGACTTGAGACCGTGACCCCTGGACACCGAGCACATTTGCAAGTGCACCATCTTCTGGGTCTCCCAAGAAGTCGTGCTTTGGGCTCCGAGTAGCCCTAGCCTCCAGTACCACCTGCACCGAAGATCACTGGCCCCCACTCCACGAGTGTCCTGTAAGCCAGCTCCACGTGCGGCGTCACGAGGCTCCTTCGCGGTCGCTAGCCCGTTGGCTAGTAGCCCTTACCGAAGGCCAATCTTTTCTTTACTTGGCAGTCTGGTTGCTCCAGGCCTGCCCTCACTTACCCTTGCTGGGTGAGTTCCCCAGACCTTGCTGGTCTGCACCATCGACGATCTTCAGCTACATCGAGACTTGCCGTTGCCAAGGCTTGTTGGGTCCAATCTGGTCGCCGACACCGCAGCACTCGACAGACATCGTGTACCAGCCCGAATCCTGCTCCTGGTCGCCGACAACGCCTCCTGGACCTCGTGGCTGCAGAAACGAGACGACCATCAACGCACCTGAAGCACTCGACAGCGGTGGGCATCTGTCCATCGCCTCCCTGGTCACTGGCTAGTGACCCAGACTCTGTCCCCTCTGCTTTCAGGTTCTTCAGAACTCCGATCCACTCTTGGATCCACCCGGACACTTTTCTCCTGGTCGCCAGCAGCACTTTGCAGCAGATCGCCATAAGAACCGACGACGAAACCCGACCCCGAAAGGCACCTATGCACCCGGCTTCCCTGGGTGAGGTAACACGAGTACTCCGGTGCTCCCGTGGGTAGAGACTCTTCAAAGTCCTAGATCTCAAAGGGTTTTGTCCTAGTCCTCTTTAAAGTGTCCCTTTCCTCTATTTTCCCGATCCCGACTTTCTCCATAGAAGTTAACGGCGTATCGCGGTTGTGTATTTACACTGCACGCGTCTCCCGTGGGTCCCCTGTGTCACTACCTTGGGTGGTTCCTTGTGGTCCAAGCACTTCTAGAGGCTCTAGGCCTAGTGTCTAGTTCAGTCGTGGTTCGCATACCACTTTATTGGTATATGGTTTGGTACGCCCCTAGGGCCCAAACGTGTATTTGTGCTATTACTGTGATTTAAGATCTTATAACCTATGTACTTCGAACTCTAGCCTCATAAAGAGACTAGAGGGGTGTGTTTAGTAATAAATACATATATTTTGAATATATACCTGGTGTGGTGCTCTTTCATTTGGTCACTCAAGAGATTATAGACTGGTAAAACAAGCTGCTTTACATTCCTTCAAGACTTAGCCTGAAGGCTGCTCTCCATAGCTACCACTAGGATAGCTTTCAATAAGGTTGTCTTTAACCTACCTACCATAAGAGTCGATTTGGACTGGTGCAAGGTGCCCACTATAATTAGTGGACAGCATATGCCAGGCCAACTTCTCACATTGGTGTGCAGCGTGTGGGATTCCAGCTTGCTATTGTTTTACCAGATAATCTCAATTGAATTGATCAACTGAAAACCACTAAAGGTACCTAAGGTACATATAATTTAAGCTTAGAATATCAGTAAGTTCTACTGAACTTAGAGTTGTGTGTTAAGGGATAGCACAACCCTTTCTACAACTCAAGAGAGTTTAGTAGGCCACACTAGAGTAGGTAGTGCATACACCACACCACACTAGTAATGTCTTTAAAAGCAGGATCTAGAGATGCCCTGCAGGAAGCCATTGAGCTTCCCCTCCAAGTATGACACACTCCCATTCTTGGAACTGAGAGCTTTGTGTAACGTGAGGAAATTAAGGACAGGCCAAAGTCCCACCACCCAACACCTCCAGGAGTTGTTGGTGGCTTATGATCTTAGTAAGTCTTCAGAGACTGAAGGGGTAGGAGCAGAGGGTGGGCCAGCAGATGAGGAAGGGGCCAGGGGTACCACTACCCCCAGCCCCCCCTCTGAAACTGACCAGGAGGGTGACAATGATCCTGACCTGGAGAACCCAATCCCTTCTGGGGAAGATGCAGATGAGGATCTAGAGAACCACACCTTTGTCCCCCCAGGAAGGATTATGAGTGTGCTCAGAAAGTCTAGGTCTCCTTCTCAGGAGTCTAACCACTCTGGCACCTCAATAGGGAGCTCTGTTTCTTCTCACAGGAGGGAATCCTCTCATGAGAGAAGAAAGAGACTGGTCCAGTATGAGGAAACTCAACTAGAGATCAGGAAGAAGCAATTGGCTTTAGATAGAGAATCCCTAGATCTCCTTAGAGAGAGAAGAAAGTTGGGACTAGAGTCCCATGGTGGCAGCAATATCCCTAGAGATAGGGACAGGTCTTATGACCATAGAAACCTAAACAAGATTGTCCCTCCCTACCAGAGTGGGGATGACATCCACAAATGGATAACTGCACTGGAGAGGGCCTGTAAAGTTCAGAAGGTCCCCCAGAGGCAGTGGGCAGCAATCTTGTGGCTCTCCTTTGCAGACAAAGGTAGAGACAAGCTCCTCACTGTAAGAGAAGAGGATGCTGACAATTACACAGTCTTGAAGAGTGCTCTGATAGATGGGTTTGGCCTAACCACTGAACAGTATAGGTTGAAGTTCAGAGACACCCAAAAGCTCAGACTCAAGACTGGGTTGATTTTGTAGATTGTGCTACAAAGGCTCTGGAAGGTTGGATACATGGCAACAAAGTGCATGACTTTTTAGGATTGTACAATTTGATTATGAGGGAGCAGATCCTTAATAATTGTCAAAACCAGCTTTTGCACCAGTATCTGGTGGACTCTGATCTGACCTCTCCCCAAGAATTGGGAAAGAAGGCAGACAAATGGGTCAGAACCAGAGTAAAAACTAGAAATCAGGGTGGTGACCAGAAGAAAGATTCTACTAAGTCCCAAGAGAAAGGTGGGGATAAATCTAAGGATAAGTCCCCTACAGGGCCCCAAAATTCCTCTTCTGGGGGTGGGTCCCAAACTCCTTCCTCTCCTGAAAAGAAACCATATTGCCATGTCTGTAAAAAGCCTGGGCACTGGAAAACTGATCCCAGTTGCCCCAGGATTGGCAATAAAGAAAATGTTCCTCCCACAACTACAACCACCCCTCCTGGTACTACCAGTAGTAATCCTCCAGTTGGGAGTAGTGCACCCAAAAAGTTGGGTGCTTTTGCAAGAGGAACAGAGGTGGGCCCTAGTTTAGACAGGGACCCCTCAACAGACTCCTCTGACTCTGATGGTGGTATAGGATTTGCCACCTTTACCATGGGTCCCATAGCATTGGGCAGGTACAGACTGGAGCCAATGATTAATGGTCAGAAAGCTGTGGCATTTAGGGACACAGGGGCTAGTGTCACCATGGTGGCAGGGAAACTAGTCCCCCCTCACCAGCTTTTACCTGAGTTTAAATACCAGGTGACCAACATTGATGGTGTCAGAACAGATCACCCCATGGCCATAGTCAATCTCAGCTGGGAGGGGGTCACAGGCCCAAAAGAGTGGCAGTGTCCCCAACCCTACCTGTAGATTGCCTGATGGGCAATGATTTGGAAATTTCAGCCTGGGCTGAAGTTGAACACCAAACCCATCTTAGGATGTTGGGCGTCCCTGCAAAGGTTAGTGGGGCTGTGATGGCCACAGCCCCAGCCCAAGACTTTGGAGAGATGGAGCCTGAAAGAATGGCCCACTCTCCCCCAAAAGAGAGCAAAAGGGTTGAAGAAAAGTCTTCTTCCCCCAGACAGTAGGTAAGGGTCAGCCTCCTCAGGGAACTGACCCTACCCCTAGTGAAGGAACTGCCACAGAGGTAGTCAGGCCTGGCCTGGCCACACCCCTGATGGCAGAGGACCCTTCCACGGTGGTACCCAGTCTGGAGCAGGTAACCTGCTCCTCTCTACCCTGCCTCAGTCAGCCCAGGGCTGCAGAGGTCAGGGAGGTCAGTGGACCCCCCGGGCCCCCTGTCCAGAGGAAGCCCCCATCAGCAGATTAGGGGCAGCCAGTCTAGTAGCCCTAGCCAGGTGAAAATTCCTCTACACACTGAGGGATCCCCCATACCTTTATGTAGGGACCTCCCCAGAAGGACTCTGGTAGGCAAGGGCAAACCTGGGACCAGAAGGTTCCAAACCTGCCATGTCCCTCCAGTGTTCCATCCAAAGGGACCCAACCCCCAGCTGTAGGCAGCCAAAGGTTGACCCTTAGAGCAAAGTGCAACTCAGTCACGGAAAGACAGGCATACATGGTGACCAGTGATCTGAGGAAACTGAGGCCAACATTCCTAGGGCCTCACTTCCCTACTCAGACACCTCACCAGCCTTGTACTTTACCTAAGCACA
Organism: Calotriton arnoldi; assembly: GCA_963921515.1. Lineage (NCBI taxonomy): Eukaryota > Metazoa > Chordata > Amphibia > Caudata > Salamandridae > Calotriton > Calotriton arnoldi. The sequence continues at coordinate 560,099 of CAWUFW010000350.1, read as the reverse complement.
CCAGAGGTAGTGATTCCCCATGGTGGAGACCCTCTCATACCCTTAGGGTGAGGGATTGCTTAGTGGACCATAACATAGGGAGCAACCATGCTAGTGCAGGTGCTTCCTTATATGGCCACTTAGTCAATATAGGCTCAACTGGCCAAGGTTAGCCTTATCTCCTTTCGTTTGGGGGGTTATGTAGGAAGGTGGAATCTGACTATATGGTTGCCCCCACTTTTTTTATGGTGTTTTGCTGGTTTATGACTTAGTTGGACTGGGATCCTGCTATTCAGGGCCCCAGTCTATCTGCTTTCTCTGTAAAATGGATTCCATGTGCCTTAGGCACATCTCTGATTGGGATCTGGAGTGCCCTTATAAGTCCCTAGTATATGGTATACTATGTACCAAGGGCATAGGTACCTCAGAGGCCTGCCAGGGGCTGCAGCATGTATTATGCCACCCCTGGAAGGCCATCCAAACTGACACCACAGGTCTGCTACTGCAGCCTGGGTAAGGTGGTGCATGCACCCCTTACTGTGATATAGGTTACCTATATCACGAAATACATACACACCTAGAAACCTATAAGTCACTCCTAAGGCAGGCCTTATCAATCCTAAAGGCAGAGTGCATGGTTCCTATGTGAGAGGGTGCCCCGGCATGAGCAGGGCCCCTCTGCAGCGTTCGGAGACCATCTCTGATGCTGTTTGTAGTGCAGCCTGACCATATACTCTTAAGCGCATTATATCCTCGCGGTAAAATGCTAACTTTGGAATGGCTGCACCTAAACATGTTGTGTTTGGTGTCAAACATCTTGGAATACTACCCCCCGCCAATCCTGGCGGCGGGGGTAGCATTCCACCCTTCTAGAGGGAAAGGCATGTTAACTCTGACGAGTCCGGTAACTTCTTTCCAGAGCCCTGGCATCACAAAATGGATGCTGCTGCCACAGACACGAGTCTGGCCTCCTGCTGCTGGACGAAACTCCGGCAGGGGAGGCCTGGACAATAGGTTTCCTGTCCCAGGGAGGTGTGACCACCTCCCCAGACAGGACAATGTGTATTGGGGCTGGGCGGGAGCACTTTCGGGTGCTTTGAAGTCCTGCACTGGGGGCACATTTGGTGTCCCTGTGCATACCCCAGTTCAAACCGGATCAGGGGCTTGCAGCCCCTGCTTTGGCGCGAACTGGACAAAGGGAAAGGGTGTAGCCACCCCTCTGCCCTGACCCACCCATAGGTGGGGCCACAGAGTAGTCCATCCCCTATTTTTAGAATAAAGGTAGGAACCCAGTCCTTAGGACTTTAGATTATACCTGGACGAAACTCTGACACGGAATCCTGGACCTTCGACGCTCTACGACAAGATTAGAGGACTGAAGAATCTCCCTTGGGGTCAAGGAGTGACTCCCCTGCTTGGCAGGCACCAAAGAAGCATCTGTCCGGTTCGCATCACTGAAGCTCCCGTCGGACGCCGAAGTCATCGCATCACCAGAGGTGGATTCTCAGACTTCCCGAGGCTACCCTGAGTCCCCAGCAAAGCTGAGGCCCGTGGCTATCGTGGGTGACTTGAGACCGTGACCCCTGGACACCGAGCACATTTGCAAGTGCACCATCTTTTGGGTCTCCCAAGAAGTCGTGCTTTGGGCTCCGAGTAGCCCTAGCCTCCAGTACCACCTGCACCGAAGATCACTGGCCCCCACTCCACGAGTGTCCTGTAAGCCAGCTCCACGTGCGGCGTCACGAGGCTCCTTTGCGGTCACTAGCCCGTTGGCTAGTAGCCCTTACCGAAGGCCAATCTTTTCTTTACTTGGCAGTCTGGTTGCTCCAGGCCTGCCCTCACTTACCCTTGCTGGGTGAGTTCCCCAGACCTTGCTGGTCTGCACCATCGACGATCTTCAGCTACATCGAGACTTGCCGTTGCCAAGGCTTGTTGGGTCCAATCTGGTCGCCGACACCGCAGCACTCGACAGACATCGTGTACCAGCCCGAATCCTGCTCCTGGTCGCCGACAACGCCTCCTGGACCTCGTGGCTGCAGAAACGAGACGACCGTCAACGCACCTGAAGCACTCGACAGCGGTGGGCATCTGTCCATCGCCTCCCTGGTCACTGGCTAGTGACCCAGACTCTGTCCCCTCTGCTTTCAGGTTCTTCAGAACTCCGATCCACTCTTGGATCCACCCGGACACTTTTCTCCTGGTCGCCAGCAGCACTTTGCAGCAGATCGCCATAAGAACCGACGACGAAACCCGACCCCGAAAGGCACCTATGCACCCGGCTTCCCTGGGTGAGGTAACACGAGTACTCCGGTGCTCCCGTGGGTAGAGACTCTTCAAAGTCCTAGATCTCAAAGGGTTTTGTCCTAGTCCTCTTTAAAGTGTCCCTTTCCTCTATTTTCCCGATCCCGACTTTCTCCATAGAAGTTAACGGCGTATCGCGGTTGTGTATTTACACTGCACGCGTCTCCCGTGGGTCCCCTGTGTCACTACCTTGGGTGGTTCCTTGTGGTCCAAGCACTTCTAGAGGCTCTAGGCCTAGTGTCTAGTTCAGTCGTGGTTCGCATACCACTTTATTGGTATATGGTTTGGTACGCCCCTAGGGCCCAAACGTGTATTTGTGCTATTACTGTGATTTAAGATCTTATAACCTATGTATTTCGAACTCTAGCCTCATAAAGAGACTAGAGGGGTGTGTTTAGTAATAAATACATATATTTTGAATATATACCTGGTGTGGTGCTCTTTCATTTGGTCACTCAAGAGATTATAGACTGGTAAAACAAGCTGCTTTACATTCCTTCAAGACTTAGCCTGAAGGCTGCTCTCCATAGCTACCACTAGGATAGCTTTCAATAAGGTTGTCTTTAACCTACCTACCATAAGAGTCGATTTGGACTGGTGCAAGGTGCCCACTATAATTAGTGGACAGCATATGCCAGGCCAACTTCTCACACTATTGCACTGTTTTTTCACCCCGCTTTTCTCAGTCACCACAGGTGAAATCCCTCCCAGCAGCTGGCTTAAGAAATAGTGCAAGGGGAGGCCCTGAATGAGCCCCCAGCTGGAGACAAATGTATGCAAATGAGATGCACATTCAAAGACGCCTGGACAGACACATATTTACAGTTTCAGTAAAATGCTGCCTGCAGCTAGGAGATGGGCAGCTTTGATAAAATGGTGACAAAAGGCATCTTTTACCCGCCAGTTTGTTTCGCATTGACTCACTAATGAGCACACTTAACTGCAATTAATTGACAACAAAGAATCTGAAGTAAATGCATGGACTGCTTTCCTTTAGAGCACACAATTAATACCAATAACGACTTAATCAATCTACTAACCTTGGGGTCCGGGCTGGAGTAGCATGCTAATCGCTGTAAGGAGCGTGATTGCGTTGTGAGAGGGTAGCAAGAGCATTATAAATGTAGTTGTAACACAGGGATGGGAAATTACAAGTCTCTCATAGACTATGAACTGTAATTTAAAAGCAAGACCTGTTTGAAAAATTTGCAACTGTGCAGGACCGCCCCTCCACAGTGTAACGTACTCAGTGACAACATTAAACTTATCACATTTAATTCTTGGGCTGTCTTGGAGTTTCTCTACTAGCAACTGCTGTGTTAATATCGTCTTACAGCCGCCATAAGTTATGCGGATAGATAGGCAAAAACGAACAGGAAGCGAAACCCATTCTAGTCCGGCAGTACTACCAACCATTGAAATGAAGGAAGGAGAAGACTATCAACACAGACAGGCAAACTTGTCTGCCGCCTTTGAACGGCCATAAAGCAAACACAGACAGAGTGGCTGTTTTCCGACATGATTTTAGGAACGAGAGAAAATTGTCTGGCCATCTTTAATTGGCAAAATAATACATGACCTGTATATGTACTTGAAGTCAGTAAAACAGACTATATGGGAATGAGTGCAGAAAATATGACTTCCACAAACTTTGTGTAAAGTGAATGATACTGTCTTTTTCCGAACGCATCCAGCATGCTTTATTTAAAACATCAACGCTACGTTCAATTCGTTGATTGGTGTTATCAGTGGCAAAGCAAAACAAGCCCAATCCCCCTTAAAAGGAAGCCCAAAACCAAACCAATATCCTACCAAAAAAAGCCCAACTGGCAGTCAAAATCGAAAATTGCAAAAAGAGTAAAAAAAGAAAAAGGGCGAACGGGGAGATGAAAATATAATGGAGCTGGGGAGGGCATTGAATCTGGGAATAGGGTTCGAGTCTGACGGGAGGCTCAACATCCTGTGTTTGGTGTGGGGGAGCAGGCAGAATGGGGAAATGAAGAGGATATGGCGTAATGGCTAGAGTGGCTGACTTTGAAGCTCGGGAACCGCGTTCCAGCCTGCACCCTGATACCTTCTGAGTGCGGGACAAAAGTAAAAAAAATTTTTTTTAAAAACATGCAGTCACCAAACACACCAATGGGAGGGAGAAATGCTGCATTAAAATGCAAGCACAGGCAAACAGTAACAGAGCAGGAAACCAAGAAAAAATTAGTCTCCCAAAGAACAGATAAACAACAATAGCGTAATGATACTGTTCTTAATTCCTGCTCCGTGGGAGGAACGGAAGAGAAAATGGAGAGACAAAGAGGCAGGGCTGACCAATAGAAAGCAAGGATTTTTAAAGGACACTGACATGGACAAATGAAAAGCAATGGCAAGCAATCGGCGGAGTTGAACTCCACAATTCATATCCAACAGACTGCTAAGCGGCATTGCAAGTGCTGTCTAGGCTCGACCTAAAAGCGTAGACGCAACGTTAGTGGAAGGGTGGAGCTAACACCGTAAGGAAATCCAGAGACAGTGAGAAAGGTCTTTCTTTTTAAAGAGCAAGGGGGTAGACTCAGGCCAGCAAAAGCAATGATGGACCAGGCAAAGGCGCTGCGGGATCCAGGAAGCAACGCCGATAGTGAGGAAGCCACGGAGAAGAACGGACACAGAGACAGTGCTGAATTAGACTGGGGACTCAACGGCGAGTATATTGTAGCCCGCGTCATCAGGCAGAGGAGAGGAGAACCATGAGAAGCCGGCCCAACCAAGGACGAGACAGAGAACTGGTAGGACGAGACAGAGAACTTGTGAGAAGAGCGATGGACGCCGTCAGAATATGCGCAGGACCATACTTACTAAATCCCAAGAACACTCTGGTGATATAATTCTGATTTTTGTGGAAATTACCAAATAGATGAAAAAAAACTACAAGAGGTTATAGGAGACCTGAATATAGCCCCAAAAATGGTGGCTCTTGTTTGAATGTCAAGGAAAGGCTGAAGAAGGCAAGCATAACACCCCATATTTCTTAATTAAGGTTTTCTCCTGTTCCTTCAGGCCAAGATTACAATCCAACATAAATCCCAAGGTTTTGACTTTGAGTGCTGAAGTTATAGAAATGTCACCTATGCTTAGATGGTTGCATGATAAACCAAGCTTTTGGAAAGTTGTTTGGACCCATCAGTCTCAATTTGTTTTCAACATATTTGGTACAAGATAGTTGCCACGCATCCAAATTTGAATATTTATTAGGTGGTTCAAAGAATCAGAACCCCCCACTGCCAGAGATTGGTAAAACTAAATGGGGGCCATCCAAATCAATTCTGAAGCCATTTACCTCTCACAAGCAAAAATGTTACAGAAGGATGCATAAAGATGTTGAAGAGTACTGGCAACAGCAGGAAACCCAGCAGTAGGAAGCCTTGTGGGACTCTACAAGTGACTGGATTATTAGAGGGGAGATATTCATCACGCATGACCTCACACCATCTATCAAAATTAGTAAGAACATCCAATGGACGAAGAGGACAAGAAGACACTCCTGTCACCTTGACCAGGTAATCCAACAGCATTCTCTTGTCTACCTATTACAAGCAGCAGAGAGCCAATAGCACCAGCAAAGTGTCTGGTTGTTTGTCTGATAGGCACAGCAGCTGAAAGCAGTGTTTCAGTATCTTGTTCCTAATGAAGACCTGACGCCTGCTACTAAGGAGGGCATGAATTTACAAATGCTGAACAAGTTGAGAGCTTACCTCCTTTTCTACGATCTTACCAGCCTCAGTGGACCCAGCAATGGGGATGGAGGACGTGGGGGAGGGATAACTTTCAGGATCCATGGCTGCTTCAGCAGTGGGGTGATCTATTATGTTCCAGGCTCTTGGGAGGGATTTTTCTTAAAAGGAGCACTGATTATTTTTGCTGTGACTACCAACAATGATTGAGCACAACCTTTTCTCCACAAACGCAGGTCATGGCTCCCCAATGCTTTTAATATTATTCTCAATTTACTTTTAAATTGGACAGGGGCTGTAAATTAAATGAGAATGTATTGTATTTTTGCTCCATACCATGGTCAGGCAGGTACCCCTGTTCCTTACTAAAAGAATGAAGAAACACATCTCCAGGGGCTTCAGTCTCCTGCAACGCTATCTTGTAATTAATAATTTATTTTGAATTGTAGATATATTTTAAACTGCTTTTGAATTTTACTGAAGTCGCCTCGGAATGGACAAGGATTTATGTTATGGGGAATAAGCTTACTTCATTTAAAATAATACATTTCTTCATGGGGCGAATCCCAGCTGCCAAGATATATGATAAATATTGGCTTTTTTCCGCACCCTTCATGTCACACCTATATGTTGGTCTGGAATGATTTACCAAAAGCTCTCTTGCTTCAACTCTGATTTCTACCATTTACATACAGTGAAGTATAACTTTGCGTTTAGTTTCCGCAGCTCAACCAGAGACCTTTAAAGTGAGATAAGCTCATCTACAATACTTGAAAGTTCTTTATTATAAAAACCTACTAAATAATCAATAGTTGGGGACAAGGCTGCCTTTTGCACTGACGTTCTAGTGTGACTGAATAGGTAACTCACTTGCAGGTTCTTTAAGCCATGTAATGGACAAGAATAGCACTTAAGGTAAAAAGTCATTCCAGTATGTGACCCTTATATGAGTGGCATGGGGGATCCATTGATATAGCCTGGCAGGGTGGAAGAATGGTGGGGGTGTGTTGGTTGTAGGGCACGCCAGCTCACAATTGGCTCTAGCACCTCGCCTGCTGCTCCTCGGGACTTAGAAAATCCTTGGGAGTTCCTTCTCTGGCCTCCTGCAAAAGTGAAGTAGAATGGGAAGAATCTCCGAATATCCCTTTATTCCTGGGGAGTGGGGAATTACTCCTGTCATCAGTACAAAATGAGCCATACCAGTAATCCGTGGTGCATATGCATTCAAGCAAACTTAATCCTTGGGGTTCCCATAGAGCCTTGGAACACCAACGCTCTGAAAAATCTCCAGAGATTCCCTTTCTGATAGAGCATGTATGTGCAGTTCAAGCATGGGAGCTGCTGTTGATTCCCCAGGGACCAGTGCCTCTGCAAGGTGCCTTTCCTATTTAGGCAATCGCCCTTGATGTACATGGGCATCTTCATAAGCCCATACTGCCCATCAACCCACACTTCCACCAAAGTCACAGGGCACAGACTCTGGCAAACCCCTTGGGTTGACAGCAGAAGCATTGGTGCCAACACCTGTGCCACAACTACCACAACAGCAACCACCACTACCAGAAATACTACCCTTGCTTCTGCCCTGATAGGAAACCAGCACCCAGTCTGAAGACAGGGATGGAGCAGGGGAGAGGTGTCCAGGTCAAATCAGTCCCCAGTCTGCCAGCACTGGTGTCAGAGGAAGCACTGCAGGTTCTTAAGACTCTCTCTCTGTGGGGCAGATGGCACGGTTGGATGCCGTCCCTGGTGTCTGTAAGCAACTGGACAGAATGACTGTTATCCTGGAGGGCAGCCACTCTGCCTCTTCTGCTACACAGACAGGTCCCGATGGTGGTCGTGGATTCACAGGCACCAGTGGTTCCAGGACACCTGCCCCAAAACCTCTCCCTTCCCCTGGACATCACATGTCCCAGGACCTTCCATGTCCCAAATGCCCCCTGTCCAGAATACACAGGCCTTGTTAAATCTGTCCCTCCTACTGAAAATGTATAAACCCCACTCCATCCCAAAAAGTACTTTACTATCTACTTCGTGAGTAATGAGGCTGGAGTCTTGTACCAAATTATAAATATTCCTGAACTGTGATAGGCCAGTATTCTAGTCCTCCCCAGACTTTAACTTTTGGATTCTCTTGGACATTTGTGGGGTTTATTGACAATTTGTTTTTAATTTCCCAGACGAAGATTTGTGTTGCTTTTGGAAAAAATATATGAACATTTTTTATTTAAAACCTTTGTGTTAGTTGTTTTTGTGGTATTGGGTGTTAATGAAAATTTTATAATTTATTCCACATGTGACTGCAAGTGCTTTGTGCTGGTTTACATTTAAATTTTCATTGCATGGTATGCGTTTGTCCACATAATTTTACTTAACTTTGTGTAGTGCTCTACTCACGTGCATAAAGCATTTGAGGACTATAGAAGTGCTATAAAACAATACGCTATGTCACATGCAAACAGTAGCAAATCACAATTTTGGTTTGCGAGTGCATACCAAATTGCTTTTTTGCACGTCTGTGTTTAGTACTTCCAAATAGCGATTCACAGCGGGATGAATTAATGTTTTATAAATGAAATCCAATCAGAAAACATTAATACTTTTTCTACTACATAGAGCCTTACACATTTTTAGGTGTAGGTACTGGTCCATAGGACCATTGCTTACTCATAAGAATGTTTGCAAAAGGTTTAATATATTTGTTTTTAACATATTCAGGGGGATATGTACAATAGAAGTGGCGGAGTGAGGCGTTAGCCGTCATGGCTTAACTCCTCACTCCGCCACTTCTGAAACGCAAGGCTGCACCATATTTACATTGATATGGTGCAGCCTAGCATTTCCCCCTGCAATGGCGCTACACTTAGCAGTGTAGCGCCAACGTAGGCACCATAGGGCATATTTTTCGTTAGCAGAAACATGATGGTTTATCCTCTACACCTGGGCTAGATGGAAAAAAGGATAAATAGTCAAACTTTGCCCACATCCCTTACACAGCCTAGTGAAACACGATGACCCTGGTCAGTGAGGAACTGGTGGAGGCACAAAAGAACAATGCACAAGAAAATAGAAGGTGAGTACACCTTTTAAAACTTTTTTAAAAGCACTATGTTAACTACCGATGTCACTAAACACCCATTTATGTATAGCAAAGCAAATCTACCAAAAATGTGTCATGTCTCCATGTCTATCCACATGCCTCAGTCATGCAACACAATTCTACAACCTCCACCCACAACAAATCTGTAAGGTTCTGCACATTGTTTTACAATGTACATGTGCAGCCAAATATATATTGCAAACTCTCTATAACTAACATGGGTAGATTTTTTAATTAAAATATATATATACTTGTAATGACACTAAACAGAAGTTTTTTAAATTAAAAAAAAAAACTAATATGAGGCTCCCCTTGTGGACTTACCTCATACTACCCCATCATATGAAACAACAATCTACCCAAATTGACATTACTTATTTAGTTCAATGTTACATGTTTAAATATTGCACCTGAAACAAGGGCAGGCCACCCACCCACATAACGTAGAGTGCACCGATGTAGGGAACCTAGGCGTATGCACCCTAAATATAGGAGATGTGCTCTACGTGAACCCCAACACCCGAAGGTATACCCACAATTCGTTACCTAAGTACCATACTCGACTACGGCAACGCACTCTACGCCGGAATAAACAAAAACCTCACCCGCAAGCTGTAGAACATCCAGAACGCCGCCGCAAGACTGGTCCTCAACCTGCCAAAACACTGCCACATCTCCCAGCACCTGCGCACACTCCACTGGCTCCCCGTCGAGGCGAGAATCACCTTCAAGAAACTCACCCACGCACACAAGGCCCTCCACGGCACCGGACCAGCATACCTGAACAGCCGACTCAAATTCCACGCACCCCAAAGGACCCTACGATCAGCCCAGCTCTCCTACGCCGTGGTCCCCCCCAACAGAAAGACCAGATCGGGAGGCCGCTCCTTCTCCTTCCTCGCTGCCAAAGCATGGAACGCCCTTCCGCTCCACCTCAGACAGACAACATCGCTCCCCATCTTCGCAAGAAACCTCAAAACCTGGCTCTTCGACAGACCCCTCCTTGATGGAATGGAACCTGCACCCCCCCCACCCCTAGCGCCTTGAGACCCTTACGGGTGAGTAGCCGCGCTTTAACAAACCCCTGATTGATTGATTGATAAAATAAAGGCAAATATACCCCCTCTCTGCATGCCACACACACTATCCTTTCACACCACCACTCCCAGTCTCATTAAAATACATGGGAAATTAAGTTAACTACATCTCTCACAATTAAACACCTAGGATAATACAATACTTGGAAACTAAACAAAATGATTTACCTAAGCAACATATTGAAATAAACTGGAAAGAACTGAAACGTATTTGCAGGTTCCTCAGCGAACATGGCTACTTACTTACTTAGAAATATGGCCCACATTGGTCACTCATAACCCTCTGGCAAGCACATCTTTAGGAGAAGACTAACTTACTAACTGGAACCGGAGAGTCAAGCTGATATTAACCAAAATACTTCCCACTACCTAATTGGGGACAGTGCGTATTGGGTAGCGATCAGTCCTATGAGACTGTAGGATCATTTTCTAAGTGAGTTCCACAGCTCCTTTAACCCATGGATCAAAACACACACAAAATCCCACTATATATTTAAGAAGGTTTTATTAAGAAATAATTACCTAGTCTAGTGCAGATTATATAAATTAAGTTGTAATAAAAGTAAGAAGAATGGTTATCACTGAAAAGGTGATTAAACAATATATTAAAAATAATGGCAATTGTTTGGATAATTTCACTGAATTAAACATTGGTGTACTCTATCTGTGTTGGAACCCCTCCCTTCATAGCCTTTAGCTAAACCTGTTCATCACCAAAGAGCCTGCAAGTTGTTTTCCAAACTGTGACTATGCTTTTGCTCTGAATTCGAGGGTGTAGCTTGGCTCTGTTATGGCATCCTTTGCTGTGAAAGCACATATTAGACTGATGATTCCGGCCTGCGACCTTCAGCTGAAGTGTCTATGAGATGTAGTGAGACTTTCTTTCCCAGGAAATCCAAAGACCTTCTCTCCTCTGCAATGAACTTGCATCAGACTTGTGCAATGCTATATACAACAGGCATTTATATTAAATAAATAACTGAATGACATGAGAGGTAAACAAGTAGGGAAAAAAACAAATGTGAAGCACAACTGAATGCAAACAAAATGTATTACTGAACACATAAAATATCAAGTGGTGTATTGTCTGCAGGATGCCTTGAGAAGGCGCGCAAGGAAGGTAGACGTAATTCATTTAAACATCACCAATAAGAGGGAATAGGTTATCATAAACATCACAGATATAGGACTGAAAGGATTTATTCTTTTTTTTGTAAAACTCTGGGACATATTTACAAGAGCTTATTGCCACCAGAACATCGCTCTTTTGTGACATTCTGGTGGTGATAAACCCTTTGCCTTATTTACAAGGCGGCGTTAAGCCACTTAACTTGGCTTAACGCCGCCTTGTATATAATGCCCCTTTTCACGCAGCACTTAGCGTGAAAGAGGCGGGCAATGGGTGTTGCAGTGGGCGTTCTGCCACAACACCCATTGGTTTTTTACACTGCCCCCTATTTACAAGGGTGGAGAAAATAGGAAGCAGCACAAAAACAAAGACCAGGGAAAACCTGGTCTTAACCTGGCGCACCAAGGAGAAATGATTAATTTCTCCTTGTTTTTGCTGTTTCTATGTGTGCTGAAACACAAAATCACCAGTAGTGATTGTTCATGTGCAGGAAGTTGTTCCTTCCTACACATGAACAATCATTAAAAAAATGACGATTTGCAACTTCTATGCGTGCTGCCCTTCCTGCACAAGAACAATCATTCCCTCAACGCAGGCACCCTTCCACTATGGTGCAAGGGTGCCTGCGTTGGCGCTAAGCAGCTAAATTTAGTGCCAGTAGGAGGGAAACACAGGGGTGCCCCGCATTTTTGTAAATACGGCACTTCCCTGCGTTTTCAGAATGGCGGAGCCCGGCGTTAGCAATTTTGGCTTAGAGCCATGCTCCGCCATTCTCTTGTAATTATGCCCCTCTTTCTTTTCTGCTTTTTTGTGTATACAATACATCATGTCGCAGTTCACAAACATCAGAAGCTGGATAAGCTGATGACATTGAACATGTCATAACTGTGACAAATCAACGTCAGCTTAATTCTTCGGCATTCCACAGGGCTCACAGGTTAATGTTTCGACATAATTAGGCTGAAAGGATTCATTCATATGTGCCCTTCGCTAAAGGCCACTCACTCACCACTATAAGTACAGAATGCCAAGCAATTCAGGCAATTGAAGTTATCTACATCAACTGCTTAATATAAAATGTTTCAGGCAATGATTATGTGGCTCATCATAAATGCTGTATAAACCAATGTATTGTAATCAACAAACAACAGATTGCTCCCGTCTGGAAACACTGATCACAGAACAATGTTATGTTCTGTATATGTACAAAGTCATTGAGGCAGGTTTCCCACATTGCAATTGAATTCGGGGGCATTGCATTCGCGTTCTCATTTGCATTTTTGTGTCGTTATAATTAACTTACACACTTTCTGTGAAGATACTTCACCATCCTGATGTTGTTTACACTAAAAATCAAACACACAAGCACAATAGAACAAATGGTGCAGTTCAGCTAGAATGCAGTCTCTGTTCCGGCAATTTAATTGCATACCTACTATGAGGACACTTTACCTACCTGGTGTTAATTACACTTTAAAGAAACATAAGCACGGTAGAGCAAATGGTACACGATTCCATCTCATATCCTGGTGCAGTGAAATACCAAGACCCAGATTCATGTAGCTGTCAGACAACGTAGCGCAGCACCCAAAGAGGCTGTGCTGCCTGACAGGGAGAGAGCAGAAGAGCGCCATATTCACAGAGATATGACCTCTCCCTAGTGTCAGCGCTGATTTCAGCTGCAGTGCACCAGGTACACACCTTAGCGCCATAGCGCTATAGTGTGTTCCTGAGTCTACCATAGGTTTTGTACTAGAAGGCTACCCTTCCAGCACAAAATACTATGTGTAGACACACTTTAAAGCTTTTCCTACTTTGTATGTGTGCTGCACAGTGTAGCATGCATTCAAAGTCTGAAAAGCAAGGATAAATGAAAATATTTCTCCTTTTAACGCCTGCTTTACAACGGCGTTCATTTTTGGCATTAAACTCTGTCTGCCAATGCTAGTAAATAGGGTTTAGCATCAAAAGCATGGGTGGTTGCATGAAAATGCCCATGTACCACCAATGTAATTCCCCCATGAAACAAAGTAATGCAAAGCAGCGTTTTGCGCTGCTTTGCGTTACTTTTCCATACAAACCAACGTAAATACCAATTTGCGTTGGCTTATTAATTGCAAAACAGGTTAAGCATCGGGTTTGCATTAACAAAAAGAATTATAGCTTGACACTAAACCTGGGCCCAAGTTCTGACGATTTTAGCCAGACCACACCTGTTGTATTTCTAAAAATTACAAATTCTATAGAATGCGGCTCCCATATAGAGCCTCTACCTCTCAGAATATGGTAAGAAATGTCATCTTCTGTGGCGGGCCCACTAAAAGCCATTTGCAATCACTCCTTATCGGCAGGCTTTTTGCCTTCAGATTGGGAAAAATGCCATGGTGGTTCCTTTATTAAAGATGCATTGGCAAAGCCAATAGGTCTCGCCTTTGGGATATTATACGTTTTTAGCCAGAGCTATCGACTTTGCTAATGTGTTTAATCTATGTTGTAGAGGTGTGTGGCTTGTGTGCAGCATGTTGCGAACTTATAATAAAAAACATGTTATAAGCATTTTTGTTACCTTGTCTATAATTAAGATGAGATTATGTATAATTGAACAACCTTATTAAAAAAAGATATAATATAAAAAATGTTTATCTTATGATTGAAAAGTGCACACTCATCTGCAGCATGAGGAGAGCCATCACATTGCTCTCAGAGGCGGGAGAGGGAATGTACACATAATGCACACACCGTAGAGGCCATAATTTATGGTATTGTCCACACAACAAAATGCCGTTCACAAACTCAACTCATACTGTGCCCTTCGCATATTGCATAATCTGCACAGAGGAACCACTGTGCTCACCATGTGGTTCTCACAATGAAGTGAACGAAAGGCAGATGGGCGCACACTAAACTTTATATACTACAGCAGCACATCCTGGCCATGTATTTTACTCTGCACACAACATACACTAATGTAAGTACTTCAGCTGAACATAATGAATATCACGCTGGTCACAAGATGCACACAGCATACTCTGCGCATAGCACTCGCAGCTTACATAAACTAGAGAGGAAACCAAACTACCCCCGACCTCCACAAAAAACAGGAGTGATGATTCAGTCATGCCAAATTGACTACCAATCCTAGAGCTATTGGCGTTGTTCATGTCTATGTCTGTTAGCCATGTGTCATGAACGGATGTATGTGGTGTGGTGAGGAGTAGAATTCTGTGGGTTGGATTGGAATTGCTTGTTTTGGAATTGAGTGGCGTGGAATTGAGTGGTGTTGAGTAGAGTTGTGTAGGGGAATTATGTGGATAGTAATAATTATGTGATATTGAGTGTACTGTGATTATGTGGAGTGGGAATGTGTGTCATGGAGTATAATTATGTGGAGTGGTACTGTGTATCGTGGAGTGGCATGTTGTGGAGTGGAATTATGTGGTGTTGAATATCTGGCATGATGTGGATTTCTGTGCTGTGGATTGGATGTATGTGGTGTGTAGGGGAATTATGTTGTGGAGTGGAATTATGTGGTCACTTGTGGCCAATGCGAGAATAGCTGTATAAAAGACAACTGCAGGGTGGGTGAAAGGCAGCATTTCACAGAAGCATGTGTGAATTACATACATCTGGGTAACGAGAAAAAATCAAGGCTGAATCGCCACTCAATAATTAATGCAATAGCTCTACCGCTAGCATCGTCCTCTTCTGACTCCTGGGGAAGTCCTGGGACAGGCTGAACCCCCGGGAGGGCCCTGTGCGTCAGCCGCATCACCCCGCCCCTTGTACATCTCCTCAACAGGATTCCAGGCTTGGGGGCTGTGAAACTGGTGGTCCAGCTGCCGAGAGAACTGGAATGTCCCAGACCACACGGCACAGTCAGGGAAGAGATGCAGAGAGTTCACAGTTAGAGGAACTAGGAAAGGGGGTGCGAGCGAGGAAAGAGAGGGAAGGGAGGGGAGGAAGAGGAGAGGAGAGAAAGGAGCAGGAGAGTGAAGAGGGGGCAGCGAAAGTGAAATGGGGTAAGGGAGAATTAGAGCGGGAATGGGGAGAGGGGGTGAGTAAGTGTAGGAGCGTAGACAGAATGAGAAGGCAGGCTGAGAGCATCTATAAGAGAATGTTATATATATATAATTTAGTAAAATCAAAAAGGTCTTGGCTAACTCCAGACTTATTAAACAAAGGTAAAATACTCTATAATCTGCAAACAATTTGGCAGTGCGTATAGGCAGATATGTGCATAGGGTAAACATAGGCTACTTGTGGACAAGGTACATTCACAGATTATTCTACACAGTATGCATGCATTTTGATTATGCTATGGAAATTGTACACATATGGCTGATGCTATAAAGGAAACTAGTGCACGACTGGTTCTTCAAATGCTGACCGTTCAGTGCCTTAACTAATTGTGAACGGGTGTCCAAAATTGATTAAAGAGGGTCGGAGCTATGCCAGATTTTCATGATATCCACTTGAATTTGGAGTGCATATAAACCATCTATATTGGAATCATTCTTATATTCAGTGGTTGTCTTTAAACCTGGCATGGCTCCAGACCTCATGGAGTAGCAATGTACATTGCGCTATATTCCTTTGCTGGGCTGGCGTACAAGTTACATGCTGGGCATGTGCCTCTGGAGCTAGTTCTGCAGAGTGCATGCCAGTGGTGGCTGGTGACTTTTGGAAGTGGTGAGGCTTAAAAGGTGGGGACGAGTGTTAATCGCAAGTAAGCGACCCCAACTGACATAGTGACCTGGCAAATAGTGCATTTTAAAGCAAATTTGAGAAAGCAAGAAGGTTTATAAGGCATTTGTGAGACTTGTTTTTGTGCTACCCTTTTTTCACAATCCTTTTCATTTCAGTCATGTAACATTGATGGCAACACCCCCACTCTGTAAATTGTTCCAGCACCACTACAGCTTCCATAGCTGACCAGATCGATAGACCGATGCACTTCCATTCTGGGCCTCATGGTGCTGTCAGTACCTGCTGAACTTTCCATCAGCAACATGAGGCTCAGAATGGAAGCTGCACATCTGCTAAACCCGTGATCACAAGAGCAGCGAGCGCAGCAAAGGCAAGGCAGGGTTTCCTTCCCCGAAGTTTACAGCCTGAACCCATTGTTTATGTCCTGCAACCTTGCAACCTGGATAAAACTGTGTTTTACCGAAAGCTGCCAAATGTAGGCAGTACAATGCAAATCATTTGTAAGGACATAAACACAGGAATGGGTAAAAGATAAATAAAATATAAATTCTCAGTAGAAACGATAGAATAGCTGTATTCACTTCCAGGATAAGTGTAAATGTAAGGACAAGAGTGCACAAGAATAAATTAATTATGCAAGTATTAAACCATATACAAAATAAGGGATATCTTTTGTGTTTAAATATCAAAACATCGCAGCCCCAGAAAATTGCAGTGTAGTTCAAATGTATGAGATGAAAGAGCACCATGGTTAGCTCATTTAACAAATGATTTATGATATCTTTCAGAAAAAGAATGAAGAGCCCAACATGGTCCATTAGCACACATTCTTTTCATGCTTACCAGCACCACAAGATAACACGTGAACCAAGCTGATCCAGCTGCTGCTGTCCCTGTGTCAGCTCATCATGCACAGGTCCCAAGTGGCCCCGTGACATGCGTAACACCTTCAGACAGCCGGTTCAGCACCGCAATCACTGACCCAAAATTGGCAGAATGCAAAGTGCCACTGACATAAAAACCAGAAATGCCTGGCGGTGTTGCAACTAACATGCAACTTCTGCAAATATGATCAAAGCTCAGCTGTTCAACGCTGAAATTCCTTCCCCTAAAAAATGATTTTGTCTCTGGCTCCCCCTTTGAAAAAAACTGCAGAAACTGGTCTGCAGAATGTGCAAGGTTATCAAACGACTATCTCATCAGGCAGGGACACTATTACTCGATAATGCTCTGCTCAAGTGCTTTATTTGCAGAATATAACATATTACTTAACAGTGCCGGCAGCTCTTAACTAAGCAACATGGCGAGAAGATATAGAAATAAATCCTTACATGGCCTGACAGTATAAATACGCTGTAATATCAGAGATAGCTATGTTTTGATGGAATCCCAGCTCCGTCACTTAGTGCCCTTATCTGCATATATGGAAGTGCTTAGAAAACTGCATAATAAAACGCATTTGCCCACTTTTCCATGCGTGACTCGGGCTCAATGGCCGCTTATCATTTACCACATGTCGATATTTGAAATTCTTGTAACATTTCGAAATCTTGAATTTTTCCCCCCATTTGACTAATGTAAATCGTAGGAAGCACAGAAACTGTTGCCTCCTTTAAACCCCACACCCCATGTCTGTGCAATTCTTCAAATCAAACATGTTACCACTACAAGCATTTCAAATCTCAGGGACAAGCGTGTATGTCCCTCAATAAACGAGCATTGCCGGCTAGCAGGCACATGCAGCATAAATCATGTATTTTCGGGAGTGTGTCAGCTCTCCACACATCGGAGTGGACTGTCTATCCTCTGTATATCCCTCCAACCCTTTTCTTCCCCATCTTCACACCATTACTAAATTACGGGCAAACCCTTGTCTCCTCTGCGCCCAGATCATCTGGTTTCCAATTTCGCATCAACATGGGCATACAAATCCCAGAATGCTAAGCGTGGTTGGCCGAAAAGGCGGACTGGCTCCAATTAGGATACGTGGGTGTTTGGGTAGTTACTGTACCACATATATCCAACAGAAAAAAAGGAAACTATGTGTTGTATCCTAGCAATGTATCCTAGCTACCTGTCAAGCATTCTTCCCATGGTTACCAGCATGTGAGAATTCTGGAGCTGGACCAGAAAGGGAGGAGACAGTTGCTGAGACAGGACGTGTCTGGGGGTTGTTCCTCACTACTTCAATAAAGTCCTTACTTTAAAATACATTGTCTGCGCCTCTTAAAAGTGGCGACGAGGATGGGATGCATTTTCCCTGAGGGCAGACTGGTCGTGCTACGAGAGAAGATATCAACCCCTAGACAAATTAATATTTAACTTGCTGCTGTCCTGCTGTGCGGCGACTTTACATTGCAGGGGAACGTACTGCAGTGCTGATACATCAGAAGATTGATCTAACACACTTCAAACAACCTAGAACACGATGTTACTCCAACAGACAGGGTGGTTGCTGAAATCCTGCAAGGAGCACCTGTCCCCGTGAGGATCGGTAAGGACTGTGACTGCGTGCAACAAGTGCTACATGTGTCTGAACCATATTTGCTGAGTGTGGTGTTCGCCTGATCCAGTAAAATTGCCGATGCTGCAGGAACAAATGCCAGAGTGTGAATAAGCGGAAGCGTTTTGCGTCAAATTGTCTGGACTGCTTAGGTGATTAAGGCAAGGAAGCTGAGGAGCGGAACAGTGGAGCAATAGCCGGAGTGTGAAAAAGCGGTACTGGATTGTTTACTTAACTAATGCTCACCAGGTCCAGCTTAAATCTGCCGTTGGGACCGGGAGTTCAATCATTTGCGAAATTTGTAATTGTTGTTATGCTTTGAAATCGCTCACCGGCTGTTTCTCGCGGTCGCTTTGCCTCCATTCCACGACATCTTGTGTTGTGCGTCACAGTGAAGAGACGCGCAGCCTCACAGTCTTCAATCAAGCTCTTCAATTCCTACACGTCACCAGCGCGCAGTGCAGTGTGGGTGCCGCACTGCGTTGTGACGTACAACGTGTACTGAAGTCGTCAAGAATTAGCGTGTGGTTACCATAACAACCCAATACAAGCGTTCAACACGATATCAAAGGCGGAACCGGCGTGTCAAGAAAGCAAATAGCAGATCGAGATTGAACCGGTCAGCAATTTCAGCTAACAGCAGGCAGAGATTTATTTGCTCAATACGAGGAGTAATAAGGAAGACTGAGCCTACGGTGTGCAACTTCCAGGACTACTAAGGACTTCTTCTACGTGGACTACGGTGACTACATCTATTTTGTTAGTTTTTTTTTTTTTTCCTTTCTCTATCAGGTGTTCCTAAATCAGGAATATTATTTATTGTGTCACCAGAACACTGACAGTGTGCATAACTATTAATTGGAACTTTCCTGACAATTAATAGTTATTGTTGTTAATCTTTACACATTGTATTTTACAAAAAAAACATTATTAGCATGGACATGTCGTCCATCATAGCTCCTCCTAAATTTTTACAAAACCCTGGTGAACCCACTTTACCGTGGGAAGACTGGATAGAGTCTTTCGAAACTTATTTGGAGGCTATTGGTGGAGAGGATTTTAAAGCTTCCCGGAAGGTGGCATTACTTAAACACAACTTCGGAATAGAGGGCAGGAAGGTATTGAAAACCCTACCCATAGGAATTGATAAAAAACAGGTAATTATAAGAGAGAAAACTAACGAAAATGAGAATAAAGAAGAAGGTGAAGGTGAGAATAAAGGAAAAGATGAGGAAGTAAGTTTACATTATGAGGAGGTAATTTACATTGATGAGTATGTTGAGGTAATCAAGACACTCGAAGAAAACTATGGAAAAAAATTAGCATAGTAGTAGAAAGACATAAGTTTTTCTCGCGATCCCAACTACCCGGGGAGTCTGTCGAGCAATACATCTCTATATTGAGAACCCTTGCTTCCACTTGCAAATTCAAAGATCTACACAAGGAGATCATAAGGGATCTATTCATAAATAGGACAAATAATATTAAAATTCAAGAAAGGTTACTAGATATGAAAGATCCTTCCCTGCAGAAAACTATTGAAGTGGCAAGGCGGGTTGAGAATACGTCTAAGTATGTCAAATAACTAAGCTCGGAGAAGACCAACACTGCTAAGGTGTGTGTTGTAGAGAAAATTCCTTTAAAAAGAAAGAAAGTAATGCCAAAACCACCACTCCCAATATTCCCAAAAACAACAGAGTGTGTTACAGGTGTGGCAGTACAAGACACACCGCGGATTCTGACAAATGTTTTGCAGTTAAGGAGAAATGTTTTAAATGCAAAAGGATTGGTCACTTAGCACGCATGTGTAAGTGCGGATCCTTATCCACCTCGAAATGGCAGCGTCCTGTGAATGCCATTAGAGAAAACTCTGAGGATGACAATTCTGACAATGAAGGGGAAGTTGAAGTTATGGTTATATGTGACAATGTAATTAATGATGTTTCTGAGTGTTATAACCCGCCTAAGTGTGATTTGGGCATCAATGGGACCAAAATAACTGTTTGGGCGGACTCTTGCTCCCCTTATACCATCATTGATAAGAATACATGGGAGAAGGTAGGAAGTCATCAGTTGAACCCACCAGATGTTGAACCTGTAGGGTACTGTGGTGTTAAGCTTCCTTTGTTAGGTTTTTTCAAATGTACATTGTCTCACAAGGGTAAGGTAGCTACTAGCAAGGTATATGTGGTGGAAAAGGGGAGAGCATTGCTGGGGTGGTGCGAACAAAAAATGTTGGGTATCACATTGGACCCCAACCACCCACAACAAGTTTTAGTCACTGAAGATACTGAAAAAAATAAATGGAGCACCAAATTTCCAAAATTATTTGGGGAAAAGTTAGGGTGCTTAGAAAAATTTGAACACCGCATTGTGCTAAAGTCCAATAATATTCCGTGTGTGCATAAGGCGAGAAGTGTACCCTTTACCCTTAGAGAAAAATTAAAATTGGAGTTGCAAAGGTTATGCAATGCGCAGGTTATCGAGCCAATTGAATCATCGGAATGGCTTAGTCCAGTTGTTTTAGCATGCAAACCTGATGGCAACCTGCGCATGTGCATTGATTTGAGAGACCTCAATCGCAACATTCTAGTTGACCGATATCCTTTACCTCACATAAATGAAATGGTGTCTTGTGTAACCGATGCTACCTATTTTTCACTAATTGACCTGTCCAATGCTTACCACCAGATCAAATTGCATCCCACTTCAAGGCATCTCACGTCATTTATCACACCTGAAGGGGCCTTCCAGTTTATCAGAATGCCATTCGTCCTGGCCTCCGCCTCAGCGGTTTTCCAAAGAGTAATGTGTAAAGTATTGGCAGATTTACCCAAGGTGTTAGTTTTCCAAGACGATGTGCTAGTGTGGGGGACTAATCGTGTTGAACACGACTCGATACTGACACAAACACTAGACAGGTTGCAAAACGCAGGCCTAACCGTGGGTATCAAGAAATGCAAGTTTGGCGTTAAGCAAATTGATTATCTAGGGCACACCTTATCCAGCGAGGGGGTAAAACCCCAAAAAAAGTTATTGGATGCTATTACTAATGCCCCTTCACCTCACGACAAGGAGCAATTATGCTCATTTTTAGGCCTTGCGGAATTTTATTCCAAGTTTGTTCAGCATTTTGCTGACAAGGTTCATGTTCTTAGAACTCTAATGAAAAAAGGTGTCAAGTTCGAATGGACAGATGAATGTCAAAAAGTCTTCATATCGATCAAAGAACAAATTGTCAAAGCTGTTGCCTTGAAACCATTTAACCCTTCACAAAATAGCATAATTGTTGTGGATGCCAGTGCATATGGTCTAGGTGCAGTGCTCATGCAAAAACATTTGGAACATGAACGTGTAGTAGCCTTTGCATCTCGCACCCTCAAGGGTGCGGAGGCTACATACTCTGTTATTGAAAAAGAGGCACTTGCATGCTGGTGGGGAGTGAACTACTTCAAAACTTACATCTGGGGGACTTACTTTGAAATCAGATCTGACCACAAACCTCTCATAGAACTGTTCACCACCAGGGGAGCTGCAAAAGCTACACCCAGGATCGCCAAATGGCTGTACAGGCTCCAAGGGTATGACTTCTCATTACAATATGTTCCGGGCATTCGCAATGTTAATGCCGATTGTCTTTCCCGTCTACCTTTAGAAGGCGATGACGACGACATTGACTACAATGATGATTGTGTAGTAGCAAATGTATCTGAATCTTGTGAGGGTGCCATATCCATGGATGAGTGGAAAGATGCCATAACTAAGGATTCCACTCTCAGTGAGCTTGTGAACGAATTGTCCAATCCTTCTGGTCCCAGTTTTGTCCTCAAGAAAAAATTTGGAGAGTTTTGGACAATATGGACAGAACTTTCGGTGGTAGATGGTGTGGTGCACAGAAGTGGAAGACTGGTGGTTCCGGCTAGCTTGCAGTCTAGACTACTAAGATTACTTCATGAAGGACACAATAGTATGTCCGGAATGAAGAGGAAGACCAGAGAGACATTTTGGTGGCCAGGAATGGACAGGAACATAGAGTAGCATGTGCAGTGACAAAACTCATCGGGTAGAAGAATCTCCTATTTCTTCCACTAATTTTCCTACCAGGCCATGGGAAAAAGTGGCTATGGATATTTGTGGTCCATTTTCGGCCAAGGGAATTGTCAATAAGTATGCCTTAGTACTAATTGACTACCATTCCAAATAGCCGGAAGTGGCATTCACTGGCGACATTAAAGCTTCTAATGTTATTGAATTTTGTGATCAAATATTCCGTAGAGAAGGGTGTCCAGACATATTGATCACGGATAATGGACCCCAATTCATAGCGGAGGAATTCAAAACATACCTTACCAAAATGGGCATTATTCACCGCAATACCGCTGTCTATAATCCCAGGGAGAACGGTTTAGTTGAGAGATTCAACAGAGTATTGAAGGAGTGTGTCCAACTGTCTGAAGGAAGTGGTGGAGATTTAAAGGAGGCGATGAAGGAAATGCTGTGGAGTTACCGCACCACACCGCATTCAGTCACTAATGAGTCCCCAGTCAGACTCCTCAAGGGCAGGCAACCAGGGACAAGGGTTGCTCCCGGGTGGATGTTCAAGGGCCATTCACGACCTGTGTGCAACACGAGTCTAGAATGTAGAGTCAAGAAGCACCTGGAGAAGTATGTGTGCAGGCACAATGACAGATTAAAGAGGGGCAAACGTGTATTTACAGTTGGAGATTGGGTGAGGACGTACTGTGTAGAAAAGGTCTGTCTAAATGGTCAGCACCCAAACGCATAACCAAAGTGGTGGGTAACAGTGTCTGGCTAAGTGATGGCAAGGTGTGGTATATTCGAAGTGTCACTATGTGCAACGAAGTGGAACTACATGCTTGGTGGAAAAAAACGGGTGACAATCAAATGGTGAAAACCAGTGATGATGTAAGAGATGACAAACGTGTCAGGAAGGTTCCAAAATGGCATAGTGACTATGTGACCTGTTAATTACCAAATGTTATCCTTAATCAAATTTTTCTGTGTCATACATAGGGTTAACCTAAACCATTATATTGTTAGTCATATGTATATATTATTTTCCATTCATTACTGTCACATCTTTACATCTTCTGTTGTATTAGTATTATTAAATTAAGTAGATGTGTTGTATCCTAGCAATGTATCCTAGCTACCTGTCAAGCATTCTTCCCATGGTTACCAGCATGTGAGAATTCTGGAGCTGGACCAGAAGGGAGGAGACAGTTGCTGAGACAGGACGTGTCTGGGGGTTGTTCCTCACTACTTCAATAAAGTCCTTACTTTAAAATACATTGTCTGCGCCTCTTAAAACTATACTTGCTAGCTTCAAATGACATCAATATACACCATTATATTTCAATAACCAGCATCTTGTGCAATCGGAATCCACTGAGATATTTAACATAGCATCACCATTATATGCTCCCAGCTGAATCCAGCCAGCGTACACCATTTGTTACTGGTGAACTGAAAGATTACGCCAAAGAAACATCCATCATTTCCTGTGTCAGAGTGATTTGTGGGTGAGATTGAGCCAGCTAGCACAATTGTGAAGGGTGACTGAAATGCAAGAGGTTGGCGCTCCTCGGAGTAAGAAGCTGCGTGCCGTGCTTGTGTCGAGGAATGCAGATTTATAACCCTACCTGCTGCGAGCAAATGGTGTCGAAAACCTAAATGTCACCTCTTAAGCACCACTCCCTGGATATGGGGGCAGACTCAGGCATTACAAAAGCGTCATTAGTGGGCGGCTTGAGAAATAAAAGCTCCTGTTCTTGCTCAATGAGGGCTTCTCCTGCAGAGACTGTTCTGACCCTTTAGCGGCCTGGCCCAGGGTGGATGAATAATGGACCTGTGCTTATGCACCCTGGACCCCCAGAACAACACACACAATTCACCCTGTCTTTCCCGTTCCATTTTCTAGTTTTTTTCCCTGTACCCTTCTCTTTCATATCCTCCTTCTCTCCCGATGCCACTCTTTTAAATGTTCCATCATCCTAAGGGCCTACTTCCTTGTACATCGTTCCGTGCCTTAGCACCAGTTACATTACACAAGGTCACAAGCATGATTTGGCAGGAGGAGATTAAGTGATTTGCCCAGGGCCCATGCAGAACCATAGGATGCTGAGCCCGCAGCCTCAAAGTCAGCGTCTGTGGCCACAACGATATCCCCCGCCACCAACACTTCCACCCATCTCCCATTGGCCCTACTGACAAAAAAAAAATACAAAGGCTGGCAGACATCAAACGAGGCCTCCGGCCCAGCTTACCTGACAGCAGTGGTAGACTCCGCTCCGCATCCTAGTTTGCCTCCGTGCAAAATGATGAGGAGCTATCTATGCTGTAAACGGATATTCTGCACGTGCTGAAACATGAGCAGAGTATCTTTTTACAGGATGCATGTGACCCGATGTCACAGATGCATGTGACATCGGGTCACATGCATGACCCGATGTCACATGATTCTGTAACAGCGGGTCAGATGCCCTCAATCACTCACAGGCAGCAGATAGTAACCCCACCCTTTCCCTACTCGTCACCCTGTGCAGTGATTGACGGCAGCCCCAGGAAATACAGTTCTGAGGCCCTATGCGGCCGGGGCTGCTGCGCGTCATAAGTGGGTGGTTTTTTAGCCCCTCCTCCACCCCCCAGAACTGCAGGCCAGGGCTGGCACTAGGTCAGCCCTGCTTGGCCTGCTCACAGTGAAAACAAGCATTTGCAATGCAATAGGACTCGCATTTACGCGAGACCCATTGCATTGCAAATAGTAGTCATCATGGACAACGGAAGTGAGGGTGGGGGGAAGCACAGACAAGGTGAGTGAGGGGGGAGAAGGCACGGACAATGGGAGTGTGGGCGGGGGAGGAGGGGAGAAGGCACGGACAACGGGAGTGTGGGCAGGGGGAGGGTGGAGAAGGGGGCGAGAAGGCATGGACAACGGGAGTGCGGGCGGGTGGAGGGGGTGAGAAGGCACGGACAACGGGAGGGAGGGGGAGTAGAGAAGGCAGTAAGAAAACCTCATTAAAGAAAATAGTTCTCACAGTCTAAATAACACGTACCATGTAACACTCGAAGTAAAGGGGCCGGTAGCCATGGGAGGATACAAATGACAACATGGCTGTAATAAGGAGGGACTAACAAGCCTATAAACGAATCCGAAGGCAGCATTTACGGAGGACAAAGACACAAGCCAATGAAAAATATGGGCGGGGAAGTGGGCGCGACTTCCCTCACGTATTGAACTACAGCAGATCTTCACCAGAGCAGCGCTTGCGCGCTGAGTCAGTGTGCTGATTCCTAGACTTGGGTTCTTATTAATGGATAAGGCCAATCACAGAACTGTGAGGATGGGAGTGTCCGTGACAAATCTGTGGCTAGATAGTCTCTACCAGAAAGAGCATTACCAAATGTAATTAACTTGTTCTTCTGAAAGAGACTTCTAGCAACAGATTCCTCACCTTTTGAATAGATACCAAAGCAGTACCTATTAATAGGTGTGATTGTGTCTAGACTCAAACCAGAAAGTCCTGAGTATTGAGCAGGCAAAATGCCCCTCTTGGTAAATCTGAATGTCCAAACAATAGTGCTTTGTGAACGTTTAGCGGGATGGTAATGTAGCTGCGTGCCATACGTCTAGGACAAGGACTCCGTGTGCTTATGGAGTGGTAGCAGCTTCGGCCCTGGCAGAATGAGAAGATAGTCTGCTAGAGGCTGGTTTTTGCCAATGCTTAGCAGATTTTTTATGCAGAGCACTATCCAGCGGGAGATGGTACTCTACTGCACTGCCTTTCCTTTTTTCACTCTGGAGAACCCCAAAAAGAGCTGATCATCGACCCGGTATTCTTTGGTGTGATCAATATAGAAGCTCAGCACCCTCCTTGGGTCCAAGCAATGGAGTCTCTCCTCCTCCTTAGAGGGGTGAGACGGAGCATAGGACGCCCGCAGGGTGATGGTTTAACTTAGGCGAAACAGCATAACAAAATTTGGCAAGAAGGATGCCCGAGTCCGCAGAACCAGTTTGTCTGGGAAGAAGGTAGTGTATGGTGGATTGACACAAATAGCCTGAAGCTCACTCACCTGCCATGCCAGGGTGATGGCCACTGGGAACACAGCCTTACTGGTATGGAGCCATAAGGGGCGGCTGTGAAGCGGCTTGAACGGAGTGCACATCAGATACACCCAGTGGGGCATGACAACGGAGAAGTGAAAACCCTTTCAGAAATCGCATCGCAACTGGTGACTTAAACAGTGAGGGTAGATCTGGCAGCCATAGAAAGGCTGAAAGAGCCGAAAGATAACCCTTAAATGTGCCCAAAGCAAAGCCTTGCCAGGAAAAAATAGCAGAATGCCAGATAACGACCTCTGGAGAAAGGTCGAAGGTGTTCCACTGTCACTGCTCAATCTCCACGCAATGCAGGAAAGTGTAGAAGGCCTGCAAGCAGAACCCTGCCCTATTGCTGTGACAGCAGGTCCTCCCAGAGGGATAGCCTGATCAAAGGGCATATACTCAAGCCCAGGAGTTCTGAATACCATACTCTCTGTGCCCAATCCTGAGCACTAGGATGACTTGGGCCCTGTCTACCCTAATTTTCTTGAGAACTTGGGTAGGAGTGGTATCGGCAGAAAGGCAGGAGTCCCAATTTCCACTCGAGGTGGAATGTGTCTCAGAGTGAGGGATGCTGTGGAAGCTCAAATATGCAGAAGTGCTAACATTGTGCATGCTTAGCGATGGTGGACATATTTAGTCAAGGTTCTCCCCATTCACAGAAGAGACCTTGTGCCACTTCTGGGTGTAACTGCCATTCGTGATTTGCTAAGCGTCGACTACTGAGCTCATCTGCCCTGACATTCAAGGATACTGCCTGCTAATTCATCACCAGAAAAATTCCTTGGCAGTCCAGTCATTTCCAGAGGTGAAAGGCCTAATGGCAAAGGGGCCGTGTCTCCACCTCGCCTTGTTTGCTGCAGTACTACATAGCAAGGATTTTGTTAGTGAGCACCTGTACCAGCCTCCTTTTGATGGATGGCAGGAAGGCTTTCAACGCCTAGCAGATGGTCCTCAGCTCCAGAAGGATGATGTGGAGCCGGGACTCTGCCGGAGGCCAGCGGCCTCTGATCTCCACCTCTCTCAGATGGCTGCCCCTACCCAGAAGCGATGCATGGGTCACCACTGTCTTGTCTGGATGAGGAAAGGAGAGGGGTCTACCTCTGACCCAATCACAATCCAGCAACCCCTAAAGCAGATCTTTTGCAGTCTACTACAAAATCTGGACGTGGTTGGAGAGGGTCCCTTGATGTGGGGCCCACTGTGACTTCATATCCCACTGCAGAGTCCACCTGGTGTGCTCGACCAACAGGATACAGGAGGCCATCAGTCCCAGCAGCCTTAGAGTTGACCTCCCTAAAATCCAGGACAGAGGCTGAAAGATCATGATCATAGCCTAAATGTCCAGGGCTCTCTTTCCCAGGGCAAAAGCACAAAAGTGAACTGTGTCCAAAACGGCTGATGAAGAGAAGCACCTGAGAAGGAGTCAGGTGTGATTTTGCCATGTTGAAAATGTACCTCAAAGATGACCCACCAGGATCCACAGGTAGCACTGATGGGTCTGGAATGACAGAATATGAAAATAGGAATCCTGCAGGTCCAATGTCACCATCCAGTCTCCAGGGTTGAGGGCAGACAAGATCTGGGCCAAGGTGAGCAACTTGAATTTCTCAGTTATCGCGTTGAGAGGGCGCAGGTTTAATGTGAGCTTCTTGGGCGCCAGAAGTTATCTGGAATAACAACAACTCCCTTTTTCTGGCACCGGCACCCTCTTTGCAGTGCCTTTGGCCAAAAGGGCTTGCACTTCCTGCCGCAAAATGGAGAGATGGTCCGCCTTCAGTCAATGGGGGATGGTGGAAGGTGCTATGGGGAAGAAATGAATGGGAGAGCATAACCCCTGCAAACTATTTGCAGGACCCACCTGTCTGAAGTGATTGCCTGTCAACCCGGAAAGAATCACTGGATTCTGCCTCCCACCAGGTGGCTGTGCTCCGTCAAGGGCACGCTAAAGAGGTTTGGCAGGTAATGCTGCTGATGGAGGTGGACTGGCCTACAGGTTGCATGGGCAGTGGGCACCTCAGCAGCAACTGTGAAAGTGCTGGTATGCAGGAAGGGATTGGAAGACTAGCAGTAAGGGGTGCCTTGTTCAAATCTGTGAAAGGAGCATTGGAACTGGTCCTTTTGGCGAGGATGGGCAGAGATGCCCAGAGAGTGAGCAGTAGCACTACTCTATTTAAATTGCTCGAGAGCAGAATCAACCTTGTCCCCAAAAAGGCGCGTTCCGTCAAAGGGCATGTCCAATAGGGAGGACTGGACATTGCCAGATAACCCAGTAGATCGCAGCCATGCATTGCGGCGAATGGCAAACCTGGTGCCAACAGCGCACCCAATGGAATCAATGGTGTCCAAGCCACAGGGAATAGAGAGAACTTGGCTGCATCATGACAACCCTAAATTGCTAGAGCCAGGACATGGAGAAGGTCATTAGGCTTACCAGAAAGGACTTGTTCCATCGAATCCCAAAGGGCATGGGAGTTGCGCCCCAACAAGCAACTGGCATTACCAGAACGGAGGGCCAGGCTGGTGTAGGAAAAGACCCCCTTGTCGAATGTTTCTACTTGCTTAGATTCCCTGTAAGGGGGAGTGGTAGGAAGCATGTTCGGATTGCACCGACTCATGGAAGCCTGAAGTACAAGACATTCAGGTGATGGGTGCTGCGACAGGAAACCAGGGTTGCCTGGCAATCTGTTGAGTGACAGGGGATCCAGAGCTAAATTTGGCCCTGGAGAGGTAGTGAGTCCACTTGCTTCATGAAAGTCCTTGTACAAATTGCCATAAGTGCAGGGCTGAGCGAGCTCATCTCCCTGGTCATAATTGTCAAAATACTTTCCAAAGAGGGAGTGCAAAGTGGGCTGCCTCTCCTGAGGGGCTGGTATGCTTAATGGAGAAAAAGGCGCTTTGGTTCGATTCTGGCACAAATTTGGTTGTGGTCAGTTAGGCGCCGACTCAATGTCAGAGAGAATGATTGGGTCCTCCTCCAGCATCAATGAAGTTGGCATAGGTTTTGAGAAAACTGTTATATTATGTTAGGTTAATTTGTAAGGCACAACTTATCACCCGTAAGGGTATCCAGGCACTGGTGCAGGGGCGTAGGCCAGGCAGAGCTCCTAGTTGAACAGCCAGGACTTCGGTTTCGTGCTGAAGTTGAGTAGCAAAAGGGCAGTCCTAGTGTGTTCAGAGCATTCATTACAGGTCTTGGCGGAGGTGTTGGAAAAGGAGTGCCCTCCTGACTTGCTTCTGCAGGTGCAGGGGACACGTGCGAGGGAGAATGAGGCTGAGTATAGCTGTGTGGTTGGACAATTGAGTTGAAGTTGGTTGTTGAGTGTTGGACTTGGGCCCTTTTTGCAGGGTTATCCCCAAACTTTTTGCTTCTTCCTCCTATTTTTTCCTGACCTGTGTTTGTTGGTTTTAGGACTCTGGGCACTTTACCACTGCTAGACAGTGCTAAAGTGCATATGCTCTCTGTGTAAATTGTTATAATGATTGGTTCTCCGATTGGCATATTTGATTTACTGATCAGTCCCTAGTAGAGTGCACTGAGTGTGCCAGGGCTGGTTAATCAAATACTACTGGTGGGCCTGCAGCACTGATTGTGCCACCCACACGAGTAGTCCTGAAACGGTAACTCAGACTTGCCACTGCAGTGTCTGTGCGCAGTTGTTAACTGCCATGTCGACTTGGCAAGTGCACCAACTTGCCAGGCCCTAACCTTCCCTTTTCCTACATGTCAGTCACCCCTAAGGTAGGCCCAAGGTACCCCTGTGGGAAGGTTGCGGTGTATGTGAAAGGTAGGCCATGCCCTGATGTGTGTGGCATGTCCTGATAGTTAAATACTGCCAATTTTATTTTTCACTATTGTAAGGCTATCTGTCCCCATAGGAAAGCATGGGAGTTAATTTATAACATCTTATAAATATAACTTACCATTGGGACCAGATAGGAAAATAAAGTTTAGTATGCCTGAACTCAGAATCTAAAGATGCATCTTTTAGGAAAGGTGATTTTTACATTCTGAGTTTGAACATACCACTTTTAGAAAGTGGCTATTTTCTTGTTCAACCGTCCTGTGTGCCTCTGCCTGTTTGTGGATTGACTGTCTGGCTTTGGAGTGACAGGGGCTGGGGAGGTGCAGTGGCTCCAGGAGTCTGGATGAGTCAGCACTAGTAGTGGCGACAAGGTAAATAGTTTTATTTATTTATTTACTTACTTTACTCCTGCCCGTCGTATGTCCGACTCCACTACCCCCCCACCCAGCCCCTCCCCTGCCCCGCCGCACCGCCCCACAGCACTCCCTATGCGAGCCGCCACTGAGCACTAGGCTGAATAGGCCTGATCTGCATTTGGAGTGGTGGGAAGAGTAGCACCTGTACCTGAAGAGGGCTGTGCCTGCCTTCCACAATGCTGGATCCGCCCCCCTGTCGTGTGTCTGGAGCCAAGGCTCACACTGACAATGGATGTTGTTGTGCACTTGCAGAGTGCCCCCCAGAACTGGTTTAAACTGGGCTCAGAGCCCCTTGCACTAAGAGAACAAAGACATTTTGGGGTATAAGTATCAGACCCAAAACTCCAGACTTTTAGAGAACTTCTGGAATCAAGAGGAACCTTTGCTGAGGAGAAGAGCTGGAGAAACTGAGGAGAAGTACTGCCCTTGCTGTGTGTCTGGGGCTGGCCTGCAGTTGCTGTTTCTTCCAAAGAAAGGAGAAGGACTTTGCTGTGTGCTGTGTCCCCTACTTGAGGAAAGTCTCCAAGGGCTTGAGTAGAGCTTGCCTCTTGTTTTGAAGTCTCAGGAACACAAAGACTTCACCCCAGCTCCCCTGAACTTCCTTGCTGGGAGTTCTGACCTGCCAGGAGTGCCTGTGACTGTGTGGGGCCTCTGGAGGTTGTTTCTGCTGCTGGGAGCAGGAAAGCAACGCAACAAACAAGGAAGTCGACGCATCGCTCTTCTGGCGACAGTTTTCCGACGCAACATCGTGGTGCGAGAAGAATCTCCCCACACCGCCGCGCTGCTGCTAAAACCGACGCAGCGCCTCTTGCCACTGCAAGAATTGACGCATCGAGGGAGCGCGGCTGAAAAGGTCGACACAGCGCCGCTCGCTACCGCTGCATCGTTCGCCAACGCATCCCGGATTGCCACGCATCGTCCCTGTGCCGCAAGTTTTCCCGATGCATCACCCGCGGATCGGAGTCCCCTGTGCCCAGCGGAACTGTCGCATCGCATCCACGAAGGTCTCAAGAATCAACGCATCTCTTTGTTTTTCGACGCTTCCTATCGCTGCAGCTGTTTGGCTTGGTGAATTTTGACGCAACAACAGGTACTTTGCAAGAAATCACGCATCCATAGTTTTCTATGGACTCAGTTGCTAAAACCTTTTGAAAGTCATTTTTCTTAATACTTGTATGTTGGATTTTTGTCATTTTGGTCTTGTTAGGTTTAGATAAAGATACTTTATTTTCTAAACCGGTGTGGTGTCCATTTGTGGTGTTATCACTGTGTTACTGTGAGCGTTGGTACAAATACTTTACACATTGCCTTTGGGATAAGCATGTCTGCTCGTGCCAAGCTACCAAGGGGGTGAGCAGGGGTTATCTAAAGTGTGTATCCCCCTTACCCTGACTAGAAGCAAGGCTCCCTATTTGGACAATGGTACCTACCTCTGCCAACTAGAGACCCCCATTTCTAACATTGAGGTACCCAGGTCCGATGTTGTGGAGGGTTTTGTAGGCGTGGATGAGCATCTTGGATTGGCATAGTTTCTGGATGGGTAACTAGTGTAGTTCAGTGAGGTAGGGAGTTACGTAGGTGCATCTGGGGATGTTTAAAATGAGTCTTGCGATGGTGTTTTGGATGGTCTGGAGTCTTTGAGTGAGCTGGTTGAAGATGCTGACCTAGAGGGGGTTGCCGTAGTCTAGTCTGATGGTTATGAGGGCCTGGGTGACAGTGCGTCTTGTATACGTGGAGAGCCATTTGAAAATCTTGCAGCGCATTCTGAGAATGAGGAGGCAGAATGAGGTCCCTGTGTTCACTTGTTTATTCATTGTGAGTTTGTCATCTAGGATGATACCGAGGTTTTCAGCATGGTCTGTGGGGGTGGGCGTAGGTCCCAGTTCAGCTGGCCACAAGGACGAGTCCCATGGGGAGCTTTTGTTTCTGAGGATCAGGATCTCTGTTTTGTCCGTGTTGATTTTTAGGCAGTTCTCCATCATTCAGTTGGCTAAGTTGGTCATGCAAGAGGTGAAGTTATTCCTGATGGTGTTGTTCTCGTCCATGAGGGAGAGGATGAGCTGTGTGTTGTTGGCATAGGAAACAATGTTGATGTCATGGGCCATATGATGTGGGCATGGGGTGCCATGTACATGTTGAAAAGGGTTGGGCTGAGGGAGGATCCTTGGGGAACACCACAAATTAGCTTCTTGGGGCCAGCAGATGTCTCAGGGCCGGAATTGGGGTCGACAGTGGAGCCAGAGGTTGGTAGTAGTTGGGAGAGACATCCTCTAGTAGTATTTGGAAGAGACATCCTCTGCACACAGATAGAAATTTGAGGTATAAAATCTTTGAGAGATACGAAGGTGCTCCAGATCCACGTCTGGTGGCACCGAAAGGAAGGAACTGACACCTATATAGGCCCCGCACGTCATTTCCTAGGCGGAACAGCGTCAGTGCGGAGCTGCAGGGCACCACTTTCCAGATTCAGTCTGATGCATGGGGAATATTCAAAATGTGAACAATCGGGGGCTAGAAGTCTTTATCAGAAATATACTGACAACACTCAGCTAATCATATCAGTTGTCCTTTCAATTCCATCTCCATATGAGGCCATCCATAATTGTATCCATGACATCATCACATGTCTTGGTCAGAACTTCTTAGAAATTAACAGAGAGAAGACTGAAATCCTGTGCTGATCCATTGGCAGGCTTTTATACTCTCCTCTAACTTCTGTTTGCTGTCTGGTGATGCACTCCCTCTGCTTCCTCTTCTATCTGCAGCGCTGGGTTCCATATTGATGAGGACCTGTCTTTTTTTAAGTCAGTTTAACAGACTTCCATCCGCCTGCTTTTCCATGATGAGGATACTCTGCAAAATATTGCCTCTTCTTCCAAGCCATACTGTTAGAAATGGGATTTCCTGTTGGCTAGGGTATGCACTTAAGCCAGGCAGAACCCACTACTCTAGTCAGGGCAAGGGAGTTACAAACCCAAGATAACCCCTGTTCACCCCCTTGGTAGCTTGGCACAAGCAGTCAGCTTTATCCCAGACAATGTGTAAAGCATTTGTGCAACACACACACACACACACACACCAGTGACACAATAAATACACCACAAAAGAGACTCCACGCAGCATTGTATTAAAATACGTTTCTCTATTGCATATACAAGTAGACCACAACAATATGAACCAATAATTACTTTGCCAGCTAGGCAACTGCCATTACACCACAGTTAGTTGAATAAGATAAAGACTTATATGTTGCACACGTTTTGAAAACACAATCACTGCCCATGCAAATGCAAATGCAAATGCAAATACTGAAATAATACTCGTTATCCTGGCACTGCAAGGCAAAGAAGACATATATTTTAAATCAGGGCATAAAAAATGCATCAGGATGTAATAACATACAGAAATCACCATATTAGTACCCTGCTAGCCTAGAGTACAGCGTGTCTGTGCGCATACTACAGGTTATACGGTAACTTCCTTTAGTCCCCAGTAGACAGCAGAAGCAGCTGCGCTCCTCCTCTAGCAAATACAGTGAATGAGTCCGTTTTCCCTACATGCAGCCAGTTCCTAAGCGCGGGCCGCCGTCAAGGGCTCGCCCGCACTGCCATTCAAGGACCAGAAGATCCCCCGAGGTATGTCACAGTAGAGGGTAGAGGCACTCCCACGGACGAAATCAGCAGAAACCAAGGCACCAACTGCAACTGCTCGTGAGGGTGTGGCGCAGCTGCAAAACTCCAGCTCCGGCAGGCCTAAAAATAGAGATAGATCCCAGGGCGTAGAGCTCGTGAGAGACCTCCTGTGGTCTCCCTTTTGCACTCCTTCAGTGACCGGCTGCCCGTGACCGGGCGGAGCAGCAGGAGTAGCCCCGTACTTCTCCCTGGCCAGGCAGGGGCTGCCGTGAGTGACAGGCAGCCGTCCCAGGCTTTGGGCATGTCCATTCGGTGGCGCAGCAGCTTCCACGCATGCAGGACCCTCCACCATTGCTGCCCGTGGTGCCCCCCGAAATTGCCAGGCAGCTCCTCTCTGCCCGCATCACCCGTCCCCAGGCTCCTTGGAGGGGAAGGAGGGCAACAATGCTGGTTTCCTGAAGCTTTCCCCTGTGGCTTGGAACATCATAAAATGTGGCCTGTGCCGCCTTAGTCCATTGGGGGAGTAACGGGCAGTTTCACAGTGCTGCACCCCTCAATAAGTAAAACACAAACAATGAAGCAACCACTCTGCACTATTTACTGGCACCAGACGAAATCCCAAGGGCAGCGCTCACCACGCGCTGCATTTGGAGAAACAAACAGGTAAACGTTGATTGCCAACAAGCGATTCACATGAACAGGGGTGGGGGACCAAGCCCACAAGCCTCTTGAGAGCACTGGGGGCACCAAAGCAGGAATGTAGGCAGCAGGCCAGCACACAGAGTCCTTCTTGCAGCCCAGCAGGCCACAGCTCAGCACAATAAACACGGGAGTCCAAAGGCGATCCTTCTGGCAGCATAACAGTTCCTTCTGGCAAGGTGCAGTCTTTAGAGCCAGCAGCGTCTGGTTACAAGTCCCACGTACTGTCTAAAATCATGGGGTCAGACCCCCTGTACTTATATTCAAAATGTCTTTGATGTGGAGGTAACTTCAAAAGAACTTTAGAAGTGCACAACACCCCCATTCAATCCCAGCTCTGATTCCGGACATCAGTAGGGGGTAAATGAGCCCTATGTGTGAGGTCCGGGCCCAACCTTTACAAATGTAAGTGCGCTCCACCTCCCTCTCCCCCAGCCCAGGAAGACCATTAAGTATGCAGATGAATGCAGATGCAACCCTGTTACATTCAATCCTTCCTGTGTCTGGAAAGTATGCACAAGCCCAGCTGTCACTCTACCATAGACATGGATTGGAGTCAGGCTGCAAGGCACAAAGGGGTATATTTACAATTAAGTGGGGAAGCGTGACGTTAAGCCAAGAAGGCTAACGACACACTTCGTCACTTTAGAAACGCAGGGCTGCACCATATTTACTAGAATATGTTGCCGCCCTGCGTTTCCCCCTGCGCTGACGCTAATTACAGCTGCCTAGCGCCAACGCAGGCACCCTGGCACCATAGTGCCAGGGTGCCTGTGTTGAGGGGAAGATTGTTTATGTGCAGTAAGGTCCCCCTTCCTGCACATAAACAATCCTTAAATGCTGCTTTGTAACTTCTATGTGTGCTGCTTAATGCAGCACACATACAAGTTCCAAAACAGCATTTTTTTTAAAATGATTGTTCATGTGCAGGATGGGGGACCTTCCTGCACATAAACAATCTTAGGCAATTTGCTGTTTGGGAAATTCCCAATGCAAACCTATAAGAGGAGCAGGCCTCACAGCAGTGAGAAACCAATTAGGCTGTTTGTCACTACCAGGACGTGCCACACAATGAAGACACGTCCTACCTTTTACCTACACAGCACCCTGCCCATAGGGGTACCTAGGGCCTACCTTAAGGGTGACCTACATGTAGTAAAAGGGGAGTTTCAGGCTTGGCAAGTAACTTTAACTGCCAAGTCACTGTGGTGGTAAACTTCAGACGCAGGCCCTGCAGTGGCAGAGGCCTGAGACAGGTTTGAAAGGCTACTTCTGTAGGTGGTGCAAGCAGTTCTGCAGGCCCACTAGTACCATTTAATTTTACAGGCCCTGGGTGTATGGGATCCTAATGTACAAGGGACTTACAGGTTAATAAAAAATACCAAACGGGTGTAAGCCAATCACACCAAATTTAAAGAAGAGAGCACATGCACTTTAGCACTGAATAGCAGTTGTACAGTGCCCAGATTCCTAAAGCTAACAAAAACAGGTCAGAAAAAATATGGGAGGAAGGCAAAACGTTTGGGGATAACCCTGTAAAAAGGGCCAGGTCTAACATAGACCCATTCCCGTGTGGCGCAGTTCACAATTCTGAGCAGGCTTGATTATTGGAGTTTGCTATTTTTGGGTTTCAAATTTCTTTATCAAATCGAAACCACCACTGCTAGACTAGCTCTGTCTCGGCCTCGATACTCCTCTGCATTTGATGCACTGGACACCCTGGTTACCCTTGCCTGAAACGATTATGTTTAGATCCCTCTTCACAGTACACAAGGCGATTCATCAAGCTGGACCTGATTTCTTCAATAGAAATTCGAATGGGACCACCCCAAGCAACTTTTCCATTCTCCTGATACCAACCTGCCTACCGCTCCCAAGTTTAAAAGGGTATGAGCGGGTGGTAAAGACTTCTCTGCTCAAGCAGCACACCTCTGAAACAATCTTCCTCTGTCTCTCCACTCCACTAGGGAGCTGTTGCCCTTCAGGAAAGCTTTAAAACCTGGCAATACCCTCTAGTGCCTTCCAGGTTGAGCAGTTTGTATTTGGCTATTATTGCCGCCAGGATACCTTCACAGATATCAGTTGAGCGTTACTCATTTTTTAAATAATAATAATAATAATAATCAGGCAACCTTATTTGCATGGCTCTCTTCCACTCTTGCATTTTCAACCGAAACCAACTTCTTTGTCTGCCTTACAAAAGAACTAATACAATGCGTGACAACATTACCCAGAGGAAGGATAAGGAGGATGTGACTCCATCACCACTGTCACTCCTGCAACAAAAAAATACCATAAATCATTTGGATAAGAACCCACAGCTCAAATTACAGAATTAACAAATCCTATGGCTGTGCCTCCAATAACTAGCCATAGCCTCCCTTAAAACAATACACAGAATGGCCTGCCTGCAGTGCTCAGCAGCTACTGGCAAAGGTGTCCTGCCTTCAAAGGAATGCAAACAACCAATGAAGCACTGTGTTTGTGTCTATCTGTCTGTTGCTCTCTGGGGCACTCAATTCACAAACCTTGGTGAAGAGACCCCATCTCCTTTCTTTTTATGTTTTCCCAGTGCCTAATTTGTAAAAGAATAAGTAGCAGGACTCAATGTTTTTCTCAGGAGCCTGCTGTCGAAGCTGCTCAATGACAGGGTTTCAAATACCAAGGCGGTTTAGTCTCAATTCCACATTATTACTCTTTTATTCACAACCATACTCTCCTCGTCTATTTATTTCACTCTTGCAGGTTCATTTCATCATTTTTTAGGTCGAGCATTCGAGACCTCTTGTATATACTTTAGTATATACTTATATGTGTATGTACTTTGTGGGCTCTGGAGATCAGCCCTAGGACTTCCGCTTAGGGACTTTTTTTCTGTTCAACTGCCTCTATTTAACTGTCTTGATAGAAAACAACCAGTAGAGGTCAGTAAAATACCAGAATTGCTTTCTGCTGAGGGACTTTCTTTTTTTAATTTTTCTGGCAACTGCCTCTATATAACTTTCTCGATAGAAAACGACCAGCACAGGTCAGTAAAATACCAGAATCACTTTAGCATTCTCTAGATTCCAGTCCATAGAAATTATCTTCCATGAGCACACGTAGACAATAATATTTTTTTCAAATCTTGTACTTTCAGTGATATGACCACCGAAGGCCCTGATTTTATATTAAAAAAAGAGCTTTGGACTATACCATTTCCCGCTGAAAGGCAATATTTTTCTCCATGTGTTCCCATACCTGGTGTATCATGCGGTTTGGTGCTTACTTTCCCTCCATGTTAAAGAACAGTAGATGTTTCAGCACCCAGGCTAATGTGCTGCTTAGTTAAATACATATAGGGTCCCAAAGGCGAGACCGATTGCATTGCATTGCAAATGCTTGTTCTACCTTTGTACCTTTATAGCTGTTTTTTCCATCTTTTTCTGCCTTTTTCTCTCTTCAACGTCTGATGGCCCCAAACATGAGTGCTAGTAAACTCCACCTGCAACTGCCAGCTCAAATTAGGCACTTAAGTACAGAACTGTGTGTGACCCACAGCCTCTAATCTTGGCCTTGTATAATGTTCATGCTACATAACAGTCATGTATGGCATGTTTTTGGCACTGCCCCCACCACAATAAAAAACAGGCAAGAAGATCACTTGATGGGCGAGGGTGGTGCACGCACCTGCACCAGAGCGTGTCATAAGTGCAATTTGAACTGCAGGCAAATTGGTGGAAATTTCATGAATGCAAAATATACCTGACAACACAAAAATTAGTGCACATTGCATTTAAGGAAACCTCTGTATCAACCAGCGTCTACCCAACCCACAACCCTTGCACGGTGCCTGATTAGAAATCCATCAGGGTAAGTGACTGCCTTACAGCATCACCCATTGTCTAGTTTCCCAAAACAGGGTTATAAACTTTCAGATTTGTATCAGTAAAAAGAGGACTCACAACTCAAAGGTGTAAAACAATTGGAGTATTACTTGAGGGGGGTGAGAATCCACCTCAAATTATAATCACAATCCTTTTCAGGGTGATCCACTAAATCATTTAATAAAACTGTGCTGAACCAGTAAAAAAATAAAAGCACAACACAAGAAAAATCAGAAACCAATTTGGAAAATAGAGTCAATGTTGATAAATAAAATAACACCAAAGCAACAAAAATCCAATAACTAGAATCAGAAATATGAATTTTTTTATTTTGATTTAAAAATAGTGCTAAAGAGCACAAAGCGATAACCAGGTCAAGGTCAAAAGTTAAGTCTGACCACGATGGAGCGCTGATCGCATACAGGGACCAGGTTCATCCCAATGGAAAGTTTACCTCCTAACTTAGCAACTTTTATGGGGGAAAAGTGGTAGTTGACTGTTGGCAGAGAAAGCTGCAAGCTAGATCTGAAATGGAGCTCGACGATAGTGAGTTGCTGGAGAGCGGAGTCCCAGTTCGGAATTGACAAAGGTGTAAAAGCTGCAAGTGGGCTAAGTCTGTGCCCAGGAAGGCCTCGACATCAAAATCGACAGTCTGCTGCTCAGCATCAGTTCTGATAAAGCCCTCTATGTTCGGAATTTTCTGGAAGTCAGATCTCCTTCAATGGGTCCTTCAGTGGGTCAAACAAGCAAGCTAAGGCAAACAGGCAGTTCGATGTTAACAACTGCAACTATGCCGGCGATCCCGGTCTCCATCTTCTCCAGGCAGAAAGGTGGTAAAAAGTGTTTAAATCACAGCTTTTGTAGAGTGAGCAGGAGGAGTACAACCTAACACCATCCAGGGACCCAGCCCTGAGGGGGTACTGCTTTGGGCTTAGTAATCACTCCAACAGAGGCCAGCAGCAGGATCCAGGGCAAGTTTAGTTGGTACTGGTCAACGAAGCAGTGATTGTCCCAGTAGCTCAAACAGGAGACCAGCCAAATGACACTTCTGGGGTTCTGGGTTCAAGGCAAGCAGGTTTGATCTTCCTTTAGGTTCATCAGACAGCAGGACAGTCCTTCTGATTATCCACAGGTCCAGGAGTTTTCTATGGAGAGGTGTGTTGGGTCCACTATTATGCCCAGTACCAGCCTTTTGCTAAGGGACAAGCCGTTGTCCACCCCTAAAGCAGTTCTATCCAGTTCCTCTACTATCCCCATTGGGTTTATTGTCATCCTGACTACAGAAACAAAGTGGAGGCAGGCTAGGTGTGTGTGTCATCTGCAAGGTACATATCCTTTTCAGATCAGGACGGAGCTGTGCACATCCCCCAGTCTATCCTGTCAAGGAAGGAGTCATCCCCACTCCCAGAGCTCTCTGCTCACTATCTGGGAGCAATACACATTTCACCACAGGGTAGTCATCTGGGGTTAGGTGACAGCTAGACACTGGCAGAAAAGCCTTTTCATTTTAGGGAGGAAAATGGCAACATTGTAAAAGTGTCATATCCAAATTGGTAATATAAAATCCGAGTTGACCATTAAGCTTTAAATTACTATTAAAATGAGTTCTTGGACCATTTTATAGCTATTCTCAAACTGAATTTAGCACTAAGGAAAGGTAATAGTGTAAACTAGTATTAACCCATGGGAAAGCTAGTCTTGCCACAGTGAAAAATTACTTTGCAGGCTTTTGACTGCCAAGACATGTAAAAGATAAATTATACATGTCCTACTTTTCAACCCCTTAAAGGTGCTTGAGCAACTATTCATGTAGTGCAGTTGACAAGACAGTTCATCAAGCATTCTTAAAATCTTTCTTGTGCTTGCACCAGATGGAGTTTTCTTTTAAAAAATAATGTTGGGACATGTGGAAAAGCTTTCACTGTGTCTCAACATGTTTTTTTCAAACTCTGTGATCAGTATTTGGGGGCATAACCTGGCCCAGAGTACTGATCTAAGCAGAAGAGAAACAGCTGTAAAGGGGTGAAATGCCATGTACCCTTGGTAATAGGCATTTAGGGCCTACCTAGGGGTGACTTGTAAATGGTAAAATGGAAGGTGTAGGCCTGGCAAAAGGTTTGCTTTTCCAGGTCGAAACAGCAGTCTAAAACTGTGCACCCAGACTGCATTGGCAGGCCTGGAAACTTGTTTTAGAGTGATACTTAAGTGAGCGTCACAACGAGTGTTGCACCCCACTAGTAGCATTTAATTTATAGGCCCAGGGTACAGGCAGTACCATTTACTAGGTACTTATAAATAAATGTGCCAATTGGGTATATGTCAATTTTCCCATGTTTAAAAGGGAGAGCGCAAGCACTTTATCACTGGTTAGCAGGAGTAAGTAAGCAGAGTCCTATCCAAAACAAAAAAACAACAATGGGTGGTGCAAGCTGCAGTGGCCTCTTGATTACGTCACTCATGACATGGTCAGTGACATCACTGATGACATTTCATCAGTTTTTTCAGTGAATTTCTAAGGTTTTTTTAATTCCATTTCCTAACTATTACGTCCCTGTAACCTTTGGTTTTTTCAGTGAATTTCTATGGGTTTTTTAACTAGTAGTCACGTTTGTAGAGTGG
The DNA here is from genome assembly GCA_963921515.1 of Calotriton arnoldi. Lineage (NCBI taxonomy): Eukaryota > Metazoa > Chordata > Amphibia > Caudata > Salamandridae > Calotriton > Calotriton arnoldi. Next base: position 518,401 of record CAWUFW010000350.1, on the reverse strand, counting down.
CGGAGAAAGGGGGCTGGGCCTCTGACCAGTTCTCAGGAATCCTGCTGTGAAGGACTTACAGGAGGTACCAGGAGGGCTTCTTGGCCCCCAAGTCCCTCAGGAGTAAAGTGGACTTCATCCTTTAACCAGTATTGCACCAGGAGCCGTGTTTGCAGAGTGGTGGAGAAAGGGGGCGTGTTGTCCGAAACCTCTTAGCAATCCTGCTGTTTGGGACTTAATGGAGGTAACAGGAGAGGTACCTTCAGCACACAAGGGGACTTCATCCCCCAACCAGCAGTGCGCCAGGAGGCCCGTTTGCAGAGTGGTGGAGAAAGGGGACGGGCCTCCGGTGAGTTGGTGGATTTAGTTTTTTTCCCTATTTTTTAGGAAGGTGAGCTTCATGGCCCCACTTCCCTGGGCTGTTTTGGGTCACAGTGGGCAGGGGAACAGACATGCCCTGCGTTCAGCAAGCAAGAGCATTTTTGCTCTCGCTTGCTGAAAGCAGAGCAGGTTTGCTATGGCTTGGCAGGAGTGGTGCTCCTGCCAAGCTATGGCAAACTGCAATGTCCCGGGGGTGGGCACCCTGGGACATTGCTGGAGCCAGCCCTGGGGGGATGGTAGTCCCTAGGGCCATCTAGGGCTCCACGAGTCGGGCTGTGCTGCCCCCTCCAATGTTAATTAAGGCCCGGGGAGGTGGTGGTCCCCTGGGCCTTCATTGTTGTGTTTTTGTACCTCGGGGAGGTGGCGGTCCCCGGGGCTGTCCCCCGCATTTCTAATGTAGAGTGCCCCCGGGAGGTTCCTCAGGGCAGCGGGGGAGGCCGTAGGGCCTCCCCCTCATTTGTTTTAAAGAATGTATGTGCCCTGGGGAGGTGGCGGTCCCCGGGGCTGCCCGCATTATTTTAAAAAATAACAGCGTATCCCGGGGAGGTGGCGGTCCCCGGGGCAGCGGGGGTCTGCGAGGCCCCCCCCCATATAATTTTATTTAGCCCCGGGAAGGTGGCATTCCCCGGGGCAGAGGGGTCCGCGAGGCCCCCTACACAATTAAAAATTCCCCGGGGAGGTGGCGGTCGCCAGGACTTTGATAAGCTTCGAGAAAGGGGGCTGGGCCTCCTACCATCTCTCAGGAATCCAGCTGTGAAGGACTTACAGGAGGTACCAGGGGGTAGTTGGCCCCCATGTCCCTCAGGGTAAAGTGGACTTCATCCCCCAACCAGTATTGCGCCGGGAACCGTGTTTGCAGAGTGGTGGAAGAAGGGGGCGTGGCCTCAAAAGACCTCTTAGCAATCCTGCTGTGTGGGACTTAATGGAGGTAATAGGAGGGGTAGTTGGCCCACAAGGACGTCCTTGGGGACCAACTACCCCTCCTGTTACCTCCAGTAAGTCCCACACAGCAGGATTGCTGAGACCTGTAGGAGACCACGCCCCCCTCCTCTACCACTCTGCAAACGAGCCTCCTGGTGCACTACTAGTAGGGGGATGAAGTCCCCTTGGCTATGGAGGGCCCTTGGGGGCCTACTACCACTCTTGTTACCTGCAGTAGGCCCCACACAGAGGGATTGCTGAGAGGTTATCGTAGGCCGCGCCCCTTTCTCAACCACTCTGCAAATACACCTCCTGGTGCACTACTAGTTGGGGGATCAAGTCCCCTTGGCTCTTGAGGGTCGTTGGGGGCGAACAAGCCCTCTTGTCACCTCCAGTAAGACCCACACAGCTGGATTGCTGAGAGGTGGTCAGAGGCCACGCCCTCTTTCTCCACCACACTGCTAACACTCCTAGTGTACCGAGGCTTGGGGGATGAAGTCCGCTTTAGTCCTGAGGCCCTCAGGAGGCAAGGGGATCTCAACCCCCCACCAACAGTGCACCGAGAGGCGCATTTGCAGAGTAGTGGAGAAAGGGAGCATGGCCTTGGACCACCTCTCAGCAATCCCACTGTGTGGGGCTTACCGGAGGTAACAGAAGGTCATGTTGGCCCCTAAGGACCCTCAACAGCCAAGGGGACTTCATCCACCAACCAGCAGCATGCCAGAAGGCGCATTTGCACAGTGGTGGAGAAAGGGGACGGGGCCTCTGGCGAATTGCCGGCTTTTTTTTTCTCTATTTTTTAGGAAGCGGAGCATTGTGGCCCCTCTTCCCTGGGCTGTGTTGGGCCCCATGGACCCCCATACCCCAGGGCCTGCCCCTTTTTTTTCTTTAAAAAAAGGGAGGGGGACCATGGCCCCCCTCCCGGGTCGATTTCGAGCCCGGGGACCCCATCCCTCGGGGCCTGGCCTTTCTTTTTTTTTTAATTCTGTTTTTTTTTTAAAAAAGGGAGGGGGAACGCGTGGCCCCCCTCCCGGGCCAATTTTGGCCCTGGGGCCCCTATGCCCCTGGGCCTGCTCTTTATTTTATTTATTTTTTTAGATTGGAGGGGGTCTGAGCGGCCCTCCTCCTGAGGCCAACTTTGGGCCCGGGGACCCCATCCCACAGGGCCTGGCCACTATGATGGGGACCGTGGGGGGAGCCCAAAGACCCCCGCGGTCCCTGCCGGCTCCCCGCCTCCTGCAGGAGTTGGCATTGCCTTGGGATCCAGGGAGCTGCTGACATGCAGCTCCCTTGATCCCAAAGCAATGTCTGTTTCCCTGCTATATTCCACATATGCCCACGGGACCTGGCCTTTCCGGGGGATATTGCAAAGCAAATGTGGGAGCCCGCACTTGCTTTTAAAAAAAAAATGTGGCCTTGAATTTGCGATTATCACGATTTTAAAAAGAAATGTTGTCATGCGGTGGCGGGGTCCCACAGGGACCCCAACACCATGGCTTAGGGGTCAGGGTATTTCTACCTTGCCCTCTTTACTTTATTTTCACTTTTTTTCAGGGGGGGAGGGGGGACTTGGTGAAGCCGAGTCCCAAGATGGCTGCCAACACTTTCTGGGTGAAGTGTTGGTAGCCAATCAGAGCTGTGCATTTCCCTGCACGATCTCGTCTTTTTTCGCGAAGGCTTCACGACCAGAGATATCACTATAATTTTCAACTTAAATTTCTGAAAAACTACTGAACAGATTTATCCCAAATAACAAAAAGCACACTCTGCATAACAACATCTACCTTTCTGCCAAATTTGATGTAATTCTGTCTAGCAGTTCAGGCTGTAGATTCAACAACTCGTTCCTATGGGAATTAACATTACAAACTTACCCTTATATTGCACCCCTATTTCTCGGTCCTCACTGCACGGATCACCCCCAAACCTTCCATGACACACCAAACCTACTTTGACACTTTTTTCAAAATTGGTCAAACAACGCCAAAGGTATAGGCAAGTCAAAAATGCTTTTCTTCTGGAAACTAGGTCCTAACTATAACTACCTACTGGCGACCGCCGATAGGTAATATATATATATATATATATACATATATATATATATAGATATATACATATATATGTATAGGGTTTATACTTACCTGTAAAATACTTACATTGTCGTTGTAAAGGCATGCATGGTAAGTTAAAAAACTAAATATATCTATATTTGAGGTGAGCAAATTTAGAGTGTTTCTGGTGTTGTAGGGTGCTCTATCCAGGAGCTGCTCTCCACCTAAACTTGGGAAATACCCAGTGTTCTCTGCTTCTTTCTTTGCATATATGTATATGTAGAGTTTATACTTACCTGTAAATACTTATATTTTCGTTGTAAAGGCATGCGTGGTAAAGGCATATGCACAGTAAAAAGTTTTGTGGTAAAGACATGTGGTAAAGGCATATGCTTTGTAATGTATGCGTTGTAAAGGCATGTGTGGTAATGGCACGCGTGGTTCTGTAATACAACCAACAGGTTATACAGTGCTCAGAATCTCAGTCAGAAGACAGCAGAGCTTTCTCTTGTCTTAGGTCGCACAGACAGTAGAGGTACCGTTAAGTATACAGAGACTTTAAATATTGGTTCACACAGCAGATGTGTTCACACTGTTACATCAAATTTACAGACTATGATCTCAGGCAACCTCAGGTAACAGTAGTGATGCTAACCCCATGAAGTTATTAAAGCAGGCCAGTATTTGCATTCTTATGGATCATGCATTAAAAGCCATAGCGCCAGGTGTCCTCTAGCACCTAAGAATCAGGCGTCCTCTAGTACCTAGGAAAGCTAAACAAACTCATTTCCTCCTTACCAAAATATATAATTTTTACCAATAGCTATTTTGTCCCCGAAATATCAGATTTCCATTTGGAATTTAATCCCCAAATAACCAGGTTGATATTGTGTTCTTGCATGTACCGAAGCTCCTCGAGAACAGATTTTGCCTCACGTTGCTAGTGTAACACTCAAACAACAATAGGCAGTCACAGTAGAATATAGCCTTATAGCACACCGTAGCGGGCTATACCGGCCATGAAATGTCCTCTCCAGTGTTACAGGCCATGCCATTGGCGGGGGCTTTTAATGGACAGTATGGACCACTACGAAGGGCTATAAGGCTATTAACACATTCCATCCCATGAAGGCATGTTCTAACTAAGAAAAGCAGACTCTCGAGAGACATAAGGAGTTTACAATCACTTGTGCCTCCTAAGCTTCCATACCTTTCACAACTCTTGCTTTGTGTACATGACAGTTGCATCAGCACATGCGAAGTCATGGAAGTAACTATAAACATCAAACATGCACAACCCGAGCTGTGAAAGAAAGCAGAAGTCAGTCTTAGTCTGTGGCAGCTCAGCAAAGGTTTCTCTTCATTTGGAAGAGCCGAGGAAGATACAGGTGCTGAGGAGACCCCCATCCCTCCTTCCAAAGCCTCAGTGACACTGCGATCCGTGGTAGGAGGGATGTAGGGAGGCGCGCTCAGTACCTCCGTCCAGAGCCTGTGCCTCTACCCTTCCCCTGCGCACTTCACACATTTTGGAGAGGCAGGGGAGAGAGAGAGCCCAAGGTTCCAGATTAGGACATTGGAAAGTTGACGAGTAATTATAAACTACAGCTGCTCCTTTGCCTACAATGGGTCAGTCAACATTCCAATGTTCTAATTGCAGGTAGGCACTTTATTTATAGGATTAGAGAACTGGGAAGAGGATGTAGTTCCTCAAATATACCCCAACAGGATCAATGATGTTCATTCTTCTTTGACTGAACATACTTTCACTGGAACTCTCCACAGTCACTTGCATACACTACCAGGGATCACACTGACAAATCACATACAATCATACAGATAAATATACTACAACAACCTACATTCACCCACAAGCACAGTGACAGTATTGGGGGAGAAGCCACAGCAGACACCCTAACTTCTGGTGCACTCCTTACACTTTTGGGTCTTCTTCAGGGCCTTCATGTGAGGACTTTACTTGAGTAGGCGAGCTGGAGAAACTAGACATTGGGTATGCATCACATTACTGACCACATCAGTTGCAATGAAAAATGACCTATTCTGATATTATAATTTTGAGTGAATCGTAATGAGGGCCTAAGTGTGCCAATTCGATGTACAAACCACTGGGAATGTTTGTAAATATACAAAAAGATATGAGTCTGTTCACTGCCTTCCCAATGGCCAGCCTCTAGACCTTCCTCTGGAAACAGCTTGAGTCCCACCCCTAACTTCTGAAAATCTCACAGATTATCTAGATGGGTGTGTGTGTGTGTGTGTGTGCGTGTGCGTGTCTGCGCTCGTGCATTTATAACCCACACTGTGGTCCTCAAAGCGTGGGTTAACCTTGACAGAACCAGACAAACACTATCTTTGTGAGGACCGGTGTGTTATGAGGACAGGTTCAGGTAGTGTGTTTAGGTACTTCCGAGCTAGTGTATCAAAAAACTAAAAGTGCAGTTCGATTTGCCTCCATCCTCTCTATAACCTTCCCCACTATCAAAGCGCTTGTGGAGTTAGAATAGTAACTACGCGCTTCAGTCCTCATAATAATAGGTATGTTATGGGGGAGGGTGTGTGTGTGCACGCGCTCTGATTTAGACTACCAGGATGAATGAACCATTTGTAAACACCGATTTTGTTAGTCAGCCCCTGTATTTTAAATCATGGTTTATTGCATAACAAACCTCTGTCATATAAGTCCAATCAAAAATATTTGCTTTGAAAGCCAAATATTTGAATTCACTCCATAACCTACTGTCACAGGTCGGTGACGTAAATGAGGTCTGCAGGAGAAGAATGAACATAAGGTTGCCTTTACCTAGGCATCGGTATATTTTCTTGCGCTGTCGGTTTTGTTATTTACCTGCTACAGCCTGTTCTCATTACTTCTTGGAACCTATTGAAATTCTGGTAAACATTTACAAGAAAAGAAAATGCCAGGAAAGGATGCACGAAAAAGCGGGTCACTGCTGCTGGCAGAACAACGAATATTATGAGCATTTGCGCTTTTATCAAAGCAGCCCTGAATGTAGCCAGTCAGGTGTGAACAAGGACTATTATGCACGCTAGAACCAGGGCCAGCTCAGCGCCTGTGAAAGAGTCATTTAAGATAGGAGCGAATACATTTAAATGTCACCTGGTCCTGCCATGCGAAGGATCTGTTTTTGTGAGGACGGGGCAGGGTAGTACAAAGAATATTTTGCACTAAAGTTAACTTAATTAATATGCTGGCCATTTCATGTTCTAAACATTGTTTAAAGTAGGCTCACTGGATAGGTGTTATTGTATAAACACCACTTGACTTCATTTAATTCATAACGCTATACAGTACGGGCAGTGACTCTAGACAGTATGGCCTCTAGTCAGTCGATTGTTGCTTGTGACACAAACTTTGAAACAAAAAAGTTCTGTTTATGCTGATCAGGAGGCATTAGTGCGTCTATGTTCTATGCAGAGCACGCCCAATTTGATAGATGTTGTTTCACTCCCTATGTTTCTTTTATGTCAATGAGTTTGCCCCAAAATACAACAAATTTGTAAAGACTACTACTCCTTTTCATAAGGTTATCCGATGACCCCCTGCCATCACAGCACTCTGTTCCAGCCCTCGGCTTCCCTTGTTCAAACAATACATATTAGTCCAATATGTTTATTTGTCATAAACCGCCTACAATGAAATAGTTTGAGAAACTAAAGTAGAGGATTGGGAAAGTGCGACTCCGATGCCATGAAGTCATCTTGTAAACTTCGGTCTTAGGGGCATATGTACAAGCCCCTATCGCCATCACAACGTCTCTTTCAGTCACGTTGTGGTGGCGATCGGTGCCTCGCGTTATTTACAAGGCAGCGTTAAGCCACTTAACATGGCTTAACGCTGCCTTGTAAATAACGCGAGGCCCCTATCGCCATCACAACGTCTCTTTCAGTCACGTTGTGGTGGCGATCGGTGCCTCGCGTTATTTACAAGGCAGCGTTAAGCCACTTAACATGGCTTAACGCTGCCTTGTAAATAAGCCCCCCTTTCACGCTATGCTTAGCGTGAAAGGGGAGGGCAGTGGGTGTTGCTGTGGGCGTTCCACCCATTGATTTTGACGCTGCCCCCTATTTACAAGGGCAGCATAAATAGGAGGCAACACCAAAATCAAGACCAGGGAAAACCTGGTCTTAAATTGGCCAAACAAGGAGAAATGCTTTATTTCTCCTCAGTTTTGCTTTTTCCATGTGTGCTGCCTTGTGCAGCACACATGGAAAAAGCAAATAAGCCTTGGATTGTTTATGTACAGGATAGTCCCCCTTTCTGCACATAAACAATCTTTAAAAAAAATGCCATTTTGTTACTTCTATGTGTGCTGCATTAAGCAGCACACATAGAAGTGACAAAATGGCATCTAAAGATTGTTTATGTACAGGAAGGGGCACCTTCCTGTACATAAACAATCTTTCCCCTGCACGCAGACACCCTTGCACTATGGTGCAGGGTGCCTGCGTTGGCGCTACACTGCTAAGTGTAACGCCAGTGCAGGGGAAAATGCAAGGCTACACCATATCCTTGTAAATATGGTGCAGCCTTGTGTTTCTGAAGTGGCGGAGTGAGGCGGCACTTCCTTGTACATATGCCCCTTAATGTCCTGTATTTGATCCACCAAATGTCTTTAGCTTTTGATTTATGCTGCACTGAACAGCAACTTAACTTGGATAACCATTCACGATACATCTGGCGTATACAAACCAGTGCTTAATTTATAAACAAATAAGTGCCAGGGCCCTTGTCAGGACGCCACTGCCGCTTGCACGACCTATGGCCCCTGCCAGCGATGCCAATGACAGTACCAATACAACTTCTAATCACCACACCCCTACAAGAGTGACAATTCAAACTATTCCGGGCCCCTAAAGCTATAATAATGGCTTGAGGAGCAGGTAATAGCCATTTTTGTTTTTGATTTAAAAAACGTTTTATTGTGTTATATTGTCCCAAAGAACAAAATACAGCCTGAGATCATATATACTGAGAGGTTCATACAATTGAGTAAATAGTCAGAATTGTAACAGCAGATTGATTGTAGGTTTATGAATATATGAGTATCCTGAATATCTCACATAACATGATACATGTACAAGAGGGGGCGAAAGAACAAAGGGGTAGATTCAGAATATAGAGAGAAGAGAAGAAGAAGAAGAAGAGCATAGGGACCTGAATAATTGACAATCAGTATTGTATAAGGATTGCACAAGAAGTCTCGATTGTACATGAAGTCTTCTAATATTCTTTAGGGTGGGTTAATCTTATGCAAATACAAGTCAAGTTTGGACCATTAAAGATGAGAAGACTTTTTGTTAAATGAACAATTATGTATAAGGTTATCAGCTCTCCTGAAAAAACATACCCATGACCACCACGTGTGGTATGATATGTTATAATTTTTCCAATTCACAAGGATTGTTTTTATGCCCATTGCAAGCAAAATGTCAATGAGAAAAGAGTCCCAAGATGACAGTGAGATTAGTTTATTCAAGACGGATGTTGCATGTATATCCAGGGAGATTATGGTATGTGATAATGGAATTTGTTGAATATGTTTGTGAGTGTTGCTTGAATAGATAGCCAGAAGGGAATAATGTGTTTGTAGTAAAATAGCAAATGTTCTAGATCACCTGAGGGATGCTGGCAATGCCAACAAGCAGCTGAAGAAAGGAGACCATGTTTTTACAGCCGTCCCGGAGCCCAGAATGCTCTATATGTTGTCCATAGTTTGTATTGTAAGATGAGAGGTGAAACTTTATGCAATAGCATTGATTTCTATATATCCGGCCAATGCGATGGTGGTTATGGGTCTATCCACCCAATAAAGAGAGAAACCCATGTACCAAAGGGACAGGGCGTTACTTAGTCAAAGAAGAAGATAAATTCCCTTCGGTAACCAAATAAAGTAATTGTTCAACCAATCATCTCAAGTATACCACAAACCATTCTTATCAATCATTCAAAAAAACAAAACATATGCCTATATTTGCAATGCCACAAGACAACCACTGATTAATAATGGAATGCCACCTATATTTTATTAAAGAAATGTTGGAACCATTAAAAATTGTTCATTATACAGAATTCATTAATCTTCATATTATAAAAAACATATATCATTATACAATTTCATGTATTACATAGACAGCATATCAATTAATCAAGAGGGAGATGCAAAAATTCATCAAGTATCAAAAACAAATATATCACATATATAAATCCTACAAATAGTACATACACTATATCCACGTATTAAAAACAATTAAAACTTGTAAAGACAATGTGTATAGGTGTTTGGCAAGGTATGGGGGACTGCATTTGCGCTTGGTGCAGTTTGTGGCAATATTAAACAAGTCAACAGTACAAACCATTCCACTAGACCATAAAACAGGCCCCTAAACAGGCCACACACTGACCTGTCAGACCAGCCTTTTCGGCACTCCCAAATTGCGCTATAGGTCGGTGCGACCCTGCCATCTTTTGGGAGTGCAGACCAATTCCTTCCTACCCTGATGAGACATGCTGTCCTTCCACCTGAGATCGTCCGACCCCATCTGCCCCTACTGAGGGAAAGCATGTTCTCCTGCCTGGCCTCTCGGCGAGGCCCTCACCATCACTCCCCCGAGAAGTGAAACCTCTCTCTAGCCCCTAGAGCCTATGGAGACAAAAGCAGGCGGAGGTATAATACCCCAAGATCATCTAATAAAACCTTCACCTGAAAGTGCCATCCCGACTACATTTAAAAAATAACCTAGAGTACTGCCAATTTAAAAATATATGCACGATGTTGGCCCAGCTCTTGGCACAATCAACCAAATCTCTCTTTGTCGTCTTCCACAATTACACCCAATGGCTCCCAAGGTGCTACATTTTGCTCTTCAAACATGTTGTCCGTCAACCCAGCCAAAATAGCAATTTCTAAAGGGGCTGTTGTGTCTTTCCTTGTTTACACTGCACGGTTCGCTGTGATTACTAACAGAGCTGGTGCAACTGTATTGTATATATGGTCGTAAAAATTAAATGCATTTCTAACATAACGATGCACAGCAGGTCTAAAATAAACTTCAGTCATATATCCGTCCTCTTCTTCCACGACGTCAGATGTGTATAAATATACAGTTAATCATTTTAATCGTGTTATTGCCTTTCTCATGTTATGTGCTGCCAAGCCTCTGCTAAACGCACTCTATGGAACATGGTTTCTTAGAATACACAATTTTTTGTCTTCTATTTACATATGTTAAAAGTAATTTAATTTCTAAACTAAATTAAGAATGTATAAAAGCGAGCTCGTTCTTTGTGTACATTGACCTATGACTGAAGTTAGGGGGCTGTTTTGGAGAGTCATTCAGAAGGTGATTTTGAGCACCAGGCAGCACCAGTTTGCCTTTTGGGTGGAGCCATCTAACCTTGCTATCTGCTGCCCCGTCTGACCCAGGCCGTGGGCACCACATCCACCCTGCCAGTTGCACACTTCACTGTCGTCAGTACAATTTAGTGCCCTTTTTGTGCGCCGAGAGGCGTAGACGTGGAAGCTTCAATTTGCGTGCCACAAAGGGGCTTTGCCAGGAGTCTAACAAGGAACAAAGGCAAAGAACTGTGGCTCTGCATTAGCCACTGGGGGACATTCATCAGGCCCGGGCCAACCGGTGGCTCTGCATAGATGGGGCTGCTCACCATCCAAGGAGACAGATGACCACTGCTGCCACCTCATGTTCGGCACGGCAGAGCCATGACCCTTATGGCACTTTCAGGGGGTGGGGGGTTACACGCACTGACATACCCAATGATTTATTGAAGTTAAAAATATATTTTTTTTATATCTCCGTGACCCTCGCAGTGACCAGTTCATACTTACCCTACCAGTTCTGAGGTCTGAGTCACCATTCCGGGAAACCGTGGTCCTGAAGGGTGACCCTGTGAGCCGGGTGACATGCCACACGGGCCCTGAAATATTCCTTCAGTGTGTCAGGAGTTTGCAGCTCTACGTGCAGCAGACACACCGCCGTTGGTGGTGTTTGTACATGCGCATGCATGTCTCTCTTTGTATATAGTTTAAATGAACACATATAATGTATAATTAATTTTTCTATAAAACAATAATAATAAGAAACAACTTGTGTATTACACAACTTTATATGTCCCGATACCCGACAAGAGACTTACTGTCCGGTCCATGTCCGAGAACACTATTCGTCGTGACGTTGACTCCAGGCAATGGAACTTGTGCCCACACCAGCTCGCCCTCTGTCCCACCCCCCACGACTCCCAAGCCAATCTAGATGCTGCTCCCTTGCTGTTTATGTTAGAAAACAGCAAGAGAAAAACGCTTGGCATAAATCAATTAAAATGAACCACTCTGCGTCACAGGGAATTTGATAAAGAATCACTGCTGGGTTTGGCACTATTGGACAACAAGGTACCACAATCTTATTCACTTTTCTCAGGTCTTGAACTATCCTGTACTTACAGCTCAGTTTCTTAATCCCCATAATAGGTGAATTACAAGGTCTCCCTAATATCTCTCTCAAGATGCCTTGTTCAATCATTTGCTCAATTACAGACGTACCTCCTGCAATAGTCTCTGGACTCATTTTGTACTGTGGCGTTTTTGGAAATTCCGCTCCTCGTTTGACTGAGATTTGGATAGGATCAACTCCTTTCATCAATCCAATGTCTTTCCCTGAAAAATCCCACACATCAGTCATCACTGTTTCTCTTAATTCAACAGGCAAATCTTTCGCTGTAAACAAAGGATATAAATCATTCACTTCTGTCCCTTGCCTTGCCATCATCACTTTGAATGCAACATCTTCATCTAGCGATTGAAAAGCAATGCCATCCGGTGTACAATAGATGGTGCAATTAATTTTACATAACAAGTCTCTACCCAAAAGGTTTACCGGGCTCGTATCACACACCACAAATCGATGCAGATCTCTAAATTCTCCAATGTGCACCTTCATTGGTTTTGTCACTGGAGTTTTGATAAGCTGATTTGAGACACCCTCAACTAGGATAGTATCTCCCGAGAGGGGTAGGTTTGGAATTTCTGCTGTTCTCACAGTAGAACGGGTAGCACCAGTGTCCACAAGGAATGTAATAACATTACCTTCTACTTTCCCATCCACAAAAAGACCACACTGATCTACCTCAAGAGATGCACCAAGCACGCACTCCTCCTCCCCCTCAGGCACCGTCATTGAGATGTATCTGAATCATTCTCAGGACACTGTAACCAGTATTGTGAAACCATTTGTACATTTTGATTCTTACCAACTTGTTCACCCGTATGGAATCCAGCATTCGCACTGTATCTCTGTACCTGAGCATTCACATTATTAGGCATAGGGGCTTGTGGTATTTGTACCTGCTGTACCTGTGGTGAAACTACCTGTTTCTGTTGCAGCTGCTGTTGAGTCACAACCATCTCATTCTGCATCTGTGGATTAAAATTTTGATTCATTCCATTATTACCTAAAAGAGTCCAACACTCGTTCTTCCAATGTCCCAACTTTCCGCACGCATGACAGGGAAATTTCTTTTTCATATCTTCCTTATTACCTCCACCTCTACATTTTCCCTGAATCTGAACCTGGACACCACCATTTGTCACAACACCATTCACATTAGGAATCTGACCATTTTGAAAATTCTGATTCTGCCCCTTTACTTGGAAACCTGTTTGAGAATAATTAACAAAATTCCCATTCTTCTGTGCTGCTTTCACTTGTGCCCACATCATTTTCTCTTTCAATTTCTTATGTCTTTACTCAATATCATCACTACAATATTTTGCATACCGTAGTATTTCATCTACTGTTTTGTATTGCCAGCAAATCAGGTGCTGCTGAATCATGTTGCTAATCTCTGGTTTCATTCCAAACACAAACTTATATACAAAGTGTCCCATATCTTTGTCAGTTATACTCTCAAAACCACTATACTGCTTAAACACCTGTAAAAGTCTCTCATAAAAGGTTTGTACTGATTCTTTTGACTCCTGAGTCATTCTATCAATCTTAACCCAATCTGTCTCTTTCGGGGAAATCTTACTCTTCAAGTAGGTAATTACTTGATTATATTTTTTCATCACCTCTTCTGATGAGGCTCCCGTTTTAACATCTCTAGGATATTCTTCTTTCGGCCAATCTACTGCAATTTTACACTCAGTCCACAAATCAGCTGGAACCACAATGTCAAAGAAACCATCTAAATCTTGCAGCAACATTTTTGAAACTTTTACAAACCTCTCTACTTGTTTATACCATTCAACAGGTTTTTCTCTCAATCTAGGGAACTCATTCGTAAAAGACAATATGTCCTGCCTTGACCAAGGAACGTGGACATATCCTCCACCTGGAACTTCTCTCATCGGATATATCATTTCAGCAATCACTGTCTCTGTCTCCCTCTATTCAGAAGCAAAGGAGATGCAGTTGCACCCTTATTTGCAAGCATTTCTTCTTTCTTTTTAGCCCATCTGCCTTTCCAGCGTTCCAATTCACACCATCTCTTCAAGGTATTAATCAATTCTTTTATCTGCAGTCGTTAACCAGATCCATTCAAACTCTCTAGATCCTTGTCACTAAAATCCAATCTATATGTCTTTTGCAAAGCTTTTGATTTTTCAATATCCACTCCATATGCCTGTGCAGCTTCAGCAAACCTCTCATGTAAATTCTTTGCTCTCATTGTAATATTCTTACACAAGAATAACAACTCTTCTTCCTGGTATTTATTCAATCTCTCTGGACTAATCGTACCTAGAATCATTTCTTCCAAATCTGCTTTCAATCTGGTCACATCCATACTCTGTTTAATTATACTAGATACCATCCCTCTAATCCACTGGTACTCATAGTACGGCCCGCGGGCCGCCAGCGGCCCGGCAGGCCTTCATTGGCGGCCCACGGACCTTGCCTTGCAGTTTCCACGGCCCCAGTAAACACAGAAGATGACCGCAGGAGCATACGTAGTGAATACCTATTAGATAGGTATTCACTACGTATGCTCCTGCGGCCTTCTTCTGTGTTTACTGCCGGCCCCTGTGATGTCAGGGCACCTTCTGAAAGCTTCACAAAAGGCCCTTTAAAAGTCAGCTGTAAGCGCTTTCACAGCTGACTTTTAAAAGGGCCTTTTGGGAAGCTTCCTAGTTTGGACAGAGACAGATAGAGGCACAGAGACAGATAGAGGCGCAGAGACAGATAGAGGCAGAGAGACAGATAGAGGCGCAGAGACAGATAGAGGCTCAGAGACAGATAGAGGCGCAGAGACAGATAGAGGCGCAGAGACAGATAGAGGCGCAGAGACAGATAGAGTCAGAGAGACAGATAGAGTCAGAGAGACAGATAGAGTCAGAGAGACAGATAGAGACAGGGACAGATAGAGACAGGGACAGAGATAGAGACAGGGACAGACAGGGACAGAGACAGGGACAGACAGGGACAGACAGGGACAAGGACAGACAGAGACAGGGACAGACAGACAGAGACAGGGACAGACAGAGACAGGGACAAACAGGGACAGACAGATAGAGACAGAGACAGGGACAGACAGAGACAGGGACAGACAGAGACAGGGACAGACAGAGACAGGGACAGACAGATAGAGACAGGGACAGACAGATAGAGACAGGGACAGGCAGAGACAGGGACAGACAGATAGAGACAGGGACAGACAGACAGACAGAGACATGGACATGGACAGACAGGGACAGACAGACAGATAGAGACAGAGACAGGGACAGACAGGGACAGGGACAGACAGAGACAGTGACAGACCGGGACAGACAGAGACATGGACAGAGACAGATAGAGACAGAGACAGGGACAGACAGGGACAGACAGATAGAGACAGACAGAGACAGGGACAGACAGAGACAGGGACAAACAGATAGAGACAGGGACAGACAGACAGGGACAGACAGATAGAGACAGGGACAGACAGATAGAGACAGGGACAGACAGATAGAGACAGAGACAGGGGCAGACAGATAGAGACAGGGACAGACAGAGACAGGGACATACAGACAGATAGAGACAGAGACATGGACATGGACAGAGAGGGACAGATAGACAGGGACAGACAGATAGAGACAGAGACAGTGACAGACAGGGACAGGGACAGACAGAGACATGGACAGAGACAGATAGAGACAAAGACAGGGACAGACAGATAGAGACAGGGACAGACAGAGACAGGGACAGACAGAGACAGGGACAGACAGAGACAGGGACAGACAGAGACAGAGACAGTGACAGACAGGGACAGGGACAGACAGAGACAGAGACAGTGACAGACCGGGACAGACAGAGACATGGACAGAGACAGATAGAGACAGAGACAGGGACAGACAGGGACAAACAGATAGAGACAGGGACAGACAGAGACCGGGACAGACAGATAGAGACAGGGACAGACAGATAGAGACAGCGACAGACAGATAGAGACAGAGACAGATAGAGACAGAGACAGATAGAGACAGAGACAGATAGAGACAGATAGAGACAGAGACAGGGACAGACAGAGACGGGGACAGACAGATAGAGACAGAGACAGATAGAGACAGAGACAGATAGAGACAGAGACAGATAGAGACATAGATAGAGGGATAGAAGATAGAGGGATAGAAGATAGAGAGATAGAAGATAGAGAGACATAGAAGATAGAGAGACATAGAAGATAGAGATAGAGAGAGATAGAGATAGCTAGAGAGAGAGATAGCTAGAGACAGATAGAGAGAGAGATAGCTAGAGAGAGATAGAGAGAGCTAGATAGCTAGAGAGAGATAGAGATAGAGAGAGAGAGAGAGAGAGAGAGAGAGAGAGAGATAGATAGATAGATAGATAGATAGATAGATAGATAGATGTGTGTATGCCGGGTCTGGTGGCTCAGTGGACGAATGCGTCCGATGCAGGGGCCTGTGTTCAACCTCATGGTCACAGTTTTTTGTTTCTTGCCCTAGCCCCGCCCCTCTCCCCCACTGACCCCGCCCACACCGGTGCGGCCCTCGGCCACAAACCACACTCTAAATTTGGCCCCCGAGAGAAAGTTTGTGAGTACCCATGCTCTAATCCATTCATCTAATTCTTCTGGTGACAGTCCTACTGATCCCCCTGAAGCGGGAGTTACTTCTCTCGCATTCTGCATCAATCTTCTAGATCTCCTTGCACACTTCTCTTTGGAGTTTCCATCTCTGCTATGCCAATCAAAGTTCCCATCTCATTTGCTCCAACATCATTATTACTCCTAGCATTATTCATTGGTACTGTTAATGCATGTACTCGTGAAATATTCTGGCCTTCACTATACAATGGGACTATAGGACCAATAGTCACTGGAACTGACAACGCCTTTGCATTTAAACTCATTCGGTTAATTCTCTGTGTCAATTCATCTTTCGCCTTATTAATTACATCTACATCTCTCTCCTGTGAAGACTGTGGAGCCTGTAAAGCTCGTGGAACTTGTGAAGCTTGTGGAACTTCTATTTCAATTAATGGAGCATTTGGAGTAATTCCTTCCTGATCTTCGTGATATGGTGGAGGTCTATTTAATAACATCTCATTCAATAACTCATCAACCTCATTTGGATCTGGTTCTGTACTCTCTACATTATTCTTTTTCTATTTGCATTTCCCTCCAGTCTGATCCTCAGCAACAATCACTGGATATAATCCCTCCGAGATTACATCTCTCCTCCATCTTTTCATTTGAGCATACCATTTCGCCACTGCATACCTACTCACTTTGGGGCAGATCTACAAGAAAGTGCCGCAGCGCGGCACCGCAAGCCCTTTGGCTACGCCACGCTGCAGCACTTTCAGAGCACAGGAATGCAACATATTTACAATGATATGTTGCATTCCTGTGCTCTCCCCTGCACTGGCGCACAAACAGCTGCCATGCGCCGGCGCAGGCACCCATGCACCATGGTGCAAGGATGCCTGCGCCATGAGGAGATTGTTTTTGTGCAGGAAGGGGCACCTTCCTGCACAAAAACAATCACTACAGGGATTTTCCTTTTTCAATGCGTGCTGTAGAATTGAATTGTAGAATGGCGTAGCATACTGATGCATTTCCAGGTTTACGAATCCTCGTAAATCTGGAAATGTGTCTCGTTCCATGGGTGTTGCGTGGGAACACCCACAGCAACACCCATGGAACGCCCCTTTCACGCAAAATGCTGTGTGTAAAGGGGCCATATTTACAAGGACAGGAAAAGCCACGCAGGGTGGCTTTTCCTGTCCTTGTAAATATGGTGCAGGGAAATGCGCTGTCAGTGTATCACAAAAAGTGAGGTACTGGCAGCGCAAGGGGCTTGTAAATCTGCCCCTGTATTTCTATATCTTGTCACAGACCTGTCTCTCTCTCTCTCTTCTGTACGCCTCATGTTCCCATTCCTCAAGCGCCTCATACTGCATAGGTCTAGGATTTGGTCTCAATAGATTCATCTGATTCCTCAAGTTCTCTAACACCCTCACATTAAAAGTACCATTTTCTGGGAAAGCCAAATTCCCTTCTCCTTCCGTATACTTCACCCAATTCTCCAACCAAGTACACGTATGATATCCACGCTCTAATGTCATAAAAGAAGCAGGCGAACCAGCAGGTGGTAAAGGAACCCCCTCTCTAATAGGTATAGGCTAATCCTTTTTAAACAAAGTCCTCACCAATTTAAATAACTTCATTTTAACTCTCTCGTTACTCTAAAACTCAGAAATAACAAGGAAATCCTTCCGTAATTCTACTCACACTATTCGTTCACACTATCCAATACCAGCGCGACTCACATCAACCAACCAATAACAGCAAAATACTCTCCGATGACGCTACCACTAACTGACCAATGCCAGCGCGGCTCTTTGTGACTTCAGTATAACTCCAACTACGGACCCTCCCTTCACAAAATTCTACGGCAATGAATTTCCAAAGTCCTTTCTAAATAAAAAATATTAGAAACAACACAAAACACTGCTGCTTTGTCTGCCCCACTAAAAAAGAGATAGTTCAAACACTCAAAGAAATCCTTTTACATCCAGCGGAATATCGACCAGCGTTACTCCACTCTCAATCAAGCGAAAGAACTCTTGGTACTTCTTCAGGTGCGCTCTCTAAAGTTTCCCAATAATCTCCCACTATTACTAACTTCAGAATAGGTCCCTATGCAATATTAACAACCTCTCTCGTTGCTTAATATCACACCAGCAGACAAAACACTTCTCTAGTGTGTACTTTCCACACTCCTCCTCTGCCCATGAGGCTAAAACATCCTGGGATCTTAGGCAACTCCGTACCCGTTTCTTCCAGACTACATAAAACACTATCACAATATGTTAGTTACCAAAATCATTAATTCCAACTATTAATTTGCCAAAATAATTAATTAAAACCATCAAGCTGCTACCAAAACTGATGGAGCGGTAATTTCACAGTAATTTCTCAATGCAAAACACCATTACCTCTTGTTTTCCGCTCAGGGCGATGGACCTTTGCCACTGTGTTATGACTAAAAGGAGACTTTGTATAAACATGAGCAATTCAAATGGCGCTATTTAGGCATCAACCTAAACTCTGCTCCTTTTGGTCAAGGTGTTTAACCATCCTCTGCTACCAAAACTGATCCAGCGATCGGGGACTAACACATTTCCATTACCTGGGCCCAATTCATTACCCAATAAACCCCTTCACGCTGGGTGAGTGAAGTACCAAACTTACCAATTTCCAATTAGTATATCATCCTCAGATATATTTTGTGGCGATGCGATCTTTATTTATGTAATTAGGGTTTGGCAAACTAATACCTGGAACTAGTAATACTCATTATAAACCAAAATTCAATATCTCTAATAAAAACAAACTCACTTGTATATTTATAATGCTTTATCTAAAATAATGTGAATGCTCAACAAATACAATACAGCTTGAATCATCGATTACCATACACGAAACAATAAATGAAATAACAGAAGTACATCTCAATATCAATGCAATGAGTGAGTGGATAGGCGTAGAGACAAAAGATTAGAGACATAAGACATTTGCAAAATGATTATGCAAATCAGAATGTTCTAACCCACAAGGAATTTAGGGAAACTACTCTCTGGCCATGAGAGCAGCAAGGCCCCTCAAGAAGAATTGAAGCGCAAAGACTAAGTCAGGCTTTAGCAAACAAGAAACAGCCAGCCCAAATAGGAGACAGCAATGCAGCCCTCTCCTCTCGCGCAGAAGGAAAACACGCAACAACAACACCCCTCCCACCGAGTACCTAATATTATACCCTAAAACCCAAAAAGACCAACCCACATTGTATCATAACTAGGGCTCCCGGTTTTATGGTATTTATTTTTTTAACATTTCCGTCTGTATTTATCCATATTTATTTTTTGATCATTTTATCTGTATTTATCCACATTTTATTTTGCCGCAAGCAAAAACAGAAGCTGCAGCTAGTATTTTTCCACATTTATTTCAATAGGCAAGGCGCGCTTGATTGTTATAGGTTTAGATAGATTTATGTAGATGGTAAATGGGTAACTGCTTTTAACAAAGATCCTTTTGTTACATGCAGTTAATAAATTGCAGTCCTCCTAATGTAACCCTCACTGTCTTATGCAACACATCATATACATTGATTTACACACATATGATTTATTGTCAAGCACTCGGACACCTTGCATTATGAGGAGTAGGGCTATAGTGCTATAAAAGAAATAAATCCAATAGCAGAATTTAAATTGTTATTTGTGTAAATACTGGGATAAACCAACACATCTAACATTCCTACAGGGCGTTTATATCTCTTTGCTCCAGTGACTGAACTAAGTCAAATGCAGGCCTCTCTCAAGTACCTGTGAAGTGACAAGCTGTGCGCATTTGTTTTCCCTCAATTGCTTTTAAGGATGCGTCTTCCTCCTCTCTGGCCCCCACCCCCCATAGCTTCCAGCCAGGATACTTAACCAAAAGTAGGCCTGATGGCCCCTTAATGTCGACCTTTGTTATGGGCTCAGCTGAAATTTGATAAGCCCTCTCCCTGTCCTGCACTGGGACAGGCTCGTCTTCTCCTGACACACAGCAGCAAAGGTAAACATATTTATTGGCATTTTTCCGTTTCTATTTATAAATACAGACGAAAGAAAAATATTTTTCCGTCTGTATTTATATGCAAAAATCCGTTTAAACGGAAAACCGGGAGCCATAATCATAACACACAATTTCTCTTCATTCTATTGGTTAAGGAAGGGGGTGTCCTGTCACACCATTCTTGTCATGACGCTTCTGTAAAACTGTCCATTGTCCTCTTTACTCATTTTACAACTTCCAGCCCAGGAAATACAAATTCGAGCTGCTGTCATAGTACACATTTCCTCCATCTCGGTCATGTAACAACTCTTGTGCCTCGATTGTTCAATTGTGGCGCTCTCTAAGGAAGTGTTCCGCTTCCGAAGATTATTTTGTTTCTCCACGCAAACTTTGGCAGGCACACAGGACCCGTGAAGGACAAACAGTTTTCCACCTTCCCTTTCTCGCTCAGATTTAAACCCGCATTTATTTTCTGAAATGACTCTCGGGCCTTTTCTGCAGAGCAGAAAACCATATTTCTACGGAAAACAAACACATTCATTATTAATCACTTATAATGCTCTACCATAACGTACCCACTCTATGTGATGCATTTGCCCATGCACATCCCAGGTTAAGGTGATTTCCAACACATATTAGTATAGAACAATCAAGCAGCATTAGTCCTTTTATTTTCCATTAATCATAAGCATTTGCGGCCTACTCCAGCATTTTAGTTTTCTCTTGCGCAATTTTCATTTTCAATTATGTTAGCTCTTTTTGCATTTAATTTCCACATCACACGATTAATGATTTCACACTTTGGGAGTTCAATCCGAGCAGGTTTTATTTCGCGAAAACCCTGCTCCATCACTGGTATGTTGGAGCCCGTTTTGCATATCGGACGAACACTCTGGGAGATCAAAGGCCACAGTATAGTGCAGCCCGGAGTTCTGTCATTATGCCACCATCTTCGTCGGACATTAGCCACGCCTCCCTCAGTAGTAGCCATTTTTAATGTATTTTGAATTAATTAACAAATGTTGTTGTGCTCATCTCTAAATTAGACAAACAGCGCCACAAAAGGGCCGGAGTTGACAATTAGGTGCCGGTGCTGAGCATCGTAAATCACAGGCACAAATTAAGCACTGCTACAGACAACACTGCAAAGCAAAATATCACTAAGAATGCCTATTTACAAACTGCAGTTGTGGCTTAACAATCATCATTATCATCAGAGTTTTAGGAAATGGAAAAACTGTTCTAGGGGCATTCAAGCTCTCACCTTGTAAGTTGCTATATAAAGGTATATCTGAAAGCAGTTTATCTGGAAAAGGCACTGAAATTATGAAAAGACAACCTTCATTATTAAAATTCATAATCAGATCTTTAATAAGATTTGTCAGTAATTGGTTTATCCGACCAACTGCTATAGCCTTATAGTCCGCTGCCGAGGGCTATACTGGTTGTTAAAGCCCCTGAACCCCAGTATAACAAGGGAGCGGGCCTTTAACAACTGGTATAGCCCAAAGCAGAAGGGCTATAAGGCTATTAAAACTTCCACCCACTAAGGGTTAAACATTCTAAATTAAAAAGGGAGAAACAGAAAGACAAACATTGGAATGTTGGAGCAGAAAGCTTATACCAGCCATTATAAGTCCAGAGCTATTCCATTGTTTTCAATGGAGCTCTCAGCATTCCAATGTTCTAATTCATCTTAGTTTAGTCTTATTTGACCTCTAAGTATGCTAGCAGGTAAAACAAAACAGTTTGTAAAGGGTAACCCTGCAATCCTATAAGTCCGGGTATCTACTCTATAGAGCTAAATTCCTCAATTAGTTAAATTCCTCAATTGTTAGTCTGAACACACAGGGTTACACGCTTTTAGTTGTTATACAATGGAGCATAGCTTAATCTGTTTAAGCATGGGCCAAACATCTGAAATTTTTAAGGTCTGTCTACAGACAACTTTAAATGGTAACAAAAACCCATGTCAACAATTCTTTAAGAAAGTATAAGCAGTACAGCGAGAAATTGGTGTAAACCCTGTTCAGCCCTTGATTTATCCTCCTTCATGCCCAGATTAATTGTGCACCAAGCCCATGACATTTCATGGATGGTTACATTGTCTCATTTGTTTTCTAACAGGTTTTGGTGACTGGGGTTCAAATAGTCCTTTTGTTAGACTGCAGATGCAACATAATAAGTAACTTCTAAATGCGATCCAGTTTGTGTTCTGCGGTGTACCTACTTTATTCTAGACAAAAGTGAGAACTCCAGACCACTATTTTATTTGAATAGGACCTATTGAAGTTAAAGCCTTTCCTGCAGAGCAGGCTAAAGTAAATGAGCATTGAGGTGTTAATGCAAATATAAAACCAACTCGTTAAAAAATGTGAGGGACGTAAGGGTTTTTATTCATTTAAGGCATAATATACTTTTGAAGGGGCTAGAAACAGTTAAAAAAAATATTCCTCCATAAAGCCTTCATTACCCTTTCCACATCTGTTTACTCATGCTACCCATCTTCTCTGTTGCTTAATATCTAATTTTAAAATAGTAACATTTTGGTAAACATGAAAAGATTTTTAAATCTTTCATTAACATATATATGAGTAGATTGTTTTAGAGGTACAGGAAGCTGTTTGCAGACAGATCAAATACATAAAACTAATGGATCTGTACACCACTGGAAAGAGATGCTTTTAAGACATTTCATTTTTTCTTTTATCCACTTCCTCTTAAACGTGCGCTTGCTTCAAAATATTTTTCATTGTGAGTAAAATAAAGGCAAGGCCACTGGAATTGTGCAATTCTGCAGCCACAGCTATTTTCACATAATTATGGATTTGCCGCATTTGAAATGTTTCTAATTCAAACGGGTCAAAAATTACTAAAAATGTGTTGACGTGTTTGTGTGCAGTGGAAGTCTCTTTGCAGAGGTTAGCTGGTCACCTTTCAGTTGCTTATAACTGTATTTGGGTGTTATACTGGTACTAATGAGGCTAAATATTTGCTCAGACAGTATAACCATGTATAAAAATTACACAATAATAAAGAAATAATATAACAAAGTGCCACATAATTTGCCTTTTCTTGCCGCATTATTTAGTTAACCCTGCCACATAATTTGGTGCTCCACTGCCACACGCGTTCATCGTACCCGAGAATTACAACATGGCCATCAATGTTAGCTCGGGAGGAACAAGAGTCAGCATACCAGTGTCTCCAGTGTGTGTCATCGGAATGACATGCAACGCAAGCCATTTGAACGAGTCGGGGGAGTCGACTGGTGACAGAGTAGAACAGAGTATGGAGGAAGAAGGAGAACGTCAAGAGGTTTCAGTGAGCGAGGAGCAGACAGAGGTGGTGAGCAGTACGAAGGGCTTACGGAGACCAGAAGAACTGACGGCAGCCTCAGTGGAGGGTCAACAATACAGCACCCTGAGGTCCAGTGGTCCCCACGGGGAGGAGGACACTGCAACTCCATCTGCCATGACCCAGGAGGGCCGTGGCTACAGGCAAGTGCCTTTTGTGAAATTCTTTTCATTAAAAAGGTGGTGGGAGGGACAGAAAAAGTAGCTGCAGACGTCCTTGGATTAGGGGAGGGGAAAAACGAGGGCAATATACTGAAGTAAGAAACATGTAAAGAAAGAGACTAAAACATAACACACAGGTGTGGTGACGGCACAGTTGGTGGAGGAACAAATTTAGTCCACTGACCAGTTATTCATGATATTTCCTGTCTTGTTTACCTGAGGGTCATGGCAAGTCTTCCGCCTGGGAACGCGGCAGAGTTGTGGGACACAAGGAACATCCAGAGTAGAGAAGAAAAAATACAGAAAGAGAGAAGAAGGACCTAAAGAAAAGTAAACGAGGTGGACAGAAGAGAAGTTGAGAACTTAAAGGAAAGAAAAAGAATCTTCACTTAATTCTTAGCAACTTCTACAGGGGTTGACAAGTATAAAGAATTAATTTGTCTAAAAACCACCAACAAGTCTGTATCACTTACGTTTAGGTAGGCCTGGGTTAACCACACAGTGTGAGGAGGAGAAGCTCTACTGGATCTTTGCCTGTGACCAGGATAGGGTGCTAAGGCCTGCCAGTCTCCCATCTTGGCGAAGGGACATCACCCAGGTAAACCCAAGACCATTGCCTCTGGAGCACCAGTGCCTGCTTGCTTTCCCTGTGAGGGAGAGGAGCGTGTTTGAGGGATCAAGGTCCTGTGGGGGATCTTTGTAAGTGTATCCCATTGGCAATGTGTGAGAAGACGGCTGCGGCACAGATTTGGCCGTCGACCATGTGGAGGATGAAGTCGGCAACACCCTTTGCCAGAGGGAGCTGCTGTGAAGTTAGCTGTGGCTACACCGATCTGGGGTATAATCAGAGGAGAATGAATCACTTGTCCTGTGTGTTGCCAGGGTCATGGTTTCTGACCATCTTAAAAAGCCCTCATTCACGAAATAACTGTGTGTGCGGTATATCTTGGTTCTCCGCAGAAGTGGTTACGTGAAAAGCATCATCATCTGGTCTTGGTTATGCTTTCCTCCACCTGGAGGAGGACCAACTGGTATTTACAGTAGTGATTAGAGAACGTGAATGTGAAGGTGCAGTGTCATTAAAATTACCTCCATCTGTTGATCTGATTTTTATTATGTCGCAGATGGGGCAAAAGGTAAAAACAAAGTGATGGTGCGGTGCCAGAAGGGTTACAGTTCTATTGCACATGTCTGTGGCTGGTCGACATGTTTCAGCCCATGTGTGCCCAGTAGGATCTGGGGGCTTTCTTCAGGCCCAATGGAACGCACGTCGTTTTGTCGTAACGTGTAGAGGTAAGTAGTGCACTTACCCCTCTTCTTTAAGTGAGCGTATTCGGACACTTACGAGTTGTAGATGTGACTGTGTCTACAACTGAAATAGAAAAACACCATAAAGACAAATCATAGCAGTCTCAATTGGGCTATTATGTTCACAGTTGTTTGTCAAAGGTGATGCTCGAGGTTCGATTTGAACGTACTCATTGTTACTGGGAAAAGAATGTATGGAATAATAAAGTGAAAACATACATCAATTGCAGTTCTGGTGGACAGATGGTTTGTGAGATGGTACGGCATGAAGGTGTGATTATGTTTCTGAAAAGCTGTATATTAACCCCTTCGATGCGCGTGACGAGCTCAGCTCGTCATGCTGCGCGGTAGCGCTGTGCGCATGACGAGCTGAGCTCTTCACGACCCCACCCGCGATCGGAATGTCCAGCACACGAGCGGAATTCCGATCGCGGTCAAGGGGTTAACAAAGTGCATGATAACATGATGATCATGCTATTCCATGGTGCGTACGGCCATATTGGTGCAAGCCTAGTGCCAGAGTCTGCTTAAGGACAAGGCGGTACTCATTGCAGCGCATTGGTGCGTTATTATGTGAGCGCATTGATCAATGTGCGAAAATATCGTTATCGGTCATAGTTCATTAAGTAACTATATGGTTTGTCTGGGCAGCGCTTTGGTTTAGTGTAACATGAGCGCCTCATTCTATGTCGTTAGCTTAAACGGTGAGCTCAGTGAGTATGCTTATAGACTAAGCGATACACTTTGCAGCGCGTTGGTGCGTTATTGTGTAAGCGCGTTGATTTAAAAAATGAAAATACGTGACAATATTGTTATCTCTCATAGTTCGCTAAACACCTGATTGAATTCTCTAGGCAATATAACGTGAGCAATGTAACGTGATGCAATATAACGTGAGCGTCTTATGTCTATGTTGTAGGCTCTGAATGTGTTGCGGTCAATGGTGAGTACGCCTGTATATGTGGTTGCTTAACCGATAGAGTTGTAGCAGCATTTATTCCAGGTAGGGCAATGGTGCAGTATAATGTGAGCGCCTAATTCTCTGTCGTCAGCTTAGAAGGTATTGCTTTAAGTGGATGCTTAACCGGCAAGCTATGCGGAGGCGGCTATTAGTGGAGCCCAGTTTATAGTCGCGCGCTGGATCCCCGATGGTCTATGGTAGCGGTTGATGCTTACGCGCTAAAGCGGGTTCCAGTAAAGATAGAGAAAATCTAGTTTACCTTAATCTGAGGGAAACTGGCTTCCGTCGGGGGACGGGCGCTTGGACTCTCTGTAGGGGGGGAGATTATGCCAAAGGTTAATGCCTGTTTCTTCGCAGTAGCCTAGCAGTGCAAGGCCGTGCGGCGTAACATACCTTGTGAGTCTTGGAAGCAACTTGTGCTGGCGCCGTCTACCGTGCCCCGGGGGCCGGTAGAGAAGCACCTTTTATGTAAAGCAGTTGTTAGTTAGCATAATTGAAAGATTACCGTTTTTGTGATTATAACATATTCATTCTGTGTGATTCCGAGGGCTCTTGACTGTGGGGTCTATAATTTTGTACTAATCTGCGTTTTCAAATTACATTGTATGTCGGAAAATGCTTTACTACGGTGAGTAGGTTATTGTCGCAGATGACTGTGGGCCATTGTGTCGCGTTTCGTGCCGGTGGTCACGTGTTGTCCGTGTGCAGTGATGTTGTCCGCACAGTATGCTACGGAGTTTGTATCATCAGATTTGGCACATTATATTCGTGTGTTTCTCCCAAGTGATATTCTGTGTTATTGGTCGCTGATGGGTATGCCCTCATTCCAGTATTTGTAGATGGGCATGTGTGCAGCAGTTCTAACCAGATTATTTTGGGTTGACGCCTCGTGAGTGACTGGCACTTTGTTGACCTTGGGTGCGTAGTTTAATAGATGTCTACATACAGTTAGATAAAGTTGCACCCTGATATTTCTTCTAGTTGCCGGCACAGCGTGGTGATTAAACCCATACTGGTCGTGCTGTGGGAGAGGTCTTACTCGATATTCTGGATAGAAGGGAGACTAAGTCGTATGGGACTCGGAGGGTCTGGCTGTGCCCTTGTGTTCATGTGTGCCCATGGCGGACAATACGTCTCACGTTGTGTGTCTTGCTTGCCTCTCTGAGCATTTCTTTGTTAACCAAAAAGTTGTTGGTTGGTTTTATCCATTGGAGGGGGATTTTTTGAGAATTCAAGTGATTGTTCGGGATCAGCGTAACATTGAGTGCCACGATATGTTGTCATTCAGCCCCTCTTCGTACGTTTTGAGGTGGTGGACCCACCTTTGCTCTTTTTCAAAGAGAATGCGTTCTGCGTCCTTTGTGTTCAGTGTCTCTATGACGACCCAGCTGATTTCGTCAATGGAGTGTTTCAGGTTGATGTAATGGGTGCTTATTTTAGTTATTGTTTTATTACACTTGATGTTGCTACCATGTTCACAGATTTTCTGTTTTATTTTCCGACAGGTCATACCTATATATTTCAGGTTGCACGGACAGGTAATCATGTAGATTACATGGGTCGTGTTGCAATTCGTGTGGTTTTTCAAAGTCCATTTCATGTCTGTTTTTAGTTGTAGAGTCTTAGTGGTTTTGGTAAGTTTACAGACAGAGCAGGACCTGCAGGGGTAGTGTCCAGTCTTGGGTGCCAGGTTCCATGTGTTGGTTATTGATTCGATTCTTGGCTTGTTTGGGGATGGTCTGGTGTGTACAAGTAAATCACGGATATTCCTGGTTCTCTTATTAGCGAATCTTGGTTTTGGCCACTTCAGGTTTCCGGATGTAAGGATCCGCCAATTTTTGTTGACAATTTTCTTGATTGTGTTAGATGCGGTGTTGTATGTTGTGATGCATGTGATTATGCTTTCATCTTGTTCTTTTACAGAGGTCTCTAGAAGGTTGTCCCTGTGTTGATTTCTGTCTCTCTTCTGGCATTTCTGTATTATGTTATGCGGATAGTTCCTAGCTTGTAATTTGTGGCTCAGGTCTTGTGCTTGTGTTTTGTAATCTTGTAATTTATTGCAATTACGTCTGAGCCTCAAAAACTGGCTGTATGGCAGGTTTTCTCTGAGAGAGCGAGGGTGGAAGCTATTAAAAGAAAGTAGACTGTTTTTTGCGGTTGGTTTATAGAATGTCTTGGTGTTGATCTCGTTGTTCTCAATGTAAATTGTGATATCCAGGAAGTCAAGTCTCTGCTTATCTGCTGTGTAAGTGAACTTGAGGAATTCGTCTCTGGTATTGAGCCAACTGTGGAAATCAGGTAGGCTGTCTGGAGTATTGTCCCAGATCATTAGGACATTGTCTTTGTAGTGTTTCCAGAAGAGTATCTTCGTTTTGTAGATCATTTAAGATGTTTTTGTTCTCGAAATCGTTCACGTAGAGTCCTGAAATACTTGGGGCGAATGTGCTGCCCATAGATGTTCCGTGGGTCTGCAAGAACATAGTGCCATTATATTTGAAAAAGTTCTCTGTGAGTGCTAGACAGCAGCATTCTAATACGAAATGTCTTGGGGTGTTGTGCTCCCACTGTTCTGCGAACAGAATGTCTTCTAGGGTCTGTAGGGTTGCTTGTTGTGGCAGGCTCGTGTAGAGACTCTCTACGTCGAGTCCTACAAGACACATTGATCTTTCACGGAATGTCAATCCTTTTAGCTGGTTAAGTAGGTCCCTGGTATCTTTTAGATACGTTGGGGTTTTCTGGACCAGTGGTCTTAGGTAGTGGTCAGCGAATTGGGAAAGAGGTTCGATGATCGAGCCTATTCCGGTGACGATTGGTCGTCCTGGTGGCGGAGTCCTGTTTTTGTGTGTCTTGGGTAGCGAGTAGAAGTAAGGGGTTCTGGGTGATTTGTTACTTAAGAAATCTGCCTCGTTTTTGGAAATCCATTGGTTGAGTACCACTTCTTCTACCATCAGTTCGATTGTCCATTATGGTCTGGGTGTATGGTCCACAGTCATGGATTTGTAGAATTTTCGGTCTGAGAGGAGATCCGTTCATTGTCTGTCATAGTCTTCTCCATTTAATAGGACAATGCCTCCACCTTTGTCCGCTGGTTTTATAATAAGGCCCTCTATCCTTTGTAGTTCCTCGAGTGCTTGTCGTTCTCGTTTTGTTAAGTTCATATAGGGTTTCCTTGTGGTTTCTTTTATGTTTTCCACTTCATGGAATAACGCTTGTTCAAAGGCTTGTACCTCTATGGGTACGAGATGGGTCGGTGGGCAGAAGGTGGATTTGTTGCGTAGGTTGGTGTCAGTTGTGGTGGTGTTGTCTTCCTTATCCTTAAAGAAGGCCTTGAGCTTAATCTTCTTGCTGAATTCTGCCAGTTCACATTGTAGTTTCAATTGGTCTAGAGGTGGTGTGGGGACAAAGCCTAAGCCTTTGTTCAGGACTTTTTGTTGGTCTTCCGTGAGTGTTCTGTTCGTTAGGTTCACTATTAGCGAGTTGTCGTACTCGGTCCTGGTCTCTCTTTCGACATGCTGCGGGTGAGGACCTGATGAACTTGTTCTGTCCAGGTCACCCCTTTTCTTCTTCCACGGCGGTTGTTGGGGCCTCTCCCTAAAAAAGGTGGCCTATTTCCTTGTGGTGGTCCCATTGGTGGTGGTCCTTGTATATATGGATTCATCCAACCTGGAAAGGTTGGTGCATATGGTTGGTATAATGGTGGTAGGTGTACACCAAATTAGGGTGTTCTCCAAGAGTTCTGCCATCGTCTATTTGGTCGTCTATTCTGACCTCTGTTGCGGCGTTGGTATTGATGTTCGTCTCCACTGTAGTCAGAGTTGTCAGTGGAGTTACCACCTGTTGATTCATTGTCACTCTGTTGTTCTGGTGCTGTGTAGTCTTCTTTTATGTAGGGGTGCATTTTCTCTTGGGAGAATCGTTTCAGGCCTTTGCCTAGTTTTTGTATCTTGTTTTGCGTGAAGTATTCTTTGGTTTCGTTCATTTATTTATTG
Organism: Calotriton arnoldi; assembly: GCA_963921515.1. Classification (NCBI taxonomy): domain Eukaryota; kingdom Metazoa; phylum Chordata; class Amphibia; order Caudata; family Salamandridae; genus Calotriton; species Calotriton arnoldi. The sequence goes on along the minus strand of CAWUFW010000350.1, from coordinate 488,183 downwards.
ATTTCTTCTAGGTGTTTCTTGTAGACCGAGATGTGGACTGTGGTCTTGCGTTTTGCTTTGCAAATTTGGATCGTGACGGACAGGGCCTCTGAGAGTCTTGCGGCTGGCCATAGCCCGAATGCAAAGTGAAGTTGGTAACCTCAAATGACAGAGGGGGCCGCTGTGAAGATTACTGCTGTGCCGATTGGGCTGTAGCCTGTGTTTGGTTTGAACTGCGACCCCGTATGGGAGGGGGGCTGCCATGAAGATTACTGGCATGCTGATTGGGCCAAAGCCCGTGTGCGGAGTGAAGTCTGTGACCCTGTATGCTTGAGGAGGTCGTTGTGAAGAGGAAATTACTGCTGTGCCAGTCGGGCCGTTGCCCGGGTGTGGAGTAGGGTCTTTGACCCCAGATGACAGAGGAGTCCACTGGATGAATAAGGGATGTTGCCTCGTTCACCTCTCATTGTGAGATGAGGAGGCCATGGTGACCTGGGCTTGTCCAAGCCCCGACTGAGGATTCGAATCCAAATGATTGCCCCCTCCACCTGTGAGAAGGATCAGAGGAACGTACGGTCTCACAGGAGAAAGCGCCGTGGACACACAGCTGCGAGTGCTACGCAGCAACAGCACCTGCTGAAGTCCTCCAAGACATCTGAGAATAAAATGCTTTCAGGGACTCTGGTGGCACAACCCCTGCATGAGCAGGTAAGACTGATCACAAGGAAGAGAGAAGTGGGACTCTGGCTCTGCCTATCTAACACTAGATTCCTGACCTCAGGGGACCAAGTGTATTATTTGTGTATGCCATATATTACCCTGTGACTTATATAAATACTTATTTTTTCATAAAAGCAAATATTTGACTGGACAATCGTTTATTGCTGCTATGGAACATGTTTTGAGATGTGAGCCTCTGTTCACACCCCTGCAACTACCTCCCCCTGAGAAGTCTTGGACTACTCGACCCATGCTACCTCTAAGAGTCAAGTCCTGAAGGAGTACTTGGCCCAGTTGCTAAGGACCCATAGTAAGTTGGATCTCGGGACATCATCAGTAAAAGTCCTCAACCCCAAAGGTTAAGCCCAGCAGCTCCTATTTGCCCTGTGGGCGTCTGAAAGGGGTTCCAGCAAAGACTACTTACCATTCACAATTAAATAGTCAACTCAACAGAGAAGAAAGACAATAAACAATATGGAGACAGACACATTCAGCAAACACAAGACCAAAAGAAAGTTACAAGCATTAAAAGAAAACATCCATTAATTTTGGGTCTATAGATTTACAACCATCTATATCAGAAACTGTGCCTATGAATGAGGAATTCAGGGCTTTTGAGTAGTATAAAGCAGACTTCGTTTCAGCAATGAATCTTCAGCTTCTTGTGGAATTCAAGAAGTTAGGAGATGGCTCTTATGTGTATCGGCAGGTGGTGCCACGCTTTAGGAGCGATGTAGAAGGTTGGACTGCCGAATCTTATTTTCTGTATGCGTGTTATGTGTGCAATTAGGGGGCATATTTACAAGAAAATGGCGAAGCGGGTTGTTAATCCAAGAAGGCTAACGACACTCTTCGTCACTTTAGAAACGCAGGGCTGCACCATATTTACTAGAATATAGTGCAGACTTGCGTTTCCCCCTGCGCTGGCGCTAAATTAAGCTGCCTAGCGCCATCGCAGGCACCCTTGCACCATTGTGCAAGGGTGCCTGTGTTGAGGGGAAGATTGTTTATGTGCAGGAAGGTCCCGCTTCATGCACATAAAGAATCTTTAAAATCCGTTTTGTAACTTCTATGTGTGCTGCTTAGAAGAAGAAGCACATAGAAGTTGCAAAACTGTATTTTTTTAAATGATTGTTTATGTACAGGAAGGGACACCTTCCTGCACATATACAATCATAGGCAATTTGCTGTGTTCTATGTGTGCTACACAATGCAGCACACATGGAAACAGCAAAAACGAGGAGAAATAAAGCATTTCTCCTCGTTTCACCTGTTTAAGACCAGGTTTTTCCTAGTCTTAATTTTGGTACTGCCTCCTATTTACACTGCCCTTGTAAATAGAAGGCAGCTTCAAAATCAATGTGTGTTGCGGTGGAACGCCCACCTTGCCCTCCCCTTTCACACTAAATACAGGGTGAAAGGGTGCCTTATTTACAAGGCAGCGTTAAGCCACGTTAAGTGGTTTAACGCTGCCCTGTAAATAAGGCAAAGCGCCTATCGCCATCACAACGTTACTAAAAGTGACGTTGTGGTGGCGATAGCGGTTTGTAAATATGACCCTAGGAGTCTTGATGAATGGAGATGTCTGGAAGGTTTGTGATAGCAGATGCAATTGTTGAAGTATGCTGAGCCAGTGTTATGTCATATCTAGAAAGTCCATATGAGGAATTTGAATTGTGCTTGGGAAGCCAGTGGAGCTTCTTCAGGTGTGGTTTAATGTGAGTTCAGTGTGGGAGGTTGAGAGTGATTCTGGCAAGTTCTAAATGGTCTGCAGCCTCGTGCTGGGTTTTTTGTTAGTTCCGACATAGTTGTTTTCCTGTAGCCCATGTTGGGATCGTGGCATGGTGAGAGGTGTACAAAAAAGGGATGGAGCCTCCTACACTATCTTTTATCCTATTGTCAAGGGGAATACTTCAGTTTTTTTTAACAGGCTCCCACCGACATTTTTCAATGTGCCATACTGCACAGGTAGGTCGCTCCCCACCACACAGCTCCGCCTGTGCTGTCCGCCCGCTGCTGCTGGTAAGCTCGCCCCTCTGCTTGTGGCCTCGGTGCCCGTTTTCCTTCTGTTTCCTCGCTGCCCCCACCTCCCTTGTGTCCATTTTGCCTTCTGTTTCCTCGCTGCCCCCACTGTACTGTGCCCGTTTTTTCCTCTGTTCCCTCACTGCCCCCACCTCCCTTGTGTCCATTTTGCCTTCTGTGCCCCTCGCTGCCCCCACTGTACTGTGCCCGTTTTTTCCTCTGTTCCCTTGCTGCCCCCACCTCCCTTGTGTCCATTTTGCCTTCTGTTTCCCTCGCTGCCCCCACTGTACTGTGCCCGTTTTTTCCTCTGTTCCCTCGCTGCCCCCACCTCCCTTGTGTCCATTTTGCCTTCTGTTTCCCTCGCTGCCCCCACTGTACTGTGCCCGTTTTTTCCTCTGTTCCCTCGCTGCCCCCACCTCCCTTGTGTCCATTTTGCCTTCTGTGCCCCTCGCTGCCCCCACTGTACTGTGCCCGTTTTTCCTCTGTTCCCTCGCTGCCCCCACCTCCCTTGTGTCCATTTTGCCTTCTGTTTCCTTCGCTGCCCCCACTGTACTGTGCCCGTTTTTCCTCTGTTCCCTCGCTGCCCCCACCTCCCTTGTGTCCATTTTGCCTTCTGTGCCCCTCGCTGCCTCTCTCCATTCCCGCCGCTGCGTCCCTGCGGCCCCGCCCCTGACTGCCCATTCGCTGCCCCTGCCTCCCGCCTCCCAGCTGCTCCTCCCTCCCACCTCCCCATATATGGCGGCCGCTGCGCGGTGAGGAGAGCGACCCTTGACCTTGCCAGGTAGGTCGCTCCCCACCACACAGCTCCGCCTGTGCTGTCCGCCCGCTGCTGCTGCTGGTAAGCTCGCCCCTCTGCTTGTGGCCTCGGTGCCCGTTTTCCTTCTGTTTCCCTTGCTGCCCCCACCTCCCTTGTGTCCATTTTGCCTTCTGTTTCCCTCGCTGCCCCCACTGTACTGTGCCCGTTTTTTCCTCTGTTCCCTCGCTGCCCCCACCTCCCTTGTGTCCATTTTGCCTTCTGTGCCCCTCGCTGCCCCCACTGTACTGTGCCCGTTTTTCCTCTGTTCCCTCGCTGCCCCCACCTCCCTTGTGTCCATTTTGCCTTCTGTTTCCCTCGCTGCCCCCACTGTACTGTGCCCGTTTTTCCCTCTGTTCCCTCGCTGCCCCCACCTCCCTTGTGTCCATTTTGCCTTCTGTTTCCCTCGCTGCCCCCACTGTACTGTGCCCGTTTTTTCCTCTGTTCCCTCGCTGCCCCCACCTCCCTTGTGTCCATTTTGCCTTCTGTGCCCCTCGCTGCCTCTCTCCATTCCCGCCGCTGCGTCCCCTGCGGCCCCGCCCCCCTGACTGCCCATTCGCTGCCCCTGCCTCCCGCCTCCCAGCTGCTCCTCCCTCCCACCTCCCCATATATGGCGGCCGCTGCGCGGCCGCGCCTAAGGCAAGCCCGTCAGCGCCCGCCCGCGCCTGGACCGCGCCCAGCGCCAGAACCCCTGGGCCACGCGCCCCCCGCTCCAGCCTCGAGGACCGACGCCGATACGATGCCACCACACTCCACGCTCTCAACCCCGGACGGACACACAACTGCTTCAAGGCCGCCCCGAAATGCACCCATGGTCCCTTCACCTGCCGGAACTGCAGCTACACCAGCCTCAGAACCACCGAGGCGCCCGCCAAGAAGGACCTCAACCACCTCCGGTGCATCCTACTGAACACCCGCTCCGCACGCAAACACGCCGTCGAGCTCTGGGACCTGCTCGACACATCATCACCAGACGTCGCCTTCCTGACAGAGACCTGGATGAACGACTCCTCCGCCCCCGACATCGCCATAGCCATCCCAGACGGCTATAAGATCACCCGCAGAGACCGCGTCAACGCAGTAGGAGGAGGAATCGCCATCGTCCACAAGAACACCATCAGGGTCTCGACCAGCACCGACGACACTCTCAGCACCGCCGAACACATGCACTTCCAGATCCACATGGACCCCAACACCACCCTTAGAGGCACCCTTGTCTACAGACCCCCTGGGCCCCGACCCCAGTTCAGCGACTCCATCGCCGACTTCATCAGCACGCACGCCCTGACCTCTACCGACTACATCCTCCTCGGAGACCTGAACTTTCACCTGGAGAACAACAACGACAGCAACTCCACCACCCTGATCGACAACCTCGCCAACCTCGGGCTGAGCCAGCTCGTCACAACACCGACCCATTCCGCCGGCCACACGCTTGACCCCATCTTCTCCTCAAGCTCCCACGTCTCCTTCAGCCACACCACGGAACTCCTCTGGACCGACCACCGCTGCATCCATTTCTCCTTCCAGAAACCCACCACACACCACCGCACCCAACAGATCCCACGCCGCTGCTGGAGCAAAGTCACCGAAGACCAACTTCGGGCAACCCTCGCTCTCAGCCCTCCCTCCGACCCATCCAACACCGACGACGCTGCCTGCAACCTCAGACGATGGATGGACGACTGTGCCAACACCCTCGCCCCGCTGAAAAAACTCACCTACAGTGACACCACCAAAAGAGCCAGCTGGTTCACCTCGGAACTCCTAGCTTCCAAGCGTACCTGCCGGAAACTAGAGAAGAAATGGCACAGTGATAAGACACCGGACAGCCACGCAGCCCACAAAGACGCCATCCGTAACCACCACCACCTCATCAAGTCCGCCAAGAGAATCTCCTTCAAAGACCGCCTCGACAACAACGCACACAACAGCAAGGAGCTTTTCAACATCGTGAAGGAACTCTCCAACCCCAGCTCCAACACCAACGACATCCCGCCGTCGCAACCCCTGTGCGATTCCTCGCCACCTTCTTCCACCGCAAGATCGCCGACATCCACGACAGCTTCAACACCCAGACAGCCCCAACTAAGATCGATGCACCAGACCCGCCGCACACCATCGACCACGACCCCCTGCCAGCCTGGGCCAGCGTGAACATCGAGGACACCATCAAGACCATGAGCACAATACACTCCGGCTCCCCGTCAGACCCTTTCCCGCACCACATCTTCAACAAAGCCAGCATCTCCATCGCACCCCACCTGTGCAACGTCATCAATCTCTCCTTCGAGACCGCGACCTTCCCAGAGAGCTGGAAACACGCAGAGATCAACGCCCTACTCAAAAAACCCAAGGCGGACCCGAGAGACCTCAAGAACTTCCGGCCCATCTCCCTGCTTCCGTTCCCAGCCAAGGTCATCGAGAAGATCGTCAACAAACAGCTAACCCGATACCTCGAAGAAAACAGCATCCTGGACCCATCCCAATCGGGGTTCCGCAGCAACCACAGCACTGAGACTGCCCTCATCGCCGCCACCGACGACATCAGGATCCTGCTGGACAACGGTGAGACCGCAGCCCTCATCCTGCTGGACCTCTCCGCCGCCTTCGACACTGTCTGCCACCGCACTCTACGCGCACGCCTCCACGACGCAGGGATCCGAGACAAGGCCCTGGAATGGGCCACCTCCTTCCTCGCCGGCAGAACCCAGAGAGTCCGCCTCCCACCATTCCGATCCGAAGCCTCCGAGATCATCTGCGGCGTACCCCAGGGATCATCCCTCAGCCCAACACTGTTCAACATCTACATGGCCCCGCTCGCACGCATCGCCAGACAGCACGACCTCAACATAATCTCCTACGCCGACGACACTCAGCTGATCCTCTCCCTCACCAAGGACCCCCTCGCCGCCAAATCCAACCTCCATGAAGGAATGAAGGCCGTCGCCGATTGGATGAAGATCAGTCGACTAAAACTGAACACGGAGAAGACAGAGGTCCTCATCCTCGGCTCCAACCCCTCAGCCTGGGACGACTCCTGGTGGCCAACGACGCTGGGAGCAGCCCCGACACCCACCGACCACGCACGCAACCTGGGAGTCATCCTCGACTCAACGCTCTCCATGGCCAAGCAAGTCAACGCAGTCTCATCCTCCTGCTTCAACACCCTCCGCATGCTTCGCAAGATCTACAGGTGGATCCCGACAGACACAAGAAGAAAAGTCACCCAGGCCCTCGTCAGTAGCAGACTTGACTATGGGAACGCCCTCTACGCGGGAGCCCCGGCCAAGCTCATCAAGCGACTGCAACGCATACAAAACGCCTCCGCATGCCTGATCCTCGATGTACCACGCCACAGCCACATCACCCCCCACCTGAGGAACCTGCACTGGCTCCCCGTCGACAGGAGAATCTCCTTCAAACTCCTCATCCACGCACACAAGGCACTCCACAAAACTGGCCCAGCCTACCTCAACAGACGACTCCTCTTCTACGTCCCCAACCGCCAACTCTGCTCCGCCGACCTCTCCCTCGCCACCGTCCCTCGCATTCGAAGAACTACCACCGGCGGCAGATCCTTCTCCCACCTCGCCGCCAAGACCTGGAACACCCTTCCACTAAGCCTACGACAGACCCAAGACCTGCTGACCTTCAGGAGGCTACTCAAGACCTGGTTGTTCGACCAGTAGCAGCACCCCCCCCCCTTTTTTTCCCTAGCGCCTTGAGACCCTCGCGGGTAAGTAGTGCGCTTTACAAATTCTGTGATTGATTGATTGATCACACAAACATCCCATACACACACACACACACACAGACACTCGGGCATCTGCTTACAAAAGGTTAGGGTGCTTCATGCGCAGTTACACATAGGCTTCTCATTCGCTGGTGTTGTCTGTGCAGCTCACAATGACTATTATGTCTCCTTGTGATCAGAAAAGTCACAGACCTTTAGCTCAACTACATTTTGAATGCAACCTAAAGTCAAGGAGGAGACCATGCTCACTTGAAACGAAGGGAAGAAGGAAAATGTAAAACAGACAGGTAGGGTAGAACAGGGAAGCACTAATCTAAGCCACTGATCTTCAATATTTTCTTTGATGCAGGGTTATGGGCCAACCCTCTTACCATTTGTCCTCCGATGGGCCTTTTATTTTCCGACTGAGAGGTGATGAGAGTTAACATTACATCAATCAATTTCAATTGACAGTGTAACCCATTTGGCTACACAATAAGGACCAGGAATCAGTAAATATGGTCATGAAGGTTTACTACAAGTTAGCAATCAAGTTAAGGTACATGAATCTCAGCACCATGCTATAAAGATACAAAATAACCACTGGGAAACCCAACCTCCTAAAGAAGTTTAGGCGTACCAGTATAAAACAAACAAGAAGTTCAGTCCCAGCAATACAAAAGACCAGCAGTAATATCTGGTGCTCAGAGAAAAGCTTCTGGTCTTCTTTTCTATATATGAGTGGAGTCTAGAATCATTTAAATTAAAGGCCAAGCTAAGAGAATGGTTCTTGAACCTAAAGAATCTAAAACATTAGGGAACTTCAGAAAAATAGAGAAATGCAGAAAAGTTCGAGAAGTAGGGGGAAGGTGTCAGCATTGCAGAAGCTTGGCCAAGAGGCTCCTGATTCAGGGGAATTTGAGTGTTTAGCCTAAGCTACACTCGGCAAGAGTCAAAGGGAATAACCATGGACGTCTAAACCTCTCAGAGTCCATGGGAAATGCGGTACGGGTCTGGAAAGGTTCTGAAAGCTTTCTTGGGCCGTTCTGTGTGAACACTAGGTTATAACACACGAGTATCTTTAGCAGCACCCCTCTTTACTTATCAGGGGTACCATTGTCCATCTCCATTCTCATATTGTAGACTGAAACATTTGCAAAATATCCCACACTGGGCATGGGAATGGCGTCGTCCTTGCTCAAACAAGCCATGTTGTAACATTGCTGAATAGACTCTTCAGTTAACGCTCTTGCTCTCCATGTTCTTTTGTCAAGGTCTTCTTCTCAGGCTCTTTCTCTATCGCTAATACAATATTGTATCTATTCTCAGCTAAGAATCCCATGTGAATTGCACCTGCAAGAAAAGTCATGTAAGCAGAAAAAGGAAAACAGTATTTTATGCAACATGGAAAAGAGGTCTAGTAATTTCAATTTAAAATGTCAACTCAGGGGGCGTGGCCAAGATAGCGGCGAGTTAGGACGGTCTTTTCTACCTCCCGTCCGCCGAAGCCCATGAACAGCACTTCCCGGGGTCTGAGCCTGGCCCCGAGGACGGCATTGATTGGGGACTGACCTGGAGGAGCGCTGGGTCCATTTTCACAGCCCCGGACCAGAGAACGTAGCGAGAAGCAGCTGCGGCCCGCGGCTGGGAACATACGACAGCGCGGGCTTCGAATGCAGGCAGCGTGAGGGAGGGCATACGCGGCTGGCTCAGGAGAGGAGGCGAGGCCCTGGGATCCGGTGCCGGCACACTGCACGCGCCACTGCCGTTGCCTCCGGCAACGGGGAGAAGACACCGGTGAGGACAGGCCGGCCCCGCGAGAACTGACGGAGACGCTGGGCGCACTGACACACGTCTGGTCAGTGCCTGCACAGAGCCCGCAGCCGGAGGGAGTACGCGACGTGCCTCGGGATCGAGGTGGACTCGAGGCTGAACATGCATGATCGGCCCCGCAGCGGTGAGTGAAGTGTGGTGCCCCAACCTCTCCCTGTGCTGCTGGCGTCGGCGCGGCCTCCGATAGTGCTACAGGAGTGACCCCGGGGGGACCAGCGAGGGGCACGAGTCGCGCTGCAAGCACCCCCGGCCCACGGGAGTTCAGAGACCTGCGCTAGGGATTACAGAGGCCTGTGTGACCAAGGAAGCTGCGTCGGGCTTGGTGGAGTAGTGAAGCCAGGCCTGGCCCACAGCAGCGATGCACCAGGGCAGAACACAGATGACGGACACGACCCTCCTAGGGAAGCTGAACTGTCAACCCCCACACTGAGAGAGTGGATGCCGAAGCCCATAGTTACACGAGGTTGGACTGGGCTGCGGTGAGGCCCCCACAGTAAACACTGCCTGCGATTCCGACCCTGGCCCCCCCTATCACCGCCAGACAGCCCAGACCACGCGATACTGCTGGGGGCAGCCAGGATCGGACGAGCGGGGGTAGTGAGCGCGGCCGCCGATAGAGGTGGTCGCTGAGAGCGGAGCCCAGCGGCCCACGGAGGCGGCCTAACTAGGCTCGGGTGCGGCTTGTGGGCGCGCTGTGTGACTCCCCGCTCCTCCCCTGTCTTGGACCCGCCACCCAGCCAACAGCCTCAGCTCCTGCTTATCGTGGGCCCGCTCCTGCTGACACAATGCACGTCTCGCTGCTAGCCTCTACACGGAGTTGGCGCCGAGCGGTCCTGTGCCCTGACCGCGCACCACGTTAGCGGGTCCGAGAGGTCCTAGTTGGCAGTTTGACTTAGCACCCCCCGGCTGGAGAGTGAACAGTGGGGCTGAGAGCTCCCTTGCAGCCGCCCCCATGCAGACGAGGAAGGAACGGCCCGGTGGCGGCTTTTGCGACCCAGTGCGGCCGGGATTCAATTGCACATTACCCTGCCCGACTTCCAGAGAGGAGCGGTCGGCCTGGGGTGCGCCGGCCCGCACGTGTTGCCTTCTAGCGGGGAGGCTCAAACACCGACCGGTACTGGCTCACTTGGTCTTGGCAGTGGTCACGCCGGCTGAGCCTGCCGAGAACCCATTGACCCACCTGTGAACACACTATGTCCTCTACCCGGGGGAAGAAGGACAAGACACTGAAAGAACTCTTCGCTTGGACTCCGGGGGGCGCCACAATGGATCACTCTTCCCAGGGGGCACCCGCCCCAATGCAGGGTGACAGCACCGCGGAGGAGCCGGTGACATGTGCTTCCTTGAATCCCTCTTCACGTCCTTCCGCGAAGACCTGCAAACAGTTAAACAAGACCTTACGTCCGCAATCAAGGTCTTTCGACGAGATGTGCATGGAATAGGAAAGCGGGTTGCTACGCTGGAAGATAAGGGAGACAACAGAGATACCGAAATGGCCGCCCTGCAGCAAGAAGTTATCCGCATCCATGATCAGCAGGTGGACCTGCAAGCACATCTCGAAGACCTAGAAAACCGCTCCCGCAGACACAACATCCGGATCCGAGGAGTGAAAACCGGGGAAGAGGCCGGAGACATCTTTGCTTACACAAGAGACCTTTTCAATCATATTCTCGGCAGCCCACCAGACACAGACATTAAGATAGACAGAGCGCACAGAGTGGGCCTACCCCGCTCAGACAAAGCCCCGCCGGCGGACATACTAGTCTGTGTACAGGATTTCCGCACGAAAGAAGAGATTCTCCGCAGGGCCCGCTGCATGCACCCGATCGATTTCAGGGGACAAGCTCCCACCCTGTACCAGGACCTTGCCGCACTCACTTTACAGAAGCGCAAAACCTTTCGGCCCATCACCACGCATTTACGTCAGCACGGTGTCTCCTACTCCTGGGGCCACCCATTCCGGCTCATCTTCCGCCTGGACAACAAGCTTTACCAGCTGCGCTCTGTCTCCGAGGCCTGCCAGCTGCTGAGCATCGACGTTCCTGACGAGGACGATGGGAATAGCAGCCCTACCCATGGGGCCCGAGACTCGCAACCGCGATGGCGGCAGCAGGGCCGCAGACGGCGCCCAAAATGACCAGACCCGGCGGAGATCACGAAGGGGCAGCAGGCGGTCCTGGAGGCCCTCCCGGGGGCGTTGGCAAAGACTCAAGCCCTGTGAGCACGTTATATAATGTTTGTATTTAGCCTAATCAGCATGCGGGCGGTGGGCGGGACGGAGGGACATTCTTGGCCACTTTATGGACCCCATACGGACTGCTCACCAGTTGTCCCTTGACAACGGACTATATCCTGAATCCTTCTTCATTCCTCGTTGTGTTGTTCTGCTACCTTTTTTGGGGTTCTCTCTGTTCCTTTTTCCTTTTTTTGTTCTTGGGGTCCCCCGTTCACTGCTCCTGGGCCCACACGGGCCTTGCTATGGGACACATGGCTCCCTTCACACCCACACAACGGTCAAGACGCACGGATCCAGCCTTGGATACTTGTACTCTCTCCTCGACATTGGACCGATAGATGCCTCCCCCTAACCTCAAGATCCTCCGTTTAACGTGAGGGGTCTCAACAATCCTATTAAGCGTAAGGCGATACTCTTATACCGAGAGAGAACTAGGGCTGACATATGCCTGTTACAGGAGACACACCTGCTCGCCCAGGACTGTCACCGACTCAAATCTCGTATGTTTCCCACGCAACTCTTCTCGTCTGGTGCTTCTAAGTCAGCGGGAGTGGCGATCTTAGTTTCTAGAGCTTTCCAGGGGAGGGTGGGGCAGAAGGTGGCGGAGATTAGGGAACGGCTACTGACTTACCAGTTTCACATCGGGGGGTACACCCTGGTTATTGGGTCCCTGTATGCACCCAATGAGGGCCAGGAACGATTTATCCACGAGGCTCTGTCGGAGGCTACCGCAACAGTTGAGCGCAAGATATTACTGGGGGGTGACTTTAATCTTGTCCTGGACAACTCCCTCGATAGGTCAATGCAGCGCTTCGGCCAGACAGGTGCACGCTCCACTGCAGGGCTAGCCAGACTGAAGGACCTAGGCCTGGTTGACCTTTGGCGGTGTCTCCACCCCCAGCTCAGGGAATATTCCTACTATTCTAATGCTCACAAAACGTACGCCAGGTTGGATTACCTGCTTGGCTCCAAAACCCTCCGCGCCCTCACTTCTCCGGGATACCCTCCTGCAGCGTCCTGCCGTGGTCGAGCAAGTACAGCATGCAATTGAGGACTATCTCTTGAACAATGATAATCCTGACACCCTACTGGCTACACAATGGGAGGCGCTTAAAGCTTAGGGGCGAGCTAATAGCTATCTCGGTGGCTGACAACGCAGAGCGCAGGCGAAAGAGGGAGGAGCTCACACAGAAAACTAGGGAACTAGAACAAATGCATCAGCAGACAGGAGCACCTAGGATTTGGCGCCAGCTGACTAAAGCTCGGACACAATTAGCGGCCCTAGATCAGGACAGAGCGGAATATGCAGCGCTACGGCTCCGCCACTCATTCTACGTGGGGAGAGACAGATGCGAGCGGTTATTAGCGCACAAGCTCCGCGAGGCCCGACAGGCGCAGGGGGTGCAGGAGATCCGAGACCAGTCCGGGAGCCCGGTCACGGAGGACGCAGCTATAGCAGAGACTTTTCGAGACTTCTATGCCCAGCTGTATACGGGGCAGAAGCTGGAAGACGCGGATAGTGACACATATCTAGCAGGGGCGCACCTCCCTACCTTGGCCCTGATACACTCAGAGCAACTCGAGGGGGATATCCGAATAGAGGAAGTCATAGCAGCCATATCGAGACTCCAGTTAGCCATATCAGACGGTTACACTGCGGCCTTTTATAAACAATTCTGCTCTACACTGGCACCCCTTCTGACCAGGCTTTTTAATACCTTTGCATCCCCAGGGGCAATCCCCGAAATCAATGCTCGGGCAGCTATAGTGGTAATTCCTAAGCCTGGAAAAGACAAAACCAGTTGCGGGGCATACCGCCCCATCTCCCTCCTGAACAAAGACCTTAAATTATATACCGGGATCTTGGCGCGCCGATTAGCCACTCACATGCCAGGAATGATTGACGCCGATCAGGCGGGGTTTATCCCACACAGGCAGACGAGTGACAACACTAAGAGGGTTTTGCACATCATCGAGAAGGCATCCCGGATTCCAGGAGATTTTATGCTCCTCACCATCGACGGGGAGAAGGCCTTCGACAGAGTCCACTGGCCTTACTTAGAGCAGGTGTTGACTCTCGCTGGACTAGGCGAGAAAATAAGGACCCGAATTCTGAATTGTTATCACTTTCCTACAGCGTCCGTTAGAGTCAATGGGCACACCTTGACACCGTTCCCCATAGGCAGAGGCACACGACAGGGGTGTCCTTTGTCACCCCTGCTCTTTGCATTGTACATGGAGCCGATGGCCCAAAGGGTTAGGGAGCACCCAGGGATCACTGGAATCCGATTTGGAGGGGACGCTCACTCCATAAGTTTATAAGCGGACAACGTGCTGGTTACCCTCTCGAACCCTGAGGTATCGTTGGGGGCCTTCCTGTCGGAACTTGACTCATTCGCGCGGGCCTCGGGGTTTAAGGTCAATATCGAAAAGTCGGTGGCTCTCAACCTCTCGCTGTCACCACATCTGCAGGCCCGCCTTCAACGGCAGCATCCAATACAGTGGACCGAGGATACAGTCCCATACCTGGGAATCCAGTTGGCGCCTATCCTCCAAACTACAGCAACAGTTAATTATGCCAAGCTCCACACTCAAATTTTCTCAGACCTGAGGCGGTGGAAGCACTACCCTATTTCGTGGCTAGAAAGGATAGCGGCTGTTAAAATGACCATCCTCCCCAAGATCCTATATTTGTTTCAGACGCTTCCTATACGGCCTCCAGCGGGATGGCTAAACCGGGTCCAGTCGGAACTCTCCCTCTTCATATGGCAGGGCCATAAACCACGGATGAAGAAGCTCATCAGCACTCTCCCACCTGCCGAAGGCGGGTTAGGGGTCCCTGACATCCACCTCTACTACAAAGCCGTGCAGCTGCGACAGTTAGTTGAATGGAATCGCACTGAGTCCGAGAAACACTGGCTCTTCCAGGACAGAGCGGTGGCTGGCACGTCACTCAGGAAGATCCCCTCCCCGAAGAAGCCGCACAGGCCCCCTAATCTATATGCTTCCCTCATTACACGATCTATGCTAACGGTGTGGGATCAGGTCAACACGAGACACGGGTTCACTACATTTCCCTCTCCTCTCACTCCGCTCTTTGATAATCCAGAGTTCCGTCCGGGGCTGGGTGAGACCACCTTCACACACTGGCGTGCTGCGGAGTGTCGCGCCCTGGGTCATCTATATGATGAACAAGGGGTGATCTCTTTCCCCCAAGTTAGATCTGAATATGGAATCCCGGAATCGGAAAGGTTGCACTATTTGCAACTCCGACAATGGGCATCACATCCCAACAACAAATCGCAGGCACAGAGACACCTTACCCCTTATGAACGTTGGCTCCTCACACGAACATCAGACAAGAAACTAATCTCAGATCTCTATAGGATGCTCCTCACTCGCTACACGCACACGTATAACGCTAGCCGCACGCGCTGGGAGAGGGACCTAGGTTGGGCACTCAGTAGCAAGGAGTGGGAGGGGGCGTATTTAAGGGCACGGCACACGGCCAGCAACATGGGCCTCACCGAAACATTAACCAAACTAGTCACCTACTGGTACTACACCCCGGAGCGTATTCACAAGGTAGACCCCACACAAAGCCAGGACTGTTGGAGGGGTTGTGGGAAACCTGGTACGCTGGTTCACCTGCTATGGGACTGTGAGCATTTACAACAATATTGGTCCCAAATCCTGCCGGAAGTGGACGAACACCTCGATACCGAACTGCCAAGATTCCCTGCCTACATCCTTCTGGGGGTGCCAAACCCTCTAACATACCCCCTCAAGTCCAAAAGAGGACGTCAAATTGCGATCGCCTTGGGGACGGCCATTCAAAACATTCTGGTCCATTGGAAAACACCTCGCATCCCTACCTACACTGGCTGGCTCCAGCGCTTATGGCATGTCTTAGGGATGGAGAAGATATCCCTTACACTAGCGGGGAAAGGCTCGACCTTTGGAGAACTGTGGCAACCATTCCTGAATATACTAGCCCAAGAGTTTTGGGAACTCACATGCCCCAGATACCGCCGCCTCTTACGGCTGACCACACCTGACGCCACTACCACCCAACCAGCCATCCAGCAATAGTGAGATACTCTTACCCCGAACGGGATTTTAATTTGCAGTGAACGGGGGTGGGGAGGGTGGAAGAGGGGGGGTTTATTCCCAGTGTTTTGTTTTATTTGCTGGTACTTTGATATGTCAGCTGCCTGGGCTCTGCGCTGCCCCTGATTGATCACTCTTCGTAATATCCACTGTCATACTAGCTGTTAAATCAATAAAAAAGATTTAAACCTAAACCTAAAATGTCAACTCAATGGTGCACATTTAATATATGTGTGCACATTTAAACACAAATGAATGCAAATTGTCAGTACATTAGATTCATTTTACAAGTGGCATACAGTAAAATCTTAAACGTATACGCATAAGTATGTCTCGGAACTACATTTTAATGCAATATATTGAACATAACATAATTCAATTTTTTACTAAAAAATATACGCTTAACAGGTAAGGATGGTTTACTCGTCAAGTCTTTAAAAAATATATCATTTAATACGGTTAAGGCACACATTATGAGTAAATTATCTAATACTACAGTGAATGCACTCCAATAATGATGTCAAGTGCAACACTTACATTAATGTTGCAAGACCAAACGAGAAAAGTGCTAAGTGCATGTCCAAGTTATGTATTTGGGGTGTGTAAAGGTGTAGCCAAAATTACACTGCACCAATCCCCCTATGATGGTGAATCCAGCCATCTCACTAAAATAAGCATCTTTCTTATCAGTAGGACAAATCACAATCTGGTTGTTTTCATCATCTTTCTTCTAGATTTCTCCAGAAACTTCATGTCATCATCATATTTGCTCTATCTTCTAATTCTATGTTTGCTCTCTTTCTCTTTTTAGGTCGAGCCTATATCGGCAGCGCGCATGCGCTGCTCCCTTTGCGAGGCATGCAGTATTCAGTATGGAGTGGTAGCTCCGTGAAAGCTCCACCCACTCTCCGCCCATCTTTTTCATTGGCTTAGTTCCAAAATGCTGCCTTCTGATTGGTTTTAGGCTTGTTAGTCCCTCCTTATTATGGCCATGTCGTCATTTGTATCCTTCCATGGCTACTGGCCCCTTTACTTCGAGTGTTGCACAGTATGTTTTTTTACATTGTGAGCACTATTTTGTTCCCGTGCCTCCCCCCCTCTCGCAGTCCGTGCCTTCTCGCCCCCCCACTGCCGTCGTTCGTGCCTTCTTGCCCGCCAGCACTCCCGTTTGCTATGCAATAGGTCTCGCGTAAATGCGAGTCCTATTGCATTGCAAATGCTTGTTCATACAGCAATTGATTTTGTGCATTGATGATTTTGTTCAAACGAAAAAAACAGAAAAGAAAACGAAGCGTAGCCCTGACGCTCCCAGCCTGCATCGCGGCTGGTGAGAGCGCTTTCGAAACAAGTCTCGACGACAGACGTCAGTAAATCGCCATTTGCTTTCGGTGTAGAGAGGAGCAATCGAGGGGTGCTCTTGTGCGCCCTCTGGTGGCGCCATTTTGTCGCATTGTACGTTGGGGAGATCTGAGGCGGCTGGAAGCGGTGAGTGAGGGACCATCTCGGGCGGGTGAATTAGTCTATTGAGAGGTGGAGGGCTGGGGGTGTTGTGTGTCTGCGTGGTGAAGAAAACGTAGCCATAGTCGACGTTGTAAAGTCCGAAACAGTCTCCATATCAGCTTTGTTTTCTTAGACTTGTAGTCCGCAAACTAGGCCTCCGCAGGGATTTCAGGCTGCATGTTCTTAGTGACTAAGCTTGTAAGCAGCAGGGTACAACTCCGCACATTTGTTACCTCTGGGCTTTAGCACAGGACACCCTTTTAAGGGTTGAGATTGCGCCGTGTTTTATTGTGTAGGGTTGTCACCCCGGAGACATAAAGTCTCCCTTATTGAGAGTGAGACTCACAAACGTGCATTGGCGGTCGAGTTCAGCTCTGTCACAGCGGGCAAAATGTCATGTATTGGGAAGGACTAGGACCTGATCTTTAAATGCACCTCTTACTAAAAGTCTGCTCTGGACATAATGGCTCCCAGAAGCTGTTGCCTCAGAGATCACCTCTGCAGAAGCCAGACTTTCATTTGATGAAGAAGCAGATTTGGACATATAGAAGAGTCGTCTTGCAACTTTTGTCAGCCATTCCAATTGAGCTTTTGTTGGTGGGCTTTTAAATTTACTTTAATTTTCATTGTTTTATCGTTAAAATGCCTGATCCTGTCTTATAAACAATAAATATCAAAATGTGTGACACCTCTTCCTGTGAGTTCTTAAGATGCGATGATTAGTTGTCACTTCCAATAATTTTCAAGACTTGAGAGCTCGGTCACCTATACATGTCAGACTTGAACATTTTGCTTTATGGCTTTCTTCGGTTTTAGAATAGGGTTCGATCTTGTACTGGCACTGACATGATACTTACACGGTACTTACCGTGTACTTAGACGGTACGTCTTATTTCGTCTGTAAGCACTATTTTCTTTAATGAGTTTCTGGTACTGCAGGCATGACGTGCTTTCCTGCCACATTCAGCGCTCCATGTGCGCTTTCACTTTTATTTAGTACACATGGGGGCATATTCCCAAGAACGTGTGATAACCACCGCAAATTTAGCTTAAAGCAACTTTGCATATCGCAGTCCATCGCGGGAAATTAACGCCTTGTTAACCAAGTATTCACAACACGGCGGCCCCATGCGATACTCCCCAGATAACGCGCCAACTGACCGCGTTAGAATCAACGCCACGCTGCAAAAATGCGAAACACCAACGCAAAAAAAGCCATGAGGCCAATCGCGATACGAAAATCTGCGAAACCCAGCTACAGGCCTGCAATCCACACGCGTCAGGTGGGGACAATCACCATAAAAGCAGAAAAAAAACAGACAAACAAATGCCAAACAACAGCGAAGCACAATGGACGTTGCCGGAGCAAGTACGGAGGAGAGCCAGAACCCCACAAGCCCCCCGGAGGACCATCCTGGGACTTCGGGGTCAGGGAAGGGCAAGGACAAGAAGAAGAGGAAGACGAAGTTCAGTCCGCAGGAAAACAGGATACTGATAACGGAGTTGACAGAACACCATCAACAACTGTTCGTCACCTCCACTGTGTCATTGGCAACAAAAAATACATTATGGCAGTCCATCGTGGACAAGGTGAATGCAGTCGGAGTGCTGAAGAGGACAATGGGCGAGGTCAAGAGGCGCTGGAAGGATGTCAAGCGCAAAACCAAGCTGAAACTCGCCAACAACCTGAAGGCAGCAATGCAGACTGGAGGTGGGAGCCCAGCGCCACAGGAGGAGCTGGACGACATGGAGGAAATGGTGCCCACAGTCATCAGTGGGGAGACGGTGGCAGGAGTTGGGGGCCCGGACACTGCTCAACAGGAACCGACACAACAGCAACAGGGTGAGTAACCACCAGGGCCTGGGGGGACGGGGGGAGATGGGCACAATGGCACACATGCACAATTAATTTGAGCACATCTGCGGACACACCATGCCCCAGACCACCAACTCCCACCAAGAGACCAACGTACCCCAGTATGCAACATGTCAACACTGTACAAGGGGGATGGCTACGGAGAACCACGCCTCCGAGTAGCCACAGGTGACGAAGCTGCCCCGCCTCCTCCCTCTGCAATGGCGGATCGTACCTGTCGGCTTGCAGGGAGAAGCTTACAGATGAAGATACGGCGTCTTGATATAATTGTCGGCTTATGCAAAGCCGTTTGATCCGGGCGTCAGCTGAAGCGGAGACTGAACTCCCGTGGAGGAGCGGTGGTGGAGCCTCGGGCGAGAGGCGCTTGTTTCACCTGGCCTGCTCTCCCAACACTGCTTTTGTGGCCGTTCGCCTTTTCTTTCTCCCTCGAGTTCGGTTTGGCTTTTCCCTGTCTGCGCCAGTGCAGAGATACAGGAGGGAGCTGGTGTGAATGGAAAGCGCTGGAGATTGATGTAGCAGCTAAGGAGGAATAGGCGATTGAACAAGGAAGCAGGCTGGTAAGAACACTGCTGGAGGAGCCGGGAAAAGATTGGGAGACGGCAAAGTGGGCTGCTGATGGTTTTTAAAAACAGGCTTTAGGCAGAGGTTCTGGAAGGGGAAGGAGGAGGGAGAGGGGAGAGAACAGAGAGAAGGTGGAGAGAGAAGAGGAGAGGGGAAATAAAAGGAGGAGGAAGAAGAAAAGGGAAGAGAGGTAAAAGAGGTAAAGGAGAAAAAAAGGTGAACGACTAACATTCGGGGAAATTTGATTTTGGGAGTGCTGGAAAAAAAAGGAGGAGGCTTGGAAAAAGGAAAGGAACTTTTAAAAATAAATAGAAGAGAAATGGGCAAAACATTTAAACATGCTAATACTGGCAAATTCGATTCAGCAGTTCGGCTGAAAGCCAAAACACGTTTAGCTCAAGCCAGGGAAGCTAAGGAAATCGCCTGTTCAGTAAATAAGGGAGGAGCCTCGTATGGCCTTGACTCTACCCCTGAAAGTTCTGAGAGCGAGCTGCCTTCTACCGTTCTTCTGGAGCAGGTAGAATCAGTGATGGAACAGAGTACTACGATTTCCAACTTAAGTAACATCGCAGCAGCCACGGTAAAGTCTCCGCAAGGCGAACCAATATGTGGAACATCAGAAAATAGCCCTAAGGAGGTAAAGAAATTTTCATTATTTTTGAAGAAAGCCACTTTGTTGTCCTCCTCTTCAAATTTAGGCCTGACTTTAAAAGTAAAAGAAGGAGCACCAAAGGAAGCAGGACTGCCAAGGACATTGATGGATATGATTTCTAAAGATAAGGCTGTACCCTCAGAGGTATGTCATGATCAAGATCAAGTTCAAGTTCCAACTCAGGGCAGGCCCTTTTTATCAGAAACATCAATGCAAATACCAGATATTAGTAAAATTCCTTCCCAGTCGCAAGGAATAGGAGATGAAAGCAATAATACTGGAATAGAAATCACCTCAAAGCAGATCCCAAATCAGATGGCACTCCAATATAAGCCTCAGCTGCAATCTTCACCTTTATCTCTGTCTCTACTCCCCCCTCTACTTCCTTTTCAGAGTCAAGGTTCAATAAAGGGCCAATTACCTCAAGATGATGCTATTGCCAAAATGCAAACCTCGGATGGAAGCGCGATCTCGGATGCTACCGAATTCCAAACAGACCCCAGCCAAAGTATGCAGGTATCAAAGGCTTGCCAACTGGAAATAAAGGATATGTTAAACCTAATATTGGAAGAAATACGTGAAATGAAAGAAACTCAGAAACTAGAGATTGCTTCTTTGCATTTACGATTGGGGAAAATGGAAGAAATAATGGCATGCTTTCCAATTAAACTTCAGGAAGCTGAAGGAAGGATTTCAGCTCTCGAAGATCAGATGACAACAGTGATTGGTGAGGTGAGAGAGGTAACAAAAAAGAAGAATAATCTGGAAAGCAAACTGGAGCAGTTGGAGAACCATTCTCAGAGGTCAAACCTCCGGATAGTTGGGATTCCGGAAGGTATTGAAGGCTCTCAGCCATTGCAGTGGGTTAATTCCTTTATCAAGCAAAAAGTTCTCCCAGAGTTTGAAGGAGACCTTACCATCACTAGAGCACACCGAGTTCCAGCCCATCCTTTCCCCAATTCGACGATGCCACTTAATTTTGCGGACTTTCGAATAAAGGAAAGAATTTTGACACAGGCAATTCAACAGAGACAGTTTTCTGTAATTGACACTGCAAAATGTCGAATATTTTCAGATATGACTGCCTCTGCTGCACGCAGAAGGAAAGAATTTGTATTTGTTTAAAGCCCACGGTGCCCAGGCTTCGATTGAGGAAAATCCTTTGAAATATTATGATTAAGTAGGTCTCTATATTGATTGATGGATGGGACGGGTTTGGAGATGGAAGGTCTTTTAATGTTTAGGCTTTACTGAAAGAGATTTTCCATGTATCTCGAGACTGAAGAAAGTGCTCGGACTATGTAGGGTCTTTTTGTTTCTTTCTTCCTTCTCTTAAATTTCCTTTTTTTGGTTTTGTTTTTTCTTTTCTTTCTCTTCTTCTTCTGAGATGGGGTCTTTAATATATTAGGTTGTCATTGCGGGGGGTTCGGGGGGGCAGCTGGGTCACCTAGGGTGTAATTACAGGACACCCAGAAAACTAAAAGGGAGGGGTGGAATGCGGCAAGCGTGGGCAGTAGGGGTTTATCCGCATTCGGGGTTGTATGGGGGAGGAAGGGGGGCACAAAGAGGAAAAAGGAGCAGAAGGTATGTTTAATAAACAAAATGTGAATTTGTTCTTGGTTAAATCAACAGCTTATTATCTGACTTTATAATGGAAAAAAATATTAATTGCAAGGTTATATCAGCGAATGCCAATGGCTTGCTGAATAAAAAAAAGTGCGGTGCTCATATTAAATGGTTAATGTCACTTAACCCTCTCGTTATATATTTGCAGGAAACTCATTTAAAAACTAACTTTCCCAAAATATTTATACCCAGGGCTTTTCCTCATGCTTTTTTTGCATCAGCAGGCCTTGCTATGCGGGGTGTAGCTATATACTTTTCTAATAAAGTTCTTTGGGAATTTGTAAAAATAGTTAGAGACCCTAAAGGGAGGTGGATTTGGGTTACCACAAGGCTGCAGGGGAAAATTTTGAATTTTTTAACTACTATGGACCTGTGACTGATGATATCTCTGCTTTAATGAAAATAAATGAGCACCTTTTGGGTACGCCTGGACAGGTTATTCTCGGCGGAGATTTTAATTATATACAAGATTTAAAAAAGGACACTTCAAATAAAAATAAAAATCAATTGAAACCAAATACTAAAAACTAATTGATGTTCTTAAACAAGAATATCAATTGGTAGATCCTTGGCGGATTGAGAACCCAGACATGGATTTTTATACTTGCCACTCGCATCGTTTTGGAACATCCTCCCGAATCGATTATTTTCTCATATCTAGATCTCTCCAAACTTCTAAAGTAGGAATAGGGTGTAATCCTTTTTCTGACCATGCATACATTAGTCTTGAGTTAATTTTAAAGGGAGGTATGAGATCGCCCCCAGGTGGCAATTAGATCGCCTCCTTCTTCAAGATTTGGAATGGATGGCCAGTTTTAGAAAATGGATTATTGAATATTTTCAAATAATGATAATACTGCTGAGCCTTTTTCAGTATGGGGAGGTTTTAAAGCAGCAGCGCGTGGTCAAATAATTACTTTTGCAGCCGTCCAACATAAAACGCGGAAGTTAGAAATAGCCAAATTACAGCTGGAGGCTGAAAAAGAATATGCACTGCTGCTGCAGTCACTCCCGAACCGGTATGCTCAAGCAAAATTAGCATTAAGGGATTTTTTTGCTTTGGAAGAAATCTGTAGCTCCCAAAATTATCAACAAAAAACTTATGAGGAAAGCCAGCTAGTAGGTAAACTACTAGCAAATTTAACTGAAAAAGAAACAAGAGGCAGCTACAATATTGAAAGTGCTTGATCCTCAGACAGGGGTGAAACAACTAAAAGTAATGAGATTAGTCAGATCTTTTTGAATCATTTTCAACAACTTTATTCGACAGAACATCAGGTAGAGGATGAATGGATTCAGAACTATTTTTTAAATTTAAATATTCCAAAACTTTCAACAAAAAGAGTTGGTCAATTAAGTTTGGATGTGGAAACCGTCGAGATTTTGACTGCTATTAAAACAACCGCTGGGGCTAAAGCTTGCGGGCAAGACGGCTTCCCTATTGAATTTTATAAAGCTTTTGCAGGGGAGCTATTGATCCTTCTTAAAAAACTATTTAATTATATTAAAGAGGGAGGCATGGTACCCGTGAATTTTAAGGAATCCATAATTGTGTCCTTTGTGAAAAAAGATAAAAATCCCGCCGATGTAAATTCTTATAGGCCCATTAGTCTTTTAAACTCAGACTATAAGATATTAATGAAAATTTGGGCAGAGCGTTTTCGTTGGCTGCCCAAGAGTCCATTCATAGTGATCAAACTGGTTTTATTAAGGGCAGATCGATGGCGGTAAATACAGAATTTTTAATTCATGCTTTGGATTATTTTAATACTAATTCTACCCCGGCATGTATTATAATGATGGACGCCGAGAAAGCTTTTGATTTGGTTAATTGGAAAACGCTATTTTTTATTCTTGGCTCTTTCGGCTTCCCAACCCAAATTGTTAAGATGGTACAGAATATCTATCAGGAAGCAACAGCCACGGTAGTTATAAATGCTACAAAAGTAGGTAATATTAAAATATGCCGTGGGACAAGACAAGGCTGTCCGTTATCGCCGCTGCTCTTTACCTTTTTTATAGAGCCTTTGGTTATTAAGATGCGTAATAACCCTGATATTCAGCCTCCGATTCCTGGGATGGCTAAACTAAAATTATTCGCAGACGACATTATTTTATATTTAAAACCTGATAAAATAAACCTTGAGATAGTTTTGAAAGAATTTAAGAATTATGAATTAATTGGGGGATATAAAATTTATTTGGGCAAAAAAGGCATCTAGGGTTAAGCTACTTACGGTACAATTACCTATAAAACAAGGGGGGTTAGCTTTGCCGCATTTGAAAACTTATTATGAAGCCGCATTTTTAAATTTAGTTTCTGGTTTGTTAAGATCAAATGGTACAAGAGATAGTTTTTTTATGGATAAAATGACTCAAGAAATGGGTTCGCAAACTTCTGTGTTTTTAAAAACTTCCAAGTTTCCCAAAAGGACAAGGTATAAAACATTAAAAGATTATTCTTTTAGACTCTCAGCTTTTTTTAAAAAAAACAAGTTCATCAGGTTTACACTTTGTAAAATTGGGAGAATGTAGGAATTTGGGTCTCCAGCTCCGATCCAAAACTATAAAAACATGGGAGAACTGTGGACTATCCGAGTTAAGACAATTTTCTGTTTTGAATAGGGCGATTTCTTGGCAAGAAATAATAGTTAGGGCGGAGGGTTGTAATAAACCTGCTTTTTTTGAATATCTTCAAATTGTCCATTTTTTAACAGATATAAAAGAAATTTTTGATGCTCCAAATTACTTAATATCAACCCTTTATGGTACTAAACTACATGGTGTGGGGAATTGGTATCGGCTGTTACAACAGCATAGCCAAAATCCCCTAATAGAGAATCATCTAGCGAGAATCGCCAGTGAAACCCAGTGTTCCTTTACTCTTAAGGATTGGGAAGAGATTAGCCTTTTAGGGAATAAAACACTTCGAGCAGCAAATTTTAAGAGAATGTCTTTTTTATCCCGTTGGCTTTCTTATTATACTCCGGCGGCACTTAATAAAAGGTTTCCGGAAGTCCCAAATAAATGTTTTAGATGTCAGAGAGATGGGGAAGGTGGATGGCATCATATTTTTTTACATGTCCTCGTCTGAACTCTTTTTGGGAATCAATTTTCATTGATATTGGACAGGCTTTGGGAAAGAAAGTACCGTTAGAGGCCGATGTTGTACTATTTGCATTTTGTAAAGATAGATTGTTATTAACTGAGGCTGAAAAAGTGTTTTTGTGTATCTCCTGTACGGTAGCACGCTCGTTAGTTCTCCAAAATTGGAATTCGAAGGAAATACCTTCCCATTTAAAATGGTTTAAAAAATGCAGAGAACTCGTAATTTTGAGGAAGCCTATGCAAAACGATTAGGAGCGATAAAGAAATTTAGAAAGAACTGGAAGTTTTTTAGTGATTTGGAAAAACTGAAAGATATGAATATTTGATAAATATTGGATATGTACCAGCGAATTATATTTATACTGCATTTGCACTTTTTTTAATCTTTTTGTACTGTATAAGCACCAGCACTTTATTTACCCTATATGTACTGTGTTTTGAGATTACTGCACGGAAGATGTTTTTTATATTGTCTTTTAAAATTTGGGCTGTTTTTGATATGAAATTTAAGAATGATGTTTGTTTTTATACCTACTGCTCCGCTCAATAAAAAAAAAAAAAAAAAAAAAAAACACTGTACAAGCACAGAAGTCAGAGGCACACCTCATGAAAGTGATAAGGGGCAGCAAAATCTGAGCTGCAGGGGCGACTCCCCAAAAATGCAGCACACACATCACATACAGAGCACATCTACATTGACAACGATGTGACACAATCCGCAAAACACCTACCACAGAACACAGGACACTACTGGTGCTGCTTGGGTGCAGACACTGGCCAATCACAATTGGCATTGCAGGGATATGTGCGTTGATAATGTACAAGTACAAACACACATCCGTGATGTTGTCGAAATGTCCACTGTCCCCCATCAAATAGGCAGCTCCTCCCAAACAGCCACAATGTACCCAGTCATGCTGTCTGTATGTAAACATGTACAATGCGACAACATACATGTGGACACATTGTTAAACTGCATCTCCCCTTCACATTGCAGAGGGAGAATCAACACCTCCTGCAGAGCAGTCCGACCCTCTCTTCTCTGGAGACGAAGAGGATGACCACAGCTTCGAATCTGACTCTGACGCCCTCCGACTGCTCGTGGAGAGCCTCCGCAGCCCACTTCCAGGAGCTGGGCAGCCCAGCTGCTACGAGGAGACCCCACCCCCTGCACAGACCACACAGCAGGCAGCACCCACCACCACTGCTGCCTCCCAGGACCCCCACGGAGAACACATGGCCTTCCAACGCCGTGTTTTGATGTGCCAGGAGAATCTGGCTGAACAGGCTTCGACCGCATGGCAGACAAACTAGATGCCATATGTGGGTGTCTAAGTCCCATCAGGGACCACTCACGGTCCCTAACGGACACCCACAGTCCGCTCCATACTCTCCAACGGACCATGGCTGACATCGCTGGAGCCCTGACTCAGAGAATAGTACAACTGTCCAGTCCGAGTGGCTCTAGCGATGTCACACGGGAGTTGGGAAACATGCGGAGGTTAATGGAGACCATGGAGCGGGCGAATGCGGAACGAGCGGCTGCCACGGCTGCACACCAACGAGAGGTAGCTGGGTTCCTCAATGACCTCAGGACCCTCCTCATGGCATTGCTGCCACAAGGCCTGGTGCGGATGCATGCTGCTGCCACCACTCCATCCACATCTCCGCCCCCTGAAGTGTCAGTGCCACACAGTGCGGCAGACCTTCCACCTCCGGCCATAGATGTGTCACTGCCACACAGTGCTGGAGACAGAACACCACCACACACACGTGAGGCACATGAAACAGCAGAGAACGAAGATGCGGATGATACTGCCCTCGTGGTAAGGAGGAAGCATGCATCTCATCCATAGGTCCGGCTTCAGCTTGGTACTGCTCTCTGCATCATCACCTTCCACTGTCCCCCCGATGCACTCTGCGACACTCACCTTGGACCTTGACATGGACTGCCATATGATGTTTGATCGCCATTGACACAGCAATCAGACTGCAGACTGTACTCGTCCTCTTCCTTTGGACTTGTCATTCCCTGGAGGACCCTGGCTGGACCTCCACGGGACAACATCGTCATGTGGGGTTTGCATGGCCCTGTACTGCTCCACTGAATGTGCATTAAACATTCATATACACACAGATGTGTCATGTCTATGGTCTTTTAAGTGTGGAAGTATGGATGAATGTGGGCTCACTGGACTCCTCTTACGTCCATGTGGCTCATGTCGTAGAACAGGGGTGACAGGGTGACACATTGCCCAATGCGGTCCGGGTGGCACTGACACAACAACAGGGGCACACGCATGAGTTACTTCCTTGACCAGCCCAGTACGGAACCACGCCCAGGGCCCCGGGGACATATACAGACCCGTACGCTGGACTGCATACGCCAGGCCAGCCCACTCCGCTTACGCTCACAGGGGGGGACGGCAACGCTACATGTCACCTGTCTTTCCTGTGGTGATCTGCTGCTCACAGGTCTAGTTATCAGCATGCCACAGCCACTCCCTCATGGCTGGTTTACACCCACACCACACCCATCCAGCACACGCGTCACGGGACATGTGACCCTGCCAATGAAAAGGGACGGGCGCACGTGCTCGACGCCATTTCCACTCTCTATCTGGGTGTGTCCGTGTGGTGTTAATGTAGGCATGAGGGCCTCGGGCCCTGCAACATCACATTCCCCAGGACCGGAGGTGACATGATGGCGTCCGCAACACGATACCCAATCATACAGGGACCATGACTTTGGGACACAGACTTGGTGGCCCCGGATACATTGCGGCCGGCACAGGCACACCGCCACGGGACGGTGACTTTGGGTGCACTGAGGTCCAGACTGCTCAGGATTTGTGTGCCCTGCTGGACCGCAGTGTAGGCCAGAGCCAGTGGGCAGCGCGGGCCTACCGCCTCGTGGCGTCGCATCCCGGATCACAGAGTTAGTGGCACCTCAAGGGCTGAGCGGGTGTGCAGCCTGCGATGATGCCCGGTGCATTGGTATGTCCTCTGCCATGGCGAAATCAAGACCCAGAATCATATGTGAGACCTGGTGGGCTGCGTGATGTGGAGGGTGCCATGTCCGCGGGCCCCGGGCATGTGGCTTGCAGCGGCACGTGGTGGGCCCTCATTACTACACGCCAAGGGCGGAAGGTGAGCAGTGAGGCCAGGGTGCGCAGGGGCGGTCATGCACCGCTGGGCGGCGGGGGGCTGGGGTACATCTGCCTGGGTGCGCAGGGGCGGACAGGCGATGATGTCTTGTGCAATTGTGTGTACTTTGCCATTCATGTCTCTGGACTCTGTTTCAGATGACGGATCTGTTTCAGATGTGTGGCCTGGTGAACTGCACTACATACAGGCACGTGGCTGGAGACACACCTGTGGCAGCAGGTGGGCAGTGTAGCCTGGGTGCGCATTGTGGGCACTCTCTCTCCCTGTCCATCTCTTCTGTTATCTGTGTCTCACTCCCCCTCTCTGTCCGTCTTTCTCTCGCTCCCCCTCTCTGTCCGTCTTTCTCTCGCTCCCTCTCTCTGTCTGTCTTTCTCTCGCTCCCCCTCTCTGTCCGTCTTTCTCTCACACCTTCTCATCATGATTTTTGTCTTGCAGGCTGTGACCTACGGATTGTCCCGAGGGGAGCCCCCATGTGTCTTCATTTCTGTTCTGTGTTTCTTTGAATACATTTTCATTTGTTACATCGAAGGTGGATGTGTGATGCTCATTTTTGTGACGACACATGCATGCCACCAAATGTGATTGTGCGACATCTGGCAGATTATTTGGTACATGTTCCGTATAGTTGATGTGGCATGTCTTTGGCCGGGGGGGGGGGGTCCTGGGGGTGGTGGCGGTGGGTGTTGTGGCCCTGTTGGGGCTCCGAGCTGCATGATCAGTGGCTCCATGACATCTGTTGCCCTTCAGGTGTGGCTCTGGGCTGGGCTCCATTTTGTGGTGCAGGCTGTGGTCCGACTTTGCACCAGGTCAGAGCAGGTGTTAGTTTCCTGCTGCTAACGGGCCTTATCGCCTGTTTTGTGGTCTTATCGCCGATCTGGCTGCTCGTTGAGAATGTTGCGGAGTGGTGTTTTCACGGCTTTTTGCACGGGTACGCCTACTCTGCATCTCATTAGCGATAGTTGCGGGGGTCATCTGTGGTGATTTTTTTTGTGGATGCTATCGCGGGTAAAATGGTGTTCTGGGCTGTTAACACTAGCTTGTGAATGGTGCGATGAATTTATCGCCACTTTGGCTGCGATAAAGTGCCGCTAACTCGGCGATAAGTCCTTGAGAATATGCCCCATGGTTTGTTTTTGCCTACATGGGTCACCTTAGCGAGATCTGCGATTTTTTTTCCTGCACTTTATCTTTAAAAAAAGGCAGTCGCATGCCTTTATTTTCTTCTGCACGGCGCACCAAATTTTATCCAGCTGAATCCTGTCAGGTGAGTGCGATTTCATGCTGTCGTGGTTAGCATGGAGCTCTCGTGGCCAAAAGTAGACAAACGGCTAAGGTAGCCATCAAAATAATGGAATTTACATTAAAAAAAGCTTGTGAGGTCAGTTACATGGCACATTCTGTGTCCCGATGTCGTTTTCTTTCCTCCCCCCTGCCTCTTAACTCTGATTTCACTCATCAGCTCAGCGGAACCGCCCCCCCCCCAGCTGCAAGCTCGCCATCCCGAAGAGTTTCGCCGACTGCACTTCTGTGAGAATACATTCCCCTCACTCGCACAGCCCTCTTGTCTGCCTGGAACGCTCTCTGCCAGTAGCACGGGTCCACCATTTGTTCTAACTTTCTTTTCCTTTCGCCCGGTCAAATTATGATGATAAAAAACAAGTTTACTTCGCTATAAATGACTGTTGATGCCCATCAATTGCAATCAGTCATCGGCAGATGAGCTGGTACAATAATTGTAACCAGTATTTTTTTTCATTTGTACAACTCGGCAATAAAATACAAAATAAAGAATGAAAGGCACCTGAAATAAGCATTTGGAATGCAATAGGTCTCGCATTTCCGAGAGTTTAAGCTATTAGCATTGTAAATGACAATGCCTTTTATTTATGTTTCAAAAACCAACACATAAATAAAACGCATTGTCATTTACAATGCCAATAGCTTAAACTCGCGTAAATGCGAGACCTATTGCATTGCAAATGCTTGTTTTCACTTGAGCGTGTTTGTATCTCTTATAGATTAAAAACAAGAATAATCAATAAAGAGCAATTATCACTAAGGGTTTGAAATGGGTCCAAGCATCCGTTTCTTCTAACCCTTTCAAATCTTTCTTTAAATCAGTAATGTTCTTTATGTATTCCTTACTTTCGTCTAGAATTTAAGCGCAACATTGTTGAACTTTTAACATCTGACATACTTTGCTCTCTTTCGCGATAAGGATGTCTAGTGCAAGTCTATTTTTCAAAACCATTGACCTGATAGCAACCATTTCCATATCTATAACTAAAACTCCTCCAGCTGTACTAGTGGATAACTTATCAACTACAGTAGAAAGCTTTCTAATCTTGTGTGAGTTGAGTATCACTCTTACAGATGGCATTAGAGCACCAAAGATATCTTCTACAATTTAACTTGCACTAGCACCTCACTTCAGTCTCACATGTTGTTCCCCTATGGGATCATCAAGTTGTCCCACATGATATATCTTTGGAAAAACTATCCCCATGTAACATGTTGTTTCATACCATCTCGTGGGTAACTGGCAAAATGCATTTTCCCCATAACAGTAATAAACTCCAGGAAAAACAGAATATGGTCCATCCAAGTATAATGCCCAATGTTTTTGAACTTCAAAGGTCTGATCACATTCACTAGCCCCTACATAAATTTGTGTCAGTTGTGAATTTTCTAATGAATATGCATAATTTTCCTTTATGTTGCCAATCTAAAGCTAATGCTGCCCTATTTTCCACTAACCTATGCTCACTGCCAGCAGGCTTCCCCTCACTGCCTGGAGCTCAGGGCCACGGCAGACTCCCAAGGCAGCTAGGCACCCCAAAGGACCCACCCAGAGCATCACAGGAAGGAGGAAGGTGCGCTCCAGGGTGCTCCTCAAAGTCTCGCATTGCAGCAGTCCTCCACATTCACCATTTATCCCACAAGTCTCGCCTCCTGCTCTTGTGATGATCGGGCTGGGGTCCAACAAAAAACGCTGACTGGCAGTCGTAGTCCAGGAGAGGCCCGGGCTCAGGTGCAGCCTCCCAACGTCAGGGCCGGCAACAAGGGATGCCTCACAAAGCAGGCACCGCCCTACTACTGCTGCAGCGCGGCTCATCCAGGAGCCAGCATGCTGCTCTGCCTCAGGTCCCCCGATCCTGTAGGCACTCCTCAAAGTTCCAAGCACAAGCTGCGTGTCCATCGCCTCAAGGGTTGGGCCCCCCCACCAGTCTACTGTCGACAGTGACCAGCGGCCTACACACACTGGGGCCCCTTCACAGCACACACTGGGGCCCCTTCACAGCGCGGGCCAGCAGTCTGGGTGGGCCCACTCAGCACAGGCTGCCAGCCTTGATTGTGGGCCTCGCAGCCCTGTCAGCAAGGGGCACGCAACCTTCCTTCAGTCCCAATAAGACGTCACCTCCACATGGGGGGTCCCCTGAATGTGCGCTGCCGGTCCTCACAATGTCCCTCAGGGCCCCATGTGCAACTCTGGGCCAAAACAGTCCCAAGGCCCAAGATGGTGGGGTCCCAGGTGGCCGAGGCTGCAATCAGCAATGTCGCCCCGTGCAGCGGTGCCCAAGTTTCCAGAGGCCAGCTCACCCCTTCGTGGCTGGTTCAGGGGCTGGTGAAATGTGTCACGGGGAAAAAACTAGTAGAATGGGCAAGGATTGGCGCAGGATTTTTCAGGCTCCGGTGGGAGCACCGAAAGGAGCGTCTAGGTGCCATCTTGCTTCACCATGCCCCCCATGAGCAAGTTATACTTGGTGCCGTAAATGTCACATGGAGGAGATGTACTACGCTAAACCCCACAATTTTGCTTCCCATATCTGGAAATTAAGTTATTGAAGGTGAACTTGAGCATGACTGCCTTGATGTTAACGAACTAAGCAGCAAGCCAAGACCTGACATACTAGATAGGCCACTACCTGAATCAGATTAGGTGAAGATTGTTGATGGCGCCTGTTTACGAGACTATGATTGAAACCTAGGAGATGCCTATGCAGTCTGTACTGTCTCAGGTGTGGTCAAAGCCTCATGGCTTCAAGGAGTATTTTCAGCACAAGTGGCCGAATTGATTGCTCTTACTAGAGCATGCTGTGTTTCAATTTTCACTGACAGTCAGTATGGCTTTGGTGTCGTTAAAGACTTTGGTCAGTTATGGTCACAACGGGGATTTATGACCTCATCAGGGTCCCTGATAAGGAATGGCAAAATTATCCATATTCATTTGAAGGCTTTACAGTTACCTGCCCAGATTATGGCTGTGAAGTGTGTTGCACACCGCAAAGGAACAGATTACGTGACAGTAGGCAACAGATATCCAGACGAACCGGCAAGACACTGTGCATTGAATGCTTGCACCTTTAATGGGGAGTACCTCAATGAAAAATCGGATGCCACAAATTGCAATCTGTTGTTAACTGCAGTTGATACTTGGGAGGAAGTTAAGAGATTACAGGAAGAAGTGTCAAAAGCAGAACAGCAAGGATGGATTAGAAACAGATGAGGATGGCATTTGGGTTTTAGGAAATGGAAGACCTGTTTTGCCAGTTAGTTTGTTATCTCTAATAGCGAGACTTTATCATGGACCTGCACATGTAGGGAGAGATGCCATGGAATGCATGTTTAGGCAGACATGGTTTAATCCAAGGATCAGATTGATGCCTGAAGGTTTGTGTCACAGATGTGTTGTATTCCAGCAGCAGTATGTAGGCAGAACAGCAGTAACACTGAGTCACATAGGGAGATTAGGAGGTCCTTTCAACAGGATGCAATTAGACTTTATCGAGATGCATGTGTGCAATTGGCTGAGATATGACCTAGTGACTGTTTGCATTTTCTCGTGTTGGGTTAAAGCTTACTTGACCAGGAGAAATAATAGTTTCACAGTAGCTAAGTTGTTGTTGAGGGAGTTAATACCAAGGTTCGTTTCCTGACTTCTCTGGAGTCAGACTGAGGAACTCATTTTAATAATGAGGTCCTGTAGAGTTTGTGCGCAGTATTACAAGTCGAACAAAAGCTACATTGCAGTTACTGACCGGAGGCTTCAGAATTGTGGAGCAGGTCAATGGTATTTTTGAAATCCAGATTGGCTAAAGTGTGTACCTTGATATCCCTGAAATGGCCTGATGCTTTGCCTCTTGTGTTGAGCCTACGCAGTACTCTGGATAGGAGGACATTATTGTCTCCCCATGAAATCCTCATGGGTAGAGCTATGAGACTGCCAGCTGTGCCTGCCAGTGCGCTTGTGAACATTGCAGAAGGCACGATTCTTGATTACTGCAAAGGACTGGCTGATGTGGTGTGTTTTGTGACTCCCCAGGTTGGAGAGGCTACAGTCCCGCCTCAACAGGAGCAGTGCCAGTCCCGGCGACTGGGTTATGATGAGGAAGCACTAGCGCAATTCGTACTTGGAGCCTCGGTGGCGTGGCCCCTACCAGGTTATCTTAGTCACTACAACAGCTGTGAAGTGCGGAGGTCTCCCCAATTGGGTACATGCCACCCATACTCGCAGAGTCCCTTGTCCTTTTTTTTTTTTCTTCAAACATATGTTTATTGAATTTTTGCCAAATAGATCTCATTATATCAATCACATTCCGCTCAGCGCAGTGAGCACCAACATTACGATAGTACACAAATGGTAAAACAATATACATTGTCCAGAATGTGCCCAGCCCCGATTCTAGAAGACACGCTAGTGAGAGATACAGTGGCTCTTACTGCGGGGCTGTGGGCAGACTATCATGACACCAGCTTTTTTGGAGCATCAGAGTGAGGCACCTCAGCCTTTGTCTGAAAGGACATCTAGTCACATGTTATGTCTGAGGGAATCTAGTGTGGCAATATTTGAAGAATAAAAAACTAAATCTCCGAACCTAAAAACCCCCACCCCCCCTCCCAAAACTATGATGGCAGCAAGAATCTAAACTAAAATAGAAGCTGAAGGTAGTGGTAGTGTATTCAATATTGAAAGAGGTGTAATGCGCGGGTTGAAGTGGGACAGACAGCTGACGGGAGCCCCGGGAAAGGAAAGCTACCAATGGTCCCCACTTGAATTCAAAATTTTTATAGTTGTCTTGAAAGATATCAGCCATTCTTTCCATGCTAAGAAGCCGCCATAGCCGTGAGTGCCATAGGGAGATCGCCGGGGCCTCCCTTTGTTTCCAGGCGGCCGCTAAAGTCACCTTAGCCGCTCCTATACACAGCCACATGATGGCCTTATCCTCACGTGTCTGGTGTTCTAAAGCAGGGTCTCGAAGTCCCAAGAGGACCTCCGCCATAGTGGTTGGAATGGGGTATCCCAGAATATCTCTAATATGCGCTAGTATCTCAGCCCAAAATGGGCGTATCGTCGGGCAATCCCACCAAATGTGCTGAAAATCACCCAAGAGGCCGCAGCCTCTCCAGCAGCGGTCAGAGGTGTCGGGGAAAATCTTTTTAAGCCTGGAAGGGTGCAGGTACCAGTCCATCATGGTCTTTAGGTGGGCCTCACGGAGGTCTACGGAGTGATTAAATCTAAAAATGTCGGACCACAAGTGTGTCCAGTCTCGCTCTGGTATAGCGCGTTGCAGTATCCCCTCCCACATAGCCATGTAACGCGGGCGCGGTGAAGTGAGGGTAGTCAGTAAAAAGTTATAGATGAACGATATCACCCCCTTCATTGTGGTGGACTTGGAGAGGAAGGATTCAAATCTGGTAGGCGGACGGGTAGCTGCTTCTCGAACCTGTGGAGAGAGGGCCCAGTGAAGCAGCTGGGTGTGATGGTACCGTTCCGAGTCAGCCAAGTCATAGTCCCTTTTACAGTTATCAAAAGTTAAGGGGTCATAGTTGTGAAAGAGGTGTGTCAGGGCCAGACAGCCCCCCTCTCGCCAAGCGTCAAAGGGCCCCTCCTGCATGCCGGGGGGGAAAGCCGAATTAAAGTGTAGCAGTGTGAACGGAGAGGGAAAAGTGGTCCATCTATCGTCCCCCGCCACAGAATCCCACACTCGCAGGGTGGTTCGTGTGGGGGTGCTACAGTACACATTCTTGGGTCTGTCTCGCTTGGGGCGCCAAACCAGATCCCAAATCGTCCGTCCTGCAATACTACGGTCCATATGTAACCAATGTTTATCTGATGCAGGTTTGGACCATTCACTCAGCACCCTCAACTGTGCCGCTTTATAATATAAGTTGATGTCGGGGAGACCCACTCCTCCCTGCGATCGGGAGCGACGCAATAGCGAAAACAACAAGCGGGCTCGCCCCTTTTGCCATATGAACTGAAGGATCATGGATTTAATTCTGCGGAAGAAGTCCCGATCGAGTTCTATTGGCAATGCCTGGAACAGGTAGAGGAGCTTAGGTAGGAGAGTCATCTTAACAGCATGAATGCGGCCAAGCCAAGAAAGAAACAGAGGCTTCCACCTCCCGAGCTCGTCTTGAATGCGTGCGAGACTAGGGGGAAAGTTAGCAGCATACAATCCTTCGACCCTGGGTGTTAACTGTACTCCCAAGTATTGTATAGAAGAGGTCGCCCATCGCAATGGAGTGAGAGGTTGGAGCCTATGGACCTCTTCGATTGGGAGAGTAAGATTAAGAATATAGGACTTGTCCATGTTTATTTTAAGACCTGCCACCTTTTCAAAGCGTTCTAACTCCTTCTGTAGATGAGGGAGGGAGTGCTCGGGTTCCGTGAGCGACAAGAGGACATCGTCCGCGAAGAGAGCGACCTTATGGGAATCCCCACTAAAGGGAATGCCGTGTATGTCGGGGTTGGCTCTGATAGCTACAGCCAGTGGTTCGATACTCAGGGCAAAAAGGAGGGGTGAGAGGGGGCAACCCTGTCGTGTACCTCTAGAGTGTGAAAAAAAGGATGAAGGGATGCCATTGACCTGTACCCGAGAGCGAGGCTGCACGTGGTTTGCCCGAAGCATAGTGAGAAATTTAGAAGCAAACCCAAAGCTCATGAGGGTAGCAAACAGAAACGCCCAGTCCACCCGGTCAAAAGCCTTTTCGGCATCCAGTCCCACCAACACTGCAGGTATATGTCGTTTGTTAGCTTTTTCTATGAGATGTACTATGCGTCGAGTGTTATCGTGGGTTTGCCGGCCCTTAATAAACCCTGATTGGTCCGGGTGGATGAGGTCAGGCATAAGGTCATTCAACCTTTTAACCAGTATAGAGGAATAGAGTTTCGCGTCCAGGTTTAGTAGAGCGATGGGGCGGTACGAGGCGCACAGCTGCGGGCTCTTCCCAGGTTTTGGTATAACCGAGATCATCGCCTCAGAAAGAGACCCTGTCGTCTCCCCCTCCGCCGCCATTTTATTAAACAGGCGAGTGAGGTGCGGTATGATATCGGGGGCAAAGGTTTTATAAAAAAGAGCGGTGTAACCGTCTGGGCCCGGGGCCTTACGAGGCCTAAGTGCTTGTATGGCTGCGTTCACCTCCTCCGTCGTGATGGGAGCAGTAAGTGTTTCATTCCATTCCTGCGACACCTGTGGGAGTCCGAGCGTCCGTAGATACTCCCTCTGGGCTTCAGAATCTAACTGATCTCCGGAATATAGCGTCTTATAGAAAGAGCCAAATATTTCGGACTTTTCCTCATCTTTGTATGTGGTCTCCCCGTCGGTCTTCTGAATACCACCTATATATTCCCGTTCTCGTTTACCCTTGAGTTGCCTAGCCAGGTGCCTACCCACCTTGTTCCCTTGGGAGTAAGAGAGGCGTCGGAGCTTAAGAAGCGTGAACTCTGCCCGATTATTGTAAATGGCTCTAAGCTTGCCACTCAATGCCGTTAGTTTGCGAAGGTTATCTCGAGTGGGGTTTGCTTTATGTGTGTGCTCAACAGAAGTAACCTCAATCTCCAACGCCTCCCGTTCCCGAGCCCGCTGTGTGTTCAATGCTGAGTTGAGAGCAAAACATTTCCCTCGGATGACCGCTTTAAACGTGTCCCAGTTAATGTATTCTGAGGTATCTTCAGGCTTATTAAAGTAAAAAAACTCGGTGATGCTTTCCCTCAATTTAGTGCGTGAGTCTTTATCCCGTGTGAGAGATGGTGGGAAGTACCAGCGTGGAGTGGTGGAGACATTTCCGTGCCAGGCAACGCAAATGGAAAGGAGACTGTGGTCCGACACTGAAATAGGAAATATCTTAGCCGCCTGGAGTGCGCCCAACATGGATTGGCTTATAAAAATGTAATCTAATCTGGAGTATGTGTGGTGAACGTGGGAGTAAAAAGTGTAGTCACGGGACTGAGGGTGAAGTGTTCGCCAAGCATCTAGCATACCCAGATCGTGAAAATTTTGTTTTGTGGTAGGGGTAAAGGAGCCCATATCCGAGCGGAGGGCGTGAGTACTATCGAGATCCCTTTGCCATGTCAGATTAAAATCACCCAAGATCACTATCTGCCCTTCTCCGAAATCCATAATCCTCTCTGTTAACGTATTTAAAAATGCTGCTTGCCCAGCATTGGGAGCATAAAGTGCCACAAAAGTGCACAGTTTGCCCATCAAACGGCCTTTGACCATAAGCCAGCGTCCATCTTTGTCTGAGCGATGGTCCAGCTGTTGAAAGTTAGTGGTGGAATGGAACAGAAGGGCTACACCCCTATGTTATGTTAGGGCAGATGACTTATATATTAGGGGATATCGCTTATGACGGAGGCGTGAATCCTCTGCTCGGGCCAAGTGTGTCTCTTGGAGAGCCACTATATCAAGGTGATGATCTATAATATATTTCCACACTTTGTGGCGTTTCTGTGGGGAGTTAAGCCCCTTAACGTTCCAGGAACCTATAGTGATCGTCATGGATCTAAAGTAAAGGTGAACAATGCAGAGACCCCTTCTGCCGGTCCAGCCGGCTGTGTAACCTTGACCTCCCACAGTGTGTCTATCCCCCCTGAAAGCTTCCCTCCCATGGAGACTAAAACCAACCCATCATCCTCTCTAAAATAAAATGTAAAAGCTGCCACCATCACCCTCCCCTCCCCCAACCCTTAGAAACAACATAACAATCAATAACAACAAATGCGGCAAGAAGGCCGCTAACTGGTCCCTGAGCGTGGGCAACCTACCCAGCAGGGACTAGGGGGATCAGGAGTCCGAGGACCCCGTCCGCGCCGTCCGGAGTTGAATCACCAGAAATCTCTAAGGCGGTCCTGGTGAAGATGCATGCCATAGTCCTTTGTGGAGAACGAGAAAAGTCTCTGTGCGGAGCGGTTGAGGTGAACCACCGTTCTATATCCCCGGGGAATAGACCGGAGGCCAGTGGTCCCATCCCAGGTATGCGATAGTTCCAGGCCAACGGAATAAGTTGGGAATCGTTCCGTCGTAGTTCCATCGGCCCACTGTTCACATCAGACCGAATCATGTAGTACAGTTTGTCGGAACAAGATGCTGTGTGAGCGCACTATAGCAGTTCTTCCTCAAGGGGGCAAACGGCTGGGCAGAATCTATTTAGAGTTTAGGCGCTGGCCTCTTCATTTTCGTCCTCTCCGTGTGCCCATAAGCCAAGTCGTCGTCTGTACTAGCCCTCGCCGAGCCCCTCGGGGGTTATCATGATCGGAACCAGTCTCAGCCGCTGGGAGACCCAGAAGCTCCAGGCCCTCTCTTAGGTCAGTGATATGATGCTGTTTGTGATCGAACTCGAAGCTAAGTCCGAACGGGTAGGACCATCGGTATCGGACCTTGTCCTCTCGTAGTTTGGCGGTAATGGGTCGGAACATCTATCTCCGCGCCAGAGTTGCTGGTGCTAGATCTTGGTAGATCGTACATGACTGATTTTGGAAGGTGACTGTCCCCTTGGTCCTGGCCGCCAGGAGCACCGCCTCTTAACTTTATATGAATGGAACTTCGCCAGTACGTCGCGGGGGCGTCTCTTCTCGCCGGGTTGCAGGACTCCCACGCGATGGACCCTGTCTAGCTTTATTGAGAGGGTGTGTGGACCCAGCAGCTCCGTAAAGAGCCCCTCCAGGAAAGCCTCAAGGTCCGGCCCCTCCGCTCCCTCCGCCAGGTCCCTGACCCGTAGGTTCTCTCTCCGTGCCCTATTCTCGAGGTCCTCTGCCTTGAGCTGCGTCTGGAGGAGCTGGTCCTGGAGGGTGCGAACATCTTCCCGGAGTTCGGAGGAGAGTTTTTCCTGTTCTTGTTGATGTCCCTCCATGTCAAGCACTCTGGTGCCCACCGAGTCAACATCTTGTTGTAGGGAGGTCAATCTTCCTGTAAGGTCCGATCGTAGTTGCTCTATAGAGGTTGTGATGTTCTGAGAGAGTTCATTGCACAGCTCTGTCTTGAAATCTTTTAATGTAGACAGGAGATCCGCCTTCGTAAGAGCCATGTCCGCTGCCTCCTCGCCTCCGCACCGCGTCGGTCGTTTATCTGAGGGGCCAAAAAAGTCCGATACCTTGTTGGGTGTCTTAGTCGTCACTCTCTTAGGCGGCATGCGGGCTGGCCCGGGGGGACCCCCACCACTACGATGTCCGCGGCAGGAGACTGGGATTTCAGGCCTTGGGAGCCTCCATCCAACGTGTCGTCGGTAGACCCCCTTCACGAGCCATGGCAGCGGCAACCAGCAGGTGGCGCAACGCAGGTGGGGCCCCCCTCTGGCGCCCTAAGCGACCCGCAGCCTGGCCAGGCCTGCCAAATGGTAGTACTCTTTCCCCTGAAAGCTGGGCGGCAGGGGGTCCCCGGAGCATCTGACTGGGGAGAGCGTCACAATTAGCCGCTGCGTTCAAGCCTCGTTTCGTGTCTCACTTCCAAGTCGCATCCCTCGATCCGGCATGAGCGTCACTCCCGGGGGAGCAAGCACCGACGGGGATTCACATTGATCCCAGCATTCACATGTCCTCAGTTGGGTATCAGGCAGGGCGCAGATAAGCAGGAGGCGCCCACATCCGCTGAGGCAACGCTCGGCAGGGAGCTAGTCCCGGGACTCCAGGGACCCAAAACGATGCCCGTCTGTATGGCTCAAATGGGACGCCATCTTAAGGTCAGGCATTGCGGTATCTCGCCGGCATCGCTGCAGTCCGGGCGAGTTCTCCACAGGGTGCCCCCAGATCAGCGTACCGCACCCCTCACCGTGGTAGCGAGAGGGAGAGTCGAAGGCTGGAGCTCCCCACTTCGCCACAGCCCGGACCCCTCAGCCCTGTCGGGAAGCCGCCATTTTGGGCTGCATCTGCTGGATCTTCGTCACCTCTCACCGGGACCTCTCCCGCGGCGCCAGCAACGAGCAGAGGCTCCCGCTCTGTGCCTCACATTCTCCGCTCCGTCTGGGTGTAACCTACAGCTTAGGGAATGCGGTAGAACCGCTGCTGTCTGCTCCGGAGCGTTGCGCGGACCGGGAGCCGAAACGGGCTACGTCCGTTCGGCCATCTTGTCCGGCCACACCGTCCCTTGTCCTTTTGATGATATAACAGCACCTGTTCCTGATGTGCTGGTGGTTACAGTGAGACAAAGGAAGCAGGTTAGTCAAGCTGTTGGGGATCAGCAAGAAGCTGGGACAGCACCTATTTGACCTGAGGGGGGTCTGAGAGAGTCACTAGTTGAAGTGGTACAGAAGGGTCCCATCCTGTAGTATTGACTGCATCAGATTCAGACCCTGGAGAAGGGCCTAGTGCAGCAGTAACGCGATTTGTAGCTGGAGACCAATGGCCAAGGAGACAGGTGAGAGGGAGATGCAGTTTGTCTGAAGTGCATGTGCCACACACTATCCCAGAAGATACTGAAGCAAGTGGCCTAAGTGACAGTCATGAAGAAGGGCCAACAGTAATGAGAGCAAAGAGAGCTAGAGAACCCTCTCAGAGGTACTCTTCACCTGCATGGACATACCTAGCTGTCAATGAATGGGAGAGACCATTTTGCACCTTTTGCTATTACAATTCGCATTCAATTGAGCCTCCTTGAACTAAGCTTTGTGGCCGAACTCAGTTTTGAAAGAGCGTTGCCACTAAACAGACTAAATCAATTTTTCCTGGAAGTTATTATTAGTGAGTTTGAACTGAGCATTTATTAGAGAAAGAACATAATAGATTTTGCCCAAAATACTAAGAGAACTGTCTAACGTCAGAGAACTTAAGGAGCCAAACCCTAATACTAGTAGACATAGACGCTTATGTGTAGCAGTATTTGTCGTTGGGACATTAGTACTAATGGTTTTACTTGCAATGTTGAGTTTACCCCATCCTTCACAAGTAGAGGAGCTTAGGTCTACAAGTGCCCCATATACACCACTTCCCACTGACAATAATTTATCTGCAATACATGAGAAGGATTTACATGTAGGTGCATCTAGAGGAGATTATTTATTGAATGTTTTTTCAAAATTTCTCTATGAATATGTTGATCAAGTTAGGGTAATGGGGTGGTGTATGCCAACTTCCAACTGGCCACTGATTGGACATGGGGGTTGGTCATGCTGCCCATGGGAAGGGGTGGGTTAAAGAGGGGTTATGGTTTTTATTGTTTCGAAAAATTGGGAAAGCTTGTTCTGCTCTTGTGCATTTGGGTCCTGTACGATGGTCATGTGATGTCCTGGTGTGGACTATTTGGCTGCGAGATTACACTGATTGAGACACTGGGACGGTTTGGTAAATACTCTGAATTACTGCTCACGTAACTGAACTCTTGATCTGGAATGTTAGAGGAACAGTTCAATTCGAGAAACGTGGATGAGTATATGCTTATACGAAGCCATATCAGGTGTTGATCGCGTTCCTCCAGGAGATGCATGTGTGGGGTGACTCTATTCCCTATCTGTGGAAGCGCTGTAGGAGACAAATTTATGCTACTTCATACTCCAGGTACGCCCGAGGTGTGCTTATATGGGTTGCCCCGGAGTCCCGTTCTGCCATGGGGGTCATGTCATTGACCCAGAGAGCCGATACATAATCTTACATGGGACCCTGGATAGCTGAGAAGCATACTTTATGAATGTGTATGCGCCAAATACTGAGATGCCAGACTTTTATGCCGAAGTTACCATGGCTGCCTAGCCATACCTCAGTACAGATTTTGTGATGGTGGGAGACTGTAACTGTGTCCTGGATGGTGCCCTAGACCGGGAGCCACCCAGGGATCACACCTGATCAGGGCACTCCAAGATATGATTCAAGGTTTACACGTTCGTGATGTCTGGAGTGATAGACACCCAATGGAGAAAGTGTGTTCATGTTATTCTCCCATGGCGGGGACTCACAGTCGATAGACTCCTGTTTGGTCTCCACTGAGATGGCGCAAAACGTATCAGAGGTCCCCTACATGGCCTGCTATCTGTCAGACCTCTCCCTGGTCCTGCTGAGATTCGGCAGGTAGCTCAGACGGCCAGTGATACCACTGTGGCGTCTACTTATGGAGGCACTAATAGACCCGTTTGCAGTGATGGTCAGTGAGTCACTGACATATTATTTTGCTGAGAACTAGGGCTCTGCAAGCAGCAGGGCCCTACATTGGGAAACAATGAAGACAGTTCTACGTGTGGTTTGTATTAAAATGACCTACCGGGTTCAATGCCAATTAGAATGGGACATCAGTACACACAAAAGAAAGCTGTGGGAACTTGAGGCAATGCTTCCTGCACAGCTGGACAAATTGACTACCTGGCAAGAGGCCCATAGAGTATTGCTGGAGGATTGGCGCAGGCTTGAGAAACACACCTACAAAGCATGTCGCCAGAAACTACATGCAGAGGATGATAAGACGGGAGCAATGTTGGCCGGGTTTGTCCATTCGGAGTACGCTAGGACCCCTACCCTGACTTTATGCAACAACACGGGGACTCTGGTCTGTACACAGGGGGCCATTAACTGTGTATTTTATGCCCATCTACGTAATACTTATGGTAAACAGTTGAAAGCCGTAACGAGAGACTCGAGGAATATCTGGCAGTCTCGACTCAGAGGCTCATAGGTTTTGTTCAAACCGATCACCCGTGAAGAGATTCTCACAGCAGTCCGTGGTCTTAAGACCGCAAAAACCCTGGGCAGCAATGGTCTACCTGCGGAGTCCTATCGTAGAAACGCTGACACCATAGCCGACAGACTTCTGGAAGTATACGAGGAGGCCCTTCAAAATGGCAGTCTTCCAGCCACAATGTGTGAAGCATTAATTGTAATAGTGTCAAAACTGGGCGCAGACTTGATGGTCACTTCGGCATATAGGCTGATATTTCTCCTAAACATAGACATGAAACTTATTAGCAGCTGTTAGACCTGGCATCTTTTGGCGTATTTCCTCTGACTTTTTGCTTCTGAACTCCTGGTTTTGGTGGTACTCTGGATACTGTTTTTGCTGGTTTAGTGTTTCTGCGCACTTTAATACTGCTGATCAGAACTAAAGTGCAAGTGCTCCTACTGGAAATTGTGTTGATGGATGGGTCTTTCCCTGATTGGGATATTTGAATTACTAGTAAGTCCCTAGTACAGTGCACTGTGTGTGCCCAGGGCCTGTAAATCAAATGCTACTAGTGGGCTTGCAGCACTGGTTGTGCCACCCACACAAGTAGCCTTTCAAAGGTGATCTAGACCTGCCACTGCAGTGTCTGCACGCAGTTTTCACTGCCATGTCAAGCTGGCAAATGCACCCACTTGCCAGGCCCAAACCTACCCTTTTCTTACATGTAAGGCGCCCCTCAGGTAGGCTCAAGGTACCCCTCTGGGCAGGGTGCAGTGTATGTGAAAGGTAGGACATGTACTGGTGTGTGTGACATGTCCTGATAGTGAAATACTGCCAATTTCGTTTTCACTATTGAAAGGCTATCTCTCCCATAGGCTATCATGGAACTTGCTTTGTAACATCTTACAAGCATACATTTCCATTGGAACAAGATGGAGAAGTGGAGTTTATGCTTCCTGAACTCAGAATTTAAAGATACATTTTTCTGTAAAGATGATTTTTCTGTTGTGTCTTACCTCATATTATTCACCTGGTTGCTTGCACCTGGGATTGGGTGGTTCAGAGAGTAATTCGACATGCACCGTATTCCCCAGACATGCCATTGTGGGCCGTGGAACCCTTTCTAAAAATCGCTGGTTCCATGTCAGTGCAGAGTGGAAAGACCGGGGCTGTAACACTATGGGAGACCTATACCTGGGGGGATGAGGGGTGTTTATCAAATGAGACGACGCCATAGAATTCTTCTCACTGGGCATAGGACAATATCTCCAGTATGCTAAAATCTCAACCACAGCACGAGAATTGTGGCCCACCTTCGCTGATGCACCGTCATGCTCCAACACCCTGATAACACTGATAGACATGGCCCAAGGCCGCAGATTGATTTCCCATATTTATAGGGCGCTGCACGATGATCTCCTGGCACCAACATTCCACATTCAGGCCAGATGGGAGGA
Source organism: Calotriton arnoldi (assembly GCA_963921515.1). Taxonomy (NCBI): domain Eukaryota; kingdom Metazoa; phylum Chordata; class Amphibia; order Caudata; family Salamandridae; genus Calotriton; species Calotriton arnoldi. The sequence continues at coordinate 443,945 of CAWUFW010000350.1, read as the reverse complement.
GATACTGGAGGAACCCCTGACAGCCAGGAAGTGGGTAAGGGTCCATGAGGGAGTACGGATGGTCATCTTCAACGCCCAGTTCAAGCTGCTACAATGCAATTATGTTCACCAGACCTACCTTACTCCGAAAGCTTTACATGCCATATACACCACCCGATTGAATAGTTGCACATGCTACGGGGCCCTGACAGCAGACTTTATACACTTCGGGGCAGATTTATGACGACTGGCGCATCCCTGCAAATCAGCAGGGATGCGCCAGGTAAGATGCGTCACACAAGTTTACCCTTGCGCCACCACAGATGCGGCGCATTTACAATGCGGCGCATCGTGGCGCAAGGATAAACAGATGCGTGACGCATCTCCCGTCGGAAGGGTGGCGCATTGCTGGAGTCGTGTCGCAAGCGCGACGCAACTCAAGCAATGCTCGTGGCCTGCCCATACATAACGTGGTGCATCACGCCTTACGCCTGCTTCAAGCAAGCGCAAGGTTTTGACGCAGCGGCGTCGGAAAAGTGACTGAGTTGAATCTTGTAGATTTCACTCAGGCACTTTTCCGAGGCTTTACTGCGCCGGAACGCCCCCCCCTGCGCCGGAACGCCCACATGAAACCTGACACAGGTTTCATGTGGCGCAGGGATTTACAACGTGACGCATCTCCCTAGATGCGTCACGTTGTAAATAGGGCGCAACGTGGCGCATGGTTTACGCCGCCGCTGCGTCACAGAAGTAACGCAACGGCGGCGCAAAAGTGGCGCAAGGGGCTCGTAAATCTGCCCCCTGGTGTTGACCTGCCCGTCTCTGACCCTTTATTGACAAGAAGTACTGCAGAACCTTAATAGGGCCACTGGGTCGACTGTGCACCTAGAGATGTAACAGGTGCTATTAGGCTCCTTCCCTCGCCCACTAATAAAAAATGCAGTAGGAAGTTTGTCCTTCTGGGCTTGTTGTTAGCAAACTGACGTATAACAAATAAATGGCTTAGTGCAACATCTCCTACATATATGGACTGGCTCTGAGATGTCTCTGAGTGGGCGACTGCGGAGGAAGTGCGAATGAGACATATCCGTAGTGTTGACAAGCTGGATGATGATTTGAGAGCCTGGTCCGCCATGTTATCGGATTTGAGGGAGCCACGAAAAGTGGCCCCCTCTGGGAACACTGTGACGTGATGTGCCCACCATGCCTTTGGGCAGGAGAAGAGTTGGGAGAGCCCTGTGTTCACAGATGGGTACACCATGGGCTTACAATAAGGTGACAGGGTGAGAACACCTGGACCACAAATGGAATGTGGGAGGTTCCCAAGAGGGCCCCTCTTCATTTGCTGGCCACTATATTGACAACATACAATACTCAGAGACATGCTCCCTAGTGAAATGCATTTTAGTGGAGGTCACAAAAAAAGAGTACATATAAAAGGTGATAACACATTTTACTTAAAATATAAATCATTTGCTAGAAGTACCATACTAACTTTAGGAATGGTGATGTATTCCAAGGTCATTTAACCCTGTGAAAAATGAAGATTCTCTGCTGGGATTTGACAAACCATGTTGAGAGGAAACTATTTTCTCTCATGATTTTCTCATAGAGGTTATGAAAGCTTCTACAGAAACTAAAATGAGAGCATATTTTCTGTAAATTCCCACTATCTTCCTCAGCCATGTGAGAATAAAGTCTGACATACTGAGTAAAACATGTACCTACAACAGCAGCAGCAGCCTGTCAGTTGATTCCCAAGTGTTCTATTGTAGCCTCCCTTAGTGTTCTAATGAACAACTAGAGCGCTAACATTTTGTATTTGACAAAAGTGTGGCACTCCTGAAACTATCTTGATTGCATGAAAGCTGTAAAACTCCAAATAATACCTATACAAATTAATAAAATGTGGAGGTTTGTTTTGCCAGCGGCACTATGGTTCTGAGGTTATGGTATGGTAGTAGCGTATAAAGGACTCCACCCCAAGAGATGTGTTAGGAGTGCATTATAATCAAGTGTGGTCTGCGCTCGCGTATATTCTGTGTGACTAATGTTGAAAATGACAGTGGGGTAATTTTATATTGCAATATCCTCTCAAGCTAATGAAGCACATGCATGTTTAGAGATGTAATCTATAGAAATGTCGTGCTTACCTATTAATGATTCATGAGAAATGTTTGCTAATGTGTTCACGAATAATTGGTACAATGAGATGTTTACTAAAGAATAATCATGTTACTACTGTATTGATTACTAAAATATATGTTGAAAAATGCGATTTTTTTGTGGGTAGCGAAGTGCACATAATGTAAACCGTGCACATGTTAACTTAGCCTAACTTGTGGGCCTGCGATGTATTTGGATTTAAGCTGACATTTCAGTTTAACATTTAAATTCATATTTTATTCTTGCAGTAGAAATGTTGCATGTATTTTGTATTCCCACTGCAGGTGGACAAGACTTCGTTAATGAAAAAAAAGGGTTCTTAGTAGATAGTGAGATGTGTGAAGCGGCAACCGGTACGAAGGAAATGCGATAACAAGATGGGAGGAGAGTTCTCATGGGAGGAGACGAGACCAAGGACAGCTGAAGTAACGATCTATGGTAATGGAAAGGTGGTAAAAAGAAGCCAATGTGTGCTGGCAGAACGGAAATTTACTAAGTACAGTTTGTGGTACGTCCTTTTGATGTAACTGATGTTATGATGCAACATAGTGAGGAGTAGTTAGCATTCTGACTTAGGATACCTTGAGGGTCAGACCTCTGCTTTGGCTAGTGTGGCTTTACGCTACTTGACCCATGTTAGAGTTTCTTTTACGGAGGACTCTGACAGCTGACATCTTTCAAATTTCACCTTACCTTAAACCTCTGCTTTAGTTTAGGGTTGTCACTTAAGGATAGTGTAGGGACAGAAAGAGGATCTATGCTACTTTTCGATGAAAAATTGATGCAATTTAACACAACATTTTGTTTCCTTATTACTTATATAGCAATAATCTAGTTAGTTGTTTTCTTTTTATTATATAGGTTCAATCGTTTCAGAAGGTTTGGCTTTCTGTTGTTTGTATTGTATTTCTATACAATAATGCTTAGATTAGTTTATATTAATCTGTTTCTGAGTCTGAATTTGGAATAAACTTGCTAACTTGAGACTTCATGTTGAACTGAGTTATTTTGTAACCAAATTGGCTGCACTGTATTTGGAGATTGAAAAGAAGGTGTTTCCCGTTACATCTCATGACACACAAAAAAGATCGCCGCCTAAGTGTTACTGTGTAAGTGTAAGTATGTAGGAAGGAAAATTAAGACACATTTTGTATGGGTTCTCAAATATCTTCCTAATCCATTTCAGATAAACATTCTGACAAGCAGACTGAACTATGTACTCTCAAAACCAGCAGAAGCCTGCCAGTTATCTGATCAACTTTTATCACAGTGATTTGATAAGCACCTGGAGTGCTAACATTCTTGGGCAGATTTACAAGCCCCTTGCGTCATTTTTGCACTGCCTTTGCGTCACTTTTTGTGACGCTGCAGCATAAAAATGCTGGCCATATACAACCTGACGCATCTAGGGAGATGCGTCACATTGTAAAGCCCTGCATCACATTATACCTGCGTCAGGTATAATGTATGCAGGTGGGCGTTCCCACGCAGGAAAGCCTCTTAAAAGTGATGCAGTGAATTGTACAAGATTTCACTGCGCCACTTCTAGGATGCCAGGAGTGACACAGCACAATGAGGATAGGCCTCAACATGCATTGCTGGAGTTGCGTCGTGCTTGCGACACCACTCCAGCAATGCATGACTTTTGCGCCAACAGATGCATCAGAATTTCTGACGCATCTGTCAATCCTTGCGCCATGGTGTGCCGTATTGTAAATACAGCGCATCCATGGTGGCGCAAGGGTTTCTCAGGGTGGCGCAGGGAAAGTGAGGCATCTCTACAGATGCGTCACTTTCTTGTAAATCTGCCCCTCTGTATTTATGACAAAAGTGGGGCACACCAGGATACCATCTTGATGGACTCAAAGCTGTAAAACTGAAAGCATTTCCTACAGAGGATACTGTAGTAAATAAAGTATTGAAGGAGTCTGATAACCAAACAAATTCCTAAGAATGAGGCTGAGAAAAAAAGAGCACAAATGTAGCCCAACTAGTACCCAAATACAGTCCAATTATAGAGGTGTGCGAAATGATTAACTTAATTGGTGAGGGTGTTGGCCAATGGCCGACACCTGCACACCCTCCCCAGTGCGGGTGTCGGCATTGGCCAACACTGGGGAGGGATCCAGTGGATCCTTTTGTGCTCGCTCTGAAGGATTCTGTTTTGTTAAAAAAGGGCTGGGGCAAAGCGGAACTGCTTCCGCATTTCCCCCCCACCACCCTCCCACCTATCTGCTAGGTCAGAGCGTCATGAGGCGCGCTGACGCCACAGTTTCCCCACCTGAGCAGCAGAAGAAGCAGGTGAGGGCTCTCTCCCACTCCAGTTGGGAAAAAAGCAAAATAAAGGCATCCCCAGTTTCCGAGAGGCCTCGTTTGAAAGAGGAGCTTTTTCCCTTTCAAACAAGGCCTTCCTTTAACAGTTTCCTGATTGTGAATTGCAGTCGTGCCGTGACCACTGTCAGGAAACCACTAGATCACCAGTGAATTTTGTTTGAGAGGGGTTGGCCCTCGTGGTAACAGGCCAATCCCCCTCTTCCCGCCAGGTCACATATTAAGAATATTAAAGAATTGTGCTGTTTTCCCCAGGGGAATGGAGATTATTTTATTTCTTTTTTAAATAGGAAATTGACAGGGTGTTGGTACATCTTGTTTACGGTCTGACCCCCTTGGGCCTCAACAATCGTTTTAAATGTGTGGTTCCCTAAGGGAATCACACATTTAAAAATAAAAAGTAGGTATGGGGTCGACCTTCATCACATGGGTTGACCTCCTTTGAGGGGCCAGTATATATTTTTTTTAAATGTAAGTTTTCCCCTCGGGGCAGATAGTGCCTCCCCAGGATAAAACACATATTTCTAAAAGAAATACACATATTGCATATGCCACATGAGTCTACCATCTGCAGATTGTGCAGGAGATGCTAGATTTATGTGGCATATGCAGTATAAATATGTTTGCATGCAGTGAAAGGGACTGCACAAAGGTTGACTGGTCGTCTTTCAGTTGCTTATTACTGCATTTGATTGCTAAACTGGTACTAATTAGGTGAAATGTTTGGCCAAACAGTATTACCATGTCTACAAGTTTACAAATCAAAAAAATAATGAAGTAATATTATAAAAAATGTGCTACATTATGTCGCATAATTTAGTCAACCCTGTCTCATAATTGGTGCCTTTATGCATAATTCCAGTGACCTTGGTAATAGCAATGTGAGATTTCACAAGGAGCGCGCCTGCAGGGGCTACTATGTGAATGCTTGCTTCCTGAGATCAAAGGTAGATTTGTAGCTTTGAGAAATGACTTTTATACTGGCAATGGCCCAGCATATCTCCCAACAATAAAGTTTTGCATAAGCCATGACAAAAGTATGTTGTGTAATTGGGTATGTGACAAGTTGAAGTAGTACTTTTCTTTTTTTAGTCTTTTTTTTAGTACCTTTGGAGAACCAGCAGATACAGACTGTTGCACACATCTCACAGACGCACACACCCACTGACTGATTTAACAATATTTCTGCCTTTTACGTAGGACAGAGTTTTATTAGAAAGGTTTTAGCCAGTCAGCAGAGATGGCGTCTTGGTGCATGACTGCTGCCCAGGCCCTAACTCAGGTTATGGAGGACAGCTCTGAAGAAGGAACAGAGACTGAAACAGCATCTAAGGGGGAGGAAAATGGAGCAGAATCTGGAAGTGATTTTTCAGCCAACGGAGTTTCACCCAATGACTCATCTTCCAGAAATTCTGAGGAACATGATGATGGCAGTCCTGCTGTCCCTTCTCAAGCACAGTCTATGCAGCGGTCGACCATGGCAGGTTAGACAAACTCAGAGAGCAGACATGTGTGTTGGCAAGCACAGACGAAGTGCTCTCTTGGCAGACCCAGCAGTTTCTGGCTGGCTGGGATGCATGGAAGCCAGGCAGAATCCACTGCCATAGATAGGATGAGTACGATACACTTGTCTGATAACCTGTAATCACCCTTGCATAGATTGGCACAGAGCAGTCAGGCTTATCCTCGGGGTCAAAGTGTAAAGTATTGGCACAACCCCCACCCTTGCAACACACTGTGTACGCTACAAAATACTCCACACCGTATGTATAAAACACTCGTCTTTGTAATACACACACATTGAACTCAAAACGGCATACTCATTGGATATATACTTTATAGTTGAACTCTTCCATTAGCAGCAGAATGGCATGAACAAATATGTACTAGTCATAGGTATTCACTTGCCCCGTTACCCCCTCAGCCTCATAAGCAACATAAGCCCATGTGCGTACTTACCCGAGGTATTCACGATCCAAGCAACCCTTCCCACATCAAAAGCGATAGAAACATATATGCAGGCTGTTCAGAGGTATTCCACTTTCAGGCTTACACATTAGCATAAAACACAACATTCCCAATATCGCATACCCTGTACAGTTGTAATGGTCAAGAAATAACAGGTTTTGACTACACCTCGTCACTCAAACTATACCAGCCAATGATACACTTATGTGTTCTCGTCCATCCAGATTAGGTCCTCAGGCAACTTCACAAACGCAGGGTCAATATCCCACCATAGGCAAAAGACTGTGACACTGAAAGCTGGTGCACTTACAATTTGGAGAATTGTTCCTCCCTCTGGCAAAGGTGCGAGCTGCAGTTGCTCCAGGCCAGCTGTGGGTGCACACAAGGCACAACGAGACACATTGGGTCCAGTCACGATATTCTCAACAACATAGTACCTTGTAGCGTGGGTCCGCGAAGAGGGAGCCGGATACCTCGAACTGTGGCCGCGATGTCAGGCACTGTTGTCCTCCTGATCTGGAGGTCTGAGACAGTCTAGGCTGCCAGCTCGGGTCCTGCGGACTTGGCAAACTACCCCCAAGACCCCTCAGTCACCACACATTATGGAGTGCATGCTAGAACATGTTTCCAGTAAGCTCATGTTCCTCGGATTCCACAAACGTCCCCCGCACTCCTCACGCTACAGCACCCCAGGTAGGCTGCTGATCTTTATGAGCACACTCCTTGGCACAGTGTGATTACTGTACACGTCGGTATGGTCCTTGTCCCAGTCGGCGATCACTTCCACCCATTTCTTCCGCGCTCTGCGCGGTCCTTACGATCTCGTGGAAACCGGGAGATCCTTTCTTTCCCTGAGATCTCGTGGACAGGAGCCCAGCCATCTGGCCCTTGGAGAGTGCTTATGGACCCGTGCCATGACAGTTAGCAATTAGCTGCAACATCCAGGCAAAATCCATCATGTGATAGTCCCCTTCCTAGTGCATTTCAAGCCCCAGGACACCATAAATCTGCGTATAATCCAGTTGCAGTCCCTCCTGCCCCAATAGATCCTCTTTTCAATGTCCAAACGTCGATCCAGTGTAATATGGTTCCAGTCCCACAAGCGTCTCTAACTCCTGAGGGCAGAGCCCCAGTAGTTTACCCAGAATGACCTTTGAAGATGAGATCATTTCAAAGGTCCACCTTTGAAATGCACGGGCCCTCTCTAAATTTTGACCTGTCGCCATCCTACCCTGGGGGGCTTGATCCATTTATTTATTTATTTTGAAAGTTTTATATAGCGCGAACGTGACCACAGAGGGTATCAGAGCGCTTTACAGATTATGCAGTAGGACGAGTACATGGAAACACAAATAATCAACATATCAACAGGTACATATATTTAGAATGTCCAACATTCTTAAGAACCTAGCATCTAGGGCACAGAGCAGTGTCCAATGGTCCAGGAGTCAAGTGGGGAAGGAAGACTGAGGCAGATATTTCTTCATCAAGAGCTCTTTAACTTCTGATTTGAACAGGGCAGAGGAAGGGATCACCCTGACTTCGGGGGGAAGAGAGTTCCAGATCCTTGGCACCAAACCTGAAAATGATCGATTATAGGTCTTTTTTTTCTTGAATTTTTGTGGTTTGAGTAATAGGGTGCTGGCACTTCTAGAGGCTCTTGAACCACATGAGAGCTCCAGTTTCTGAGCGAGGTACATCGGGGTCTTGAGGTGGATGGCTTTGTGTGTCATGCATGCAATTTTCAGCTGTTTCCGAGCTTCATAGGGGAGCCATTTCAGAGCTAGCAGGTCCGGAGAGATGTGGTTGAATTTTTGTGCCCGTAACGAGCCTGGCCGCAGCATTGAAGGTTACCCTAAGGGGAGCCGTTATCACTCTGGGCAGGCCACACAGCGTAGCACTGCCATAGTCCAGCTTTGCGATCACCAATGCTTGCACTGCAACCTTTAAGTCATGAGCAGGGAGATAAGGTTTGAGCTTCCTAAGGATGCTGAGTTGGAAGTTCGCTCCTTTGGTGAGGGAACTGATGTGTTTTTGCATGTTCAAACTCTTGTCTAGTATGATACCAAGCGAGGATGCCGAGTCAACGAGGTGAGGTCTGCAGTGAAGAGCCGTAAGCTGATTCAACCATTGTTCAATGTCCGGTGATTGCTTATGGGGTGAGATAAGGAGGAATTCTGTTTTTAGAGCATTTAGTTTCAGGTGGTTACGTGTCAGCCAGCTTTGTGTTTCCAGTAGGACTGAGTTGAGGGACTGAATGTCCTCAGGGGAGGCGATCTTCAGGTATAGTTGAGTATCATCCGCATACATGTGATAGTGAATGCTGGATGATTTGAGCATTTCTGTTAGAGGCTCCATGAACAGGTTAAAGAGCGTGGAAGAGAGTGCTGAACCTTGGGGAATCCCCAGCGAAACCGGTGCAGGATGGGACAGGGATTGGTTCACCTTGAAGCGTTGGGATCTATTCAGGAGGAATGAGGAGAACCAATTAAGCACAGGCCCTGCCAACCCCATCCTGTGTTCCAGGAGGTCAGTTAGAGTATCATGTTTGACAGTGTCAAATGCTGACGGAAGGTCAAGAAGGATCAGTAGGCACGACTCATTGTGGTCCAACATTCTTAACGCGTCATCGACAATGTGCGTTAGGGCCGACTCTGTGCTATGGCCCGAGCGGAAACCATATTGGCAATGGTCCAGGAGTTGGAAATGGTCGATATGGTTGCAGAGTTGGGCAAGCACACATTTCTCCAGGAGCTTTGCTAAGGTGGGGATGTTGGAGATTGGGCGGAAGTTATGAAGGTCTGAGGGATCCGGAGTAGGTTTCTTTAAAATCGGAGTGACTTGACCCATTTTTAGGCAATCTGGAATAACACCTTGCCGCAGTGATGCATTGACTATCGTAGTCCACAATGTTAGTAGGGAGGATCTAACATCCGGGAAAAGGATCGATGGCAACGGGTCATTGTAGTGGTTGGAAGGTTTCAGAGTCGACAGCGTTTTGCGTATAGTGCATTCATCCAAGGTTTGGAAGAGTCTCCAGGAGGCGTTATTTTTGGGGAGGTGTGGTAACGCCGGGACCATGCACTCGCTACTAGGTGGGCATAGGGGGGTTGGTGGGCTGATCGACAGGTGGTTACAGGCCGATCGTAGTTCTGTTTAAATCTTACTGGTCTTATCTATGAAGAAATTTGCTAATTCTTCGCAATTGGGCAATGTCCCTTGACCCAGTGATGCAGAGTTTGGATGACTATTGGCTTGGGACTTGATGAGTTCGAACAGTTTTTTAGGACAGTTTTTTGCTTGGTCTAACTGAGTTCTGAAAAAGGTGGCCTTCGAGCATCTGATGCGTTTATTATAGGAGCTTCTCAGGGATCTTAGGCGGTACAGATGCTCAAGGGATGGATTGGACCGCCACAGCCTTTCAGCAAGTCTTAGGTTTCTTCTTTCTGAATTAAGACTATCGGTAAACCATGGTTTGGAGAGTTTGGAGGGGATTCTTTTGAGCTGTAGTGGGGTGACCGAGTCTAGTACATTCAGCATTGCGTGGTTATAATGGGCCGTAAGTTCGTGGACATCCGACATGTTCGGTGGTGAGGGCAGGATGTTATCACAGAGAGCAGTCAGATCATGCGGGTTGACATTCCGTAGGCATCTTTTCAACTGTTTTGGGTTCTTGGGCTGGGCTTTACTTGTTCTTACCAAATCCAAGATACGGAAGGTGATGCAATAGTGATCTGTCCAATCACACGGCAGGATAGAATCGAGGAGGAGGGAGTTGGGCTTACCAATGACAAGATCTAAGGTAGCTCCTTTGATATGCGTGGGGCTGTCACAGATTTGAATTAGGTTAAGGTCAAGAAGGAAGTATTTAAGGCTATTGACCACCCCATCATTTACATCATTCCAATGGAGGTTGAAGTCTCCCAGGAAGATTTGGGAGCCGTGGAAGTCTACGTTAGCTGAAATAATGTCCATGATCTGTTCTGTGAAGGGAAGGTTGTCGCGAGGGGGGTGGTAAAATGTGTGCAGTTTGCAGGAGTGATTGTTGCCCCCAGTCACTTCAATGCATAGGTATTCACAGGACGGCAGAAGGTCAGTCTGAAGTACCATCACTGTAAGATTGCTCCGATGTAAGCATGCAATGCCTCCACCTTGCCCTAAGGATCTGTCCAACCTAATGATATCATAGTTGGGAGGTATTAAGAGGTCCAGGATGGGGGCAGCTGAGTCATTAAGCCAGGTTTCCGTCAGCATTTCAAGGTCAAGATCCTGCACCAGGGTGAGATCTGCAATGTCCGCAGCATGTTTCGCTGCCGATCTACAATTTAGGAGCACACATTTGAGACTAGTGATGGCGTCTGTTGGAGCGGGAAGCGTGATGGTGACTCGCGTGAGGTTGTTCTCATTTAGGGCTCTGGTGTTAGGCCTAGGTTCCCTGAAGGGATCCGTGGTGATGGATTCAATTTGTTGCAAATTTGCTATGGAGGGTGGGTGAGCTGAAACATAAGAATGTAGGAGAGCGAGAATATCTGTATCGGACAGGGGGACTTTGCATCTGGAGGGGCGCGCCGGGTCATTAGGGAGCGGAGCGCAGGCCCACCTATGAGGTATGTGGGAGACATGAGACGGTGACCTCTGTGCGTCAAGGGGGGAGGGGAGCCCAGAACGCCCATGATCAGGGAGCGAGCAGCGATGCTGATTTTTCGTGGTGGGGCCGCTAGGACTGGGGTTTGCAAACAAGGCCTTAGTGATATGTAATATACTGCGGACCTCTGTCTTAAGTTGTTGTAGGCAGAGTACTATCTCGTTAAGGCGGCCTTCCAGTGAGGTGTGCGGAAGGGATTGGGAGGCACGGTCCCCGGGATCCTGGAGCAGGAGAGAGCTAGTGAAGTCGGGGAAAGGTAGGGCAGGTGGGGACTGCATGTGTCCAGCGGGAAGAGATTCTGGACACTGGAGCTGCCCGCTCAGAATGGATAGGCTAGGGGAAGAGCTAGTGAGGTCAGGGGAAAGAAGGGCGGTAGGAAACTGGATGCGCCCAGCGGGAAAAGTTTCTGGGCAGTGGAGCAGCACGCTCGGAATGGGTATGGAAGGGGAGGAGCTAGTGAGGTCGGGGAAGGTAGGGCAGTGGGCGCCGGAATGTGCCCCGAGGGGAGGGATTCAGGGAAGTGGCACTGCAAGCTCTGGAGGATGGGTAGGATAGGAGAGGAGGGGAATGATGGATAAAGATCAGTGGAGGCCGATGGGAGCCTGGTGGGAGTGTGAATTGGGCTGGAGGAAGGCGACTTGGGAAGAATAGGGGCGGTGTTGTACGCAATGGGGCTAGGCGGGTTAGGACTAGCTAACCATACGGGGGGAGCGGGAGGGTTCGCGAGATGGCTGTACTGGCGCAGCTCATACAGTGCGGGCATTGCAAGGGAGTTGTTATTAGGAGTTAGGGTAGGAAGTGGGGGGTCCAACGAGGCAGATGTGGGATCAGCGGGAGGTGGTGTTGAGGTAGGGGATAGAGTCTGTGAGTGCTGGGGGACCGCTGGGGGTCCCGCCCTTGCGCGGTGTGCGGGATTGCCGCTCGCCACTGTATTTAAGATGTGGGGAAGAATGTGTCAAATCGCATTAGATTGTGGTCGGAGGCTTGTATAAGAATGATTCCATTTTTGTAGAGGGAGATGGTGGCTTCAGCTCTGTAATCCGCGGAGGGCACCACAATCAATCTCAGACCATGTGGCGTTTTCAGGGAAGTGGAGATCTTGAGCAGAGAGTGGATGGCCTTCCGCCATTGAGCATGACGATTAGTGTGATCCATATCTTCAATGGGGCCAAGACCCTGTCTCTTGCAATGCAGGTGCCAATTCCATCCCCTCTTAGCTGTCCCAGGACGGCCCCTCAGAGTCAGATGTCTGCAGTTTCCCTTGAGCGACTAGTTTATGGCTGTCTTATCAGAAATCCAATGATGTGGCCGTCCCCTCAGCACCCAGAAGTGGACTGAAGACAGTCCGACAGGCACACAAAGCCATGAGCACAAAAATGGCCACTATCCAGGGGCGGTTCCTCTATGAGGGCGTTGGGGGCGGAGCCCCGCTAGTCTTGGAGGAAGGAGAAGAAAGAGACTGAAAGATTGGTCTGAGGCACTCATACTGCCCAGCCTATAAGTAGCAGTGCACCACAGCAGCATACAAACACACAGTGCGCATGTGACATGGACGACTTCAATATCGCCCGACTCCCGCATGCGCAGTGTGTGTTTGTGAGGCAGAGGTGAGGGCAGTCAGGCGCTGCCTAAAGCAGCAGTATTTCCAGGGCTTCGGTCGAGTAATCAGCTCGCCCGGATCTGCTACGTAGGTTATGTTGTCGTTCCAGGATCCCGCCTCCTCTTCTGAATGGCTGACCCTTGATACTGTCAGCCTATGAGAATAGGAGGCGGGATTATAGTTGGGACAAAGTATTTCACGTGTCCCTTCTTAACAACCGTTGGTGAAGCAATTTGCCTCCTGGTCACCCTTCAGCCTCTGCAGCCCTCTGTCTTCTCACTCGGGCCGGCCCATCGACTTCTGACTCACCTGCATCGAAGCCGCATTCGGTAACGTGTGCCTGTGCAGGGGCCCATATTTCCCTCCGTCCTTCACCAGCTGCAGCTGAGAGACGCCTATCGGTGGAACGCCATTACACCTGTAGCCGAAAGCGTGAGTACTATCCTTTGCCTCCTCTGTCTGTCAAGCTGCTGAGTCTCTGCCCGGCGACATCTGTTTTTAGGGTTTGCGATCGCTCCATTTTCCCCCTTCCGGCCTCTAACATCTCCCTTTGGAACACTGCGTGTCAGAGTGCAATGCAAGCATGCAAGTGTGGACCTTATCAGAAAAGCCTGAGCACGACTGCTAAGATTCACACTTGCATGCTTGCATTGCACTCTGACACGCACGTATTTAAAGACACATTGTCTTTATATACGTGTGTCGGAGTGCAATGCAAGCATGCAAGTGTGAAACTTATCAGAAAGGCCTGAGCACGACTGCTAAGATTCACACTTGCATGCTTGCATTGCACTCTGACATGCACGTATTTAAAGACATATTGTCTTTAAATATGTGCGTGTCAGAGTGTAATGCAAGCATGCAAGTGTGAATCTTAGCAGTCGTGTCCTGGCGGTATGTATTCAGATATTCTCCTTGCTTAGTTCCGAGAGCCCCCGTTCGTTGTCACTGGCATGCTTAATGTTTGGAGGATTGCAAAGTGCGTTGCAATTTGGCTTTTGTTTAATCCAGTAATAAATAGAGGCGGGAGGCCGGTCGTTAGAGTTCGTTGTGTGCCTGCTCCATTTTGGTTCCCGGGGATATGGCTGTGGTTATTAAAAGATCTCTGTATTCATCTAAAAATAATGAGTCGAGCTGTATGACCGGGAGGTCAAGTTTTGCCCAAATTTTTTCCTGAAGGTAAGGAATCTCCATTCATTTAGTGAAAAAACACATGTATGTTGGCGGTGAGAGTGAAGGGGGTATGCACGGGTGGAACAGTACTGCAATCGTTGTCAGAGGAACTTATTCTCTCATTTATGCGCCGGCAATAATTCTCCCGCTGTCAGACAAAGCCCATTATTTATTAATTTAATCGTATAATAAAATGGGCATGTTATGTCTGTCTTGGAGAATGCTTGAAGATCAGCAGAAGCTAGTATTTTTCTGTGTTACTGTGCGGCAAATGTAATGATTGCTTTAATCATAAACACAACGAAAGGCTGCTTTTTCGTCATTAGGGGCCTTGGCTCAGCATGGTTCATCCATTTTGAGGGAGTGGGGGCCTGTCATATTTTATGTTTCGTTCCATGCTGGGCACTCATTGCAAACTTTTACGCCACACCACTTTCAAATGTCACCAGCCGCCACTGCCACTATCCCAAAGTGGAATTCCCACAATAGTAATATTGAATCCGCTCGCACCACCGGAGAGGATTTGCCATTATTAACTCATCGATATCAAACACTATATTGACACTCTTCAGCACGTAGGAACTACAGCTTAATAGCCTTTCTACAGATCCCTCATGTCAATCCAATGTGAGAAGCAAGCCCTATCATACTGAACACACCATCTGGTGCCATTCACTACCAGTGCATGTAGTGCACTAGCACACATGCCCTACCTCTTCCCAGCACCACGCCCTACCCCCAGGGAGTAATCTGATGTAGCGAGAGACATGCATAACCTTGGCAAGTATGTTTTTAAATGCCAAGCTGAGTAACCTGTACGCACAGGCCCGCCTTGGCAAACTTGTGGCACATTTGAAGAACTACCTCCGTGGGTGGCACAAACAGTGCTGCAGGCCCAAGGAGGAGCTTTTGAGTTACATGCCCTAGGTATATGTCTTACCCCTAGACAAGGGACTTACAACTAACTCAAATCAGCCAATCATGTATACACTAATCACCAGTATGTATATGACAAGCACAGCACGTTGGCACTATTGCAAAGTCGTCCTGTGCCCTGGGCACCCCCCCAACTTTTTGCTGACTGGTACTGGTGGTAACTGACTCTGACTAACCCTAGGCTCTGCCTAACAAGGCCCAGGGCCAGTGCTATGCTGAAAGACACTTAGAATACAGTGAAAACACCTACATACACTAGGGTACACTATGGGTTGGGGTACGCTCCGGAGGTCGGACTTCCATAAGTTGGACCGGGAGCTCGTCGTAAGGCAATCCGGAGAACCCTCACCGAATCCGGACTGGCTGAGAGCTTCGAGAGACCCCAGGAAGAAAAGCTCCAGAAAAGTTTCTGAGTCAGAAGGTAAAAACTTTGACCAAGTCCTACCGCGAGGGGTAGCCAAGCAGGGCTCCATCGCGGTCGGCCTGAAACTTTGACTTTGACCCGGTCTATCGCGACCAGATGTCCCAATTAGGCGCTATAGGTTTCTATGTGCTAGATAATGCTAAATCTTTGAAAATTCATATCTCCGGTTCCCTACATTAGATTGTTGTTGTTTTGTTGTCATTTTATAGATAAAAATATTTCCTATATTTATAAATTGGTGTTGGATTTTTATTGTGCATTGTGTCTTAATTACTTACTGAATTGGTGTTTTTAAATGCTTTACATACCTGTCTTTGAAGTTAAGCCTGCCTGCTCGCAGCCAAGCTACCAAGGGTTGAGCGTGGGAATAATTTTCTAAGACGTATTCTGAGCCCTATACTGTGTTAGTGGCCTTATTGCCAGTGGCAGATATACATTTGCCCCTACTAATATTCCACTTTCCAACAGGCACTGAATGGCAGTGTCTGAAGCGCTCAAAGTTTTTAGGCTAGCACATAGATCAGCAGAAAACTGGGAGGGACAAAAGCAAAAAGTTGAGGGAAAGCACCCTTGAAAGGGCATTTCCAACATCCCCAATTTAGTTCAGCCCCAAATTCCACCTTTCACTGGCAACGCTGGGCACATTTTTTGCCAATTGACTATGTCCATTTCTTTTTGGATGTTGACTTCCTTGAGCAAATTATGCAGCAAACACATTTGCATTCCAAACAATTTCTGAGAGAGCATGGAGGCACTCTAGGGCCTCATTCTAGGGCACACCAGTGGACTCCCACTTCACTTGAGGAGTTGAAGACATTTCTGGGTTTTACTCTCAAAATGGGGTTAGTGCACAAACTAACTTTGCAGTCCCACTGGTCTACTTGCACGTTTTGGGTAACTCCCATCTTCGCACCGTAAATGAGCAGAGATCGTTTTGTGCTTAGCAGCGTATGCTGCATCTAATTGACAATTCAGCTGCATTGCCCCGGGACCATCCAAATCATTACAGGTTGTTCAAAATTTGGCCTGTCGTGGAACATTTGTCTGCCAGTTTTCCAGAGATTTATACTCCTGGAAAGAATATAGCCATTAATAAGTCTTTGATCCTGTACAAAGGGCAGCTACTGTTCATGCAGTGCATTGCAAGCAAAAGAGCTCGCTATGGCATCAAGTTGTACCTGCTGTGTGAGAGCTCTACTAGCTATGTGTATACAGGGAAGGACTCCCCTCTAAATCCTGTATGTTGTCTTCCCACGCTAGGATCTTGTTTTTATGAAGCTCCAGAAATCTCAAAGCACAACGTTGGATTAAAACAAACTGCTGTGTGCGTGTGCTTTGTGCAGCCTGAGACCTTCGTGAGGATTGCCCTGTGATCGTGCACACCCGAAAGTCAAGTGTGTCTCAGCGACGCTGTGTGCGTGTGCTTCGTGCAGCCTGAGACCTTCGTAAGAAGTGCCCTGTGATCGTAGGCACCAGGAGTCCAAGTGAGTCTCAGCGACGCTGTGTGCGTGTGCTTCATGCAGCCTGAGACCTTCGTGAGGATTGCCCTGTGATCGTGTGCGCCCGGAGCTCGAGGGAGTCTCAGCGACGCTGTGTGCGTGTGCTTCGTGCAGCCTGAGACCTTCGTGAGGATTGCCCTGTGACCGTGCACACCCGAAGCTCAAGGGAGTCTCAGCGACGATATGTGCATGTGCCCTGTTGCAGCTGAGATCTTCGATATCGCCATCGGCCCGGAATCAACCGAGTCGCATCGGAGGCCCAAGTCACGAGAGGAGGAGAGGAGAGCGTGGTCGCACCCCCCAGGTAACGTGTGTCGCCGCCTGGGGCGGGGTGCGGGCTCGGAGAGGGACGCTCTCGGCCTCTCCCCTTCTTGCAGCACGAGCCTCTGCTCAAGCTCGTATAGCGGCCTGTACGTGCCAAGGAGTGGCAGTACCGGGGCCGGAGTGTTGAGCTGTACTTTGGTTTACACCATACCTGTGTTGGGGGCATATGTTGGCGGAAGCTGACCGCGAGTCAGTACGAGAGGCAGAGAGACTGTCTGAAGCACCGTGATCGGTGCCGAAGTGCCTTGCGCATGGCATTGTTTCTGCATTACGAACTACCTGATTGTTACATTGCGCATTGCATTGTGTTTGCATAACGAACTGCCTGATTGTTGCATTACGCATCGCATTAGTTTGCATTACGAACTGCCTGATCGTTACATTGCGCATTGCATTGTGTTTGCATAACGAACTGCCTGATTGATGCATTACGCATCGCATTAGTTTGCATTACGACTTACCGGATTGTTACATCGCGCATTGCATTGTGTTTGCATAACGAACTGCCAGATTGTTGTATTACGCATGTCATTAGTTTTGCATTATGACCTGCCTGATTGTTGCATTATGCATCACATTAGTATGCATATCGAACTGCCTGAATGTTGCATTACGCATTGCAGTATTTTGGCATTACGAACTGCGGGATTGTTGCATAACGAACTGCATTATTTTTACATTGCAAAGTGCCTGATTCTTGCTTTACGAACTGCATAGCATTGCACTAGAATTGTATTGGATCACCTAGAATTGCTCATTAATACCGCCAGACCCTACAAGGGCTGGCTGGCCTAATACCCGGCCAGGAGGAATATTACAAATACCCATATGTTGGATTTTTATTGTGTGGTCTCATCGTATATCTTTTTATATAAACATATACTTGTTTTTCTATGAAACTCGTGTGGAGTCCTTTTGTGGTGTCATCATTGGGTCACTGAGAGCGTGGTTGCAAATACTTTACACATTAGCCTTGAAGATAAGCCTGGCTGCTCGTGCCAAGCTACCAAGGGGGTGAGCAGGGGCTATCTGAGAATGTGTCCGTCCTTTCCCTGACGTGGAAGCGAGGGTCCCTACTTGGCCTAAGGTACCTACCTCCGCCATCTAGGGAATCCCGGTTCTAACATCCACCTTGCCCTGGGAGACAACTCCCATGGTGATAGGGGCTTTTATTTTTTCAAAAAGAAAATCCGGCTTCGGAATTTTGTTTTTGAAAATTTATAAAAAAACTATTTGACAGATGGCTCAGTCATGCTGATGGAGTAATGCATCAAACATAAAAAGGCATTGACAGAAACCGCAGTTTTGGCGGCTCCAGCTTGGTGATCATTTCTAAATTTGGTGGGTGGAATAGTCTCAGCATGGCAAACGTTAACTCCTCTGCCAGGGTGACGGAGTCTTCTTTGTCAGCCAAAATGTAAATATGGCCCCTCGTTTTTTTGTTTTTTTTTGCAATGTGGGTAGCTGTGGATTTTAAGCCCTAGCTCAGCCAGCACCTGGGCAAACCTGCACATTTCTGAAAAAACTAGACAATCAGGGGCATCCAGGGGTGCATGACTTGGGTGGCTCTCACCAGGTAATTTTACCTGGTGAGAGCAAGCTCTTGCAAGCGTCAAACTTTGGTAAGAAACTCACATTTTCCTCACACTTCTGTGAGGAAAAGAACTGGAATCTGCGAGGAGCCACAGGTGTCCTACCATCCTGAGTTCCTATATGTTTCCCGATAAGAACGGTACCCCACTTGTGTGGGTGGGCCAAGAGAAAATGACATAAAAGGCCCTAAATTGCTATGTTGAGAGATAAGCAATTGGGGTAGGTGCTGTGCTCTGGTGCCACCCATGCAAACCTACAAACCACAGACATTTTTTAAAACTAGACAACCAACAGGAGTCCAGGGTGGTATGCCTTGCATGGATCCCAAGAGGTTTTCTTACCCACAATGCTCTGCAAACCTCAAACTCTGCCTGAAATCACGCATTTTCCTTCCATTTCTGTGATAGAATCTTCCAGAATTCGCAGGAATCCACAAAATTCCTACAACTCTGCATTACCCCACTTGTCCCAATAAAAATGCAGCCCCACTTGTGTGGCTAAGCTTAGTGCCCGCTACAGAATTGGCTCAAATTAAGCCCTCGCCAGGGTACTTTCATTGACCATGATTTGATCCGATTCGCTATCATATAAATCTGATAATAAGCATAGGGGTGTATATATTATTTTAACAAAGTTTAACCAAGTATACATTGATAAACTTAATTAATCAGCAGATATCCACATTTGATTTCGTAATTAAAATACTAGATCGTTCCTTATAAATTGAGGGCATTATTCACAAGCCCAATTACAACGCCGGTGCGTCAATTTTTTAATGCACCGGCAGCGCAATAGGCTTGGCCATATTTACAAGGCGACGTACAGTGACCCTGCGTGACTTTTCATGGCCATGAAATATGGGCCCTTTTCATGCATTACTCTGTGTGAAAGGGTCATTCCATGGGTGTTGCTGTGGGTGTTCCCACTCAACATCCATGGAACTTGACACATACCCAGATTTACAACGTTATTTAACACTGGGACTCTGCCTGGGGAGGCGTAAGAGTGGCGCAACGAGGAGCAATACTTTTATGTCTCCTTTTTTTCCCTCTTTCTATGCGTGCTGCATTCTGCAGAACACATAGAGAGAGGAAAATGCCATCAATGATTGTTTATGTGCAGAAAGGTACTCCTTCCTGAACAAAAAAAATCATAATCGCAACGCAGGCACCCTTGCAACATGACGCAACTGTGCCTGTGCTGGCGCATGGCAGCTAATTGTACGCCATCGCAGGGGAAAGCACACAGATGTGTTGTATTGTTAATACGACTCATCCCTGTGCTTTTAAAATGAAACATGCCAGTCCAGCAAAATGGCTTGCGGCGCCGCACTGAGTCATTTTGTAGTAAATGAGGCCCTGAATATCAGAGGATGTACCATGAAGGTGCCCAGCTAAGTCTGCACTGTCGCACTGGTGTAGCATTGAAGGTGGCTGTCTGCAAGCATGTACTCACCCAAAACGTAATACATGAGCACACACGCCTTAGAAAAGGCAGAATTGGCACCCTCTTTGGTGGTTGACCCGCTACTTCCTGTTTCTGTGCTGATGTCTCTACCAGCTTTTGAAAAGGAGCATCAAAGGTCCCGAGAAGGTTCAAAAATACTCCTGTGACTCTCCGGAATCTTCCAAAGGTCAGATAACCACTGCACACATAGGAGAAACCTTAAGGGTGTACAATGTCCTACACTAAAACCCTGCTTTGTCAACAAAAAGTATCCACTACTTTGGCTACAGACATCACTGCTAGTAAGATGAAAGCACTGGAAAACAATAACTCTTATGTTTATAGAAAAAACACATTACTGAAATATAAATGCATACATGTTAACAAATGCATTTTTGTGTATGGAGCTTGAAAAACAAACATGCATTGTCTCAGTCAGTGATTTTAACAAGCCCTGAAAAGCACAATCATTGAAGCTGTTGCAGAATCTACAAGAGTGTATTCATTTTGCCTGAAGCTTCAAATACCCTTTTGCAGACGAATACACAAAATACCCGTTTTATTTCTTGCAAATATAACGTTCAAAATATTACAAGGATAGAGTGTCTCTGTGAAAGAAGGGAAACAACAAATCACAGCATATTTGTGTGCAAAATGTACTTAAATCCTGCCACCACTAGTTCATTTTCAACAATGTGTACATTGCACAGTTTTCCATTACAGGACTGTGTTTCATTTTAGATGTGATGGGACAAGCAATTCGACACTTTTTTTGTCAACTTTGAACTGGTTATTGGTGTCTGTTGGTTTTAGTTTGCATTACTATAATACTGTGGATATTCAGACCTTCAAGCGCCGCCTAAAAAATCTGGCTCTTTGAATCGGCATCCTGATCTCTGACCAGATAGGATCCATTCTGCTTAATAGCGCCGGACACTCACTTATTGAGTAGCTGTTGAGCTTTGATCCCAGAGACAGAGATAGATTAAACAAAAAAGTATTTATTTATTTATGGCCTTTTGTATTGCACTAACACCACCAAAGGGCCTCTTCATGCTGCTGAAAAGGAATGGGGGAGACAGGACAGAAGCACAAACTAAGGGGCATATTTTTCAAGCCCATAACGCCACCGGAGTGTCACTTTTTCTGACGCTCCAGCGGCATTGCTCTCAACCCAATACTTACAAGGTGGTGTAAAGCTGCTTAACATGGGTTAACACCACTTTGTAAATATGTCCCCTTACTGCAGCAGTCTGCCTCGGCAAAGGGGCGGTCAATGGGTGTTGCTGTGGGCGTTCCACAGCAACACCCATTGCTTTTTGATGCTGCCCCATATTTACAAGGTATGGGGCAATGCCAAAAATAAGACCAGGAAATACCTGGTCTTAAACAGACGATACAAGGAGAAATGTTTTATTTCTTCTCATATTTTGCTCTTTTCATCAGCACACATACAAACAGCAAATCGCCAGTAAAGATTGTTTATGTGCAGGAAGGTATCCCTTCCTGCATATAAACAATCACCCCTGCAGCGCAGGCACCCTTGCAACATGGTGCAAGGGTGCCTGCGCTGGTGCTAGGCAGCTTTTTTAGCGCCAGCGCTAGGGGAAACGCAGGTGTGCGCCGTATATTTTAGAATGCGTTAGCAATTTTAGTGTAACACCGTGCTCCAACATTTTTTTTAAAGATCCCCCTAACAGTGGATGTATTAAACCAGTCTGCATCTCAGATTCAGGAAATAACTCAAAGCATCGGTTTATAACTGCTGTTTTACAGTTTTTCCCTAGAATATAGCACAAGGACACCTTATCAGGAGTTTCACTCTTTCCAAAACAGAAAAACATTCAATAATAGCTTGCACCTCATGTCTACATTCTGCTTTAAATCGGAGGCGGAGTGGGACAGAGCTTCAGAGTAGGGAGCCGGATTAGACGTCAGATTTAGGGGCCAACAAGGGACATCTCCTCAACTGGCAGATCACAAGTATTCAAGGTATGGGCCGTTGTAGGAGAGTAGGATCTGCTTCACATGGGTACCCCCACTTTTTGCTGATGCTTCACTGTTTTTCGACTTTAGTCTGGCTGGGGCCCTGCTAATCAGAACCCCAGCCTAGCTGCTTCCTCTCTAAAATGGTTTCCATGTGCCTTAGACACATCTCTGATTGGAATCTGGAGTGCCCTTATAAGTCCCTAGTATATGGTATACTATGTACCCAGGGCATAGGTACCTCAGAGGCCTGCCAGGGGCTGAAGCATGTATTATGCCACCCCTGGAAGGCCAGCCAAAATGACACCACAGGTCTGCTACTGCAGCCTGAGTAAGGTGGTGCCTGCACCCCTTACAGTGGTATAGGCTACCTATATCACTACCATTGCACACACATATAAACCTATAAGTCACTCCTATGGCAGGCCTTGACAATCCTGAAGGCAGAGTGCTTGGTTTTCATGTGAGAGGGTGCCCCTGCATGAGCAGACCCCTCTGCAGCATTCGGAGTACCTCCTCTGATGCTGTTTGCAGTGCAGCCTGACCATATACTCTTAAGTGCATTATAACCTCGCGTTAAATGCTAACTTTGGGATGGCTGCACGGAAACATGTCGTGTTTGGTGTCAAACATCTTGGAATACTACCCCCCGCCAGTTCTGGCGGTGGGGGTAGCATTCCACCCTTCTAGAGGGAGAGACATGTGCCAACCGGCATACCCGGTATTAACTTTACAGAGCCCTGGCATCACAAAATGGATGCTGCAGCCACAGACACGGGTCTGGCCTCCTGCTGCTGACCGAAACTCCAGCAGGGGAGGCCTGGACAATAGGTTTCCTGTTGCAGGGAGGTGTAACCACCTCCCAGACAGGCTGATGTGTATTGGGGCTGGGTGGGTGCACTCTCAAAGTGCTTTGAAGTCCAGCACTGGGGGCACATTTGGTGTCCCTGTGCATACCCCAGTTCAAACCGGCTCAGGGGCTTCCAGCCCCTGCTCTGGCGCGAAACTGGACAAAGGGAAAGGGGTGTAACCACCCCTCTGCCCTGACCCTCCCATAGGTGGGTCCCCAGAGTATGTCCAACCCCCTAACTTGGTATAAGTATGGGACCCCAGTCCTTAGGACTTTAGATTTACCTGGACGAAACTCTGATATAGAATCCTAGACCTTCGACGCTCTACTTTAGGATTAGAGGACTGAAGAATCTCCCTTGGGGTCAAGGAGTGACTCCCCTGCTTGGCAGGCACCAATGAAGCAATTGTCCGGTCTGCATCGCTGAAGCTCCCTCCGGACGCTGAGGTCTTTGCATCACCAGAGGTGGATTTCCAGACTTCCCCGAGGCTGCCCTGAGTCCCCAGCAAAGCTGAGGCCCGTAGCTGTCGTGGGTAACGTGGAACCGTGACCCCTGGACACCAAGCGTATTTGCAAGTGCATCCTCTTCCTGGTCTCCCACGAAGTTGTGCTTTGGGCTCCGAGTAGCCCCCGCCTCCAACACCGACTGCACCAAAGATCACTGGCCTCCACTCCACGAGTGTCCCGTAAGCCAGCTCTAAGTGTGTCCACTCGAGGCTCCTTCGCGGTCACTAGTCCGTTGGCTAGTGGGCCCTCCCGAAGGCCAATCTTCTTCTGCTTGGGCTTCCCTGGTTGCTCCAGGTGTGCCCTGACTTACCCTCGCTGGGTGAGTCCCTCAGACCTTGCTGGTCTGCACCACAATCCTTCTTCTATTTCCACAAGACTTGCCGTTGCCAAGGCTTGTTGGGTCCAATCCGGTCGCCGACACCTCAGCAATCGACAGACGTCGTGGGACAGCTCGAATCCAGCTC
This sequence comes from Calotriton arnoldi, assembly GCA_963921515.1. Taxonomy (NCBI): domain Eukaryota; kingdom Metazoa; phylum Chordata; class Amphibia; order Caudata; family Salamandridae; genus Calotriton; species Calotriton arnoldi. Next base: position 420,054 of record CAWUFW010000350.1, on the reverse strand, counting down.
CTGGTTGTCGTTGACGCCTCCTGGACCTCGTGGCTGAAGAGTCAAGACGACCGTCAACCTACCTGAAGCACCCGACATCGGTGGGCATCCGCTCATCGCCTTCCTGGTCACTGGCTAGTGACCCAGACTCTGTCCCCTCTGCTTTCAGGTTCTTCAGATCTTCGATCCACCTTTGGATCCACCCGAACACTTTCGACTTGGCCGCCAGCAGCACTTTGCAGCAGATCGCCATTGAAACCGACGACTAAACCCGACCCCGAAAGACACCTATGCACCCGGCTTCCCTGGGTGAGGTAACTCGAGTACTCCGGTGCTCCCGTGGGTATAGACTCTAGAACACGGGTACTCATAGTACGGCCCGCGGGCCGCCAGCGGCACGGCAAGCCTTCCTTGGCGGCCCGCGGACCTTGCAGACATCGTACCTGTGTTTTTTTTTGTTTTATTTTACAGAGTGCCAGCAAACACAGACTCTGCTCTATGGGGGCCGGGCGATTCCAGCGATAGTCCGAGTGGAGCTGCAGGGGCGCTAAGAAGAGGTGAAATACAACAAAGCCTCGTTATCATGCAAATAGTCTTTTAAAGACCTGTGAAGTACTCGGGTGCGGCTGTGTGTGTGCCGGGGAAGCTGTCTCAGCCCGGGCTGCCACACACGCTGGATGAGGTGACAGAGAATGATAGAGGACAGCAGGGTGTGAGAGCCGGGTGAGGTGACGGAGGGCAGCAGGGAGTGAGAGCCAGGTGAGGTGACGGAGGGCAGCAGGGAGTGAGAGCCAGGTGAGGTGACGGAGGGCAGCAGGGAGTGAGAGCCGGGTGAGATGGCAGAGGGTGACGGAGGGCAGCAGGGAGTGAGAGCAGGGTGAGATGGCAGAGGGTGACAGAGGGCAGCAGGGAGTGAGAGCCGGGTGAGGTGACAGAGGGTGACAGAGGGCAGTAGGGAGTGAGAGCCGGGTGAGGTGGCACAGGGTGACAGAGGGCAGTAGGGAGTGAGAGCCGGGTGAGGTGGCACAGGGTGACAGAGGACAGCAGGGAGTGAGAGCCGGGTGAGGTGACGGAGGGCAGCAGGGAGTGAGAGCCGGGTGAGGTGACGGAGGGCAGCAGGGAGTGAGAGCCGGGTTAGGTGACAGAGGGCAGGGAGTGAGAGCCGGGTGAGGTGATGGAGGGCAGCAGGGAGTGAGAGCCGGGTGAGATGGCAGAGGGTGACAGAGGGCAGCAGGGAGTGAGAGCCGGGTGAGGTGACGGAGGGCAGCAGGGAGTGAGAGCCGGATGAGGTGGCAGAGGGTTGCAGGGAGTGAGAGCCGGGTAAGGTGACAGAGGGTTGCAGGGAGTGAGAGCCGGGTGAGGTGATGGAGGGCAGCAGGGAGTGAGAGCCGGGTGAGATGGCAGAGGGTGACAGAGGGCAGTAGGGAGTGAGAGCCGGGTGAGGTGACAGAGGGCAGCAGGGAATGAGAGCCGGGTGAGGTGACGGAGGGCAGCAGGGAGTGAGAGCCGGGTAAGGTGACAGAGGGCAGGGAGTGAGAGCCGGGTGAGGTGATGGAGGGCAGCAGGGAGTGAGAGCCGGGTGAGATGGCAGAGGGTGACAGAGGGCAGCAGGGAGTGAGAGCCGGGTGAGGTGACGGAGGGCAGCAGGGAGTGAGAGCCGGATGAGGTGGCAGAGGGTTGCAGGGAGTGAGAGCCGGGTAAGGTGACAGAGGGTTGCAGGGAGTGAGAGCCGGGTGAGGTGATGGAGGGCAGCAGGGAGTGAGAGCCGGGTGAGATGGCAGAGGGTGACAGAGGGCAGTAGGGAGTGAGAGCCGGGTGAGGTGACAGAGGGCAGCAGGGAATGAGAGCCGGGTGAGGTGACGGAGGGCAGCAAGGAGTGAGAGCCGGGTAAGGTGACAGAGGGTGACAGAGGGCAGGGAGTGAGAGCCGGGTGAGGTGACGGAGGGCAGCAGGGAGTGAGAGCCGGGTGAGATGGCAGAGGGTGACAGAGGGCAGCAGGGAGTGAGAGCCGGGTGAGGTGTGCGTTAAGAGCCTGTGATGTGATGTTTCCCGCCAGCCTGTAGTCAGAGAGTTGAGCCAAGGCCAGGGAGCTCAGGCCTGGGAGGGAGACAGAGAGAGAGGGAGACAGAGAGAGAGAGGGAGACAGAGAGAGAGTCAGACAGAGAGAGGGAGACAGAGAGAGGGAGACATACAGAGGGAGGGAGACATACAGAGGGAGGGAGAGAGAGAGGGAGACAGGGAGGGGGAGGGAGACAGGGAGGGAGACAGGGTGGGAGGGAGACAGAGAGAGGGAGACAGAGAGAGGGAGACAGAGAGGGAGACAGAGAGGGAGACAGAGAGAGGGAGACAGAGGGAGGGAGACAGAGGGAGGGAGACAGAGGGAGGGGGACAGAGGGAGGGGGACAGAGGGAGGGAGACAGAGGGAGGGAGACAGAGGGAGGGAGACGGAGGGAGGGGGATGGAGGGAGGGAGACAGAGAGAGGGAGGGAGGGAGACAGAGAGAGGGAGGGAGGGAGACAGAGAGAGAGAGAGGGAGGGAGACAGAGAGGGAGGGTAAGGGAGGGAAAGAGGGAGGGTGAGGGAGGGAGGGAGAGGGAGGGAGACAGAGAGGGAGGGAGACAGAGAGAGAGAGATGTGTATGCTGGGTCCGGTGGCTCAGTGGACGAAGGCGTCTGCTGCAGGGGCCTGTGTTCCACCTCATGGTCACAGTTTTGTTTTGCTCTAGCCCCGCCCCCTCCCCCAATGACCCCGCCTCCCACCGGTGCGGCCTCGGCCACAAACCACACTGTAAATTTGGCCCCCGAGAGAAAGTTTGTGAGTACCCATGCTCTAGAACAACCCAGTTCTAAAGGGGTGTGCTCCAAGTCCTCCTCTAAGTGTCCCTTTCTTTAAAATTCCAACCGCGACTTTCCCCATAGAAGTCAACGGCGATTCGCGGCTGTGTTCTCACACTGCACGCGTCCCCCGTGGGTCCCCTGTGTCACTACCTTGGGTGGTTCCTTGTGGTCCAAGCACTTCTACAGGCTCTAGGCCTTGTGTCTAGCTCAGTCGTGGTTCTTATACCACTTTATTGGTATATGGTTTGGTACGCCCCTAGGGCTCAAACGTGTATTTGTGCTATTACTGTTGATAACTAACTTATAACTTATGTACTTTCGAACTCTAGCCTCATAAAGAGACTAGAGGGGTGTGTTTAGCAATAAATACATATATTTTGAATATATACCTGGTGTGGTCCTCTTTCATTTGGTCACTCAAGAGATTATAGACTGGTAAAACAAGCTGCTTTACATTCCTTCAAGACTTAGCCTGAAGGCTGCTCTCCATAGCTACCACTAGGATAGCTTTCAATAAAGGTTGTCTTTAACCTATCTCCAATAAGGGGTTGTTTGGACTGGTGCAAGGTGCCCACTATAATTAGTGGACAGCATATACCAGGCCAACTTCTCACAGCCGTGGATGTCTTCCAGGGTCAGGCAATCGATGTGAGATTTACTGGTTGCCAAGGCAAGCGGAGATGTGATTTTGCATCTCTAAACTAAGAATAAGTTGGTAAACAAGGATTAGTTCTCATATAAGGTTACCAGCCATATTAAATCGGAGTCAAGCAACGAGGCTATTGCAAGAGTAAACATAGGACCACAGTAAGTGCCCACATAATTTTGCGGGGGCAAGAGTAAGTAGGTGAAGATTATTCACAGAAGCCTTGAAATGGAAAAACAGAACTTTAACAACTTTGAATACTGGGGCCAAGAACAGGAAGAGTCAACATTACTACCAGCTTGCGACTTCCTATTGATGGTTAGTCCCATGGAGGGTGGTGAGGTAACTGAAGCAGATTTCCAAAGAAATGGAACTCACTTAATTTACATAACAGTTACTTAAGGCAGTCCAGTGTGTGCTATATTCTCTGTGGTTTTGCCATCCCGGCCATGTTTGTCTGTCTCAAGATTCCATGACATTTTTGCTTTAAGCCGAGTTTTTTGGGGCAACAAATCACCAAGGCCACCTTACATTGCACATCGGGGGTTGCCCATTTCCCTCTTTGCTGTGTCCTGAGATTGAGAGAACCCACATTGTTCTCCCTATCATGTAGTCTCAAGGAGGGAGCCCTCCTTAACCTATTATGCACAAACCTTAGCTTGTGGAAGCATGATTACTGTTGTTACCGTGCAGCAGCTGCACCGTGATGTCTTGAGACAGACGAAGCCCCCTTCTTGTTTATTTATGCTTGTTTGCTTGGGATGTTAGAAACCATTAGGGAGTATACCACTCTGCAATATTAATTGCAATCACTGAAGTGCACACACATTAAATGCTTTGCAAATTCCACTGGCGCACCTGGGTTATACATAGACATTCGTAAATAATTTTATAGGAGAGGCTGCTGCAAAATGTAAGATAGCTGTTGCCCACAGAGGACAGCCCATTCCCGACTTCCTCTTCTCCTGAGCTGTCTGGAGGAATACACATGGTTACCAACCTCAGATGCCACTTGGAAAGTGTACCAGGTCACCTACATGTAGTCAGTGACTACTTCAATGCATTCTGGGGCGAAACCCTTCCCAGAAACGTCTCAGAGGACGGAACCTATGTTCCAGCAGGATTGACTAGAATTTACAGATGCGGAAGATGCTCTTATTCTGATTGGCAATGTAAAATGGCTCAGCTGCCTGACACTGGGCGTAAATGCTCGAGCTACCCTCCAGCTTATTGAACATCATTTTAATCTGGACACTGCTAAGCACTTCCAGAATGTAGAGCTGAATGTTGCATGCTTTCCCTAACTTAGAACAAGGATGAAAACCCCTTCCAAAAGCTCTGATGGCCAACCTGCTGCATAACTTCCCCAGCCAGCACAAGAAGTTCAGGGACACAAACACAGCACCTTGAAGTCCTCAACACCCCTCACCATAGACTGACGGAGGGCTGCCAAAGACACAACTGCTGCAAGTGATGGTGACATGAGTCATACCTTTGTGTGGTGAGCACAATCCCTCACTGCATCACCTTTTGTTTTTTCTGCATGGTTTGACCTCGCTGTTGTAGTTGTTTGCCAGAACCTGGTTGGCTTACCAACTATCTAGATAGAGAGAGGCTAGTGTGGACAGTCTCTTTGAGTCACACAGCGGCCTGACTGTCTTTATCATGAAGATTCATCCCCTTCAGTGAACAGGGACTCTTTCTGAGCCTCTGTGGACCCCTCATGGCGATACTCCCCACTTGCACAAGACCAAAACTCCTAATGCTAAACCTAGGACAGAGTTTGCCTCGCTGAGATCAGTAAAAACAAATTCAGGTCTCTGTGACATTGTTCACTTCTCTAGAGGTTACAAAGGACATTGCACATCGTTGTGCAGTTGAATTTGTGTGGTTTCCCCATTGTTTCAGGTTTTTTTAAACACTAGGGACACAAATAGTAAAATTGACCAACTCATAACAAAGTAGCTCAGTTTTGGCAAGAGGATTGTGAACCTTCACTTTTCACTGCAGTTATCTCATGCAGCTAGTGAAAGCGATTAGTTTGTTTGTAAACAAGGCTTCACCTTACCAGCAGTTCCGGACTGCATTGATGTGGTATTGTTCTTTTGTTTTCAGGATTATACTGATGTTATATATGATCCCAAACAGTATGTAGTCTGCATAGCCTTGGGACTTGTTTTTACTACTATGTGTTACATTGTTGTTGCACTGTATATTGTTTTGCGCAATTTCCACCATTTGAAATTCCATTTCTACAGTAAATATATTTATGTATTTTTGAGGTATTGTTAAAGTGTTTTGTCCTCGTAAGTCTGTTTGTATTGTATTGTACCTGGACTGAACCTAAACCACAGTCTTGAATGCTCATCCATGTCTTCCAAGCACGTCAACCATAGATTTACACAGGTACACAACCAGGTGTGCAGAGCACTGTTCCGAGGTTAGTAGAACATCTAGCAGTCACACTTCGAGAGAGCTTGTTGGCCCTTTCAACTTAATGTCCTATTTGAAAAAAACAAAAATAATTCTGTTCAAAACTCTGGGTTTACTGCCTGCACCTCACCCTCCCTTTTTGCGCAATTTCTGCTTGCAGAGACTCTGCCAGCTCCACCATTAGAATCAACAAAGCATGTTAAAACTGATGAGAGATTAACTACTTGATCTAGAGTGGCTGCTCTGCCGCCAGCTGGTGGAGTTACCTCTGTGAAAGACTGCTACAAAAAGGATAGTAGACTTTAATGTGAAGGCAAGAATTGTGTCCAAACTATGTTAAGGAGACTACATATGTAGGCACTGACTAATGTACACCCATTTCCAGTTGGTTGTTGTTGAAAATTTGGTTACTGGTTGAGCAGAGTAAACGCCAACTCAGGCAGCAACCACAATCTCTGTCGGGGTGAACCACAAGCAAACCGCAAATTAATTTGTGCTTAACCCTCTGGTAGCTTCACAAAGCAGTCAGGCTTAGCTTAGAGTCATTGTGTTAAGAATGTATGCAGCACTTCAAACAGTAATGAAGTGAAAACACAACACAAGAAAATTCCCACACCAATTTGGAAACATAAAGTAAAATGTGAAAATTATTTGAGTGAAAATTAACAAAAATCCAATCAGTAGAACAGGAGATATGCAATTACATTTTTTTAAGTGAAAATAGTGCCTAGAAGCAGTCATCTGCTCAAAGCAGACAGGGACCAAGTCACAAGTTCAGGCCAACCGCAATGGAGCATGGGCTGGAGACAGGAACCTGGTTTGCGGAGCATTGTCAGATCCACCGCCGAGGTTGCGTTGAACAGTGGAGGTTCCGAGGAGCTGCAAGGCTGCAATGCAGAGTCCTGCATTGTCATTGAGGATGACATTGTCGAGGGGCTTGCGATGGGAAGTCCTGTATCAAAGATGTGTTGCACACCGGTGGTTCAGCAGAAGCTTTGGGTCTGCGATGGGGAGTCCTGCGTCATTGTTGAGGATGTCATCTACGAGGGGCTTGCAATGCGAAGGCCTGCATCGAGGGCGTTGCGCTCAGTGGTGGCTCCGAGGAGACTGCGAGCTGCAACGCAATGCGATGTCTGTGTTGAGAATGCGTTGCCCTGGGGCGGTTCCTATGCAGCTTCGAGGAGATATGTCATGCTGCATCCGTACTGATTCCCAGGACCACAGCTGGGATGACTGAGCACTTTCAGGCCCACTTCTAAAGGTTCAGGATGGGGTGGCACCACTTGGAGGTTAGGACTCACAACAGACAAAGTCCAGCTGCAGGATTCAAGGTGGTTGGAGTCTTTTCTGTCCCTGAGGCTCTGATCAGTAGGCCAGCCAACTAGCCCTTGGAGTCAAGCTGGTGGTCCTGGGTTCAAAATGCAGGTCCAGTACTTTCACTCAGGCAGCATTCCTTCTTGCAGAAAAGCACATAAGTCCTTCTGAGTCTGCCACAGCTCCAGAAGTGTCCTGCAGAGTTGTATCTGAGAGTCCAATATTTATACTTGGTGCCCACTTTGAAGTAGGAGAACGTTCTGGTGGTTTTTATCCCCAGAGGTGCTTGGAATGTCTTGCCTCCCTGCCCTAGCCAATACAAAGAGTATGCAGTTCCTAACTGTACGTAAGAGGACAGGGGGCTTATAGTAATCATGCGTTACAGGGGGAACGAGGGGTTCCTCTTGTTGGAATTAGGGCCCTCACACACCCGACTGGGTGTCATGCTTCATCATAGGGCATGCTCATCGTCAGGTCGGTGCTGCAATACCTGACGGGCACCCTATGAGGGGCTCTTTGGCGGAGATCTTTTATTCCAATAGCTGTATGGTGCCGTGGGGGTGAGGGGCCTAAGAGTGTAGATGTAGTGAATGGAAGTTAGTGAGTGAAAAGGAATTAAAACAGGAGATGGAATTACCACAGAGAACAATTTTAATCAATAGGTCTTCCAACCTGATTAAAAAACTAGACGGCGCCTTTCTGAGGTAATGTCTCAGGTTTGGCGCACTGTTAGAAGGTCAACATGTTTCTCGCCTCGCAGTCATGTGATCTAGTGGCGATTCGTCAGGACCAATTAAATGATTCTATCTACACAAAGGTGGTTGTCTGGTGATTTAACCCTGATGAACCATCCTAAACCAACTCACAGTGTAGTACCTGTATATGCATGACCAACCTGGAGGGATAAAAACAAATATTAGACTCCAAGGATTATATTTCAGGCACACGTGTCCCCTTACAAATACCATGCTCATAGCACACAGTGGTGAGAGTTGATAATAAAAAATATAGTGAGAGCCAAGTGAGTGTTGATCAAGAGATCGTAAAATGGCTCTTGTATAACTAAAATGGTGGGACACCCACCATGGTAGCAGAGAGAAATGACTCACCCGAATTGGGTTGGCAAATTATAACATCGAGACCCGGCAGGTTTTAACACATAGAATTTCCTAGTGTCCTGGGCGAAGTAAAGGGAAGGAAAATGTCCTAGCCCCATATTGTCTGGGGTCACAATGAACTAGTTTCAAACCCTTTGTGAGTGTGCTCAGGCAGACTTTGTGACGTGCAAATTGGTAGCTGACAGCTCCTCCCCCTTATCATGTCAGAGATGGCCTATCTTGCCAACACTTATGCTACTTTGTCTCACTGTCTGGGAGCAATATTCAAAGGCCAATTGCCAGCTACACCTAGTCATGTGCCCCAGGAAACAGGCTGCAGACAGCAAATGGTTAGGACAAGAATATGCCAAATTTCTAAAAGTGGCATTTTTAAAATTGTGACTTACACTTTGACATTACAGTTAAAGAGGGTTTTAAATTACAATTATTTAGACACCAAACTCAACCTTCGTACCTGCTACCAATTCTTAAAGGAAATAAGGTAAATCAATGTTATCTAATGCGAAAGGCAGGCCTTGCAGTAGTGAAAAAGGATTTAAAGAGTTTTTCACTAGCAGGACATGTAAAAGTACATGTAAAACTTTTTAAATATAGTCCACCCTGCCCTGTGGGCTATTTAGGGCCTTGCCTAGGAGTGACTTATATGTATATAAAAAGGAAGGCTCAGTCCTGGCAAAAGATTTATTTTGCCAGGTTGAAATGGCAGTTTGAAACTGCACTGCAGGCTGCAGTGACAGGCCAGAGACATGTTTTGAATGGTTACTTTAGTGGATGGCACAATACGTTCTGCCGGCCCACTAGTAGCATTTAATTTACAAGCCCAGGATACATTTAGTAACAGTTACTAGGAACTTAAAAGTAAATTAAATGTTTCAATGAGATGTAGGCCAATTGTATCATGTTTTAGGGAGAGAGCGCTAACGCTTTAGCACTGGTTAGCAGTGATAAAGTGCACAGGCAGGGTGAGGGCAAAAACTTTGGGGGACTACCAATCAAGGGTGTCAGGTCTAACAGTACTTAAAACGTTTATAAAATCACATTTCTTTATTGGATTTTTGTCATTTTGCTTGACACATTTTACTCTAAGCTTCTAACTCGGGTAACGGATTTTCATTTTTTTGCATTTTTATTTTTTTAACCATTTTGATACTGCATAAATACTTTACGTACTGCCCTAAGGTAAGCTTGTCTGCTCTGTGCCATAGTTAGCAGGCAGCTGAGCTTAGGTTAATTTAGTGATTTTAAGGGTTTACCTTGACATGGGTTGTGGATATTCCTAAGGTGGGTTGTCATCCACCCAATTAATAGTCCAATTCCTTACACACAGCCTACAGTCGCCCATTATTTAGTTCACACTTCTCAAAAATGAGGATACATTTCTCATCTTTCAAACATCAGCCTGTGTACTTGGCACCTACGATTGGAGGCGCAAGCTAGATCACTGCTGCGTGATCCATATTTTACTATAAAACAGTTGTCCAGGTGGCCATGGCAAAATGAGAATCTGAGAGGGTTTCAGATAAGTTGATATCTTTGACAGTGTGATGAGGCTTTGGCAGTTGGGTGGGATGGTGGAGATGGCCTAGAATAAGTCAGATGTCAGTTGCATCTGTTTAGAGGCCTTTGACTATCAGGAAAAACACATTTTCTCTCCTTTACCATAGATATAATCTGTGGTTTGTACATCCTATAAGGACCTCTGCCAGTGCAACCGCAAGCGATGGTTGCTTTATCTCAGCTTTATTGGCAAAATTGAATCTTGGATCTGTTGAAAATGATAATGGACTTTCTAGCCTCATTTAAGTTACTTAGGGCCTTATTTATGAGGCCTTACGTCGCTGTTGCGTGACATTTTTGTGACGCTGTGGCAGCGTAAACAATGCACCACACTGCGCCATATTTACAAAGTGACACATCTAGGCAGATGCTTCACTTTGCATACCCCTGCGCTACATTATACCTGCGTCAGGTATAGTGTATCCAGGGTGGGCGTTCCCCCGTAAAAAAGACTATCTCTGAGATTTCACTGTGCCACTTCTACGAGTTCACTGTGTCAAATCCTTACACCTGCTTCACAGCAGGCGTAAGGACTGACGCAGGCCCTTTTACATGGGACTCTCTCCCATGTGTAATGACACATTGCTGGAGTTGCATCTGTTTTGCGACACACTCCAGCAATGTGTCATTACCACACCCCCAGATATGTCAGGATTCCTGATGTATCTGGTCAATCCTTGTGGCATGGAGCGCTGTACTGTAAATATGGCGCATCCATTGTGTCGCAAGGAGGGCACACTGAAAAGTGTTGCATCACGGTTTTCAACCAGCGATGCAACACTTTTCATAAATGAGGCCCTCAATGCATATACATTTATGAAACTGTAATGCCATTAAACATGTATTAATAGTAACAAACTTAACAGCAGTGTTTCTACTGGTCTCTGAAGGTTAAAAGCTGGAGTCAACCCTGCCAAAGCCATAATCGAGGCATGCATGCCATAACTAGACATCACCAGGAGGACATCAACCCACTGAGCTTGTCTATCAAGTGTATGGCTTAGCTCATTACTCTTTCCCAAATGCCATAATGTCCTCTTCCCGGAATGCATTTTTCAGAGTTCTACTGATTTTGTCTTTTTGGCTGCTGCTTCTAAAGCAATTTCCCAAAATGTCATTGGAGCATAAGAAGCTGCATCAGTGCAAGGGGCTAAGTTGAAGAAAGATCTCAGGAATTTCTCATGCCTACAGGCACTACTAAATGAAAAAAAAACCAGAAGAAGCAGATATGTCCTCCCTTTTATATTTATTATAGTACAATTTGTTTGGAAAATGTCTACATTTTTTCAAAGCACCTCCTTAAAATGTCGTTTTTAGAGGAGGCTTCATACAGAAAGTGCTGTTTTTAGTAAACATGTCCTATGCAAGCTTGTCTGAGGAGTGTAGATCTTCTGAGGAACAGATTAGGGACGCTGTCATATGTAGCAGAAGTGTGATATAAGGCACTATATAAAAGGAATTTATTGTTATGCTTCTTCCTTGTAACATTAATGTAATATTGGAGTGAATTCAACATGATGCTGAGAACCTTTAGTTTTAGTCAGATGATGTCTATAGAAATTCTGAATACCCAACAACTGCAAGTACCTGTATGTGTCCTATGACAGTGTTTCCCAAACATATTAACAGCACAGCCCAGTTGTTTGGACAACAAACTTTCTCGACTCACCTTGCTTTAATAGTAACTAAGGCATCATGTGGTGGAGCAGAGTCATTTACAGACAGCACATTTTCCATTTAAATGGCCACTAAATTTGCACAAACATACAATTTTGCAGATAAAACTATATTGCACACAAATGATAATGTGTGGAAATCGGGTTTCAGTGACTATTTACATTCATGAACTGCCAAGTAGTGTCTTGATTTGTTCTAATCCAATTAAAATCTTTGTTTCCCTTGCACTTCAGAATTACCAAACTGTGCTTCGTTTTGCTGTCCTAACTGCTGAATGTGTACAGTCCAATTCACAGGTATTTACATTTTGTTGTGTGTTACAAAAAATGAGATCCTAACAGCCTTTTCTTTCACTCTCCCAGTGGCCCAGAAAGAATGTTATATAATTAACTTTACTTTCTCTGACTGCTGAGTTAGAGGAGTTTATAAACACCATTCCCTGTGTTTAAACCACATCAGCAGCAATTTGTCACAAGACATAGCCAGACATTGGACCTCTGTCTAGAAAGTGCAGCAAATATGGCAAGACAATCAGTCAATTTAAAGGCATATTTATTTATTGCTTCGACTTTAACGACTCACCAAAAACCGTCTCTCCAACCACCACTGCCTTATGACATTTGATGTGTTTCGAATTGTTTCTATCGTTTTAAGATCTTAGAAAAGGTATAATAATATGTGTTTTTGAAGGTGGTGCTGGGCATGAACGCTAAAGAGGTGTATTTTGCAAGTGCATTTCAAAAGCAGGCTGAATTTGCTGTATTACAATGGCAGAGTAAATGCAGACAGGAAAGCATAATGACAATGTGTACTTGAGAAGAGTCTTGTACTTCTTTGAGTTAGTATTATCTGCAAAGGGAGGGTCCAGTGCTAAAGGTGATACACCCAATAAAATGTGCCTTGAAACCCTCCGTTCAAATGCGCCTTTGCTTTATGGCTGCATGTGGCCAAATATGTTGTCTTACTTTATGTAATTAACAAATGAACCAAAAAAGTTCTTTCAATGAGATCTGTTGCTGAACGTTTTATTTTTTTCACAAGTAAGCAGTAAGGTTTGTACATATTGGCAAGTTTTCTCCTGGTTTTTAGGACTTTTCTCTTTTTAGAACACAAACAGTGAAAATGTGATAAAGTACAAAGATGGTGTGTTTGTTAGTCCGTCTCATGGCTTAGAAACCTGAATATTCTAATAGGTGATGTGATTTATGCCAGCATATTTTTGGATTGTATCATTGGCAGTGCAAACACCAATGTCTATGGACCTGCATGACATTTTTAGGTCGAGCCTAGATGCAGAGCACATGTGCTGCTCTGCGAGGCATGCTGTGTTCCCTCTTTGGAGATTGAACACGCATACCACATGCCCACCACTTTTAATTGCTTCCTTGGTCTGCCTTTACAAATTCCATAGTTTTCGTTGGTGAATAGTGTACATTTGTCCAGCCTTGTGGCTGTTTTGTTCCCGCCCTGGCTACTGCCCCTGCTACGCAGATCCTTTCACTATGGGTCATATGTTTTGTTTGAGTGCACTACTTTTTCTTTCATCCCTCTCCTGCCACTCACTGGCACACAGCGCTGCTTGCAGTTCAGTTAATCTCCCGTGCCTTCTCCCAACAACACCTCCCGCCCCTCGCAGCTTATTTCCACTGTCATTGTTCATGATCGCGCCAATTTCCTCCCGTCTGCTTCTATGGTCGCCCGCACTTAGTCTCGTGTTTATGGTGTAAACAAAGGAGCCTCAGCCTATATTGCCTGGCGGCTGCTCTCTGTGCTGGCTCAGTAGCATAATGTGTAACAGAATGCCTCAGCTCGCACACGCCGGTTGCTGATGCTACTGTCCAGGCACAGGCAGCATCATCATCGTAGAGGGTGGAAAACGCACCATGCACCAGTGAGCCTCAGCAGTCTGAGTGCGCCCACCTATGTGTGCACCTTAATACACAGACAGCTCTTGGTGTCTGGTACCCATCCGTTAAAGTGGTTTCAGATCTACTTCACAAAACCACCTATAATGGTACCTTTAACGAAACAGCCTTTTAAATGTTGTCTTTTCCTCGGCTGCTTGCACCTTTCCTATGACTGCGTCTGTATAGGCCACTTTCAATTGTTTGCCTCTGGCTGCTCATCTCTTTGTGCCACTCCACGGCCTGTTCCAGGTAGCGCAGCCGGAAGTTCTCCAGCTCCAACTGCTGATGCAGGAGGTGCAGAGCCCCCAGCAGCTCTCCAGTTCGCGAACAAAGTCTGGGACCGAGTGCAAATCCATTCATGGAGCAGGACAGCCAGGGAACTGCTCCTGCCACCAGCTGCTTTTTCCTATCTCGCGTGGCCCACGTATGAACAGTGAACGCTACCAGCACAGCAATGACATCCCCTGGGAGCAGCATGCTACTGTGACCACACAGCCGTGTTCACCGCAGCGATGGCACACTGGGAGCTGTTCTTACTGCATTAACAATGGACACTAACAGCACTACACATTCACTGACAGCTGCCATTAAACAGTGATATCACACCAGAGCTGCTTTTACTGTAGTGATGGCACTGGTAGCTGCAGTGCTGCTGTGACACTGGACACTGCCAGCACAACACTGACATTCACTCTAGGCTGTCCATACTGAAGCAGCACACTGGAGGTGGCCTTTATGTAGTGACAATGCATTTGAACTCTGCCATGCTGCTATGAAATCACCTTGGGGCTGCTGCTAATGCAGTGGCATAGCACTAGACGCTGTTTACTGCAGTGGCATTGCACTAGAAGCTTCCCATGCACTGGTACCTGTCCTGGTTTCAGGGCATCAAAGTGAGAGCTGCCCTGGCTGCAGTGTCCTCACACTGACCTCCTTGCACTGAATGACCTCGCAGTGGGCACTGCCCTCACTGCAGTGAGAACCACCACTTCTCCCCATTCATATACTGTCTTTTCTCTCACTTTAATTGGCCCACTCCCTTTCTCTTGTTGTATTTCTCTGCCCATCTTTGTCCCCCATCCTCTCTCCTATTATACTTCTGTCCCCCAGAGCACACGCTTTAGTGCAGGACCTCTCCCCGAAAGCTGCTCTAAGAATGTGTGCCTTTCTCTTCCTGTGTGCACCTCAAGCACTGCAGATCCCACTCAAGCAGACTTCTCTCCAGGACCATCTCCAGTCTCTGCCGAAGACTAAAGTGCACATGTTCTGCACCCTTCTGCTTTCCCCGGTTTCTGCCACATCTGCATTGCCACCTGCACTCCACTGTCCCGATCTCACCACTGTTCCTTAACCCAAGATTCTCTGTGTCCCTCTATAACAGTGCTCTTGTACCCACGCCCACCTCTCTACAGACCTGCATTGCCCCCTCCCCCATCCCCCGGATCTCACCATTGTTCCTTTAACCATAATTCTCCTGTGTCCCTCTATAGTCGTGCACTTGTGCCCACGCGCACCTCTAACCAGAGCTGCACTGCCCCCTCCCCCACCGATCTCACCATTGTTCCTTTACCCGTGATTCTCGTGTCCCTCTATAGTGGGTCACTTGTACCCATGCCCACCTCTCTAGCCACATCTGCACTGCCCTCCCATTCCCTCAATGTCACCATGGTTCCTTTACCCATGATTCCCCTGTGTCCCTCTTTGTGTTTCACTAGTGCCCATGCCCGCCTCTCTACAGAGCTGCACTACCCCCCTTCCACTCCCAGATCTCACCATTGTTCCTTTACCCATGATTCCCCAGTGCACATCTACAATGCCGCTCTTTTTTCCAAGCCCACCTCTTTCTAGCCAGGGCTGTGCTGCCCTCCTTTTCTCCGGTGCTCCTCTCTCTCTCCTGTGCCCTGCCTTTGTAGGGAGTGCAAAATGTGAAAACAGCCCAAATGCAGATGAATGCCAGGTTACGGAATGAATGAAAGGCTTACCGCAGCGCCAAACAATGAAAGAGAAAGCGGCAGCCGTCCGGAGGAAGCAGAGCAATAAGTCCGTTCTTCAAAATGAGTCTAAGTTTCAATGTAGACTCAAGAATGATTAGTTCAGCAATACTTGAAAGGTGGATGCTCCTGCCAGATCCCATCCTCGTCGCCAAAATGAAGTAAGGGTCCGACACAGAAGAAGTTCACTGAGAGCTTTAATAGGAGCATCCACGCATATAGGCAGCCACAGGTCAACTGATTAGAACACCACCAAGAATGGAATGCTCATACAATAACCAATGAAATAAGAGACACAATGATGAGGGAGAAAAGAATGTTCATTCAACCAAGCTTGGTTAAATGAACATTACCACAGCACTACAGTACACTAATGGCCCTCCCTTTACACCCCTCTCATCTCCATTTCTTCCGCATTGTTCTGCTGTGTCATTAGTGTCTATGTGAGCACGAACTGGTCTTCGCTATACAAAGTCCACAACTATTGGCTTTGACCTTGCTCGGTAAACTTTGAATTTCTTTCCCTTTCTTGAACAAATGTCACAAGTTAGTGCTTTGATATGTGACAGAAGTAAATCTGCCTTTCCTATTCTTTTACTTATCTTTTAGGCTCTGGGATGTTTACACAGTCTCTGCTGCTTCTGTAATCTGCAAGGGTTTGCAGTGCCTCAAGCCATCGTAGGATTAACCCTTGCTTTTTGCAGTCCTTTTGCACAATGCAGGGCCGCGGTATCTCCGCCCCTCTTTCAAAGCCTGCAGGTTCATGATAGCACAAGGAGCTCCACTTGTGTGCACGGCCGGTCTGTGTTTTCATCTGTTCAGGCTCGAGGGGCTGTGCAGTATGCAGTAGTCTGGGGTTTGATTCTAGGTGGCCACCAGTGCTCGTCCCCTCAAGGTGCACGCCAGTTTACAGTTGTTTGAAGTTTTACCACTGCTGTTAAAGGCTGGGTTGAGTATTTCTGACGCCTCTGTGGATGTTTGATGTACTGTGGGTCCAATAGGAGAGCCTGGGTCCTCATATTCCCTAGGAGTTCAGAGTGGAGTTCCAGGCCCCTTAGGAGTCCAGATTGGGCTTGCAATGCCCTAGTCACAGTCCGTGCGCCTGGAGCGAGACTATGTGTCACTTTGATCAGGGCACACGCCTTACCCTGTCCTATAACTGACAACAGGTGATAGCCTCATCCACGTGCTCTTTGCCACTATGTCAACTACAATAGCATAAAACATCAAAAGCTGGCAATAATGGAAATAATAACAAGGACATGCATTTTTATTTCCACAAACGTACACAGACTTCTTGGTATGCTCCACTTTTTTACAAATGTAATTTCAATTTATCAATAATTTAATGTATTTGTCTTCAAACCACACCTAAGAGCTCAAATACCGCGTTCACTTGTCTGCTGCCAACTCTATTGCCAGACTCATAATCACTGCACACCGTCCATTGCAGTAATGTGCGATAATGTGCTGCATGGCTAAACACTTCTAAGGTCCCAAAGGCGAGACCGATTGCATTGCAAATGCTTGTTAAGCTCTGGCTGGGAACTGGAGAGGCTCAGGTTCTGCATCCCTTTACATTTTGGTGGACTGTGAGATATACGGCTGCACTCTGGGTGGTCCATTGCACTCCATAGCCCAGGTTTACTACACTGCTTGAGAGAGCACTATACAATGTAAAGCAGTGCAAAGGTCAATGCTGATCAACTTTCACGAGCAAAATATTTTTTTCACGGAAAAGCTAATCGAAATGTGCTGTCAAATGCCGTTGCTTCAAGTAACGCCAAACCGCCATAAATTATGCAAACCGGGCTTAACTAGGCAGAAAAGACACAAACATCCCAAGGACTCGATACAAAGCTAGATCTACTGAAGTAGCATAATGCGGCTGTGTGCAGAACTCCAGCCCTAAATGACACGAGGCACAACTATGGGCAAGCGGAGAAAAAAAACGCTTGATGTGTCCATGCATAACATAATTAATTCTGCAAAATTACACGTTTTACGTGACTTGCCCATGGGTGGCTGTTTGTAGGTAAAAACTTTTACTGGATGTTGTGCTTCAAGTACAAATCTCATGCAAGACATCACTCACTTTTACGCTGCACTAAAGCAGACTTTTTTGCGGTAGCGTGGCAGGTGACATCATTTGCAAGTGACTGAGTAAATAAATAGACAAGGCAGCATTCAGTTTTTTCATGGAGTGCTGTGTTGCCGGAGTTCTAGTAAACCTGGGTCCATATGACGTTGACATTTCAGAACCAATTCACTAATTGAATCGAGTTTGAACTGGGCTAAATAACCATTTATTGATAGCATAGAAAAATATGCAACAGCCACTTTTAACCATGTGTGGCTCACTTTCTTTGATATAAAAAGGGCCATTCTCACACAATGTTTTTCAAGATTTCCTCTTTGTTTCAGTGAACATTACCCTGGAAAATCCCTCCTCACATTAAAGCTTTCAAATGGTTGTGTGTGTGATATTTCACCATTCGCTGCTTGCACTCTTGTGCCCAACAATATGGGAGCTACCTGTGGGACCTTCCTGTGTTCAATAAGCTTCCGGAATTCTGCCATATCCATACACTGACTTCCAGCCACTTGAACAATATTGTCAACATCCTTAAGATTCCAGATCTTGCAGGCCAAAAATGGGCAGAGTAATCAGCACATCGGGGCTGGCAGGCGCTAGCTTAATCACACATGAGGAATGTGATCACTGGTGAGCTATTTTTAATCCTCTGAATTCCAGTTATTATAGCAGTGCTCCTGTTTGGCTGACCCTTTCTTTCCAGAGTTAAGAATTCCTGATCTTTTGCTAATCTTTGTGTCCAGAATATTCGTGAGCTATATAGTGATAGAGCGCAGTGATATTCTGAAAATTGTAGGGTTACATTATATTCATGAATAGTCTGTATCCGCATATATTCTTATGTGTGTTAATCTTAGTTAGAACCTGTGGTGTAATAATCAGTGGTAAATGAAATGTTGGGATGAGTTGTGCCATTCAAGAAACGTAAAATGGCATTTAGAGGGAATCATGTAATTTTCGATGTTCATTACAAATGCTTAATGAAGTAGTTTATGCGTAATGTAATGCCTTAGAATTAGATGTGCATCATGTTAAAGTTGCACACGTATAGGTGATTAATTGTGTTTAAATGTGATGAAATGTAGTGCTTACAGATGTAACATTTTAAATGTGTGTTTAATTTGATGTCAAAGGCCTAGATGGAGTATTTGCTCTTTCGTGCTAAGAAAGGCCTATTCGTTTTCCTTATGTTAGCTGGTTTATGTAGGCCTGAAATGCATTTTCCCCTGGTAAAGCTCTCATTTGGAGGCAGTCAGCGAAAT
This sequence comes from Calotriton arnoldi, assembly GCA_963921515.1. Classification (NCBI taxonomy): domain Eukaryota; kingdom Metazoa; phylum Chordata; class Amphibia; order Caudata; family Salamandridae; genus Calotriton; species Calotriton arnoldi. Next base: position 401,238 of record CAWUFW010000350.1, on the reverse strand, counting down.
TCATGTGCGTGCAAGGTTGTTCTGTTCTCATGTTTCTGTTGCAGGTCAAGGACAACGTCCTCGTTAGTTAGACTAACGCCTTTGTTTTAGGAGTTAGGTATGGAGGAGACCTGTTACAAAGTATTCAGGAATGCCGATAATTGGGAGCTGACATTTTCTCTTGCTGAAGAGGCCTGAGACCCAAGGACACACCAACCGTCGCTGGACCGAGTACAAGTTTGGTGGAAAATTACCTATGAGGGGTGCCTGGCCAGAGGAGGTGTTTCAGGGGCGTGTTTATCAATTGTGCATTTTGTATTAGGGACAGTGCCCCGAGGGATGAGTTAGCAGAGAGCCGTTAGAGGGTAGAAGGAAGGGATCGATTCTTAGAATGAAGACTTAGAACGATTTTGTAATCTGGGCTACTGACCTTTACAACGTGAGTGTACTTCTTAGGAAGTCTTCACGAGCTGACATCTTTTCTTGATCTTGCTTGGGGAAATGTTAAGTAGGGATGCCACTTTAAGGATAGTGTAGGGATAGATTAAAGGATTTCCAGCACAGCCACCATAGATGTTGGTGCAGTTATTGCCTGTTTAGTATTTTTGGAATTGCTTATTCTTTTTATGTTGTATCGGATTAGATTGGTTCGTAGGATGGATTTTGTATTAGTGCCTATGTATTTTTGCAACCTCGTCCTGAGGTGTATTTATGTTCAGTTATTTTTGGTTTTGTAATAAACCCCCAAAATTTGGAATTTGGAGTCAGTGATCTTTTCCGAGTTTTACTTAAATTGATTCATGCTAGTTTGGCATGAATGTATTGTTTCTCCCCTTTACACTTCTCAGCAGGTAATAAAGGTCCAGTCGACCGAGGGTTCCTAGTAACTTTTACAGTGGAATCCGGCATTATCAGTTGGTAGCGAGAGGCTGGTTACCTCTGTAGTAAGGGGAGACGTAGAGAAGGGTAGTCATTGAGTCACCATAGAGCCCAAGTGATGGTTATCCAGTGGATTGTGAGCGGTAAATCAAATAATAACAAAAAAAATTTGGGCGGAAATTAACAGTATTGCGAATGGATCCTTCCGCCAACACAACGCGAACATCCTAGAGGCAGACTGGATAGCTCACCTAACCAAAAACCACACAGACAAGAACACCAATTACCAAAATTACACTACAGATAACATCACGGTATACCAATCAAAAGAGGAAGAAAATCAGTTTGATGAAAACTGGATTCAATCGAACCAAATTGAAATGAACATAAAAAAATTAAGATCTAACGGAGCGCCAGGTCCAAACGGCCTACCGAATGGACTTTTTAAACATGATAGATCATTTTGGGCGAAGTACTTCACACCTCTGTTCAACCATGCCTTCCAAACAACCAATGTGCCAGCATTGTGGAGAGGCAGCATTCTGCATCCAATTTTCAAAGCAGGTGCAAGGTCAGACCCAGCGAACTTCAGATTAATTGCTTTAATTGACGTTGAAGCAAAACTATATGCATCAAACCTTCTCACAGCTCTAGAAGATTGGGTCAGCTTCTAGCAAGATCATTCCAGTCACACAAACAGGTTTTAGACCTGGCACAAATACGATGTGTAACCTGCTTGCATTGAATCTTTTGGTCGAAAAAGCCAAGCGTAAATCCGCCAAACTGTATACCTGCTTTATCGACCTAAAAGCAGCATTTGACATGGTACCCAGACAACAGCTGTGGCAAAAGATGGCAAATTGGGGCGTTCCACCATTACTACTATGGGCCATCATCAACTTGTATACATCCACATGGGTACAGATAAAACTGGGTAACGGAGATTGCACTACAGCAAGGATCCCTACATATATTGGCCTAAAGCAGGGATGCGTGTTGGCTCCCAGCCTCTTTAATATCTTTACCGCAGATCTGGACAAAAGGCTCTTAGAAGTTCAAAGTGACCCCCCGAAAATCGCTCATTATAAAATAAGAAGCCTTCAATATGCAGACGACATCATCTTATGCAGCCAGACACCAGTAGGCCTATAGCGCTTGATCACAAAGTTGGTCGAATATATGGAAGATCACGGCTTGTCCTTGAACCTGAAAAAAACCAAGCTCATGTGTTTTTCGGCCACGAAAGCGCCAAATGGAAAAAAATATCGGTGGAACGCATCAGGAAATAGAATAGAGCACTGTGACTCCTACAAATATCTGGGAGTAGTGGTCGACAAAAGGTTCACCCTCAAAGAACATCTAAACCTTAGAAAAGCACAAGCAAACAAACTCCGTTTTGCACTAAACATGTTAAGACAGAAACTGCAATGTCCTTCAAACTTCTACTTATTAAAAGTCATCGCAGCCAAGTTTTTACCGACCCTTACTTATGGCTCAGAATTATTCAAAGGTCAAGATGCCAAGTTCCTGAACCTCCAACAGTCAGGTTTATTCAAACGAATTTTCAGGATGCCGCAGTTCACGTCACAAGCCCAAGTTCGCTTAGAATTTGGGCTACTAAATCAACATCCTGTCAGACAAGCAGCGATAATAAAAACGTGCTGGAAATTAAAAGCTGCAGAAGAGGATTCCTTGTTGGGGCACTGTTGGACAGAAATAAAGAACCAACCTAAAGGAACAAAAGCCTGGCACACAGTCCTTGAATACGCACTAACAACGCTAGACTTGCATGATGCCTGGAACACAGACTACAGCTTTGCCGCATTCAAAAAAATAGCCAATAACGCCGCAAAACAAAAGGCTTGGATAATGGACAAAGCAGCTCTATCAAAGAAAAACACGGCTGGATGGTTCTATCGACATATGAGACACAATTGCCCCAGCCATATCTTGTCCAGCATATAACTCCATCAATTCAACACCAACTACTTTTGGTCAGACTGGGAGCATTTACATCAAAAGACCAAGTTCCCGTGTGGAAACAAGCATGGCCAACTATGCTCTGCAGACTTTGTGGACAGATGGAAGAATCCCTTATACACCTAGTGTGCATCTGCCCAGCGGTGAACCATTTGAGAAGGCAGTTCCTACTTCACGCATTCCGCTCCTCCCAAGTTAGATCGTGCCGACCGGCCTTAATGCTACTGCTAAACAGCCACTCTTTGCAGATCTCATGTAGGGCAGCCAGATTTCTGCAGCAAGTAAATCAACTTTTACAAATATCAAACACATAGTGCTCACAGTTACATCGCAGGAGCACAACGACAAGAAACGATAAGAATACAAGTGACGGCACAATACTGCCCAGGATTTTAGCACACGTTTTAAGACATAAGTAAAAAGACGGACTAATAAAAAAAAAAAAAAAAAAAAGAGAACTATTTATACACAGAGTATTGTTGAATAACGTTGAATTTTGAAAAAAGGGCTTTTTCCAATTTAAAAAAAATTCTTTTTAAACCAATCACAGTTTTTTGGCGAAGCAATGCTTTTTTAAACACAATTTGTAATGGTTTTAATTAACTACATGCAATAAATTACTACTACTGCAGTGGATTGTGAGCGGAGGACGACGGCGTCTGATGGAAACTGACGGGGAGTGACGGTGCGGCGGAAACAGCAGTTCGTGGTGGAGTGAGTATGAACAGGGATGTATGTCTGTTAGATTGCGGTGTTGTTTTGATTGTGTGATGTCTTGCGGAGCTGGAATGAGAGTTGAGTGATTGTGGTTTCGGGCCGAACGCGTGCGGTCCATGAGATTGATCTATCGATATCCCGGGATAAGAGATTGTGGTGTAGAAGACACCCAGAGTTGAAATTGTCTGACCAGTGATTGTGGGAGTCATGAGACGTCGTTGACTAACTGTGGAGAAACACGAGGAGGCCAGAGTATGAGAGGTAACAGTAACGGTCTTTTATTGTGAAATACAGATCAGTCCATAGTGGTCTCCTTTGCTCTTCAACTTCAGGGCTTGTCAGGAGTTGTAGACTGATATCCCTCTCGTCTGGCAGGTGAGGTCGTCGGTCTCCGTATGGGCAAAAGAAAGAGAAAGAAGTACGGGGTCAGGGTAGGCTATCGTGTTATGGCACAAGAAAGGGGAGGGGGTTGTGTGGGAAGTCACCCGGACCGCCACCAAGGGGTTTTCAGTGATTGGGGTAGGACCCGTGAGGGGCAGCAGAACTCCCTTTTATACCCCGGGTGGTATCACCGAGTTAGGACCTCCAGCCCCTTTCGTAAACCACCCTCTGACCCGGGCACGTACCTCAGGGAGCCACGCACCTCCGGGAGCGTGGCTGGCGTTGTCGCGGTACCGGATTGGGTCCGGCTCCCTCTCTCGTCGGTATCCTTGGCTCCTTCCCTCGATCTCCGTCTCCTTCCCGCAGCGTATTCTCCAGCTCCTCAAGTCCCCGTCAGCGTCCGATGGCCTGGTCTCGAATAGTCCGTGCGACGGCAGGGCTGACTCCTCGTTTCTCTCCCGGACTCCTTCCTCGGTTTCGTCTTCAGCGCGGTTCACCGGAGTGCTACCTTCCTCTCCGTTCTCGGCACCCTTTTCAAACAGCAGCACATCCTCATACGTCACTCGAGGTGGACCATGTGATCCCGTCACATGGGTGGGCGTGTCCTCGCGGCAATGAGTAGAATTAAAGGGACCGCAGTGGTCCAAGGTTAGCAGTTCCCCCGGCGACTGCAAAAACAGAACAGGAGAGAGGTAAGGGGGTAATTGCATGCCGTCATCCCCCTCCAGCTGGTCACGGGGAGGCTCCCCGCGACACACCCCTTCCCCAGACAGTTCACGGTCGGGGAACTGCGACACACGGGACAGAAAGTCAGCGTTCGCATTACAACTGCCCTTCCTGTGACGGACCTCGAAAGAGAAGGGTTGGAGGGAAAGGAACCACCGCAGGACCCGGGGATTGTTGCCCTTGTTGCGAGACAACCATTGGAGAGGAGCATGATCAGTATACAGCACAAAGGGGCACCCTCCAGGTAGTACCGCATCTTCTCCACTGCCCACTTGACTGCTAGGCACTCCTTCTCTATGATCGCGTAATTCTTTTCGCGAGGGAAGAGCTTCCGACTAATAAAGGCCACGGGCCGCTCCACCCCATCCCCGGTCTCCTGGGACAACACCGCCCCCAACCCAGAGTCAGATGCGTCTGTCTGAAGGATGAATGGACGGGAAAAGTCGGGGGAGATTAGCACCGGACTGGATGTTATGACGTTCTTCAGTTCCTGAAAAGCCCCAAGTGCTTTGGTGGATGGTGAGAGGAGGTCTTTCTCTTTTATCCCTTTCTGAAGGAGATCGGTCAAAGGGGAGGCGATCTGGGAGTATTGGGGGATGAACCTGCGGTAATACCCCAGTAACCCTAAAAAGGCCCGGATGCCCTTTTTCGTTCTGGGGAAAGGCGTGTTGGTAATCGCCTTTATTTTCTCTTGTTGTGGTTCTATCACCCCCTCCCCTAGTAGGTAACCCAGGTAGCGGACCTTGTGATAGGCTATCTTTGACTTCTTCGAGTTGATATGCAGACCAGCTTCCCGAAGGGCATGGAATATCTTCTGGCAGTGTGACAAGTGTTGGTCCCAATCTGTGCTGTAGATGATAATATCGTCCAGATAGGCTGCTGAGTAACCCTGATGTGATCTCAACACTACATCCATCAAACGCTGGAAAGTAGCGGGGGCGCCATGTAACCCAAAAGGGAGGACTGTGAACTCGTATAGACCGGACGGAGTGGAGAACGCGGTTTTGTGTAGGTCTTTGGGGGAGAGAGGTACTTGCCAATAGCCCTTGGTTAGATCCAAGGTGGTTATGTATTTGGCCTCCCCCAATTGCTCTATTAGTTCATCCACTCGTGGGAGAGGGTAAGAGTCGAACTGGGTGATGGAATTAACCGCTCTAAAGTCTATACAGAACCTCACAGTCCCATCGGGTTTGGAGTACGAGGACTATTGGTGAGGACCAATCGCTCTTGGAGGGTCTGATGATGTCTGACTTGAGCATGTTCTGTATTTCGTTTTCTATAGCCTCTCTACGAGCAGCAGGGATTCGATAAGGGCGTTGTCTTATGGTCTTTCCCGGTATAGAGGGGATAGTATGCTCAATCAAATGGGTCCGTCCGGGTGTATCAGAAAAGACAGAAGAAAACGTCGCTAACACTGCTTGTAATGACTTCCTCTGTTGTTCCTGCAGGGACATATTTATGTCCAAGGAAGACAAGGTAGTCTTGGGTGTTTCCGATTTAGTGGCTAAGAGCACAACGGAATTAGGTGGAGCCCCTAACCACTTCTTCAGTAAGTTAATATGGTACATTTGGGTCTTCTGTTTGGAGAGACGAAGACGGTAGGTGGTTAACCCTATCTTCTCTATGACCTCATAAGGTCCCTTCCATTCTGCGCGGTGTTTAGGAGAGAAGCCGGCAGAAGGACCAAGACCCAGTCATGCACTTTAAGATGTCGCCACTTCTTGCCTTTATCATAAAACACCTGCTGTTTTTGTTGAGCCCTTCGAGATTGCTATGTGCAAACTCCCTTAGTTTGGACAACCGTGACCTTAATCCTTTTGAATAATCGAGAAGAGCCTGGGTCTCTTCGGGGTTTCCCTTTCCCAGGCTTCCCGCGTCATCTCTAGGAGAGTACGCGGTTGTCTACCATACAGGAGCTCAAAGGGGAACAAGCAAGGCTGCTTTGTTTCTGGCACCGTATAACGAATAATGCCAGAGGTAGCAGGGCATCCCAATTAGCGCCTTCGGCGGTCATCATTTTTTTAAAGTAAGTTTGATAGTGCCATTGTAGCGCTCACATAAACCGTCCGTTTGAGGATGGTATACGGATGTTTTGATTTGGGTTATGTCCAACGACTTACACACCTGGGCCATCAGTTTAGAAACGAACGGTGTGCCTTGATCCGTAAGTATCTCGTGGGGAAAACCAACTCGTGAGAACAACTCCATCAGCTTCTCACAGATAGAGACGGTATTGGGTGTTCTCAAGGGGAATGCTTCGGGGTAACGGGTGGCGTAGTCGATAATGACTAGCGCGTATTGGTTCCCCTTCTTTGATTTAGGCAAAGGGCCGATAAGATCCATACCAATATGATCGAAAGGTCTACCAATGATTGGTAGAGGTTGCAATGGGACCGCTGGAGGGCGATAGGGGTTTTTCCTTTGGCACACCTCGCATTCCTGGCAATATCTGGTAATCTGTGCGTATATACCTGGCCAATAGAAGTGCTCAAGGATTGTCTGACTGGTTTTTGGGACCCTGTATGTCCTGCTATCAGGTGGCTATGCGCGAAAAACATGACCTGCTCCCTAAAGCTGTTGGGTACAAGCAGCTGCTTGGTGGTGTTTGGACCACCCACCCTGTATAGAAGGTCGTTCTCGATGGTAAAAGCAGGATAGGTGGTGATAGGCAGGGAGGCCTGTTGCCACGCAGCCTGGAGAGTAGGGTCGCTTTTCTGCGCATATCGGAAGTTCCTGTCGCTTTGCCAAGGAGCCTGACTGATAAGTACGGTGGACTCTGGCTGTAACTCCCTGATCTTGTTCCGGAGGAGTATCATAAACTCAGGATGGTCTGTTCCCAGGATAAGTCTCTCGGGCAAACAAGGCAATACCCCTACGATAGCCCACAGATCCTTCCCATTAGGTAACCTCACTTTTATCTGGGCGGCTGGATAGGATTTGACATCCCCGTGAACGCATTTAATGGGGATTACCCGGTGGGGGACTATGTCTTTGGTGGTGACGAGGGAGCTCTGTATGACGGATTGTCTACAACCCGAGTCAAGGAGTGCCTTTACGTGGACCCCGTCTAAGACTAGACTTACATAAAACCCGGTACCGAATTCCTCCGTATACATGACGTGGCGGGGTAAATAGTTTATGTCCATGGGTTCCTCGCTGGTCTTTCTCGATGGGTAATACCGGGCAATATGTCCCCAAGTGCCACAATCAAAACACTGTGGTCCTTTTCCTGTTACAGGTTCCGGTCTAAGTGGTCGGGGTTTGGGGAACTCAAGCGAGACCCTGGGTGTCTTCTTTTCGGGTTTGCCTACACCTGGTCGTTGTCTGTTCTCCCTCTCCCAGATTGGTGCTTTCGGTTGTGCCCTGGAATAGGTGGATGCCATTTCTATTGTTTGCTCAAGGGTAAGACCAGTATGTTGTTTTAACCATTTCTGCGTTGGGTAGGGTAAGGCCTCTAGGAATTGCTCAAGGTAAATCATGGCCATGATCTCTTCTTTAGTGTGGTCTCGGGGTCTCAGCCATTTATCAGCAGCTGTCTTTAGTTTGTGAAACAGTGTCTTTGGTGTATCTCCTGGCTTCCCCTTTTCCCTCCTAAAGCGTGATCTATAAGCTTCAGCATCCAACCCTAGATGGTCCAATATTATGCCCTTTATTTCTACGTAGGAGGAAGTACCTAGGGGGTTGGCTGCCTGATAAGCTGCCTGGGCCTCTCCTGTCAATAACGGGGCTAGGAAGAAAGGCCATTTGGCCTCTGGCCAGCCAGAGGCACGGGCCGCGCGTTCGAAGTTAAGGAGAAATGAGTCGGGGTCCTCTCCTTCATTGTATTTCTGTAGGGGTACAGTGGGGAACGCCGTTGAGACCCCTTGCCTCCCTGGCAATTGTTTCACGATCTCGTCCTGTCTGTCCGACACCTTATAGAGACTTTCTAATTGCTGGTTCATAGATGTGCTGAACAGTTCCCTGTCGGCCTGGGCCGGCGTCATGTGCTTCTCCAGGGCCCACTCGAGTTTCTCCTGCCCTATAATGAGTTGTTGGATGAGGGTCTCCATTGTTGGCGGTTCAATGGACCTTTATCCCACTTCTGACACCATGTGTGGAGAAACACGAGGAGGCCAGAGTATGAGAGGTAACAGTAACGGTCTTTTATTGTGAAATACAGATCAGTCCATAGTGGTCTCCTTTGCTCTTCAACTTCAGGGCTTGTCAGGAGTTGTAGACTGATATCCCTCTCGTCTGGCAGGTGAGGTTGTCGGTCTCCGTATGGGCAAAAGAAAGAGAAAGAAGTACGGGGTCAGGGTAGGCTATCGTGTTATGGCACAAGTAAGGGGAGGGGGTTGTGTGGGAAGTCACCCGGACCGCCACCAAGGGGTTTTCAGTGATTGGGGTAGGACCCGTGAGGGGCAGCAGAACTCCCTTTTATACCCCGGGTGGTATCACCGAGTTAGGACCTCCAGCCCCTTTCGTAAACCACCCTCTGACCCGGGCACGTACCTCAGGGAGCCACGCACCTCCAGGAGCGTGGCTGGCGTTGTCGCGGTACCGGATTGGGTCCGGCTCCCTCTCTCGTCGGTATCCTTGGCTCCTTCCCTCGATCTCCGTCTCCTTCCCGCGGCGTATTCTCAAGCTCCTCAAGTCCCCGTCAGCGTCCGATGGCCTGGTCTCGAATAGTCCGTGCGACGGCAGGGCTGACTCCTCGTTTCTCTCCCGGACACCTTCCTCGGTTTCGTCTTCAGCGCGGTTCACCGGAGTGCTACCTTCCTCTCCGTTCTCGGCACCCTTTTCAAACAGCAGCACATCCTCATACGTCACTCGAGGTGGACCATGTGATCCCGTCACATGGGTGGGCGTGTCCTCGCGGCAATGAGTAGAATTAAAGGGACCGCAGTGGTCCAAGGTTAGCGGTTCCCCCGGCGACTGCAAAAACAGAACAGGAGAGAGGTAAGGGGGCAATTGCATGCCGTCATCCCCCTCCAGCTGGTCACGGGGAGGCTCCCCGCGACACTAACCCACCGGTGATAGGGAAACGTGTGTGTGAGTGCGTGAGTAACCGACGCAGGTCGTGGGTTACTGCATGTGGAACATTGAGTGATTGGATCCTACCGATTAAGTACATGACTGTCCGGCCGTTCGTGGGCAGATAGTCTGGGGCAATTGTCCGGTCGTTTCATGGACAGACAGTTGCCAAAGTTGAGGTCGACAATTACATGAGACTGTCCGGTCGTTTCGTGGACAGACAGTCAGAGAAGTGACTGTTCGGTCGTTTGGTGGACAAACAGTTATTTCAGTGTATGAGTGAGACGCGTGAGTGTGCGAGAGACGAATTGTAAAGGAGGGGAACTGCTGCATGAGGAGGAAGAGTGACGTCAGAGAGTGCCGCGCTGCGATAGGTCGGTTGGTGTGAAGCCGCGCTGGCATTGGTGGATTGTCATCAGGAAGTCGAGTGAAAACAAGTGAAGAAAACGTTGATTTCATCATGAAATGTTTTAAAGTTTTACGAGACATGTGTAGAGGAGACAGAAGAGTGGTTACTCAAGGAGGAGAAGAAGCTCCACCTGAGGATACCCCAGCCCATTATATGGCTACGAATGTGGGGTTGCATACTATAATTTGGCTCGAAAATTGGCATAAAATGACTGAAAAAGAGGGAGAATTGGCTTTTACGCGTTACGGCACTTTCAGGTTGGAAGTGTTGTACCAATTGAAAACAGTGATGTCTTCATTGCGACCTTTACCCAGACCAACACAGTTTGAGGTGCTACATGCATGGATGAGAGCAGCACATGACAGGAAAAGAGACCGAAGTCAGGAAAGGGTGAAAAAGTCGATCAGGGCGTTTCAAGATGCGCGATGGGACGCATTGGAGAAGAGATGGAGGGTGGAAACTATTGAAGGGGATAGGCTATTCCCGTTGATGGTAAAAGTAGGAGATACCCAGAAGAAGTGTGGTGAGGAAGACGATAGTGACACAGATGACAGCTTGCTAGATAGACTGCTATCAGAAAGACCACCTCCATATAATCCAGATTCCGTAGAGGGAAAGGCAGTATCAACAGAGGGAATTGGAGAATCGCAGACTCAACCTAGTGCGAGAGTAGTCGGAAGAATCTCAGCAGGAACAGAAGGGATGGGAACACAGACACCAGCAAGCACCGAAGCTAACGGAGTTACAGTTGTTACAAGGCTACCGGATGCTCTTACAGTGCCGGTTACCATCGGCTCCATAGTGTCAGTATATGACCCAGATCAGGCAGGAAATGGAAGTCTAGCACGATCAGTAGTAGGAGAAGGGACTGGCTCTAGAGGGAATGGCATAGTGAGTGGAATGGGTCACCTTCCGAGACCCATGGAATAAAGTACGCCTTTGCCAGCCATTTCAGACTCCTCTGGAGGACAGGGAGACGTAAGACCGGCGAGACCGAGGTCTTTGGCCGATTCGAGATCTGACATGAGGATGTGGGAACCACCAGGCCCTAATGATAGGATGACAGGAGACTAGGATCGCGGGAATTCAGGAAGCCGACCAGTCCTAGGGAATATAGTTGAAGGGAACCGATGTGGGGATCAGAACAGTGAGAATGGAGAGTCGAGTGGTGCATCAAGTCGAGGAACCCTTAAAACTGCTATAAGAGCAAAGATGTTGGATGTGATGAGATTAAAAGCTGAGGTAGATGAGATAATTAGTGGGAACCTGCCTTTGGAAAGAGTGGAGCTTTATGAACCAGACGAGTTGCTGTTTGTAGCAAAGGATGTAACTCGCAAGGCGAGGTCAGCGCATGAGAAACTGACAGACTTGGCAAGGAGATATGAGGTGGATCTGTCCAAGACAAAGATGTTGCAGGGAAGTCACAGGTTGCAGTACAGTGACCAGGAACTGGAAGAGAAGAGAGTAATAGGGTTGAAGTCTCACATTCGAGAATTGATTGTAGGGATACGTGCATGGAGCATGCTTGACAAATGAGAGGAAAGAAGAGCACTAAAAAGAGCATAGGAGAGACACCGCCTCCAGGAGGGGGGATAATAGGAGTAGAGAATTACCCTTTGCGAGAGGTACAAAACGGAGAGTATGTGCATGTGCCTTGGAGTAGAGGTGATTTGGCAGCATTTATAAATTAATTTCCTCGGCTGAGGGAGAAGCCTGTTGAGTGGTACAAGCAGGTCGACCGATTTGTTAAAATCTCGAAGGTGTTGTGGGTTGACCTGAACACCTTGTTTGATATTGTAGTACCAAGTGATTTGTGGGCAGCTTGTAAAGTTGCAGTTGATTGGCCGACTTCTGAACCAGACAGGGACTCATGTTACCAATGGTCCTTCACCAATTGTTATGAAAAAGTTTGAGCAAGTAATTACATGGCTGAAATCCAAAATCTCACCACAAGACATTGATTGGGTTAAGATAGATCGAACTGTCCAGGAACCAAAAGAGTCCGTACATGAATATTATCGAGAGGCTCTTGCAAGCCTTTAAGCAGTACAGTGGGCTAGACACGTTAGACCCCAAAGATATGGGACAGCTCGTTTCCAAGTTCGTCTTGGGTCTGAGACCAGAAATCAGCTTCATGATTCAGCAGCATTTGATCTGCTGGCAGAACAAGTTGGTGGACGAAATACTGCGGTACGCCAGGTACTGCAGCAACGAAGTGGACTCGAAACACCAGAAGCTTAAGGATAAGCTAATGCTGGTCCAAATGTAAAATGCTGACAGGGAAGTTCAGAGACAGCCAAGTGGAGGGACACTAGGGAGAAGACAGGGAAACAATCAAGGAGGGACCCAGAATGTGCAGGGTCTAGGAAGGGGGAAACCTATAGACCCCAAGACAGGGATGAATGTGGCAACAGTGAAAAATACCACTGCGTGTCACCTTTGTCACAAGATCGGGCATTGGAAGCGCGAGTGTAGATTGAATCCAGTGAACCAAGTACAACAAGAGGAAGAGACGGTGCAGGTATCTGAGGTCGTCGATACAGTGACAAGACCCAGGTCCATGCAGGGGGGGGGCATTGTGCCCGCAGGTGCAAGTTCCGCAACCTTTGAGAATGCCACAGGGAAATTGAACGTACCAGCAGATGCCCCTTTTCGAGGATTACGATGAGTATAGCTCAGACCCGTTGAAATGACGGTGCCTGAGGGGGGAGGAAGACTGTACTCTTGGGGCGGTCTTAGAGGTAGAACAGAGGGGACCGTTTGTAGAGGCGGATGTTGACGGTCATCCCACCACCTTTTTGGTTGATACTGGTGCTACCCGTTCTACTGTGAGATCTGCAGTAGTTCCCAACCTACCCCTCTCGGGACAATCAATCCAAGTAGTTGGAGTGGTGAATAAGAAGATGACTAACCCATTGACCGAGCCGATTCCTGTGAGAATAGAAACTTTCCGAGATCGACACCAGTTTGTGGTGTGCGACTCAAGTCCAGTCTGTTTGCTAGGACGTGATCTTCTGTGCAAGTTGAACTGTACCATCTATTGCACCCCCAAGGGAGTGGAATTACAGACAAATGATGATGATGCCACCTTCAAGGTTGCAAATCAGCATTTGTGCATAGAGATGTATCCTATGTTAACAGTGGAAGAGCTTCCACTTGACCTAAGAGACTCTGTTTCATTGGATGTGTGGGATTTTACAGGAGAAGAGATTGGATTGATCAAAGGTGTTGAGCCTCTTAAGATCCAGGTTAAGCAAAATGTTGAGTTTCCGAGAACTCCCCAGTATAATCTGTCACCTGAGACGATCGCAGGGATTAAACCTGTAATCGATTCCATGATTCAGCAGGGAATTCTGAAGGAGATAATGGGCAGTCCATGCAACTCACCCATTATGGGATTACAGAAACCAAGTGGGAAATTCAGAATCGTGCAAGACCTGCGAAAGGTCAACGCGATTGTGGTTCCATGTTGTCCAGTGGTACCGAATCCATCAGTGATACTATTCCAGATTCCATGTGAAGCCGAGTGGTTCACGGTGATTGACTTGTGCCAAGCATTCTTTTTGATACCTTTGCACGAGGAGAGCCAATTTTTATTTGCTTTCCGGCTGGAAGATCGTGTGTTAACGTGGTGTTGTATCCCTCAAGGGTATACAGAGAGTCCATCAATCTATCTTGGAAAAGAATCTTGAGAGTCTTGTACTGCCACAGAATTCTGTTCTCGTGCAGTACATTGACGATCTCCTCATTGCGGCCGAAACGGAGGATGCTTGCAGAATCGATACGATTGCCTTACTGAATCATTTAGGGGAGAATGGACACAAGGTGTCCCCAAACAAGTTATAGTACTGTCTGAGTGAGGTACAGTACTTGGGTCATCGAATTGAGAAAGGCAAAAGAAAGGTGTCACCAGATCGAATTGAGGCGATCAAGAATATGACTGTGCCTACCACTCAGAAGGAAGTCAGAATGTTCTTGGGGATGGTTGGTTACTGTCACCAATGGATTCCCAACTTCTCATTGAAGGCGAAGCCTTTACAGAGGCTGACGCGCTAGGATGTGAGTGATCCGGTACCATGGGACCATGACTGTCTGATTGCGTTCTTGGAGTTGAGAGAGGGCCTATGTCGTGCTTTGGCTCTGGGAATGCCTGACTACAACAAGTCCTTTTCATTGTTCTGTTATGATCGAGAAGGTTGAGCATTGTCAGTCCTGACTCAGAGTCATGGAGGTGTCGGTAGACCAGTTGCCTACTTTTCAGCTACCTTAGATCCAGTAGCTTCAGCGTTGCCCGAATGTCTCAAATCCATTGCTGCAACAGGTGTCAGCATTGAAAGGTGTGAAAGCATTGTCATGGGTCACTCATTAACTGTGTATGTTCCGCATTCTGTTGAGCTTTTGATGACGAGGACTAAAACACAGCACCTGACAAACAATAGACTCACACGCTACGAGCAAGTTATACTTGCCGCTGAGAATGCGAGTCTGTAAAGGTGTTCTGTTTTTAGATAACCCCCTCGATAACGACTCCAAGGCCCTCCTTGACCTAATGACAAGCACAGGACTCGAGCAAATTGTGACCGGCCCAACCCACACAGCGGGTCACCTCCTAGATGCCATATTCACAGACTGTCCATTGTTGAAATATAATAATACCATACAGCTTCACTGGACTGATCATCATGCCGTAATTTTTTCTCTTACTCCTCCTTCCCCTATGGTTTCCTTGCATGCCCCAGTGAGCAGCGAGTCTAGCTATCAATGGCATAGGCTAGATAGTAACGATTTTTACACCCAGCTGAATAAAAACAAGCCGTGTTTCACAAAAGATCCAGATGTTGCCTCATCACAATACCATCACTGGATAGCAGTAGCGGCCAGCACTACTGTACCTCTTAGAACAGGGAAAACCAGCAGGACAGCACCAACTGAACCTTGGTTCTCTGCAGAACTGAAGATCGCAAGAAGACTGTGTCGTAGTCACGAAAGACGCTGGCGAAAACACTATGATCCCAAAGAAAAGGAAATATACAAGTCAATCCTGGCACAGCACAAAGAGTTGATTAAAAAAACTAAAATTAGCTATTTTTCTGAAAAAATTGAAGGAGCAAAAAATAACTCGAAGGAGCATTTTGCAACAGTGCTGAAACTCAGTCAAATACAAGAGACCAATAACTGCACTACAGACCAAACGTTCTGTGACACCCTAGCCTCCTCGTTCCACAATAAAGTTTCCACTATCTATGACACCTTTGTCTTAAGACCGGTCAATCCCCAGGGTATCCAATCTGTCACCACATGTTCTACCCCAGCCCAGTCTACCTCGGTATCCAAACTTACCGAATCCCGTTTCTCTAATTTTACACGACTTTCTCATGAACAAACATCAAAGCTTCTATTAGCAACAAAATCCGGCTCCCCCCTCGATCCCTGCCCTCCGCGAATAACCCATCTGTTAGTGGAGTCAATTGCTTCGCCACTCACGGAGGTCCTCAATTTGGCCATAGGAACAGGGACCTTCCCCTCAATGTGGAAGAAAACATCAATACTACCTCTGTTAAAGAAATCAAACCTGGATAAAACAGAAGCAGGAAACTATCGCCCTATTTCCCGGCTACCCTTACCGGCGAAAGTATTAGAAAAACATATGAATCAGGAACTGATGGTTTTCATTGAGAACAATTACATTTTGGATCCTACTCAATATGGCTTTAGAACCCGACTACAGCACTGAACAGGCCTTGATCACTGCAACGGAGGAAGTCAGATGGGCGGTTGATAACGGAGGATCGGCAGCCCTAGTACTATTAGACCTATCGGCCGCCTTCGACACGGTGGACCACGGCATTCTGATTCATCGGCTTCAGGAAGCTGGAGTAGAAAACTTAGCGTTAGCACTGCTCAGATCCTTTCTGCTCAACCGAGAACAATTTGTCGAAATAGGCAGCTACAAATCTAAATGTTTCCAGCTTCCTTGTGGGGTGCCACAGGGCTCATCATTGAGCCCCACCCTTTTTAATCTATATGTTGCTCCTCTGGCACGTCTGATCAAATCCCACGGGTTTAAATTGGTGTCATATGCGGATGACACCCAGATTATTGTATCAATCTCAAGCTATAATCCTAAAATAGCACAGAACTTCAAGGAGTGTATGAGATTTGTCAGCGTATGGATGGCCGAGAACTGTCTAAAGTTGAACTCGGATAAAACTGAGGTACTCCTCTTTGGGAAAGTCACCTCCTTCTGGTACTCAGAATGGTGGCCAGCAGAGCTGGGGACCCTCCCAACACCAGTCATTAAGGCAAAAAATCTCGGAGTCATTATAGACACCACCCTTTCCTTCCATCACCACGTAAACAAACTCACTGCTTCTATCTATTACATCTTGAAAATCCTGAAGAAAATATTGCCCTTTATACCAACAGCATTGCAGAAAACAGTGGTGGCAGCCTTAGTGTTGTCTAAACTTGATTATTGTAATGGAATACTAGTTGGAGCAAACAAATCAGTAATAACAAAACTACAGGTTCTCCAGAATTCCACTGCCAGATTGCTCTTCGGTCTGTCCAAATATTCATCTGCCAAACAGGCCCTTAATACACTGCACTGGCTACCGATCGAGAAGCGAATTAGGTTTAAAGCATTGTGTGTCGCTTTTAAGGCCCTGCAGAACTCAGGTCCTGCTTACATAATTAAACACTTCCAATGGTATACGCCAGTCCGCGCACTCCGCTCGGCCTCCCAGAAGCTGGTGAGGGTACCATCTTCCCGCCTTCAAAGATGGGGTGGCAAAAGCTTCTTCAATGTCACCTCTAGACGGTGGAACAAACTACCTTTCCATTTAAGAAACTCCACCGATCTCTTGTCCTTTAGGAAAGGACTGAAAACGTGGCTTTACACCCTGTAAACTGGGCTTGCATTGGTTCCTACACACGCAGTGCTCTGTGAACTTCCTTCTTCAGCGCCTAGACGCCTCCGGGTACTAGAGCGCTATACAAATACATAAATAATAATAAATAATAATAATAAATAATAATCCTGCCACACTGATGCCATTGCCAAATGTAGATGATGAAGATTGTGAAGACCATGACTGTCTTGATGTGACTGAACTTTGCACCAAACCGAGACCTGACATTGTTGATGAACCTCTGTCTGACCCTGATGAAATTTTCTTTGTCGATGGTTCATGTCTAAGAGACAATGTGGGTCATTTGAGAGCAGCGTTTGCTGTATGTACCATTACTGGAGTGGTTGAAGCTGCTTGCTTAGAAGGAGTATACTCCGCACAAGTGGCCGAAATCATTGCTTTGACTCGCGCCTGTTTGGCAGCTGATCAGATCCGAATCACCATCTACACCGACAGCCAGTATGGGTTCGGTGTGGTTCATGACTTCGGACAGCTATGGTCGCATAGGGGTTTCCTGACATCATCTGGATCTCCCATCAGGAATGGAGAATATGTGAGACAACTGTTGGAAGCGTTGCAACGTCCCAGAGAAATAGCAGTGGTAAAGTGCGCTGCACATGGGAGGGGGACGGATTTTGTTTCCATTGGAAATAAGTATACAGATGAAATTGCACGTTTTTGCGCTGAACAAGGGTGTATATTTACTGGAGATTACACTGGAGAGAGCCAAGAAAGAACCGAGCTCAGCATGATGTTAGCCATGGCAAACACTTGGGAGGAACTCAAGAGCCTGCAGGAAGGAGCTTCAGAGCAGGAAAGGGATGTATGGATCAGATCGGGATGTGAGAAGGGGGATGTCCGTATTTGGGTTTCAAGTGCTGTTCGAGCAGTGTTACCAGATGACCTATTGAGCCCGATGGCAAGGCAAATTCATGGTGCTGTGCACCCAGGAAGAGATGCGATGGTGCGAGTGTTCAGAAAAACTTGGTACAATCCACGGTTTCGTGTGTTTGCTGAAGCAGTGTGTCATAGGTGTGTTACCTGTCAACAAATGAATGCTGGGAAGAAAACTGTGGTTGCACTGAGTCACATTGGGAGGTCGGGAGGACCTTTCAATAGGATACAGCTTGATTTTATCGAAATTCCTAGGTGCAATGGACTGAGGTACATTCTAGTGGTGGTGTGTGTTTTTTCACGGTGGGTGGAAGCTTACCCAACACGAAGGTGTGACACCCTTACAGTAGCGAAGCTATTATTGAGGGAGTTGATCCCTAGGTTCGGTTTTCCAACTTCGTTGGAATCGGATAGAGGAACACACTTCCACAGCGAGATCATGAAACTGCTTTGCGCTGCTTTAAATGTTGATCAGAGACTCCATTGTAGCTATCGATCAGAGGCTTCTGGGATAGTGGAGCAGATTAATGGAACTTTGAAAGCACGGATGGCAAAAGTGTGTTCGTCTACATCCCTGAAGTGGCCTGATGCGTTGCCTCTGGTGGTGTTGATGAGTGTTCGCAGTGTCCCAGATAGGAGGACCGGTCTTTCCCCGCATGAGATCCTTATGGGGAGGGCGATGCGATTGCCAGCAATACCATTCGCAGCCTTGATAAACATCACTGATGACTTAATCCTTGAGTACTGCAAAGGACTAGCTAATGTGGTCCGTTCTATGTCTCAGCAGGTGGAAGCTGCTGCTGTTCCGGCTTCAAGAGATCTCTGCCACGACCTGTCCCCGGGTGACTGGGTGCTTGTCCGCAAGCACGTGAGGAAGAGCTGTTGGATGATCGGTGGCGAAGCCCCTACCAGGTGATACTGGTAATGAACACAGCGGTGAAGTGCGGAGGGTTGCCGAACTGGATACATGCCTCCCACACCCGTCGAGTTTCAGAACCCTTGGAAGAAACAGCTCCTCTCGAGAATGAAAATCCAGCTGTGGCGGCAGGGCCATGAGAGAGGACAAGCCAAGCTGTGAGGGTTGCTGACAAAGCTGGTTGCTCACCAGACCCGGCTGAGGAGGGTTACGCTACACACAACCCAGGTATTGACTCTGAGGAAGAAGGGAACGTTGCGAGTGATATAGAGTCAGACTCAGCCGAAGGAAGTGGTGCGCAGTGTGTTCAAGAGGAAAGCAAAAGGGCTGACCGAGCAAAAGAATCGTGGCTTGAAAGACAGAGAAGGCTGAATCTACGATTGGCCCCTGAAAGAGATCTTGCCCCTGTGTCTGAGACATCTGAATCGGAAGTGAGTGAAGAAGAGCAAGCCCAAGGAGGCCTGAGAAGGTCGAGAAGGACAAGAGTGCCTTGCCAGAGATACGCTGCCCCGAAGTGGACTTACGTAGTAACTGATGCCGGGAGTAGTGAGTTCCGGGAGGCTGAGGCCCGTGCAAGTGATCAGCAGGAATCCTCTACTGAGAATTGATGTGGGACTGATAGTTCCAGGACTTGAAGTTGAAGGAGTGTTGACAATCACGGTCCCAAAACCTCCAGTTTTGAGCAAGGTGCGAATTCTGATATTACATAAATTAGTTTTCCCAACGTTTGGATTTGAACCAACACCTCATGAAATGGTAGATGTTCGTCTTGAAATTTTGCAACATGTTTTAGCTGCAATTGGATCTGAACTTATCATAGACTGCGAATGAACTGTGTGTTGTAAATAGGTGTTTCAAAGAAGATAACCTAGGCCCGAGTGGAAGAAGAATAAAATTAGGGTTTTTCCAGTTGAAGAAGAAAGAGGGCTAGGGAAGTCTTTTTGGACTGTGTAAATAAATCCAGAGGAACTGAACTTTGAACGAAATTTCCAGGATTTCAATGAACTTTGTTTGAACTTTTGGGCAGCAATTTGAGGTGGAAAGAAGAGACTTTTGTGTATCATCTAATTTGAACTGCTGTGACAAGAGAAGATGGAGTCTGGAAATCCGAACCGTAGGTCCAAGTGTGTGATAGGTGCTTCCATAGTGGGAGTGATAGTCTTAATAGTCATAGTTATTGTAGTGTCAGTTATTGTTCCACATGAGGCAGAAGTCGTAGAGGTGAAAGGACACCTACACCCAGTACTTCTAGCAAGAAAGAGGATACCATAGGAGCTGAAAAGGCTATGCTAGATCAGAATAGTCATAGATTGCATGTAGATTTGTCTAGAGGTGATTTTAAGCTTAATGCGTATGCCAAGCTGCTATATGAGTATGTTGAGACGATGGATGTGAGCGACTGTTATGTGTGTATGCAATTGCCTGTATCAGTGGATGAGGGCATTAGATATCATCATCTTCCGTTGACTTATGGGATTTCATGTAGTTTGTTGCTTAGCATGTTTTATGGGAGAGGTCATTATGAATACTTCTTTTCCAATTATGATGCGGTGCTTTCAGAGGTTCCGGCATATAAGCACCTGAACAAGTACGATTATTATAAGCAGGAGGATAGGATTGGGAAGTATTTCATACCGACTACAACGTTAGATACCACTTATGCACATAGACATAATTTGACATGTTCACTAACAGAGATAGAAAAGAAGTTTGTAGATCAAGTGGAGGATAGATATAGACAACTAACACAAACACGTAACACTGGAGAAAATCCATTAGATTGGACAAAGGAGGAGATGGCTCACAGAGCGAAAGGGAGCTATGGCCCTATAGCGTTAGATCTAGTGCAAAAAGGAAAGCTGTGTGTGAAACGTGTCCAGACCTATTATGATAAGGTTTATGTGGGACAGAGTGCGTGTGATCACGTTTTCACCATGGAAGAGTCAGCAAATAACTTTTTGCAGGGTCCGATACAAGTGGTGCCAACAGTATATTTTGTATGTGGGAAAAACCCTTGTGAGATTGCCTGCCAATTGGTACGGTACTTGTTACCTGGCAGCTGTTTTCCCCAAGATTTACCATGTAGAGGAGCTAGAACTCTTGGAAGGAGGATTGCATTCTAGAGCAAGGAGAGATGCAAGTGCAGGAGGAGTGATTGGAGATATTTTTGGAGCTGTAATACCAAGTTTGGGAGTGATTTTGAATGATGTGAAGATTAGAAAGCTGGCGACTGTTGTGGACAAGTTGTCGATGAATACAGCTAAATCATTATTGCTTGTTGATGGAGAGATGTTGTCGATAAGGGCGATGGTGATGCAGAACCGTCTTGCTTTGGATGTCTTATTGGCAAAAGAGGGCGGAGTCTGTAAAATGCTGAAAGTGCAAGAGTGCTGTACTTATATACCAGATAATAGTAAAGATCTGAAGAAGTATATAAGTAACATCACTGAGATTCATCATCAGATCCAGGATCTGGCTGAAGAGGGAGTTTGGGAGAAAGTTGGTAAAGGGTTTGGTAGAGTGGGGAGTTGGTTTGCGAGCCTGGGGAAGGGTATTCTTGGTTACATTCTGAGACCTATCATTATAATCGTGGTCTGTGTGGTTTGCCTGTGGGGTTTTGTGGGGGCTTATCAGTGGTACAGGGCGAATCAAGTCGAAAGATCCTTTAGGGAGAGAGAGGTAAGGATGGCTAGACTGCAGGACAGTCATTATGAGAATATCAAGAATTTGGAAAGGTTCCGACAGGGAAGAGTGGCTACAAGCTCTGTTTAGGTCGGTTCTTTCTCCAGGGAGTTGTGAATTTGTTGATGACACTAGTCATCAGAGGGGGGAACTGATAGAGCGCAGTGATATTCTGAAAATTGTAGGGGTACATTATATTCATGAATAGTCCGTACCCGCATATATTCTTATGTGTGTGTTAATCTTAGTTAGAACCTGTGTTGCAATAATCAGTGGTAAATGAAATGTTAGGATGAGATGTGCCATTCAAGAAACGTAAAATGGCAGTTAGAGGGAATTATGTTATTTTCGATGTTCATTGCAAATGCTTAATGAAGTAGTTTATATTTAATGTAATGCAGTAGATTTAAACGTGCATCATGTTGAAGTTGCACACGCATAGGTGATTAATTGTGTTTAAATGTGATGATAAGTAGTGTTTATAGATGTAACATTTTAAATGTGTGTTTAATTTGATGTCAAAGGCCTAGATGGAGTATTTGCTCTTTCGTGCTAAGAAAGGCCTATTCGTTTTCTTATGTTAGCTGGTTTATGTAGGCCCGAAATGCATTTTCCCCTGGTGAGGCTCTCATTTGGAGGTAGTCAACGAAATTCATGTGCGTGCAAGGTTGTTCTGTTCTCATGCTTCTGTTGCAGGTGCAAGGACACCGTCCTCGTTAGTTAGAATAACGTTTTTTGTTTTAGGAGTTAGGTATGGAGGAAACCTGTTACAAAGTATTCAGGAATGCCGATAATTGGGAGTTGATATTTTCTCTTGCTGAAGAAGCCTGAGACCCAAGGACACACCAACCGTCGCTGGACCAAGTACAAGTTTTGGTGGAAAATTACCTACGAGAGGTGCCTGGCCAGAGGAGGTGTTTCAGGGGGCGTGTTTATCAATTGTGCATTTTGTATTAGGGACAGTGCCCCGAGGGATGAGTTAGCAGAGAGCCGTTAGAGGGTAGAAGGAAGGGATCGATTCTTAGAATGAAGACTTAGAACGATTTTGTAATCTGGGCTACTGACCTTTACAACGTGAGTGTACTTCTTAGGAAGTCTTCACAAGCTGACATCTTTTCTTGATCTTGCTTGGAAAATGTTAAGTAGGGATGCCACTTTAAGGATAGTGTAGGGATAGATTAAAGGATTTCCAGCACAGCCACTAATGAAGACTAATATAGATGTTGGTGCAGTTATTGCCTGTTTAGTATTTTTGGAATTGCTTATTCTCTTTATGTTGTATCGGATTAGATTGGTTCGTAGGATGGACTTTGTATTAGTGCCTATGTATTTTTACAACCTTGTCCTGAGGTGCATTGTATGTTCAGTTATTTTTGGTTTTGTAATAAACCCCTAAATTTGGAATTTGGAGTCAGTGATCTTTTCCGAGCTTTACTTAAATTGATTCATGCTAGTTTGGCATGAATGTATTGTTTCTCCCCTTTACACTTCTCAGCAGGTAATCAAGGTCCAGTCGACCGAGGGTTCCTAGTAACTTTTACAGTGGAATCCGGCATTATCAATAGCAATCCTTGTACTTTGAAATAGCACCGTTCTGCAGTTTTTTCTTGTTTCATTAGTTTCTAAGCTAGCACTATTTTAGTGTCTCCTTGTTTCCCATATGCTCTCTATGTCAGAAGGTAACTTTTTACTTGTCCCTGCCTTTCCATCCCTCTTTCTTAGTTTCAGTGAATACTGAATTGCCTCTCTTGTGCCTGTTTTGTCTGAGCTTTGACTTCATGTCCACTGAAGGAGGAAACCTGTTTAGTTAGAACGTATTCACAAGTGAAACAACAACTTTGAAAGTGACATGATCTGAGGGGGTCCAGTTTGATGCTAGAGCACCACGATGAGAAGTTGGTGGTCTTGGTGGGCGATGACGTTGATGGATTAGTAGGAGTAGAAATGAATGGAAGAGCACAAAGTGGGGATACAAACAGACACTGTTGATGATTGGAGGGGGGAAGAAGACCACATCGCCCACCCTCCACTGCGCCAGAGCCTCCTAGAGGATGTGGGGCTAATCTCCTGTGATGCTATTAACAGCGCTAGCCAGACCGTAGCGCACGCTGGGTATGCCCAGGCATAGACCAGCCAAGAACTGGGCTGTCCGTGCCTTATCATGGTAAGGGCCACATCTCTTTCACCTTCCATTAAATCCTGTCAAGTCATGGGTAAGAGAAAAAACCTGCTAATAACCATATTTATACTAGTAAGGGAGCATGCCAAAATACCTCCAATATTTCTTTTTGAATTTGGCAATAGGTGCAATAATTGACATAACTTTAGTAAAGAAGGAGCACAGGCTCTGCTCACACAGCTGAGGTACTGCCAGAGGCCAACATTGCAAGACGATTGTCGATATAATAAGGCCCCATCCTTCGGGCAAGGCGGCTAGTTCTGCTAACAATGTCAGTCACCTTTCAGGTGCGAGATTTAGAACTATTGGCCTTGTAAATGACAATGTATTTTACCTATGCGTTTTGGTTTAGAGTGCAGTCGCCTTTGGGACCTTATAAGTGTTTAGCGATGAAGAAAATTATCCTGGGTGCTGTGCCGCCAGGGATTGAATAGTTATACAATTACTATAAATATACAGTGGGTCATGAAGCCTGATTTAGGAATACATGCTTGCCCTGACTACATCTTTAGATGACTTTACAATATCAAATAGTGCGTATCATCAGCTATGTGGAGATTTGCTTCATTGTTTTGTTAACCTCACGCTGCATGGCAGGCACAGACATACCAAGTTGGAGCAATAAGCCTTTGTTTGAGCTGGGCCATAAAACAGCCAGCGTGATCATTGTAACCAAAAAAAGCCCTGCCCCTCTAAAGATTAGCATGAAACGATGAAGAATGTGCGATGTTAAACAAATGACAACTGCTTAGCTGCAACAACTGGGTGAAAACTGGACTTGCTTATAGTGTTCATAAAACAGGTACGTACGAATACTCTAATGCAGCCCTAAAGAAAAGTATAAGTGCTGGTCCACAAATTAATAGCAAACCTCGTGAGCAATGCTGACTCTGTAGCGCTTGCGGTACAAAGAGCCCCGCTATTTGTTCAATTTTTAAGATTCTACAAAGGTCCAGACATTATACCTAAACAGAACTTTGAATAAAATGTCTTTATTTAATTATCAGTCAGGGATCATTAAGGCAGTTGTAGAACATATTTTAAGGTAGTTTCTTCTTATGTTTACTGTTTAAACTATGTGCTGATAAGTAGAAAAACACTGGCTTTAGGTGGTTTTCCTAATTTTGATACCAGCTGAAATGTTAAAATACTGGTCATGCCGGTAGAAAATATGACCACTGGAAGGATCCTCCAAACATTTTTGCTACCTTGACGGTGAAGGAAGTTCATGGTGGCTGTCTGAATGGGAGGTGGGGGGTAGGGAGTACAAAGTTTGGTACACTGTCCCCAGGTCACAGAAGCACAGTCATGGCCAACAACCAGACCCCCCCTTCAACTCCTTTATTTTGTTCTGGGATGCAACAGCTTACATACCAATTGTTTCTGTGGCACAGGTGTACTGTACTGTATTGTAAATACATTTATATGGTGCTTTATACTCCCTGCCGAAGCACAAACGCACATTAGCGGGTGACTAGAATGCTACCTTCAGGGAAGTGCTTGATTTGCAGAGTAATGAATTACAGAGTGGCAGATATGGGAAAAGTTTTGGGGGTATATTCACAAGAACGTGTGATACCTACCGCAGGAGTAGCGTAACGCAACTTTCAATAACGCAGCCTATCACGGGAAAATAACCCCGTGTCAACGTGGAATTCACAACAAGGCAGTACCATGTGATAGTCACCAGATAACGCGTCAAATGACAGCGTGTAAATCAACACCATGCGATGAGGCCAATTGCGGTACAAAGAGCTGCGAAAAGCAGCCTCAGGCCTGCAACTCCCACGCGTCTGGCGGGCAATTGCACCCTAAAAACCACAGGCACAACACACCAGAAACAAGCCAAAGCACGTAGCAACATCCATGCACCCTGACCCAGCGCAGAGGGCAACGCGAACCCCACAACCTCCACAGACCACCAGCAAGGAACAAGTGGGTCGGGGAAGGCCAAGGAGAAAATGGAGAGGAAGACGGGGTGCAGACCGCAGGAAAACAAGACCAAGGCCACGGAGGCGACAGAACACTACCAGCAAATGACCCACAAGCAGACCGCCTGGAATGCAGTCGCAGAGCCCAGGAGGCCAATCCAGGAGGCCAAGAGGCTCCGCCAGGATGTGACAACCTAAACCAGGTACGAACCTGCTGCCAACAGGAAGGCAGCAACGGCGACAGGAGGTGGCAGTCCAGCGACACAGGAGGAGCAGGAGGCCACAGTCATCAGTGTGGAGAGGGTGCAAGGAGTAGGGAGTACGGACACAGCTCGACAGGACCTGACACAACAACAACAGGGTGAGGATCCAACAGGGACTGGGGGACGGGGGGTGATGGGCACAATGCCACACATGCACAATGAGGTGTAACACACTGCACACCCACATTTACCCAGGGACATGTCCCCCATCCCCGTGGCACACTGCAGCACACACACATAGCAATCACAGCACATACCATGACAGTGTGGCACAAAGTGCAACACCCACACTGCAGAACAGGGGACACAACTGGGTCCACCCAGGCGCAGAAACAGAACAATCACATTGGACAGAGCAGGGAACTGTGAGATGCACATCTACCCCTACAACCCCACATCAGCCATGTAGGCCAAATGTACACTGTCCCAACTCAAATAGCCACCACCGCCCAAACAGTCACAATGTACATTGTCACAAAGTCTGCATGTCTACAAGAACAAGGTGCCAACACAATGCCAACATGCACCTCCCCTTCACAATACAGAGGGACAAACAACAACTCCAGCAGGTCTGAACAGACAACCCATCAGTGATGCCCGAGACGAACACCACACCCCCGACCCCGACGCCCTACAACAGCCCATGGACATCCCACACAACCCACCACCAGGACCAGGGCAGACAAGCTACTCAGAGGAGAACCCAGACTCTGCAACAGACCACACAGCATGAAGCACCCGCAATCACGGCTGCCTCACAACACGTCACCCACCCACACATGGCACCCCAATGCCAGGTGGCCGAACGCCAAAAGGAGGTGGCCCAACAGGTGAGGGTGTTGCCTAACCCATGGAATGCGAAGTAGAACACATACGTGGGTGTCCAATACCCTTCAGGGACCACCTACACCCCACAAAGGAGACCCACACCTCCACAGAGACACATGCACATATCATGTTGAACTGGCTACGGGCACGTGCGCCCGGCCCCTTTATTGGCAGGGCCACATGTACAGTGACGCCTGTGCTGGATGTGTGTGGGGTGAGTATAAGCCAGCCCGCACGGAGTGCTTGGTGCTGGCAACAACCTGAAAAGTGGACACCAGTGTAATGGAAACAGAAAACACCAGCATAACAGAGTCAATTGCAGAGCAACATGGAGGGATCCGGAGTAAGGACAGAGGTCACCCAATATTCAGTCTGGACGTTCCGTGAGTTGCAGTGCACTGAGGTAGGGGCACTAGAGAAGAGCGCGCTCATGTGAAGGAATTGCTAGGATTGTGTCCCTTCGGGTTAGTCCTGATCCAGATGCAGTGGGGTGTGGTACACCTGCATCAACGTCCCAGGTCTCCCACACTGCCTGAGGTGACAGTTGCATCCGCCGTCCACAGCGCAATACCCAGTATCAGATCCGGGTGTGTAGCTTGACTACCGCCACCAGTCTGCATTCCTGCCTTGGGGCTGCTGCCACCTGCCCTCCCATTGTCTGTGCCTTCTCCCGTCCACACACTTGACACATCCTTCTCGTCATGGTCCCAGGTCTTCCCCACTGCATAAGGTGACATTGCTGCGCAACCTCACAACAGCACAAAACTCAATCAGTACCGGACAATGGCTTGCGGTGCACTGAGTCACTGGCATCTGGAGTGCTGAGCAGGGCAGCAGGCCGATGATGGCTTCCACGACAGGTCTGAGCAACTCCGTAGGTCTGTCAGGACCACCCTTTCAACTCTGGCAGATGGCGGTTGAAGGTGGTCCTTGCGGTGGTGGCGAGTGCCTCCTGCAGTGATGCGACGTCCGGGCCGGTCAAGACTCGATGCCAGGTGTGGGCCCTTGTGGCCCGCAGTTGGGGCCGGAGGAGACGGACAGCGCAGGGCCACAGACACATGGCGTTGATGACCCCAAGACCATTGCTACAGAGGCCATTCAATGTCTCAGAAGAAGGGGTCCCAGGCCTGACCAGCACAGAGTTAGTGGACCCAGATGCACAGCGGCTGGCGCAGGCACCCAGCCACGGGACGGTGACTTGCGGTGCAGTCAGATGGGCCATGCGACCTGAGCGGGTCCCCATCAATGTCCGAGGTGTATGTTGCGGAGGGTTTCGGGGGACAGTGGAAGGTGTCCTCCAGGGCATGATGCGGAAGGTCTGATGTCATCTGGAAGCAGCAAATGGAGGAGTGGAAAGTGTGAGAAGTTGGCCTGGCATATGCTGTCCACTAATTATAGTGGGCACCTTGCACCAGTCCAAACAACCCCTTATTGGAGATAGGTTAAAGACAACCTTATTGAAAGCTATCCTAGTGGTAGCTATGGAGAGCAGCCTTCAGGCTAAGTCTTGAAGGAATGTAAAGCAGCTTGTTTTACCAGTCTATAATCTCTTGAGTGATCAAATGAAAGAGCACCACACCAGGTATATATTCAAAATATATGTATTTATTGCTAAACACACCCCTCTAGTCTCTTTATGAGGCTAGAGTTCGAAGTACATAAGTTAGAAGTTATTAAATCACAGTAATAGCACAAATACACGTTTGGACCCTAGGGGCGTACCAAACCATATACCAATAAAGTGGTCTGCGAACCACGACTGAACTAGACACTAGGCCTAGAGCCTCTAGAAGTGCTTGGACCACAAGGAACCACCCAAGGTAGTGACACAGGGGACCTACGGGAGACGCGTGCAGTGTAAATACACAACCGCGATACGCCGTTGACTTCTATGGAGAAAGTCGGGATCGGGAAATTAGAGAAAAGGGACACTTAAAAGAGGACTAGGACAAAACCCTTTGAGATCTAGGACTTTGAAGAGTCTCTACCCACGGGAGCACCGGAGTACTCGTGTTACCTCACCCGGGGAAGCCGGGTGCATAGGTGCCTTTCGGGGTCGGGTTTCGTCGTCGATTCGAATGGCGATCTGCTGCAAAGTGCTGCTGGCGGCCAAGAGAAAAGTGTCCGGGTGGATCCAAGAGTGGATCGGAGTTCTGAAGAACCTGAAAGCAGAGGGGACAGAGTCTGGGTCACTAGCCAGTGACCAGGAAGGCGATGGACAGATGCCCACCGATGTCGAGTGCTTCAGGTGCGTTGACGGTTGTCTTGACTCTTCAGCCACGAGGTCCAGGAGGTGTTGTCGGCGACCAGGAGCAGGATTCGGGCTGGTACACAATGTCTGTCGAGTGCTGAGGTGTCGGCGACCGGATTGGACCCAACAAGCCTTGGCAACGGCAAGTCTCGGTGAAGATGTAGATCGTCGATGGTGCAGACCAGCAAGGTCTGTGGAACTCACCCAGCGAGGGTAAGTGAGGACAGGCCTGGAGCAACCAGGATGCCAAGTAAGAAAAGGATTGGCCTTCGTTAAGGGCTACTAGCCAACGGGCTAGCGACCGCGAAGGGGCCTCATGACGCCGCACGTGGATCTGGCTTACAGGACACTCGTGCAGTGGGGGCCAGTGATCTTCGGTGCAGGTGGTGCTGGAGGCTAGGGCTACTCGGAGCCCAAAGCACGACTTCTTGGGAGACCCAGAAGAGGATGAACTTGCAAATGTGCTTGGTGTCCAGGGGTCACAGTCTCAAGTCACCCACGATAGCCACGGGCCTCAGCTTTGCTGGGGACTCAGGGTAGCCTCGGGGAAGTCTGAGAATCCACCTCTGGTGATGCGATGACTTCGGCGTCCGACGGGAGCTTCAGAAATGCGAACCGGACAGATGCTTCTTTGGTGCCTGCCAAGCAAGGGAGTCACTCCTTGACCCCAAGGGAGATTCTTCTGTCCTCTAATCGTGAGTAGAGCGTCGAAGGTCCAGGATTCAGTTTCAGAGTTTCGTCCAGGGATAATCTAAAGTCCTAAGGACTGGGTTCCTATACTTATACTAAGTATAGGGGTTGGACTACTCTGTGGCCCCACCTATGGGTGGGTCAGGGCAGAGGGGTGGCTACACCCCTTTCCCTTTGTCCAGTTCGCGCCAAAGCAGGGGCTGCAAGCCCCTGATCCGGTTTGAACTGGGGTATGCACAGGGACACCAAGTGTGCCCCCAGTGCAGGACTTCAAAGCACCCGAAAGTGCTCCCGCCCAGCCCCAATACACATTATCCTGTCTGGGGAGGTGGTCACACCTCCCTGGGACAGGAAACCTATTGTCCAGGCCTCCCCTGCCGGAGTTTCGTCCAGCAGCAGGAGGCCAGACTCGTGTCTGTGGCAGCAGCATCCATTTTGTGATGCCAGGGCTTTAGAAAGAAGTTACCGGCCAGGCCAGGGTTAACATGTCTCTCCCTCTAGAAGGGTGGAATGCTACCCCCGCCGCCAGAATTGGCGGGGGGGTAGTATTCCAAGATGTTTGACACCAAACACGACATGTTTAGGTGCAGCCATTCCAAAGTTAGCATTTAACGCGAGGTTATAATGCGCTTAAGAGTATATGGTCAGGCTGCACTACAAACAGCATCAGTGAAGGGTCTCCGAAAGCTGCAGAGGGGCCCTGCTCATGCAAGGGGGAACCTTTCACATAGGAACCATGCACTCTGCCTTTAGGATTGATAAGGCCTGCCTTAGGAGTGACTTATAGGTTTATATGTGTGTATGTATTTAGTGATATAGGTAACCTATATCACAGTAAGGGGTGCATGCACCACCTTACCCAGGCTGCAGTAGCAGACCTGTGGTGTCAGTTTGGATGGCCTTCCAGGGGTGGCATAATACATGCTGCAGCCCCTGGCAGGCCTCTGAGGTACCTATGCCCTTGGTACATAGTATACCATATACTAGGGACTTATAAGGGCACTCCAGATTCCAATCAGTGATGTGCCTAAGGCACATGGAAACCTTTTACAGAGAAAGCAGATAGACTGGGGCCCTGAATAGCAGGATCCCAGTCCAACTAAGTCATAAACCAGCAAAACACCATAAAAAAGTGGGGGCAACCATATAGTCAGATTCCACCTTCCTACATAACCCCCCAAACGAAAGGAGATAAGGCTAACCTTGGCCAGTTGAGCCTTCATTGACTAAGTGGTCATATAAGGAAGCACCTGCACTAGCATGGTTGCCCCCTGTCTTATGGTCCACTAAGCAATCCCTCACCCTAAGGGTATGAGAGGGTCTCCACCATGGGGAATCACTACCTGTGGTGTGCTTAGGTAAAGTACAAGGCTGGTGAGGTGTCTGAGTAGGGAAGTGAGGCCCTAGGAATGTTGGCCTCAGCTTCCTCAGATCACTGGTCACCATGTATGCCTGTCTTTCCATGACTGAGTTGCACTTTGCTCTAAGGGTCAACCTTTGACTGCCTACAGCTGGGGGTTGGGTCCCTTTGGATGGACTACTGGAGGGACATGGCAGGTTTGGAACCTTCTGGTCCCAGGTTTGCCCTTGCCTACCAGAGTCCTTCTGGGGGAGGTCCCTACATAAAGGTATGGGGGATCCCTCAGTGTGTAGAGGAATTTTCACCTGGCTAGGGCTACTAGACTGGGTGCCCCTAATCTGCTGATGGGGGGTTCCTCTGGACAGGGGGCCCTGGGGGTCCACTGACCTCCCTGACCTCTGCAGCCCTGGGCTGGCTGAGGCAGGGTAGAGAGGGGCAGGGTTACCTGCTCCAGACTGGGTACCACCTTGGAAGGGTCCTCTGCCATCAGGGGTGTGGCCAGGCCAGGCCTGACTACCTCTGGGGCAGTTCCTTCACAAGGGGTAGGGTCAGTTCCCTGAGGAGGCTGACCCTTACCTACTGTCTGGAGAGAAGAAGACTTTTCTTCAACCCTTGTGCTCTCTTTTGGGGGAGAGTGGGCCATTCTTTCAGGCTCCATCTCTCCAAATTCTTGGGCTGGGGCTGTGGCCATGCCCAACATCCTAAGATGGGTTTGGTGTTCAACTTCAGCCCAGGCTGAAATTTCCAAATCATTGCCCATCAGGCAATCTACAGGTAAGGTGGGGGACACTGCCACTCTCTTTGGGCCTGTGACCCCCTCCCAGCTGAGATTGACTATGGCCATGGGGTGATCTGTTCTGACACCATCAATGTTGGTCACCTGGTATTTAAACTCAGGTAAAAGCTGGTGAGGGGGGACTAGTTTCCCTGCCACCATGGTGACACTAGCCCCTGTGTCCCTAAATTCCACAGCTTTCTGACCATTAATCATTGGCTCCAGTCTGTACCTGCCCATTGCTGTGGGACCCATGGTAAAGGTGGCAAATCCTACACCACCATCAGAGTCAGAGGAGTCTGTTGAGGGGTCCCTGTCTGAACCAGGGCCCACCTCTGTTCCTGTTGCAAAAGCACCTAACTTTATGGGTGCACTACTCCCAACTGGAGGATTACTACTGGTAGTACCAGGAGGGGGGGTAGTAGTTGCTGGGGGAACATTTTCTTTATTGCCAATCCTGGGGCAACTGGGATCAGATTTCCAGTGCCCAGGCTTTTTACAGACATGGCAATATGGTTTCTTTTCAGGAGAGGAAGGCGTTTGGGACCCACCCCCAGAAGAGGAATTTTGGGGCCCTGTAGTGGACTTATCCTTAGATTTATCCCCACCTTTCTCTTGGGACTTAGTAGAATCTTTCTTCTGGTCACCACCCTGATTTCTAGTTTTTACTCTGGTTCTGACCCATTTGTCTGCCTTCTTTCCCAATTCTTGGGGAGAGGTCAGATCAGAGTCCACCAGATACTGGTGCAAAAGCTGGTTTTGACAATTATTAAGGATCTGCTCCCTCATAATCAAATTGTACAATCCTAAAAAGTCATGCACTTTGTTGCCATGTATCCAACCTTCCAGAGCCTTTGTAGCACAATCTACAAAATCAACCCAGTCTTGAGTCTGAGCTTTTTGGGTGTCTCTGAACTTCAACCTATACTGTTCAGTGGTTAGGCCAAACCCATCTATCAGAGCACTCTTCAAGACTGTGTAATTGTCAGCATCCTCTTCTCTTACAGTGAGGAGCTTGTCTCTACCTTTGTCTGCAAAGGAGAGCCACAA
This sequence comes from Calotriton arnoldi, assembly GCA_963921515.1. NCBI lineage: Eukaryota > Metazoa > Chordata > Amphibia > Caudata > Salamandridae > Calotriton > Calotriton arnoldi. Next base: position 368,424 of record CAWUFW010000350.1, on the reverse strand, counting down.
GATTGCTGCCCACTGCCTCTGGGGGACCTTCTGAACTTTACAGGCCCTCTCCAGTGCAGTTATCCATTTGTGGATGTCATCCCCACTCTGGTAGGGAGGGACAATCTTGTTTAGGTTTCTATGGTCATAAGACCTTTCCCTATCTCTAGGGATATTGCTGCCACCATGGGACTCTAGTCCCAACTTTCTTCTCTCTCTAAAGAGATCTAGGGACTCCCTGTCTATAGCCAGTTGCTTCTTTTTGATTTCAAGCTGAGCTTCCTCATATTGAACCAGCCTCTTTCTTCTCTCATGAGAGGATTCCCTCCTATGAGATGAGACAGAGCTCCCTATTGAGGTGCCAGAGTGGTTAGACTCCTTAGAAGGAGATCTAGACTTCCTGGGCACACTCATAATCCTTCCTGGGGGACAAAGAGGGCATCATCCTGATTATCCTCTTCATCTTCCTCAGGAGGGATTGGGTTATCCAGGTCAGGGTCATTTTCACCCTCCTGGCCAGTTTCAGAGGGGGCTGGGGGTATTTCTACCCCTGGTCCCATCCTCATCTTCTGCCCCACCCTCAGCTCCTACCCCTTCAGTCCCCAAGGGCTTACTAAGGTCATAAGCCACCAACAACTCCTTGAGGTGTTGGGTGGTGGGGCTTTGGCCTGTCCTTATTTTTCTCAAGTTGCATAAAGCTCTCAATTCCAAGAATGGGAGTGTATCATACTTGGAGGGTGGAAGCTCAGTGGCTTCCTGCAAGGATTCTTTAGATCCTACCCTTAAAGACATTACTAGTGTGGTGTGCTGTATGCACTACCTACTCTAGTGTGGCCTACTAAACTCTCTTGAGTTGTAGAAAGGGTGTGCTATCCCTTAACACACAACTCTAAGTTCAGTAGAACTTACTGTATTCTAAGCTTAAATTATATGTACCTTAGGTAACTTTAGTGGTTTTCAGTTGATCAATTCAATTGAGATTATCTGGTAAAACAATAGCAAGCTGGAATCCCACACGCTGCACACCAATGTGAGAAGTTGGCCTGGCATATGCTGTCCACTAATTATAGTGGGCACCTTGCACCAGTCCAAACAACCCCTTATTGGAGATAGGTTAAAGACAACCTTATTGAAAGCTATCCTAGTGGTAGCTATGGAGAGCAGCCTTCAGGCTAAGTCTTGAAGGAATGTAAAGCAGCTTGTTTTACCAGTCTATAATCTCTTGAGTGATCAAATGAAAGAGCACCACACCAGGTATATATTCAAAATATATGTATTTATTGCTAAACACACCCCTCTAGTCTCTTTATGAGGCTAGAGTTCAAGTACTTAAGTTAGAAGTTATTAAATCACAGTAATAGCACAAATACACGTTTGGGCCCTAGGGGCGTACCAAACCATATACCAATAAAGTGGTCTGCGAACCACGACTGAACTAGACACTAGGCCTAGAGCCTCTAGAAGTGCTTGGACCACAAGGAACCACCCAAGGTAGTGACACAGGGGACCTACGGGAGACGCGTGCAGTGTAAATACACAACCGCGATACGCCGTTGACTTCTATGGAGAAAGTCGGGATCGGGAAATTAGAGAAAAGGGACACTTAAAAGAGGACTAGGACAAAACCCTTTGAGATCTAGGACTTTGAAGAGTCTCTACCCACGGGAGCACCGGAGTACTCGTGTTACCTCACCCAGGGAAGCCGGGTGCATAGGTGCCTTTCGGGGTCGGGTTTCGTCGTCGATTCGAATGGCGATCTGCTGCAAAGTGCTGCTGGCGGCCAAGAGAAAAGTGTCCGGGTGGATCCAAGAGTGGATCGGAGTTCTGAAGAACCTGAAAGCAGAGGGGACAGAGTCTGGGTCACTAGCCAGTGACCAGGAAGGCGATGGACAGATGCCCACCGATGTCGAGTGCTTCAGGTGCGTTGACGGTCATCTTGACTCTTCAGCCACGAGGTCCAGGAGGCGTTGTCGGCAACCAGGAGCAGGATTCGGGCTGGTACACGATGTTTGTCGAGTGCTGAGGTGTCGGCGACCGCATTGGACCCAACAAGCCTTGGCAACGGCAAGTCTTGGTGAAGATGTAGATCGTCGATGGTGCAGACCAGCAAGGTCTGTGGAACTCACCCAGCGAGGGTAAGTGAGGGCAGACCTGGAGCAACCAGGATGCCAAGTAAGAAAAGGATTGGCCTTCGTTAAGGGCTACTAGCCAACGGGCTAGCGACCGCGAAGGAGCCTCGTGATGCCGCACGTGGATCTGGCTTACAGGACACTCGTGGAGTGGGGGCCAGTGATCTTCGGTGCAGGTGGTGCTGGAGGCTAGGGCTACTTGGAGCCCAAAGCACGACTTCTTGGGAGACCCAGAAGAGGATGCACTTGCAAATGTGCTCGGTGTCCAGGGGTCACGGTCTCAAGTCACCCACGATAGCCACGGGCCTCAGCTTTGCTAGGGACTCAGGGTAGTCTCGGGAAGTCTGAGAATCCACCTCTGGTGATGCGATGACTTCGGCGTCCGACGGGAGCTTCAGAAATGCGAACCGGACAGATGCTTCTTTGGTGCCTGCCAAGCAGGGGAGTCACTCCTTGACCCCAAGGGAGATTCTTCAGTCCTCTAATCTTGTCGTAGAGCGTCGAAGGTCCAGGATTCAGTTTCAGAGTTTCGTCCAGGGATAATCTAAAGTCCTAAGGACTGGGTTCCTATACTTATACTAAGTATAGGGGTTGGACTACTCTGTGGCCCCACCTATGGGTGGGTCAGGGCAGAGGGGTGGCTACACCCCTTTCCCTTTGTCCAGTTCGTGCCAAAGCAGTGGCTGCAAGCCCCTGATCCGGTTTGAACTGGGGTATGCACAGGGACACCAAGTGTGCCCCCAGTGCAGGACTTCAAAGCACCCGAAAGTGCTCCCGCCCAGCCCCAATACACATTATCCTGTCTGGGGAGGTGGTCACACCTCCCTGGGACAGGAAACCTATTGTCCAGGCCTCCCCTGCCGGAGTTTCGTCCAGCAGCAGGAGGCCAGACTCGTGTCTGTGGCAGCAGCATCCATTTTGTGATGCCAGGGCTTTAGAAAGAAGTTACCGGCCAGGCCAGGGTTAACATGTCTCTCCCTCTAGAAGGGTGGAATGCTACCCCCGCCGCCAGAATTGGCGGGGGGTAGTATTCCAAGATGTTTGACACCAAACACGACATGTTTAGGTGCAGCCATTCCAAAGTTAGCATTTAACGCGAGGTTATAATGCGCTTAAGAGTATATGGTCAGGCTGCACTACAAACAGCATCAGAGAAGGGTCTCCGAACGCTGCAGAGGGGCCCTGCTCATGCAGGGGCACCCTCTCACATAGGAACCATGCACTCTGCCTTTAGGATTGATAAGGCCTGCCTTAGGAGTGACTTATAGGTTTATATGTGTGTATGTATTTAGTGATATAGGTAACCTATATCACAGTAAGGGGTGCATGCACCACCTTACCCAGGCTGCAGTAGCAGACCTGTGGTGTCAGTTTGGATGGCCTTCCAGGGGTGGCATAATACATGCTGCAGCCCCTGGCAGGCCTCTGAGGTACCTATGCCCTTGGTACATAGTATACCATATACTAGGGACTTATAAGGGCACTCCAGATTCCAATCAGTGATGTGCCTAAGGCACATGGAAACCTTTTTACAGAGAAAGCAGATAGACTGGGGCCCTGAATAGCAGGATCCCAGTCCAACTAAGTCATAAACCAGCAAACCACCATAAAAAAGTAGGGGCAACCATATAGTCAGATTCCACCTTCCTACATAACCCCCCCAAATGAAAGGAGATAAGGCTAACCTTGGCCAGTTGAGCCTTCATTGACTAAGTGGTCATATAAGGAAGCACCTGCACTAGCATGGTTGCCCCCTGTCTTATGGTCCACTAAGCAATCCCTCACCCTAAGGGTATGAGAGGGTCTCCACCATGGGGAATCACTACCTGTGGTGTGCTTAGGTAAAGTACAAGGCTGGTGAGGTGTCTGAGTAGGGAAGTGAGGCCCTAGGAATGTTGGCCTCAGCTTCCTCAGATCACTGGTCACCATGTATGCCTGTCTTTCCATGACTGAGTTGCACTTTGCTCTAAGGGTCAACCTTTGGCTGCCTACAGCTGGGGGTTGGGTCCCTTTGGATGGACTACTGGAGGGACATGGCAGGTTTGGAACCTTCTGGTCCCAGGTTTGCCCTTGCCTACCAGAGTCCTTCTGGGGAGGTCCCTACATAAAGGTATGGGGGATCCCTCAGTGTGTAGAGGAATTTTCACCTGGCTAGGGCTACTAGACTGGGTGCCCCTAATCTGCTGATGGGGGTTCCTCTGGACAGGGGGCCCTGGGGGTCCACTGACCTCCCTGACCTCTGCAGCCCTGGGCTGGCTGAGGCAGGGTAGAGAGGGGCAGGTTACCTGCTCCAGACTGGGTACCACCTTGGAAGGGTCCTCTGCCATCAGGGGTGTGGCCAGGCCAGGCCTGACTACCTCTGGGGCAGTTCCTTCACTAGGGGTAGGGTCAGTTCCCTGAGGAGGCTGACCCTTACCTACTGTCTGGAGGGAAGAAGACTTTTCTTCAACCCTTGTGCTCTCTTTTGGGGGAGAGTGGGCCATTCTTTCAGGCTCCATCTCTCCAAATTCTTGGGCTGGGGCTGTGGCCATCACAGCCCCACTAACCTTTACAGGGACGCCCAACATCCTAAGATGGGTTTGGTGTTCAACTTCAGCCCAGGCTGAAATTTCCAAATCATTGCCCATCAGGCAATCTACAGGTAAGGTGGGGGACACTGCCACTCTCTTTGGGCCTGTGACCCCCTCCCAGCTGAGATTGACTATGGCCATGGGGTGATCTGTTCTGACACCATCAATGTTGGTCACCTGGTATTTAAACTCAGGTAAAAGCTGGTGAGGGGGGACTAGTTTCCCTGCCACCATGGTGACACAAGCCCCTGTGTCCCTAAATGCCACAGCTTTCTGACCATTAATCATTGGCTCCAGTCTGTACCTGCCCATTGCTGTGGGACCCATGGTAAAGGTGGCAAATCCTACACCACCATCAGAGTCAGAGGAGTCTGTTGAGGGGTCCCTGTCTGACCCAGGGCCCACCTCTGTTCCTGTTGCAAAAGCACCTAACTTTTTGGGTGCACTACTCCCAACTGGAGTATTACTACTGGTAGTACCAGGAGAGGGGTAGTAGTTGCTGGGGGAACATTTTCTTTATTGCCAATCCTGGGGCAACTGGGATCAGATTTCCAGTGCCCAGGCTTTTTACAGACATGGCAATATGGTTTCTTTTCAGGAGAGGAAGGCGTTTGGGACCCACCCCAGAAGAGGAATTTTGGGGCCCTGTAGTGGACTTATCCTTAGATTTATCCCCACCTTTCTCTTGGGACTTAGTAGAATCTTTCTTCTGGTCACCACCCTGATTTCTAGTTTTTACTCTGGTTCTGACCCATTTGTCTGCCTTCTTTCCCAATTCTTGGGGAGAGGTCAGATCAGAGTCCACCAGATACTGGTGCAAAAACTGGTTTTGACAATTATTAAGGATTTGCTCCCTCATAATCAAATTGTACAATCCTAAAAAGTCATGCACTTTGTTGCCATGTATCCAACCTTCCAGAGCCTTTGTAGCACAAGCTACAAAATCAACCCAGTCTTGAGTCTGAGCTTTTTGGGTGTCTCTGAACTTCAACCTATACTGTTCAGTGGTTAGGCCAAACCCATCTATCAGAGCACTCTTCAAGACTGTGTAATTGTCAGCATCCTCTTCTCTTACAGTGAGGAGCTTGTCTCTACCTTTGTCTGCAAAGGAGAGCCACAAGATTGCTGCCCACTGCCTCTGGGGGACCTTCTGAACTTTACAGGCCCTCTCCAGTGCAGTTATCCATTTGTGGATGTCATCCCCACTCTGGTAGGGAGGGACAATCTTGTTTAGGTTTCTATGGTCATAAGACCTTTCCCTATCTCTAGGGATATTGCTGCCACCATGGGACTCTAGTCCCAACTTTCTTCTCTCTCTAAAGAGATCTAGGGACTCCCTGTCTATAGCCAGTTGCTTCTTTTTGATTTCAAGCTGAGCTTCCTCATATTGAACCAGCCTCTTTCTTCTCTCATGAGAGGATTCCCTCTTATGAGATGAGACAGAGCTCCCTATTGAGGTGCCAGAGTGGTTAGACTCCTGAGAAGGAGATCTAGACTTCCTGGTCACACTCATAATCCTTCCTGGGGGGACAAAGAGGGCATCATCCTGATTATCCTCTTCATCTTCCTCAGGAGGGATTGGGTTATCCAGGTCAGGGTCATTTTCACCCTCCTGGCCAGTTTCAGAGGGGAGCTGGGGGTATTTCTACCCCTGGTCCCATCCTCATCTTCTGCCCCACCCTCAGCTCCTACCCCTTCAGTCCCCAAGGGCTTACTAAGGTCATAAGCCACCAACAACTCCTTGAGGTGTTGGGTGGTGGGGCTTTGGCCTGTCCTTATTTTTCTCAAGTTGCATAAAGCTCTCAATTCCAAGAATGGGAGTGTATCATACTTGGAGGGTGGAAGCTCAGTGGCTTCCTGCAAGGATTCTTTAGATCCTACCCTTAAAGACATTACTAGTGTGGTGTGCTGTATGCACTACCTACTCTAGTGTGGCCTACTAAACTCTCTTGAGTTGTAGAAAGGGTGTGCTATCCCTTAACACACAACTCTAAGTTCAGTAGAACTTACTGTATTCTAAGCTTAAATTATATGTACCTTAGGTACCTTTAGTGGTTTTCAGTTGATCAATTCAATTGAGATTATCTGGTAAAACAATAGCAAGCTGGAATACCACACGCTGCACACCAATGTGAAAAGTTGGCCTGGCATATGCTGTCCACTAATTATAGTGGGCACCTTGCACCAGTCCAAACAACCCCTTATTGGAGATAGGTTAAAGACAACCTTATTGAAAGCTATCCTAGTGGTAGCTATGGAGAGCAGCCTTCAGGCTAAGTCTTGAAGGAATGTAAAGCAGCTTGTTTTACCAGTCTATAATCTCTTGAGTGATCAAATGAAAGGGCACCACACCAGGTATATATTCAAAATATATGTATTTATTGCTAAACACACCCCTCTAGTCTCTTTATGAGGCTAGAGTTCGAAGTACATAAGTTAGAAGTTATTAAATCACAGTAATAGCACAAATACACGTTTGGGCCCTAGGGGCGTACCAAACCATATACCAATAAAGTGGTCTGCGAACCACGACTGAACTAGACACTAGGCCTAGAGCCTCTAGAAGTGCTTGGACCACAAGGAACCACCCAAGGTAGTGACACAGGGGACCTACGGGAGACGCGTGCAGTGTAAATACACAACCGCGATACGCCGTTGACTTCTATGGAGAAAGTCGGGATCGGGAAATTAGAGAAAAGGGACACTTAAAGAGGACTAGGACAAAACCCTTTGAGATCTAGGACTTTGAAGAGTCTCTACCTACGGGAGCACCGGAGTACTCGTGTTACCTCACCCAGGGAAGCCGGGTGCATAGGTGCCTTTCGGGGTCGGGTTTCGTCGTCGATTCGAATGGCGATCTGCTGCAAAGTGCTGCTGGCGGCCAAGAGAAAAGTGTCCGGGTGGATCCAAGAGTGGATCGGAGTTCTGAAGAACCTGAAAGCAGAGGGGACAGAGTCTGGGTCACTAGCCAGTGACCAGGAAGGCGATGGACAGATGCCCACCGATGTCGAGTGCTTCAGGTGCGTTGACGGTCGTCTTGACTCTTCAGCCACGAGGTCCAGGAGGCGTTGTCGGTGACCAGGAGCAGGATTCGGTCTGTCGAGTGCTGAGGTGTCGGCGACCGGATTGGACCCAACAAGCCTTGGCAACGGCAAGTCTCGGTGAAGATGTAGATCGTCGATGGTGCAGACCAGCAAGGTCTGTGGAACTCACCCAGCGAGGGTAAGTGAGGGCAGGCCTGGAGCAACCAGGATGCCAAGTAAGAAAAGGATTGGCCTTCGTTAAGGGCTACTAGCCAACGGGCTAGCGACCGCGAAGGAGCCTCGTGACGCCGCACGTGGATCTGGCTTACAGGACACTCGTGGAGTGGGGGCCAGTGATCTTCGGTGCAGGTGGTGCTGGAGGCTAGGGCTACTCGGAGCCCAAAGCACGACTTCTTGGGAGACCCAGAAGAGGATGCACTTGCAAATGTGCTCGGTGTCCAGTGGTCACGGTCTCAAGTCACCCACGATAGCCACGGGCCTCAGCTTTGCTGGGGACTCAGGGTAGCCTCGGGGAAGTCTGAGAATCCACCTCTGGTGATGCGATGACTTCGGCGTCCGACGAGAGCTTCAGAAATGCGAACCGGACAGATGCTTCTTTGGTGCCTGCCAAGCAGGGGAGTCACTCCTTGACCCCAAGGGAGATTCTTCTGTCCTCTAATCGTGAGTAGAGCGTCGAAGGTCCAGGATTCAGTTTCAGAGTTTCGTCCAGGGATAATCTAAAGTCCTAAGGACTGGGTTCCTATACTTATACTAAGTATAGGGGTTGGACTACTCTGTGGCCCCACCTATGGGTGGGTCAGGGCAGAGGGGTGGCTACACCCCTTTCCCTTTGTCCAGTTCGCGCCAAAGCAGGGGCTGCAAGCCCCTGATCCGGTTTGAACTGGGGTATGCACAGGGACACCAAGTGTGCCCCCAGTGCAGGACTTCAAAGCACCCAAAAGTGCTCCCGCCCAGCCCCAATACACATTATCCTGTCTGGGGAGGTGGTCACACCTCCCTGGGACAGGAAACCTATTGTCCAGGCCTCCCTGCCAGAGTTTCGTCCAGCAGCAGGAGGCCAGACTCGTGTCTGTGGCAGCAGCATCCATTTTGTGATGCCAGGGCTTTAGAAAGAAGTTACCGGCCAGGCCAGGGTTAACATGTCTCTCCCTCTAGAAGGGTGGAATGCTACCCCGCCGCCAGAATTGGCGGGGGGTAGTATTCCAAGATGTTTGACACCAAACACGACATGTTTAGGTGCAGCCATTCCAAAGTTAGCATTTAACGCGAGGTTATAATGCGCTTAAGAGTATATGGTCAGGCTGCACTACAAACAGCATCAGAGAAGGGTCTCCGAACGCTGCAGAGGGGCCCTGCTCATGCAGGGCACCCTCTCACATAGGAACCATGCACTCTGCCTTTAGGATTGATAAGGCCTGCCTTAGGAGTGACTTATAGGTTTATATGTGTGTATGTATTTAGTGATATAGGTAACCTATATCACAGTAAGGAGTGCATGCACCACCTTACCCAGGCTGCAGTAGCAGACCTGTGGTGTCAGTTTGGATGGCCTTCCAGGGGTGGCATAATACATGCTGCAGCCCCTGGCAGGCCTCTGAGGTACCTATGCCCTTGGTACATAGTATACCATATACTAGGGACTTATAAGGGCACTCCAGATTCCAATCAGTGATGTGCCTAAGGCACATGGAAACCTTTTTACAGAGAAAGCAGATAGACTGGGGCCCTGAATAGCAGGATCCCAGTCCAACTAAGTCATAAACCAGCAAAACACCATAAAAAAAGTGGGGGCAACCATATAGTCAGATTCCACCTTCCTACAGAAAGTGCAACTCTCGTTTTCACCAACAATTCGGGATCAGCTAGATGAGGATGTAAACTAGCCTCTAGTCCATAGACTCAAACGCGCCCAATGTACGACCAGTGAGTGTCCATGAATGTCGGGGAACAAACTCAGTGGCACAGGTGCTTGGAGGGATGCAGTCTGCGATGATGCCTGTACACAGATGTGAACTCCAAGAATGCCAAATCAAGGCGCTGTGACCTACTGGACCGCAGTGTAGGCCGGAGGCAGCGGTCAGCAGTGGCCCACAGCCACGTGTTGTTGGCTCGCAAGGCACAGAGTTAGTGACACAGTGGCAGTTGTCGTAGTGTTCAATCACCTCCGTGACGATGATCCTGTTCCCTCCTTCCTGCAACGCGTCATCCTCTTACGCCCCTCCGTGCGTGCGAAGACATGTATTCAGCCTTTTGAATTACCGATGTTCAGTTCCAATTCTGGGATCACACTCGAGCGCAGCATAGTCCGAGGGCAGTGGTCCGCGTAGGCCCACAGACACGTGTGGTTGTGATGCCATGCACAGACTTGTTGCCACCACATCGAAGGGTGTATGGTGAATAGTTCTCTGCCTTAAATAATGTTCACTGCCATGGTGTAATCAAGACTCAGTTCCAAATGTGTGACCTACCTGACCGTGGTGTAGGCCTGAGGCAGCGGTCAGCACGGCCCATTCACCGAGTGTCGCCGGCATAGGTTGGATGGCCCCACCGGCCTGTGTAGTTCAGGTTCAGTGGCACCACGTGTAGCAGCCTGGTGTTGAACAGGGTTAGTGGCACCACGTGTAGCAGGCTGGCGTTGAACAGGGTTAGTGGCACCACGTGTCGCAAGATGCCCATATGGAACTATGCCTCACTGAACTGGGGGGGTCTGGTGCTGTGTCCGCTGGCCGGGATATGGGGTCACTGCCATTCATGACTCAAGACCCAGTTCCACATGTGGGACCTACTGGTCTGAAGAGTAGGCTGGGGGCGGCAGTGGAGTACGTCAACAAAAAAGGAATAAAGCAGGCCGGTGTCGTGGCAGCCGTGATAGTCTGAGGTGGCTGCCAAGGTCTCGGGCCTAGGGCTTGTGGCTTGCGCCGGCACGTGGTGGGCCCTCCTTGACACACGCCGGTGTTGGAAGGTGATCAGTGTGGCCTGGCTGCGCAGGGGCTGGCCTGACGGGTTCGTGGACCAGCGTGCCGGGGTCCGGCAGGGACACGGCATCTCAGGCAACTCCGCTCACGAGGATGGCGTCGGCCTCGTGGCGAGGTGGGAGGCGCCGCCCTGGCAGAGACGTGGGTCTTTCAGGAAGTGGACCACGCCCAGGCCTACGTGGTTTTTATTCACACACCTACGCTGGTGTGGCGTACGCCGGGCCATCCCACTCCGCTGACGCTTAGGGGGGGCATAACAGGCAACATTTTCGCGAGGTCCCCCACTGGCTGGGGTGACATGGTGGCGTCCACTGTCCACTGCACTCCATACACAAGCGGTGTATGTCACCATGGATATGGGTGTGTTCTGCATACTGCGAGGTGTCCAGCACATCTCCGGCACTGTTGGCATTGTGTACTTTCCCCATCATGGTTCTACTGCATCCTTTACACATGCCTGGTTGCCACCTCTCCCCACATTTGGCTAGTATGTGGCTGAGGTGCCATGCCGTTGCTGGCTCATTTTCAGGGCTTGCCCATGTGGATATTGTAAGTTGTTCTGTCGTGTCTGGTGGGTGGGCATATTGTTGTGCCTGTTGTATGTGATTTTGTGACGTGTGCATTGCCAGAGTTGTGATTTGCATGGTTGTGGTGTTGAGGTGTGTGGGGTGTTCATTTGTATATTGCCAAGGGGCTGTACATTTCCCTTGTTGCCATCCTGGGAATGCTGGTTGATGATGGACTGTCGGAGGAGAAAGGTATCATGCACACTGGCTGTGTATTTGAAGGCGACATTGTTGGGTGTTCCACGGTGTTCTGTTGTTGCCTGCACATTGGTGTGAGACGTGTGCTTCCTGTTGCGGTGATTGTGTGCTGTGTCACCAGGGGGCACAGGTAGTACATGTGTGCTGTGTGTTGCCCCCGACACGTGCGTGCATCCTGCTATGGCGTATGGTCCTTGCTTGGTCTCTAGTGGATCCTGCGCATTGTGTTGTACGTATGGGGACTGGGGTACCAGGGTGATGGTGATGTCCAGGACAGGTGTGGGGGACTTGGATGTGGCTGGCTGTGGGACTCCTCCGACTCTGGCGGGTTTTGGATAGGGGGTCTCAGGGGCCAACAGGTGCAGCCATGCCATCAGCTTTGTGTGGGGTGGGAGGTTGGTTGTCCGCTGTGTTGTTGCCGTAGGCCTGTTAGGCGATGATGGTCAGGATGCGTAGGTTGGTTGTCCCTTTCAGCCTGGAGTGGAAGGTGACATTGTCAGATGTTGGGTCTGTGCGGCTGGCACGTTTCCTGGGTTCCGCTGTCTTTGTCTGCGCTGCGTCTGTGTTGCGGGGAGTGTTTCGGGTGTGGGATGGGGTCCTGGGGTGGTGGGGTGGGTGTTGTGGCCCTCTTGGGTGTCCGGGCTGCATGATGTGTGGCTCCATGGCATCTGTTGCCCTTCGGTTGTGGCCCTGGGCTGTGCTCCCTTTTGTGGTGCTGGCTGCCGTCGGACTTTACACCAGGTCAGAGCAGGTGTAGATTTCCTGGTGCTAACGCGCCTTATCACCTGTTTTGTGTTTTTATCGCGGATGTGGCTGGTCGTTGTGAATGTTGAGGTGTGGTGTTGTCTCAGCTTTTGTCACGGGGACGCCTACTCTGCATCTCATTAGCGATATTTGCGAGGGTCCTCTGTGGCGATGTTTTTTGCGGCTGCTATCGTGGGTAAACTGGTGCTGTGGGCTGTTAACACCGGCTTGTGAATGGGGGGGTAAATGTATCACGACTTTGGCTGCGATAAAGTGCCATTAATTCGGCAATAGCTCCTGGTGAATATGCCCCTTGGTGTTTGAGAGCGACTAGACTGGTGCTCTTTTTTATTTTTTTGACTGAGGTAGGTGTTCCTGGGCGTGTTTTGGCACACGAAAAAGAGGTTCAGGCGTAAATGTCTGTTAAGTGAACAAACAGCTTAAGAAATGAGTCACCAAAGTTTATAATAGTGCATGTTTCTATACTGATCGTGCGTTAAAGGTATTTACTAGCCTTTCTGAAGTCTGCCCTAGCCTTGTGTACTGTGCGAGTTCTTATAGCATTCTCGTCGCAAGACTGGGAAGTTGCTCAGGAGGCTCCTTAGCATATTTGAGGTTTTATATCTTTTCTGGGGCACAAATATTTTCGTAATAAAGGTTGCACTACATCTAAACATCACCATATGCTTTTAGTTTTTTTACTGGAATTTACGATTGGAAACAACATTTTGATTAGTTGATACAGACCTGCAATCCCCTTTCCAGTGCCTCCAGAGTGCAAAAGGCAGATCTTCAGACCCTCTTGTGTGAGGAGCTTCCACTTCTGAAACTGGAAGGCCACTTTGAAAAGCAAAACAGCGCACGTCACTGCTTGAAGCTTTGCCAGTAACCATTACTGTGTAATAATGGAGACCCTGTAATAAGGAATTACAAAGCTAAGACACAACAGCATGCAATTAACAAGACTTCAATAAGCCCAATCCCCCTTAAAAGGAAGCCCAAAACCAAATGAATATCGTACCAAAAGAAGCCCAATTGACGGTGGACATCAAAAAGTGCAAAAAGGGCAAAAAAATACAAGCAACGGAGCGGAGGCACTGTGCACAAGGCAGCACTTCCACAACTGTGGCATTAGGAGGAGGTGGGAGGAAGCAATGCTATATTTAAACGTAAGCGGGTATGGTGCCGAAGCTGAACACAGAGCAGGAAACCAGGAAAAAAAACAATCCCCCAAAGAACACATAAAGAACCATAGCGCAATGAGACAGTGCTTAGTCCCTGCTCCGTGGGAGAAACGGAAGAGAAAAGGAGGGACAAAGAGGCAGGACTGACCACTAGCAAGCAAGGATTTTTAAAGGACACTTAAACAAACAAATCAAAAGCAGGGGGATGGCTTTAATCCCACAAGAGAAGTATACTAAAGTACACAAGAGGTCGTACGCTTACGCTCGACCTAAAAAGGATCTCCACTGGCGAAGGTTCGAGGATCTTTGCTGGCGAGGGCATGTGAGGCAGCAAGGACGGACTGTAATGGTTGGAGGATATATCCACTGGAGTTGGCAAGGGGACAAACTGTGCTGACACCAAACTGTTGGACTCACTTTTAAACCATTTATCTACAAATCACACTACTAGTGATTAACTTCTTTGAGGCTCTTAACACCACACTAGTGCCAATTGAGAGGGCAGTTGCTGAGTGGCACCCTCTTCCTTTGGCAAGCTCAATACCCAAGACTCTCAAGATTCCAGCTATCACTGGGATGGCTTCAGACCTATCTGAAGCCTTGCCACTCGGATTCCTACGGGTTTTAGGATAGACAGGCAGGGCACACGGGATGGTGCTGGGGTTTTGTCAGTCATTAAATGGCTGCTGTGCTGATGTTCCCCTGGTTCAAGTTAGTAGTCCCCTGGCGCCCTAACCACCAATGTCTTGGGCCCCGAACATCCACCTAGTTACATCGGTAGGATAAAGGGGACCACTCCTAGGCAGATTGATCAGCGTACTTGCACTCACTCCAGGGTACAGTCAGCACCAAACAACCTAAATGTACCACCTGATGGACATCATATGTTGTCATTTTGGTAAATATTACACCACTCAAAGAAAGGATTACAGAAAGATTCCATCAGCTGAAAATTAAAGTAGTATATTGGCGTAATGTGGGCACGGTGGGTGGCCCTAATCTTTTTAAACATATCAATATGGTTGAACAAGTCAATCAGATAAGGCCCCAAAAAATTCAAGCAGGGGGTATTCTGTGGTGAATAATTTTGAATATTCAGACCAACAACAGGTTGCTTTTACATCTCACCTATGCACATTTTACATCTTCCACAATACAGACTCGCTCACTTGGCTTTTTTATCCACCAAGTCAGTTTAAAACAAAGTTTTACCAGTTTCAGCGTTCAAGCCCCAAATGTCCATTGAGGCACTTGAAAGTGGCAACATTCATACATCCAAGAGATTAGAAGCTCCCTGAACTTTTGACGATAGTAATGGACTAAATTTCTTGTCACACCAGACTGACTGAACACCCAACAAAGGGAGTGTTAGTACACCTGAGATTATACTTGATCCACTCATCAGGAACATAGTGGCATTAGGAGACATGGCAATGAGCAAGCAGGCATTACACCAGTTGTTGCTGCCTCTCACACAATATACTTTTTAAGTTGAAATATTGCTGGTTTCAGCTCCAGGAAAAAAGATAGTAACATTTTAAATAAAATTGAACCAGTAACTATTATTTGTCTTCAGGAATTTAGGTCCTTCTTTTCCGCTGCCATTTGGCTCCATTTGGTCGAGCTAAGGGTGGCTTAATTACACCGGTCTCGCTTGAACTAAAGTGTAAATTTAATAGGTTATATACTGGATCACCATCTCTGGTAGCAGTATTATTTATTATTTCCAAAACATTGAGATTATTGCTCCTTATCTTCTAAAATCCTTATTCATTGCAGGGGAACAATGAGCACTTGCTGGTCTTTATGGCATATCTTGAGAGAGTTAGAATTTAGTCCCACCAAGATCCAAGGTTGTATGGAGTGCGTACAGTGATCACAACCCTATAAACCTTCCTTTCCTTTGGGATAGGTCCAAGGGTGAGAAGGTACACTCAATCAATCAATCAATCACGGCATTTATAGAGCGCGCTACTCACCCGGGAGGGTCTCAAGGCGCTGGGGGAGGGGGTAAGTTACTGCTCGAACAGCCAGGTCTTGAGCTGCTTCCTGAAGGAGAGATGGTCCTGGGTTCGCCGAAGGTGAGTGGGGAGGGAGTTCCAGGTCTTGGCTGCCAGGTAGGAGAAGGATCTTCCTCCGGCGGTGGTTCTGCGGATGCGTGGTACGGTGGCGAGGGCGTGGCTGGTTGATCGTAGCTGGCGTGTGGGCGTGTAGAAGGTCATGCGGTCGTTGAGGTACTTTGGGCCCAGGTCGTGGAGGGCCTTGTGTGCGTGGGTGAGGAGTCTGAACGTGATTCTCTTGCTGACGGGGAGCCAGTGCAGGTCTTTCAGGTGTCCGGTGATGTGGCTGTGTCGGGGGATGTCCAGGATGAGTCGTGCGGAGGCGTTCTGGATGCGCTGGAGTCTTTTTGAAGTTTGGCTGTGGTTCCGGCGTAGAGGGTGTTCCCATAGTCCAGTCGGCTGGTGACGAGTGCCTGGGTGACGGTCTTCCTGGTTTCAGTGGGGATCCATCTGAAGATCTTGCGGAGCATGCGCAGGGTGTTGAAGCATGAAGATGAGACGGCGTTGACTTGTCTGGTCATCGACAGGGAGGAGTCCAGGATGAAGCCCAGGTTGCGTGCGTGGTCCGTTGGCTTGGGCGCGGTGCCCAGGGCCGGGGGCCACCAGGAGTCGTCCCAGGCGGAGGGTGATGAGCCCAGGATGAGGACTTCCGTCTTGTCTGAGTTCAGTTTAAGGCGGCTGTTCCTCATCCAGTCGGCGACGTCTCTCATCCCGTCGTGTAGGTTGGCTCTGGCGGTGGTGGGGTCGTTGGTGAGGGAGAGGATCAGCTGGGTGTCGTCGGCGTAGGAGATGATGTTGAGGTTGTGTTGGCGTGCGATGGCTGCGAGGGGGCTCATGTAGACGTTGAAGAGGGTTGGGCTGAGTGAAGATCCTTGTGGAACGCCGCAGATGACTTCGGTGGCTTCGGATCTGAACGGGGGAGGCGGACTCTCTGGGTTCTTCCGGCGAGGAACGAGATGATCCATTCCAGTGCTTTCTCTCGGATTCCGATGTTGCTGAGGCGCTTCACTAGGGTGCGGTGGCAGACGGTGTCGAACGCCGCGGAGAGGTCCAAGAGGATGAGGGCAGCTGTTTCCCCGTTGTCGGTTAGGGTTCTGATGTCGTCGGTGGCTGCGATGAGGGCGGTCTCGGTGCTGTGGTTGGCCCGAAACCCGGACTGCAAGGGGTCGAGGGATCCATTTGTCTCGAGGAAGGCGGCAAGCTGTCTGTTGACGGTCTTCTCGATGACTTTGGCCGGAAACGGAAGGAGCGAGATGGGACGGTAGTTCTTGAGGTCGGTGGGGTCCGCCGTTGGTTTCTTCAAGAGGGCGGTAAGCTCGGCGTGCTTCCAGCTCTCCGGGAAGGTGGCGGTGTGGAAGGAGGAGTTGATGATGTCCCGGAGATGGGGTGCGATGGTGGCGTCGGCTTTGTTGAAGACGTGGTGTGGGCAGGGGTCGGTTGGTGATCCGGAGTGGATGGAGTTCATCGTGCGGGTGGTGTCTTCGGTGCTGATCGGGGTCCAGTTGCAGAGGGTGGTGGTGGCGGGCGTTGGTTCGGCGGTAGGGTGCGTGGTTTGTGCGTCGAAGCTGTTATGTATGTCGGTGATCTTGCGGTGGAAGAACGCGGAGAGTGAGTTGCAGAGGTCTTGCGAGGGGGTGATGTCGTTGTTTCCGGCGCTGGGGTTGGAGAACTCTTTGACGATGCTGAAAAGTTCCTTGCTGTCATGGGCGTTGTTGTCCAGTCGTTCTTTGAGTGCCGACTTCTTGGTGGCACGGATCAGCTGGTGGTGTTTGCGGGTGGCGTGCTTGAGGGCGGTCCTGTTGTCTGTGGTCTGGTCGAGTCGCCAGGTTTTCTCGAGAGTGCGGCAGTTCTTCTTGGATTCCTTGAGTTCGTTGGTGAACCAAGGGGTTTTCTTGCTTCCGGGTCTGCTGGGAGGGTTTTTGTGGTGCGAGGTCGTCGGCGCAGGCGGTCAGCCACTTGGCGAGGTTGCTGGCTGCTTCGTTTGGGTCCGTTGTGTTGGTGGGTGTGTTCTGGCTGAGGGAGGCGGTGAGCTGCTCGGCGGTGATCTTGCTCCAGCTCCGGCGGGGAGCCTGTTGCGGGTGGTGGTGGGTCGCAGTCTTTCTGAAGCTGAAGTGGACGCAGCTGTGGTCGGTCCAGTGGAGTCCGGTGGCGTGGCTGAAGGAGATGTGCTTGCTGGACGAGAAGACGGGGTCAAGCGTGTGGCCGGCGTAGTGGGTGGGCGTGTTCACCAGTTGCTTGAGTCCGAGGTTGGCGAGGTTGTCCAGCAGGGCGGTGGTGTTTCTGTCGTTGTTGTTCTCCAGGTGGAAGTTGAGGTCCCCTAGGAGGATGTAGTCGGCGGAGGGCATGGCGTGCGGGCTGATGAAGTCTGCGATGTCTTCGCTGAATAGTGTGCGTGGTCCCGGGGTCTGTAGATGAGGGTGCCTCGGAGGGTGGTCTTGGGGTCAGTGTGTATCTGGAAGTGTAGGTGTTCGGCGGCGGTGAAGGTCTCGTCGGAGTTAGTCGAGATGCGGATGGTGTTCTTGTGTACGATGGCGATGCCTCCTCCCGTCTGGTTGACGCGGTCCCTCCGGGTGATCTTGTATCCGTCCGGGATGGCTATGGCGATGTCGGGCGCTGAGGAGGCGTTCATCCAGGTTTCGGTGAGGAAGGCGATGTCCGGTGCTGTTGCGTCGAGCAGGTCCCAGAGTTCCACGGCGTGCCTGTGGACGGAGCGGGTGTTCAGCAGGATGCATTTCAGGTGGTTGCTGCTGGTGCTCGACTTGGCGGAGGTGGTGTACGTCCGGGGGCAGGTGAATCGGCAGGTTTGGCAGGTGAAGGGTCCGTGGGTGCGTCTCGGTGAGGCTCGGTAGCAGGCAGGGTTCCGGCCGGCATTGAGTGCGGTGAGTGTGGCGGCGTCGTAGGTCCGTCGAGTGGTGTTGCATCGGTGGGATCCAGGGGTTCTGGCGCTGGGCGCGGTCCAGTCGCGGACGGGCGCAGACGGGTTTGCCTTAGGCGCGCCTTCGGCGCGCGCCAGCGGCGCGGCGCGCAGCGGCCGCCATTTATGGGGAGGTGGGAGGGAGGAGCAGCTGGGAGGCGGGAGGCAGGGGCAGCGAATGGGCAGTCAGGGGGCGGGGCCGCAGGGACGCAGCGGCGGGAATGGCGAGAGGCAGCGGGGGCACAGAAAGGAAATGGGGGAAAGGCAGACAAAATCACGGGCACAACGACAATGGGGCAGCGAGGGGCACAGAAGGAAAAAGGGGAGAAAGGCAGACAAAATCACGGGCACAACGACAATGGGGCAGCGAGGGGCACAGAAAGGAAAATGGGGAGACAAGCAGACAAAATCACGGGCACAACGACAATGGGGCAGCGAGGGGCACAGAAAGGAAAAAGGGGAGAAAGGCAGACAAAATCACGGGCACAACGACAATGGGGCAGCGAGGGGCACAGAAGGAAAAAGGGGAGAAAGGCAGACAAAATCACGGGCACAACGACAATGGGGCAGCGAGGGGCACAGAAGGAAAAAGGGGAGAAAGGCAGACAAAATCACGGGCACAACGACAATGGGGCAGCGAGGGGCACAGAAGGAAAAAGGGGAGAAAGGCAGACAAAATCACGGGCACAACGACAATGGGGCAGCGAGGGGCACAGAAAGGAAAATGGGGAGACAAGCAGACAAAATCACGGGCACAACGACAATGGGGCAGCGAGGGGCACAGAAAGGAAAAAGGGGAGAAAGGCAGACAAAATCACGGGCACAACGACAATGGGGCAGCGAGGGGCACAGAAGGAAAAAGGGGAGAAAGGCAGACAAAATCACGGGCACAACGACAATGGGGCAGCGAGGGGCACAGAAGGAAAAAGGGGAGAAAGGCAGACAAAATCACGGGCACAACGACAATGGGGCAGCGAGGGGCACAGAAGGAAAAAGGGGAGAAAGGCAGACAAAATCACGGGCACAACGACAATGGGGCAGCGAGGGGCACAGAAAGGAAAATGGGGAGACAAGCAGACAAAATCACGGGCACAACGACAATGGGGCAGCGAGGGGCACAGAAAGGAAAAAGGGGAGAAAGGCAGACAAAATCACGGGCACAACGACAATGGGGCAGCGAGGGGCACAGAAGGAAAAAGGGGAGAAAGGCAGACAAAATCACGGGCACAACGACAATGGGGCAGCGAGGGGCACAGAAGGAAAAAGGGAGAAAGGCAGACAAAATCACGGGCACAACGACAATGGGGCAGCGAGGGGCACAGAAGGAAAAAGGGGAGAAAGGCAGACAAAATCACGGGCACAACGACAATGGGGCAGCGAGGGGCACAGAAAGGAAAATGGGGAGACAAGCAGACAAAATCACGGGCACAACGACAATGGGGCAGCGAGGGGCACAGAAAGGAAAAAGGGGAGAAAGGCAGACAAAATCACGGGCACAACGACAATGGGGCAGCGAGGGGCACAGAAGGAAAAAGGGGAGAAAGGCAGACAAAATTAACCAAGTTAACCAGCAGGTTAGTATCATCAACTGACCAAGGTCATAGATTAAAATGGAATAAAGTGATCTCGGAGCTATTTCTTGCCAAATTGTTTAATAGTTCTGCCTCTGAGACTGAGGTTTGTCTCTCTAAGGACTGAAACAGTACAGCAATTTTAGCCCCTTTTATGAAAATTTGTGAGTGGGTTAATGCAGACCTAGTATGTCGCAATTCTCAAGTCTGTACTTCACAATGTAGATGGTTTGATCACAACTGTACCAGATTGAACTATGACCTGGTTAAGCATTGAAGAAAAAACCTAGATCTAGAAATGAGGTTGCGGTTTGTCACAAGAAATACAAAGAATCAATAAAAGAGAGGAAATATTAATTGAGAGAAGCATGAGAGCACCTCACGCAAGCTAGCACAGACTGCTCATTATTCTGGGTGATAGTTAACTGACTACCCTTCGCCCAGGGCAACACATTTCATAGGAAACTTGGGTGAAACACTTTCAAGGGATTTACGATGCTATTGAGCAAGTCAACTCTGGCACTGTTCCTGTAAGTGCCCAGGGTATCTCGACAATTAATGTTTTGCAGAATGAGGTGTCTGAAGGATCTGACTTATACAAGCTGCTCCCCCCATATCTGAGCTTAAGTGCTTACCTAGACCATAATTC
Source organism: Calotriton arnoldi (assembly GCA_963921515.1). Classification (NCBI taxonomy): domain Eukaryota; kingdom Metazoa; phylum Chordata; class Amphibia; order Caudata; family Salamandridae; genus Calotriton; species Calotriton arnoldi. Next base: position 347,841 of record CAWUFW010000350.1, on the reverse strand, counting down.
TCCTTCAATGATGGCATTTCATCTTCTTAGTTGCATTTCACTATTATCCCGATTTTCAAGAAATTAGCCCCACTCCTACAGGCCTATTTTACTTACAGATTCAAGTGTATATCAAGGTGAAAAGGCGGGTGATTCTAACAAGGCTTATGGACTGGGCAGAAGATAACCATATTCTATCTGTTCTACAATATGGCTTTAGGTCAGGATTGAGCACGTTTGACTAGCGTCTTAATTTACACTTATTAACAAATACACTGTGGCCAAGTGGGGCTCCATACACATGGCCTTTATGGACCTTACGCCCACTTTGGATAGAGTTTATAGGGACAAATAGTGGGCAATTATGCTTTTAATAGGGGTAAAATTGGATACTGTTCTACTTTAATGTGACATGCATAGGAACATGACTGCATCAGTAAGATATGGCACAAATGGCAGGTGCACTGAGAGTTTTGAGATTAAGCACTGTATATTAATGTGTTGGAAGACACCTTACTCAAGAAAGGTCAAGACATGCAATAAGTGGGCTCTAGGGTGATCCCGGCACTCCTTTGCGCTGATGATATGGTGTTGATAGCAAGAACCACTAAGTCCACTTAAAAGTTTAGTGAACTCTTTTGTTGGCTTCATGAACACGTTTAGATCATTGTACTCTAAATCTCACATTATTCTCTTAGGTCCCAGCACGCCTAAGTCAAGAAGGTATCAGGTTCAAGAGGGAGAGATTAGCAGAAAATCATTGTTTCCGTACCTCAGTTTGACCACTGTGGTTCATGGTCCCTGCTTTTAATATTAAAAAACATAATAATCTGCTCTTAAGGCCGTCGTCAGCAGTCTTTGATTTTGCTGCAAGATTGGGAAACAAAACGGTCCAAGCTGTGACAAAGATATGCCTGGCCAATTGTGTCTTGGAGGTCTCATATGGAAGTGACATCTGGGGTTACAATGGACACTTGTCTATTACAAATTGTTAAAAATAATTTTATGAAATTCCTACTGTCTGTACCATTCCTCCCACATTATTCATGAGGAGTTAGGCATGGGATATATCTCAGATGTGCTTGCTTTAAGTCTTTTAATGAGATGGCTATCAGTTTAGATTAAAAAAAAAAAAAGACAAGCATAACTGAGACATTTTGAGGGACTACATGAGAGCACCTGGATATTTCTTCTACTCCAGACTTTTCTAAGAAATCAGATCTGAATTGGGCCAAAATCAAATTTCTCGCATACAAACAGAACATAAGAGTATCCAGGGAACTAAATAAACTCACCAATCGTGCCCAGGTTCTCATCAAAACACCACTATTGATTGAACCACATCTGATTTTTGTGTTTAGCTTGTACCATTGTTTTCTACTTTTCTCCTAACCAGGATTAGGTTAAATCTGGTACATTGTCTACTTGCTGGACCGAAGGGGTGGAGTCAGTTTAAAAGCCTGGGTCCTTGTGGCTGTGACACACATTCAGATCAGGACCCGATGCCCTTTATGATGTAGTAGGTTTTATACTCATTTGTGTATTAAGTTTATATTTCACCAGTTGAAAGAGCGGAATTTTACCCAAAACAGGCTGGCTTTGATATATTTGCAAATGTTATCAACTGAATGAATCTGTTTTAATAGAGCTGTTAAACTTAGATCGTTAATGGTGTTTTAACCTTTTTAATGTACAACAGTTTTTTTCTATATATTATGTTTGTCGATGATGATGATGACTTTATTACTCTGCTCAGAGCTTTCCCATTGGCACCCTTTGCTCCTGACTGTGCTACCTTTGGTACCTCTGTTTCCAATATTCTCTTCATTTTGACTGCCCTTCCAGCAGTCCTTGCCAAAACCCCTAAGAGGATGCTACCATAGCAACGTAAATACACTACATCTAACTTGTAAACCAGTTTCAACTGGGACAAGGTGAAGAACACACCAAGCTCAAGAAGCTCTGAAGGCCGTCTTTAAGAAAAAGGCACATCTGAGTTTGAAAAGATCAGTATATCATTTTACAATGGTATTATAATGTTAAATCCAATGTTCATTTTAAAGGCATGCCGAACACTAGGGTAATGAGAATTACTTGCTGTGTATACAACATGTATTCAAACTGAAAAATGTGTCTGCATATATTTACAGCTATAAAAGGTCTGTTGAAAAAATGTTCTGTCTACATAAGATGTGTTTTTAATCAAACTTTAACATTTACTCTCTGTTGTGTGCTTTTTTCTTTTTTCTGCTTAGACTCTGGCACAGGGACTGTCTCCAGAGAATGAAACAACTGAGAAAGAACAGGACAAAGATACCTGCACTGTGAAGTTTATTCATGGTTATAGAGGTAATATGAAATACTGTTCATGTGCTCTTATTTGGAGAGAAATCTATGGTTTAAATCTTGGTATTCTGTGTACATAATAGCTTTTTAACAATGTGTTGCTATTTCTCAGAATGTATTGAGAGTGATTTCAGAGTGACATTTGCATTTACTCTAAGAACTCTTGCTATGATTTCTTCCTTGTACACAATGATCCTATGCAGGTATCTATCTCTATTTAGGTAATTGAGTTTCTGCAATGAAAGATATCTCTGTAAAGGAAAGTTTATTCTGGAATATAACATTGAAGGCCAGGATGATGAAAACAAAGTTTGCAATATTCTGCTACAAAAGATGCTTTTCTATATTTTTGCTCATTTAACGGAAAAGAATATTGGTAAGGGCCTACATGTTTAATTTGCATGTTACTGGTTATATGTGTTTGTGCAAATGCACTCAAAAAGTGACTGCATATTTCACTAATTAAGTATTTATTTAGGTGCGGATAGGAACCATGAAAGAGTTGACCCTTTCAATATTAATGATCATATCAATCCGTATGCCAAAATTAAACTGGTAATATCTGAACAAAATATTACGTTTTTACATTGTCAAATAATTTATAACATTCACTTTTTTCCTTAGATCACACATAAAAATGGAACACCTCAACTTAGTGCATTTGCAGTACAAGATATTAAAATGGATGAAGAAATGATTTATGATTATGGTGATCGGTACTGCCTTTGGAGACAGGTATTGCATTTTTATTATGTTACTATAGTACATTAGAATATTATGCATATTTTGAATACAGCTTCTGTCTCAATATCATTATTGCAATATGTTTTACGTACTGTGTACTAACAGTTTTCGTTTGAGCCATACATGTCCATAGAGTATTTCTATGGGTGCAAGCAGTATTTAGGCATGTTTCAGCGTCTTAAAATGGCGTTCGCATTTACTCTGATTTTGGCAGTCTTGCGAGTCTTTTGTCTTTGTCTCTGTTACATTGCAGCATATGTCATGTATTATAAACCATTGAGAGGCTGGAGCTACCCACCTGTGATCAAGGTGATTCGTTCGGCGAAACGCATTGTGAGTTTTGTGTCTGTACCTGGCGCTATCCGTGGGATTGCAAATAAATTCATGGTGCAAGCATTATGTAGTGCGCGTCGTTGATGGCTGAGGAATAATGTGGTAATTTATGGAAATTGGGTCTCACGACCGCACACGCACTGCTGCTGCAAGAACCAGGGAACTCTGTGAGAAGGTAGCAGTGAATAGAGATGGCATTCTTTATCCCCAGAACCCGCTCTACACACAACAGTGACATCAAAGACAGAAGTGTCTGCATTTCTCAGGCGACTGAAAGGTAGTGTTTCTGGAATCCATGTGCTGAGTTGGAGACCTGCACGTTAAGATACCAGCACTACTGTAAGTATGTGTCCCTGAGGGTGTTTTTGGTGTCTTCTATTTCTGTTTAGAAACAGCGGACAATCTATTTACGGCTAATACTATAAGAGACTCTGGTGAGAATGTGTCAATTAGACAAAAATATGGCAAACCTGAAAATATAATCAGTCAGGAAGTAAGAAAATGGTGGGAGGTTACCACATTAGAGAAATACCTTTAATGTGGGAGAGTACCGAGGGGACTTAGGATCATGACAGTACCTTCCTACGAGCATCCCAACCCAGAAATGCTGAAAGAGTGGGAAGCTAACAGGGAGAACTGCTCCGTGATAATGATGCACATCCCCGTGAAGTATGCATAGCTAGAACGAAACAAATTATTACAACAAATAGACAGTCTAACTCTTGAAATTCTAAATGAAGAGAATAAGGAATCCTTCGACAAAAATATGAAAGAAATAGATGCAAGAGTTAACAAACTTTTTAAAAAAATTAAAAAACACAAAGGAAGTTCTTAAGGGAGCAAAGGGACTATTAAGCGGTCGAATACTAATATTCAGTAGGAGGTATGATGAATGCACTAAAATGGCTGTCCCACAACCTAGCAATACCATGGAGAATAAAAAGGTGACAAGCAACAGTGAATTGAGCAAGAGTGATGTATCGGAGGATGGAAGACCTGATACTCCTGGGCCAAGTGCAAGCAAGCTGACACATTTTTGGCTGGAGCTGAGTCTAATAAATCTAGAAAGAAACCAGCAAAATTGGCAAAATGATCGAGGGAAAGGAAGAGGCAAGGGCAGAGGAAGAGGATGAGGACACAGAGGAAAGAAACAAGAAGAGGCATACTTGGCAAAAACAGCAACCCCCACGGAAATCATAACGAGGGGACAGAAGACAGGACAATGATAGAAAAAAGTAAGAGCATAGTCATTCTATCCAATTATATATTGGTGGATGATGATAAATAAATGGTACTCCCTGAAGAAACTGTCCTCGTCCACAGTGGAACCAAAGGGCATACCCAGCAAGTTGACCAATACATTGACCTATTACACACTTTGGCAGATCTTGACCTAACTGTGGAATCAGTTGGTGATAAGTTTTTGGACTTGGCCAACTTGGACATGGACCTGGATACCAGTTGTCCTAGTGGGTTCAAACCCAAATCTACTTTCATGCCTACCATACCCTTTGACACCGTTGATGCCTTTGAGGCAGTTACCATCAAAAAGCTCAAGAGTCTTATCAAGGGTAACAGAAAGAAATGGAGATGGAAGGGTGATAACCTTGGCCTCAAAGAAAGAACTACCTTTAAAAAACTTCAGTCCGACAATTATATTGTTATAAGACAATTGGACAAAGGGGACAACGTTGTCATCTTGTCCAAAATGATGTACTAGGAGGAAGGGTATAGGCAATGTAGTGTTGCTGATTGTAATCAGAGTGTACAAAAAAATTAAATTCTGAAAGCTAATCAAATGTATTTTGACAAATTGGTGGAATGGAGGGAAGTTCATTGTGTGCAAACATCCTAAAATCCCCATTTTGTATCTGCTATTTAAAATTCACAAAAATGAAACCAATCCCCTAGGCAGACCTATTGTGTCATCTATGGGCTCACTACTCGAGAATACTTACAAATATGTGGACTTTTTTCTCCACCCTCATATATACAAGATACCAAGGACTTTCTAACTCATATAGATGGCATACACTGGGAAAATAATTTCTTGTTAATTACCTTAGATGTAGGGAGCCTGTATATGAGCATTGACCGTGAGGCTGGTATTGCAGCCTGTAGGCATTTCCTGAAAGCTAGGTCCCTGTCTCACCTCTTTTACACTGAGATGGTTCTAGAAATGATTGAGTTATGCTTAAGGAACAAATATTTTGTGTTCAATGACAAGTATTTCAAACAGAAACAGGGAACAGCTTTTGGGACATGCTTTACTCCCAGTTTTGCTAAGCTATTTCTTGGATGGTGTGAGGAACAAATAGTGGGTTCTATTGAAACCTTCAACTCACATGTGGTTCTATGGACTCGGCTCGTAGGTGACCTTTTCATTATATGGAAAGGGAGCATGGGTGATACTGTGAACTTTGTTAGCCAACTAAACAAGCATTGGCATAGCCAATAGGTCTTGCTTTTGGGACCTTATAAGTGTTTACCCATGCAACAGTTGATGTTGTTGCACCAAGGATATTGTGCTGCATAACTAAATACTTATAAGGTCCCAAAAGCGAGACCTATTGGCTATGCCAATGCTTGTTGTTCTGTTGTCACATGTACAACCCAGTCACCTGCGCCCAGGAAGTGTCAGCCCTGCAGGGAACAGGTCTCAGCCTCTGGCTAGTGTGGAAAGGGCTGAGTGTGTCACAGTAACTATAGAGGAAAGAAACACAGCTACAAGTACTAGAATGCAGAGAAAGGAAGCTGCCAAGCATTTTGTTTTTTGTATATTAAAAAGTTGTTGGAAAAGAGCAGTATACAGAAGAGGTAGCGCATGGGTGGATAGATATTTCCCCCACACAAGGAATCTTGCACCTCCTCTGTACATGCTGTGAATGTCCAGAGTTTTTCCTGTAACTGTTTCTTAGGTTAAGGAAGTATGCACAGCTGTTCACACTATCAGAAGGGAGAGAGTGAAGGGTTCAAGGGGAGCATAGGTTACAAGGGTGGGAGTGCAGGGTAAGAAGAGGGCGCCATGTGGCAAAGCAGGAGGGCAGCATGTGAACAATGGCAGTGCAGTGTGAAAAGAGGTAATCAGGCTATAAAGAGAGGGATCACAGTGTGTGGGGAGGGGAATGAATGGTGCAAAGAGGGGCAAAAAGGGGTGCGAAAGGAAATACAGTGTGCTTCGCGAATACCAGGTGCAGTGAGGGGAAGCGCACAGTGCAAAGAAGAGGAAATCGGGATGAAGGGAGGGACAGAGCAGTACGTGGGGATGGAGAGCTGAGAACGCAGGGTGCAAAAGTGGAGCACAGAGTGCAGTGCAAACTGCAGTGCAGGGGACACAGAGGGGTAGTGTATGGTGCAGAAGGGGATCTCGCCCAGGGGTAGGATGGCGGCACGCATGGTACGAAGCTGGAATACAGAAATACAGGTTGGGAGGCAGGGGTGATGGGTGCCAGCTTCCCTTGAAGACACTGAACTGCATTTATTTCCTTGAGGACGTGTCTTGGGTTGAAAAATTATAGATGATAGAAAGTGCCACAGCTCTTCCTGGCTGCAGAGAGCTGCTGGTAAAAGCAGATGCTGCCTCTCCCTTTGTGTGTCATGGCTTCCAAGCCCGACCACTAGACAGTGCTACTTTCACTGTGTCTTTACTTTTTAAATTTGGGACTTACAGAGAAAAACAGATGTTTGCAGTAATTTGAGTCACATAGCCATCTTCCGTGACCCACTGAAATATATCTCTATGGCCCCAGTGCTGCTCACTGCCTCTTATCCCTCATTAGCCCAGGACATGCCTTTGGCCCCAGCCTTCACCACCGGTGTCACCCACAAGCCCTTCTTTCAATGACCTGTGTGCCCCGCCTGCTTACAGTGAAGTGCCGACTGTCAACTGGGAGGTGAAGAATTGATATTGATGTGTTTTTATTCTTCATATTGTGAGGAACGACAGAGGGAAAGTAAAAGAAGCTCTTCTGACAGGAAGGGACGCAGCCCCTCAATGCCGTTCATACCACGTTCAGGTGACCTGAAAATAAAAGAAGGACAAATGGATCGGTAGCTGGAGGAAGGGAGGTGGGAAAAAAGAGAGAAAGACGGACAAACTGGGGAGGACTCTTCTTGGCTGGAAAGAGAAGGAGTTACGAGCAGAAATGGAGCAGAAATGGAGCAGAGGAAGTGACAGAGGAGGAGAAGATCGGAGACGATCGGAGACGATGGGAACCTGGATTCAAGCAAAAGAAAACAAGCATTGGCCGCGCAACAAGCAAGACGTGTGGCCGCGAGTTGTGTGCGCGCGCGCAAAAAAGAAAAAAAAAGTGAAAGCGTTTCACTTGCGGGAGCGAGCAGCGCCAGGAGCGATAATTGCTACCATATGGCGCCGCTCGCTCCCGCAAGTGAATCGCCAAACGTGCACGCGTTGCCATTGAAGGCAATGGAACGCGTGCACGTTTTTGGCTGAAAAGCCGAAGCGATTCCAATAGGTCTTTTTGCCTATGCAGCGCATGCGCGCTGCGTAGGCGAGACCTAAAAACAATGAGCTGAATCTGAAATTCACAAGTGAGAAGAGTTGCACCTCCATAGTTTTCCTTGATGTAACCGAAAGAGTGGTAGGGGAGAAATAACTACAAGTCTACACAGAAAAACCACAGCAGGGAACACACTGTTACACACCCAAAGTGGGCATCCGAAACCCCTTATTCAAAGCATTCCTTACAGGGAACTATTGCGTGCCCGACGGAATTGCAGCACAGAGGAAGGATTCCTTCAGGAGAGTGGAATTAAGCTGAAGAGATTCAGAAAGAGGGGGGTACACTGAATCTACATTGCTAGCAGCTATGAACAAGGCTAGGAAAATACCCCGACAGTAACTCCTTATCCCGAAAAGACTCAGTGGCAATGATAAAGGTAGTGGGAACATTAGATTTATCACAATGTTCAACAACAGATCTAAAAACATCAAGTAGATTTTAGACAAGAACTGGCAGATTTTGCAGAGTGAGGAATGCCTCAGTGATATACTCACTGATCCCCCGATGGTCACTTATAGAAGGGGCAATAGTCTGAATGACAGACTGAGTAAGTGTGCTGTTTACAGCAATTCCCCTTGGCCTACTGGCAATAGGAAAGGGTTTTTTTACATGCAGAAAATGCAACGCCTGTAGGAATAGTAAGGGCACTAATAAATTCTACTCATTCCTTGCGGATGAGGAACGATATATCGAAAAATACTTGACCTGCAATTCCAACTTCACAGTGTATGTACTTAATTGCCCTTGTGGAAAATGGTACATTGGAAGCACCCTTCACCCTGTGAAGAAGAGGGTATTGGAACATCTGAGAGCCATCACCCATACTGATAGACACTACCCTGTAGGCAGGCATTTTGCCCAGTTTCACAACAGTGATACCAACCAACTCAGTTTCTTTTCCATTGATAGAATAGACCCCACAGTCAGAGGAGGTGACAGGGAAATGGCTCTGAGATGTCTTGAGTCTCTCTACATCCTGGAGCTGGACACTATGGTACTGAAGGATCTTAACATGGACAAAGAGATGAATACACATTTGGGCTGAATACCAGAAGGGGATGCTCATATTTAATGTTGTAGCACTTTTCTTTTCTATCCTTTGTGTCTTCTTCTTCTGTTCTTCACTTTCTTCCATTCTACGCTGCAATTTATTATTGAAGGGCTAGTTTGCACATGGCACGTGTGGGGAAAGAGCACTGCACTGTGAGGATGAATGTACTCAGTTGGCTGACTGGAAGCTGCCCGTAACTACTTTGGTGGAATAACCGGGTGGACCTTGGGATTCGATGGGGAGCATCACCATTGTAACTGGTTGGTACTGGTTATGGAGCACTTTTTTCCATGTGGGGAGGACTCTTCCACTGTCCTGATAAATGCCTGATGCAATGTAGGAGTAGGACTACCTTCCTCTGGATTAGAGAAGTTATGGAGTGTGCTTCATGATTATCTTGGGTCCACGTTTTTTATTACAATATACGCTTTTTTTATTTGAGACAGCAGTCTCAGGCCTGGGGAGGAGGGGGTATTTTTTTGACTCCAGTGATTTACTGGCCAGATTACTCGACTTATAATAGTGGCACCCACACGTATGAGCTAGAGTATATATTTTGCATGATATTCATTATTTTGGGGCCAATTGTTCGATGTGGATGAATGTATTTTCTGTACAGTTCTTTTTTCAGTACATTGTATAGCTCCCTGTATGTAGACCCCCAGTGCGTCACACCATCATATACTTTGTAGGACGTGTGATCCTTGTCCGGTCTTTGCCCACTTAGGCTCCGATATGTATGCATTGCAATAATGTTTTAGATGCACCATGTTTATTATACTTTGATGCATCAGTTATTATTTTTGTCCCAATCCATTTCTTTTAGGGAAGGGTATAGCTCACTGGGGCTTTATATTAATTTCCAGTGCCTTGATGGAACTCGACATCACTGTATATACTTATACACTCGTTGCAACACACATGCTGATATTTCAAATGCATTACACTTTCCAAATGTCCATACATCATTGGGAGGTTGTTATGGCCTTAAACGGATGCCCTCGTTTACTACTATGTTAGGGTATCCAAGTATAACAGGTTATGTCCGGATTTGTGTATAAGCCTAGCCCACAAGGGCTCGAGTTAGCCATCTTTTGCCCAATACAAGCTGTACGGGGATTCAATTTCTGTATACTGTCTTGCTTGTCACGTGATTTAACTAGTTCCAGGTGGTAAACTCTGCTCTGCTTGCGGAGTTTGTGGAATCGTGCACTCCGCGGTGGAGCACGGAGTTCCTTTATTTTGCCTTTCTGGGCACGAAGAGAAGTTCTTTTTTTCCGTTCTCTCGCTGATGATTTGTTTTGGCGCTCACTTGCGATTGCCACAACATTCTTGGACCGCTAGTGAGCGTGCGTGAGATCGCAAGGCTTCCGGCTGCAATGGTGCAATTATAGTGCTGCTTGCGATTGCGAACGCACCACTCGAGTAGCTTTTGTGATCAAGAAGCAGCTAAATCTACAATAAGATGTTTTTGAGTGGATTTTCTACTCCAATGGACCATTGGAGTTAATTTTTGGGGAGAAAAGGCTTTTTAAAAACTTTTTTTTCCAACAGGAAGGAAGTGTCCCAGAGACTCCAACTTCCTGTTCCTGTCAAGCAGGCTCTTCCCAGTGCTTTGTCCATCTCCTGATCACTTTTCATTTGGATTTGTAGCTGGAAGGATCACCCTCTTTGTCTGCTGCATATATTCCATTGGCATTAACAACTTTGTATTTGAGATTTCACAAGTAAGTTTAAAAACTCTTTTATTTTATTTTTGTCCTCATTGTGCAATAAACAATTTAGGAGATGTCAGCGGTCCCGTTTCCATCTGTACCGACCTAGATCTGTCTCCAAACTCAAGAAGAGAGGGGATCTTCATTCCGGCGAGCCCCCTATCTTCCTATCACATTCGTTCCGAGGAGAGAGCTGCATTCTGGGGCCGCCAGCGCCAGTCCCTTATTTGTGGGTTATTGCTATGATGCATAATCATTGGATGTCCCTATTGTTGCTAATCATTTAATCCCCTGAGTGATAGTTCTGCTCCCAAATATCCCCAAATCCTGTCCTGCTGTGTGTCCAACTTCAATCCAATTTGTTGACCCTTTGGACAGATGCTAACCACTCCCATTGCGTTGGCGGACTATGAAGTATCCATTTAATACATATTTCTCGTGTAGCCAGTAGAATTAGTACAAAAAGCACGTTTTTTTTGTTTATTTCTTAATTTAAACTTTTCTGCAGTGTGACTTTTAACCCCAAACATAACTAATTCTGTGCTTACCTCTATATGTTGGCCCATCACCTCCATAAGGATCTTACCCACATCATTCCAAAATTTCTGAAGCTGGGGGCACTGCCAAAACATATGGATGTCATTTGCCATCTCTTCTCTGCATTTGGGACAGCGCTTCACCTCCTGGTTATTCAGCTTTGTCAGTTTTTTTGGCATCCAATACACTCTGTGCACTGTGAATAAATGATTTTTTCTGATAGGTGCAGATTTGATAGTATACCAAAATGCAGACATTGATACTTGCCATAATTTTTGTATATCCAGCGTAGGCATATCCTTCCCCCAGTTCTCTATTGGCGAGGTAAAATCCTCATCCCCTGCTAACGTAAATATCCAGTACCATCTTGATACTTCCTTCTTTTGTACCACACTTCCTTGCATTTTCCCCTCAAGGTCACTATTTCCTGACCCATCTTTCCCCAGGGACTTGGCCCAGCTTTCTATCCTATTAGAGTGTTCTCCTCTAGCAGCTGACCCCATTTTGTTATACTCTCCTCTTTCAGGGGAATTGAGAGTTTGTCTTTCAGGCATTCTGGAGTTCCTGGGAAGGCCTAAATTGGGGCATAGTCACAGTAACATGATGGGACATATTAGCAAGACTGGCGATAAAATTATCGCCGTTTTAGCGGCAGGAAACTGCCGCTAAAACGGCGATAATTGGCTTGCTAATATGCGTTATAGAATTCCAATAGAAGCCCAGGTTAGATGTGCAGGACATCTAACCTGGGCTTCTATTGGAATTCTATAACTCTTATTAGCAAGCCAATTATCGCCGTTTTAGCGGCAGTTTCCTGCCGCTAAAACGGCGATAATTTTATTGCCAGTCTTGCTAATATGCCCCGATATTTTTAGAGTTCTTCTGATTTGCTACCATAGCTTGGAGGCTGACAACAGCACCTTCAGTTTCACCTTTTAAAGAACTTTGCATGCCCAAATGTATATAGGAAGAAACTATCTTCCAGCTGTGTCATTGTTTGCAAGTATGGGGTGTAGGCCTGATATTCTTTAAGTAGTGATCTTCTATTTCTTGAATTGGAATGCTCTACAATATTGATAGAAATCCGCGCTAGCAATCCCTCCATGCTCTTTTTTCCTTCTGAGCTTTTTCCACGTTATTCTGATCCCCTTTGAGGCCCTTTTAAATCTACTCAATTCTCCTTGCAGTTTTTTAAACCATTCTCTCCTAAATTCCAATGGTATGGTGTTAAAAATAAACATGAATTTTGGGAGAAATGACATCTTTAAGATATTGGATCTTCCAATGAATAATAAAGGAAGACCCCCACACTTTTAATAACTTCCTAGTTTCAGACACAAGTTTTTTAAAGTTCAGTTGAGCTATTTCGTCAATGTCCTTTACTACAAAATGCCCAGATATCTTATCCTTTCCGTTACTAAGGGGTTGTTGATTTGGGAGTTCCACTCCATAATTTCCATTTTTGTTGGTTAACTTGGTAACCTGAGACTTTCCCAAACTGATCCAAGACCTCTGATGTTATCAGGAGTGAAACTAACAAGTTATTTGTAAAAACCATTAGGTCATCTGCATTAAGAGCAATTTCTTCTCCCAACCCTGTTACTTAAAAGGGGTAATATTATTGTTGGATCTAAGAACATTGGCTAATGATTCAGTATACGGATTAAAAAGCAGCGGAGAGAGTGGACATCCCTGCCGGGTACCTCTTTTAATGGCTAGCTTCTCTGTGAGATTACCATTGACCAGAACCCTAGCTGTTGGATTTTTATACAGAGATTATACTGCACCTGAAAATACTCCCCCCAGTTAGTACAATTCGATAACTTTATACAGAAAGGGCCAGCTAACCCTATCAAAGGCCTTTGCTGCCTCAAAGGTAAGCACCGACAGGGGGATCCTCTCCTAGGTAGCCACATCTATTGCATCAACCAGCTCATGTGTCAGCTCTTGAATTTGTCTTCCCTTGACAAAGCCTTTCTGGTCTTGATGTATCAACTGATCAGCAACCTTTCCCAGCCTTCTAGCCAGTATTTGAGTATATATTTTGTGATCGCTGTTTAGTATCTATATAGGTCTATACGACTCACAACGTTTTGGGTCCTTTCCTGGTTTCAATATTATGCATATAGTTGCTTTTAAAAAAACAGCACTTAATACCTCTGTCAAGGAAGGAACCAGGTCTTCTTTTAAGGAGCTATAAATGTCATTAGGTCATGCGTCTGGGCCAGCTGTTTTCCCTTTTTTAGCTTCATTATCACACTTGTCATCTATTCATTTGTTATCTCCGAGTTAAGTTCATCCCTCTGTTTTTGTGACAAGGATGGAACTACTATCTTCACAAGGTAGCAGTCTATTTGATCTTCTGAGGATGCTGTATCTTCTAAATATAGCTCCTGAAAGAACTTAGTAAAGGCTTTCTCGATCTCTGAGTCTTCTATGCTGAGATTTATCTGGTCCTCAAATTGAATGGCCGAGATCTTATTTCGGTTTTGTTCTATTTTGAGTTTCAAGGCTAGCATTTTACCACATCCCTCCCCATACTTATAATGTAAAAACTCACTTGCCTCCCATTTGTTTCTAACTATATGCTCTAAAACACTAGACAGTTCTTCTTTTTTCTCTTTTATTTCCTTTTCTAATTTGCCAATCTCTTGAGAGTTTTTAGCTCACTCTGCTACCCAGTCTAAGTACTGTAATTCACTTTCTAGTTGATTAAGTTTCTTCCTAGTATTTTTATGCTTAAAAGCTGCTAAGTAAATTAGCCTCCCCTGATGACAGCTTTTTATGCGTCTCAAGTAACCTGGATAGGAGTCCCAGTTTTATTTAGTTAAAAATATTCTTTTGTCTTTGCTTTCAATTTCTCCCTGACCTGCTGGTCTAAGAGCAGAGTTCGATCCAGTGTCCATCTCGAGGTGGGGTAGTCCTTGTCTATAAATATTTCCATTCGGACTGCAGAATGGTCAAACAGGTGTGCGGGGAAATGTTCCACCTTTCTGACATTTTTACATAAGCCCTTGCCTACTAAGAAAAAATCTATCCTAGAGGCATTTCGATATTTTTTATTTCTAAAAGTGAATTTATACTTTTTAACCTCTTTCGCTTTCCAGACATCTACCAGTCCCAGTTCTTCTATGTAACGTTTCAACCATTCCCTAATTTTGGGTAAATTAAATACTTTCCTTACGGGTAGTCTGTCTTCCCTTGGGTCTATTATCAGATCGAAATCTTCACCCAGGATTACAGGGGCTGAGAAAGCAAGAGGTGACTATACAGAGCCTGCAAGGGGGTAAGATCATCTACATTTGGACCATAGTATCCTGCCAGGACATATATTTTGCCAAACATTCTAACTTTCGCAGAGACCCTTCTCCCCTTAGAGTTAGTGTTTACTCCTTCTACCGTCGCTTTAGCAGACTTCTTGAACAAAATAGCCACCCCATTAACACAGCATGCCTGGTCAGTACAGACATATATGTCCACCCATCTTTACTTCTTTATTATCTCTCCCCATTCCGCCTTCAGTAGATGTGTTGCTTGCAGGATTATAATTCCGCTAATCGCCGATTTAAAATATTCCAGGATCTTTTGTCTTCTACTTCTAACTCTGAGACCATTCACATTCTATGTTAAAATATTAACTGACATCAAGCTTGTTTATGTAGACCCTGATGGTCCCCTGTATCTCCTTAAATCTTGGATTTCTCAAATTTCCACAAGTTGGGCAAGTCTTTTATTTCTCCATATGCTCCTACACCCAGTGCAAATATATCATAATACTATCTTGTGTCCCCCTCCCCCCCCAAGAGAACTCTCCCTTTCTTCTTAGGGTGAATCAATGCACCCCTTTCGAGATCCCTACTCTCTAGGCATTTACTTTATTCTCTTTGTTGCGTTTTGATCCGGTCTATTAAAGTCTCCACCTCCTTAGGGTCCCTTATGTTGTGCATCTGATTTGTCCACATTATTTTTTCAGAGAGGGAGGAAATTGCATTTTGACTGTCTCCCCCCAGGGACCCTAGCTCTTGCATATGTTGCCCTAGTTCCCATTGCCTGGCCTGCGTAGCCTTGGAGATATCTGATCCAATTCTAAAAACCCATTCACCCTTAGTATAAGTGCCAACTTTAAGAGCTTCATTTAGGATTTTTTCTTTCAAGGCATAGGTTTTAAAGTTTAAGATTCTTTTTGGGTTTTTTCTCAACTTTCCTTTCCTATAAGGATCCCAATGTACCCTCTGCATATCCTCCCCAAGGACCGTTGCTTCACCCAGGGGATAAATGCTTTCAGGCGATCAATCACAAAACTCTTGATGTTGTCCCCTTCCATCCCCTCTGGAACATTCAAGATCCTCAGATTATTCCTCCTTGCCTGATTTTCAAGGGTTTTGATTTTTTCCCTAAGGTCCTTCTCATTAGTTTTCAGAATCTTTATCTCCTCCTGGCTCACCTCTACTTCTCTGCCCAGTTCATCTAGAGAAGCTTCCACTATTGATACTCGCTCCATCAGGGTACTGATTTTAGCCTCAAGGGCTTTGCACGCCCCTTGTATTTTCACTTGTTTTTTTTCTGAAGTAGCGAAATTCACCCTCATTTCCGAGATTAGGGTCTAAATCAATTTTTCCATGCCTGTATGCTCTCTTTGGCCTTGGGAATTTTGCCCCTCTTTTTGCAATTCCTCTTGTAGCACTGCTCGCGCTTGCTGGTCCGGTGATGAGTCTCCGGTATCTCTTCTATTGCCAAGGCTTGGTATCTGTTACTGCTCATGACTTTTCCCCCTATCGGGTTGTCCCCAGTCATATTTGGACCTTCTTTTCTTTCCTTCTGTTCTCCTGTAAGTAGACTAGGGGAGTCTTGTTTGGCTTGAACTTTAAAAAAGGAGCGTAATGAGGGTGTAATTTTTACTCTGGCGCCTACCAGTCTACCTCGTGGTGATATGGAGAAGAACTCCGAACTTTAGATTAGTGCACCTTGTTTCCCCTTCATATTGTTGATTGTAGGCACTAAAACAGGATTTTTCCATGCCGTGCCACTGGTAGTATTAATTGCTAGGCTCCTGTTCCTTAAACAGTAGCGTATCCCCCTTCTTTGACTACAGTCCTGGTCTTGCACCTTTAAAGCTGCATACGTTTTTTCCCCTTTACTCTCCTCCAGCTGGTTCTGTGATACCAGAGTCTTGTGTTTGTTTATTTCCCCACCTCGGTCACTTACTGAAGTCATGCGCACGCTGCCTGGCCTCCGCTCCTTCTCCTGAGCCTTGCTGTCTGTCCACAGAGTGGCTAATCCTGCTACCCAGACTGTTTCCCACCTTACCCCGGAAGGAAACCCGAGCTGCGGCTTTCTGTCTGCTGTGGAGGACCGAAGCCGATTCTGCCCACACAGTGCTCGTGAGGCTGCAGGGATTCGGCAGTCCCTCGCAGTATTCACGGCACTGCTCCACTGATGTTTGGCCCTCTTCTGCGATGCATTAGGTACTACTATGCATAGTTCATATCAGTATCAGTGGACATAGAAAAGAAAAAAAAACGCTTTTATCTACTTTCGAACTTCATGCCGTCTAGAGAGCTCAAAAGCTCCCGACCGGACTCCTCAGCTGGCCGCAATGTTCTCCTTCATTTTTTTGTTTTTTGAGATATCACAAGTAAGTTGAAAAACTCTTGTATATGGGGATTGTTTGCTTGATAGAGGGCATGCACCAGTATTTATTTGAAATTTTAATAAAATTATTGTGGTGGGTGGCCTGCAAATTCAGTAAGGGCCTAGTTTATTTATTTATTTAAGGGTTTTGTAGAGCGCCTGAATCACTCCCGAAGGGGTATCTCTGCGCTGAAGCGAACCTACGGGCGGGCAAGGACAGATTAAAACAGGGAGGCTTTAAGCAGTTTCCTGAAGCGTAGGTAGTCCGGGCATTGTCGGAGCTGTAGGGGGAGCTCATTTCAGTATAGAGGGGCGAGGAGGGAAAAGGATTTCCCACCAAGTCTAGCTTTCCTGACCCTTGGTACCTGTAAAAGAAGTTTACAGCTAGATCTCAGTGTCCTATACGGGGAGTAAGGCTTAAGCTTGCATGAGATGTAAGAGGGACCCTTATTATGGATAGCTCTGTAGACTATGCAGCCAGCCTTAAACTTTATCCGCTTACGGACTGGTAGCAGTGGAGTCTGCGTAACAGCGGCAAAGAAGGGGTTCCAGGAGTGTCGCAGTGTTCTGGACCACCTGAAGCCTGTTAAGGGAAGACTCGTTTGCGGAAAGCAGGAGAGCATTACAGTAATCAAGGCGGCCCAGAATCATAGTCTGAATAAGAGTTTTCCGTGTGCAATCTGGCAGAAAGGGGAAGACTCGGCGTAGCATGCCCAGCATGTGGAAGCAATTGCTAACAGTTCGAGCGACATGCTCCTTCAGAGTAAGTGCCTGATCAAGATGGATGCCCAGATTCTTAACTAAGGTTTTAGGAATGGGGGGTGGGCCAAGAGCGGCCGGCCACCAATTCGGAGACCAGAGTAGAGGGGCATCTCCGAAGAGCATTATCTCGGTTTTCCCTGTGTTTAATTGGAGAAAATTTCTCCTCATCCAATCAGATATGGCAGTCATACCTTCAGCGAAGGATGACAGGGCATATGTTGAGGTTTTATCAAAGGTGAAGAGAAGCTGAGTGTCATCAGCGTAGGAAATGGGCAGAAAACCATGAAACCTAAGCAAGTGGGCCAAGGGAGCAATATAGATGTTAAAAAGCGTAGGGCTTAAACACGAGCCCTGCGGAACACCCATGGTCAGTTCCGTGGTCTTAGAATGGAATAGGCCCAGGTTGACGGTCTGAGTTCGAGATGACAGAAAGCTAGTCATCCACTGTAAGGCCGCTCTGTGGAGTCCAATCTCCCTCAGTCTCATAAGCATAATCTGGTGAGATATCGTGTCGAATGCCGCAGAGAGATCCAATAGCACAAGTATGGTAGACTGGCCACTATCAAGAGTCATTCTGATGTTATCCGTGACTTCCAAAAGGGCCAGTTCTGTGCTATGATTGGGCCTAAAACCAGATTGTGAAGGGTCTAGACAGATGATGGTTTCGACATAGGTAGAAAGATGTAGATTAATATATTTTTCCAAGACTTTGCTCAGATGAGGTAAGAGGGAGATGGGCCGTAGATTGGACAGGTCAGTCATAGAGGCCTTGGGATTTATCCGAATTGGAATGACCTGCGCCGCCTTCCAAGTTTGAGGGAGATAACCCTCTATCAAGGAGAGATTAAGGATGGTACTAATAGAAGAAGAAAGTACATTCGCAAGGAGGGAAGCTACTTTTGCAGGTATGACATCTAGTGGGGAGCCCGATTTGACTGATCGGAGTAAGTCAGCCGCCATCTCATTGGTCATGAGGGGGAAGTTGCTTAACATTTGTGAAGCTGAGGCTGGGGAAACCTCAGGAAAAAGGGAAGGAGGAGTTATGGATTGTTTCTCGGCAAAAGCAATTTTATCATAAATTAGATCGATTTTATTGGTGAAATGCTGAGCAATGTTGTCACATAGGGATTGCGAAGAAATCTCTGGTTTCTCACAAGCCCTCGGATTTGTGAAAGATTTTAGTATCTGAAATAAGTTATATTTTTTAATTTAATTTTTCTTCTTTTGTAAAGGGACAATGTTGCAGAGTTCAGTATAGTTTCTCCATGTTTGTTAAATTTGCAATATTTATTTATTTTACTGTGTGGCGTAGTCTGCCAAGGGGCCATCCAGTCAGTAGGCCAAGGCCAGTGCTAGTCATGTGTGCATGAAACAACTGTTTCTGTGGTATATGTTGTTTTAAAACCTAATTTAGGG
Organism: Calotriton arnoldi; assembly: GCA_963921515.1. Lineage (NCBI taxonomy): Eukaryota > Metazoa > Chordata > Amphibia > Caudata > Salamandridae > Calotriton > Calotriton arnoldi. The sequence goes on along the minus strand of CAWUFW010000350.1, from coordinate 328,804 downwards.
CTGGGATGGAATTGGATTAAATAAAAAATGTGGTGTTTTTTTGTATTTCACTTTATTTGTGCACAAAAAGTGTATATGTGGGGTAATATTTGATGCCTTGGGAGGATTTGTGTTGTTATAATAACTTTTTTAGCTCAGTTAATTTTAGTTTTTGGCATTGCTGAATTAAAGATAGTGTTATATTCAGTGTTACCATTCCTCCTTTATCCAGTGTGTTTGCGTTTGCCATAGAATGCCATTGATTTGTCTTTGTTCACCATGTGGCTGGAGGCCATTTTGAGGAGTCTGTGTCCTCTTTGTTCCCCGTGCCTCCTTGCTTGCTGTTGTTGTTTGGCCAAGTGACCGCAGTCATTTTGTGCATCTAGCCAGTATACCTTTGCCAGAGGCTTGCATGTGTTCTTTGTTCCCCATGCCCCCTCGTTCGCTGTTGTTTGATCATTAGGCACTGGCTGGCAGCCATTTTGTGCATCCAGCCAGTGTGCCTTTGCCATAGGCTTGCATGCGTTCTTTATTCCCCATGCCTCCATGCTCACTGTAGTTGTTTGACCATGTGGCACTGGCTAGCAGCCATTTTGTGCATCCAGCCAGTGTGCCTTTGCCATAGCTTGCATGTCTTCTTTGTTCCCCATGCCTTCTTGCTTGCTGTTGTTGTTTGACCATGTGGCACTGGTTGGCCTGACAACCATTTTGTGCATCCAGCCAGTGTGTCTTTGCCATAGGCTTGCATGGATAGATTTGATATCAGTTTAATAATATGCTTGAGGATCATTATAGTATGTATATTAAGAACATGATTTAATGAACAGTGCTTCTATATTACATGCATTTTTTTTATTATGCACCTCCTTGCCTCACAATAGGTTTCTTCTCATCCTCCCATACAAACATCGGCAATTATTGATCTTTTTTTATTTTAATTTTTAATTCTTTTTTCCATTTTGACTCCGTTGATCCATCCATCCATTCACCATAGGTGCACAGCCACGCAACAGCATTCAGTTTTTTTAGGTATAATTCCATTATCTCCTGGACACCCTGGCTGTGGTACACTGCAGACACATCAGCATCATTCATTTTTTTTAATGATTATTCTATTTCCCCCTGGCCCACATTGCCTGCCATAGGCGCACACTAACGTCCATTTTTAACAATTATTATTCCATTTACCCATGCAGTTCCCTCAGTGCCACAGGTATCTCCTTTAGAATATTTGTACATGTTGGAAAGAGTTCTATCTGTATGTTGTGTTATCCTGATGGGAAATAAACTTTTATGGTATTGTGGTGCGGTTTGACTTTAAAGTGGTTTGTTTATTATTACCTAAGTGACCAACCACACTAATATTGCCTTTGTCTGTACTAATTCAAACTGCAACAATCCCACGTTTCACTAAATGTTTTTGTTGCTTTTTTGCTTTCAGGTGCACCAGAGAAGAATAGACATCACCTGCACTACTGCCAAACAGAAGGCCTGTACAAGGAAGTCAGTCCTACAATCTCTTCCGCTTGTGCAGCTTCTTGCCACTGCCAACTAAGAGCTTCAAGATGGCCCCAAAGAAACTTGTTACCAAGAAAGTGGTCAGTGAGAAGAAGCAGCTTTCCGCTAGTTGCGTGTTGGCCCAAACCCTATTTGAACAGCGACTTGTGCCTGCCGCACCTGCCTCGAGGAGCAAGCTAGGAGCAGCAGTCCCGCATCAACAGTACTTCCTCAACCTAAGTCCAAGACCATATCTGTCAGTGAGGCAGCCGCTGCAATCATGGCAACGTCGATGAGCAGTGACGTTGAATTGGATGTGTCCCTTTCGCAAAGTTGTATCCAATCATTTCAGGAAATAGAACAAAGTGGACAGGAGCCAGCAAAATTACATCTTCCAGATGTTGTAGTAGAGCAGGAGGCCAAGCTTCCTGCCAAGTAAGAACCTCTCCTTTTAGAATCATTGGCTTCTGTCGTGTAGTTCCTATATTTCCCATACAGGATCTGCGCGTTCGGAAAACATAAACTGTGGGTTTGGTGGCAGACGGATTCTGAGCACCCCCACCGAGAATGTTAGCTTGTTTGTATAAGCTAGCTCACAGTGCCACTAGTGTCTCCTCTTATCGAGGAGAGAATAGTTTCTGGCAACCTTAGAACATGACAACCCTGATCCCTCAGAATCGTGGAAACAATGTACTACTTTTCGCTCAGTCACTCGTGCTTACTTATCTTGTCTCAGAGATACACAGAATAAACAGCCTGGGCGTTTCAATAAGGGTTTATTGAACAGTCGTTATTCTTGTGTAGAATATATGAGCTGCAACAACCATTAGACAGTAGCAGAGATATATGATTAGCAGTACAGTGAATATAAATGGATAGTATAGTTCTACCATTTTGCACTACGCATGAATAGATACATGAATATAAAATGCATTGATAAAAGAAAGCGCGTACTCCTACGATGCCTATCTAGATGTACCTAAGTGTACCTAGCATGTGAGTAGGTGTGGAGCCAAGAATCCCTCTAGGATTTAGTCGAACCCCATTACCTGAAGTGAGAATGTAGGAGCCCTTCTTGGTCTCGAGCTGGACACCCCGCGAGGGATGTTCAGACCACTGTCAGCTGGAGCATCTGCATGCAGGAGCCTCAGTGTCTCTGGTTAGTGTGTCGGCCTGGAAGTCTCGGTTCCCTCTAACACTAGCAAGAGGTGCTGTATTTATACAGAAAGTGTCTAAGGTTCCATTGTCCCTTGTTGCTTGTATTAGCCATTGTTGGATGTGAGGATGACGTATGGGATGAACCGTGTACGTAGATATGGGGAGGAAGGTGGTGTAGCCCCTAGCCTGGTTTCTAAGAACCCATATGAATATTCATTCATACAGTGTGAGTCTATTGATGGAGTTATAGGACTCTATTGTTTAGGAGAAACCCTCCTGCTGCACCCAGGACTAGAACTAGGTAAAGGTTCAATCCTAAAAGGCCCATTACAGTGTAGTGTAGGGGAGGTAATGTAGGTGAAGGGGTATGATGTTACCTGTGCCTATATTCGGGTACCTATATGAAACATAACACCCACTCCTCTTCCTAACAGTCAATAATAATAACAATGCCGGTGAACCATTTCCACTATTAGGTAGTAGCGTATTAAAACCATTAAAACTATCACGAAGTGTTGTAAAAACTGCTTTAAAAGGTGAAAAAAATCTAAAGATAAAAAATCTGTTTACTTCAAAAATCATTTTTTGGGATTGATACTTAAGCCAAAGTCCTAATTGAGTTTGTTTATATAAGTCGAAGCACTACAAGCGTTCGAAGGCCATGCCTTTCCAGCGAAAGTGTCAATTTAAAGGAAATGTTCCAATTTTAGTCGAGTTTTAGAAAAAGGAAAAACTGAATTCTTTCCCAGCACACGATGAGCCAATTATAGATTAAGTGTCCTGGCTGGGAGACGCAACTTCATCGTTGCTTGCTGCTGCAGGGGACGGTCCTTGTAACACCTCGCAAAGTACGTTAATGGAGCACAGATGATATTCAGTACTGCCAATAGCTGGTGTAGAGGCAGCCGATGCTGTAGTCGATACCTCGGTGCTAGTGGTGCTAGTGGTGGAGCTGATGCTCAACCCAGTTGTAAAAGGCACCTGCGGATTCTCGAGGAATGCAGCCATCAGGATGGGAATACGCTGGGGACATTGTCGAGCATGGGCCCTCAGGGGTTCCAGCCTGGTATTCAAGTCCGCAGGCGTGTCCGTTGCAAGTGTCAGACAGAAGTCCAACACACATTCTTCACCGCAAAACAGGCATCAAAGAACAGGTAAGATGCAGTCCATCCAGACAGGTCTAAACGATAGGAACCAAGAGGCGCTCAGTTCCCGTAGGCGAGGTGTGCCCAGATGTTGCACCATGCGCTCACGATATTTGCGCTCAAGGAGTGCTTTTGCCATCTCGTTGGTAATTGGGCCGTCCATTGCGGAGCAGAAAAATGACAATCAGGATCCCTGCGATAGAAAGCAGGATCAGAGGGAAGACCTCCAAAAACACTTCCCAATACGGAGTGTATAAGATTTGGAATAACTCCGAGGATTGTCTGAAAGGTGCGTAGAAATCCTATGGTCTTAAATAGGTGTACAATACCACTCGTATCAGACATGTTAAAGATACAACCCACCATTTCTGCGAAATGAAAGGGGCAGTTTGTACGTATAAGTGCCTGTATCTCGGTCGAGGTCCTTGCGATTTGAAGATCAAAGGTCTCTGGAGCTGAGGTTAAGGGTACGGGTTGCTGCAAAAGCAGGGCTTTCAGTCTGCTCAAAGTATCAAATTGTATAAAGGAAACATTCAACGAAGGCCATAACGGCGCCTCCCTGACAGTAGTTGTTGGGGGAAACAATACTTGCATACAGCAAGTAACCACAGTGACCAGATAGGCAACGCCTGGAATCATCCCACAGCAACCTTGATCGTTCAGCATCAAGTAACTCCCATTCGAGAGCAGCTCGAATACCGGTGTAATCACTGCTGCTGGAGTCCCTTTCATGTGACAGGACAAGTTTGCTATTGAACCATTGCAAGCTCCGTGCAGTGAAATGTCCTGGCACATGAGAGAACCGCTTAAAGCGTTCTTGCAGTTTGTACCGCTTAGAAACACTTCTCGATCCCCACTCCGGCATCGAAATCTGTATGGTAACTCCCAAGATTCCTTAATGTATTCCTTACCCATCTTTTCATATTTGCCCGCCTGCCTTTGCACAAAGCAATATTGAAACTGAAAAGTGGTGACCGGTAGAGTGATGTGGCCATTGATAAGCCATTCTGTAGACGGAAATTCCGCTACCGTGAATGGTAACCTGTCCAGTTTTTCAAAACGCAGCATTGTATATTTTGCTCCCCTTTGTGCCATTTCCATCTGTTTATCTGTTAGATTATATTCAGAAAACAGAGACGTATTGTTGATATAACGCCAAGGCACATAGCCTTCACGCAAAGATTGCAGCGACCAGCTCAATAACATAACAGAACGTAACTGAGATTGCCCGTGTTGTAATATGGCTAAATCTTGTTCCAGTATGTCTATCGCAGAAGATACAATGTTGCCTAAGGAATATATCCTGGAGGTCAAAGTTGTTAACCCGTTGTCTACCACTGCTAGAGATTTCTCCAAGTTAATACGGTCTATTTCCCGTATTCTCTCTGCGGCCTCTTGTTGGGATATTTTCCAGTTTTCATTATAGGCAGCATAAATGCCAGCATATATGAAACGTTTCTGACGAGGTTTCCTGGGACCTAGTAAAAAATCCCTAAGATCCATGTCTTGTGAGAGAAAGGCTAAGTGTTGTTTCACTTCTGTGAGTGTTGAGGTTTCTAGCCAATCAAGGCACAACTTCCAAACACTGTAGGATGTCACTACCCCTGGATGTTCTCTTTGTACATAACGTGGGTCTGGCCTGTGGATACTGTACCCTTCGGTAATACCCAAGAATCGTTTCTGACATTCATTCGTGTCGAAGGGCCAAACCAACCATTCTTTCCAATTAGGGTCTGATCTATTGTACTTTAAAATGCCATCTACTGTTGCCCCTTCCTGTGAAGTCAAATTTTGCCACCCCCCATCTGTGATGGTGTTGGAAATCGAGGTGTGTTCAGGTCCTTGTTCTTGGCTAGTCCAAGACAGGCTGTCTGTTGCACAGTGTTATTTAGAAATATCATCTGCTGTGGAATGAGGCATGCTCTAAATAGCGCTTCTGTCCCCTGGACTTGCCAGTCTCTAGAACCCCAGACTGATTTTAAGTCTATTGTGTCCTTCTATAGGTCAAAACCTTGTTCAGACAATTGGGCAATAAAGGAAGCAGAGTATATCAGTTTGGTGTTAGTCAACTTAATTTTCAGTGCTGATGTTGGTGTAACCTTATAATAATATGAGGTCGGGTCTGTGGCGTTAAAACCTGAAAAATATGCAAATTTCTGTGCAAATGTATGCGAACTACCTTTTGGTGGTGTAGGGCAGTGTTCCCACTGATGGTATTCAAAAACATTTCTAAGCGAAATAGATTTGTGTAGGAAATGATGACCATATTGTTGGTAACAGTACAATGTGTCATAGTCTGAATTACCTTCTAACATTTCAGTGTTCGGAAATGCGGCAGTTTTTTCTAGATCAGACAACATGTAATTAACAGTTTCAGAGTCCCAATCATCAGAAAATGTACTGGAGGTATTGATATCACTTAATGAAATTTTAAATACATGTAAAAGTTTTAAAAGTTCAGTCGGACCGAATATATCAAAATCAACTTTGTCCCAGACTATACAGTCCGGTATAGGAACCGCTGTGATGTTCACTGTTGACAAGTCTCTTTGTTCACGATCTGAAGATTGATGTGGTTTTAAAATCAAATTCACTTTTTGTGCTGTGGAGCTTTGTTGAAGGTATCGTCCATTAATAATCATGCTAAAAGTTATAACTAAGCCTAGCCAGAAAAGAAAAAATAGAATCCCAGTAATTACCCAGAGTTCAATCCAAGGCGATACAAGGTAAGTCTTTTTAAGAAAGTTCACAAAGTCTTTAGCTTGCAGTTTATGTGATTTTTGGGCTGGCGTTGTTTCCGGTTCGTTTGGATCCAAAGAAAACGTATCAAAGTTCATGAAGTAGCCAGAAGCAGTTCGATCAATTGTAGGAATCGCATCGGGATTAGTTGAAATCGCATTTTGCTCTTGTCGAGGCATCTTGATTAACCCTGGGCGTAGTTCGCGTAGTAGCGCTACGCGTAGCTACGCGAAGTGCACTTCGCACTACGCGAGCTACGCGTAGCTACGCGAACTGCGTAGTGCACTGTGCAAAATGCTGTTCGCACTGATTGCACAGTGCCGGATGCTTGTCCGCACTGTGCAATCAGTGCAAACCGCATCTTGCACAGTGCAAGCGGTCGTTTTCTGCCGCTCGAGTAGATTTCTACTCGAGCAGCAGCTTTCTCAACGCGGACTGGTACTTTCTCATCGCGAGCGGTCGCGAGCATACGCGACCACTCGCAATGAGAAACCTGACCTCCCCGCGTTGAGAATCTCGCCTGGAGGTTTATTTTCCACGCTCGCGATCGGCAACTTGATGTTGCTGATCGCGAACGAGGAAAAGTCTCGCCAGGATGTCATTTTGCTTGCTCGCGGTCGCCAACTTGACGTTGAGGACCGCGAGCAAGCAAAAATGACCGCTATGCTACTCGTGTTTGCACTGTGCTACGTGCAATTCGCGTAGTGCGAAGTAGCGCAAACTTCGCAAACTACGCGAGCGTAGCGTAGTACTTTGCCCAGGGTTAATCTTGATGTAGACGTCTGTATTTGGTCTGATTGCAACTTGTGTGTTGTTTTGAATTGAATTTTGAAGATGAACTTCTGGTTCAAGGGGAACGAGTTGCTTAGTCCTTCATTCCTCACAGGAGGCTCTTCAAACGTAATGAGTCTTTCTGTCTGAACTTCTTGGATGGTAGCTAGAGGAGGGCGTCTGCTACTGTGGAGTTAACGAGGCCTACTGTTCAGTATCGGCCACATAGTGTGGTTTGATTAAGTCGATTGAGACAAATCATTTCTCCTTTTTCCTGGCAAGAGGCGGCAAAAGTACAGTTCTTGTTCCTTGAATTGCTAGGACAGGTACAGGCTTTCTGTATGATGGTCCAAATTCTTTTTTGTCCGCTATTTTTTCTCTGACCAGATCCCCGATTTTTGGGATCCAGACAGGTCTTGCCGTCTTTGCCTTGACTTCCCCAGTGGCGGTCTGTTTCTGGAGCACGTTACTTTGTTGTGTCCTGGATTCATTTAGATCCTGTAAAACAGCCAAACGATCATGGATATCAAATGGTTTCTCATCCGCCACTGCGCCTTCATAATCAAGATCAGGTACCCACATTCTCGTCCCAAATAGGACCTCATATGGAGTGACACCCCCTAGAGAGTTTCTTGGCTGGTTATTAATTGCTCTTTGTACCCCATAAAGGTGACTGACCCAACTACCGCCCTTGCCTAATACCCTAGCTGTTAAAGATTGCTTTAAGTCCTGGTTTTTCCTCTCCACAACCGAATTTCCCTCAGGATGGTACGGAGAGGAGTACCGCAGTGCAACGCCCATACTTTTCATGGCCTCTTTGTAAGCCCGAGAGCTAAATGCCGGGCCACGGTCAGGATGTAACATACCAACTGCGTATGTCCCGATAAAGATTTGCAAATCTTTTATAACAGTTCGAGCGTCAGCCGAGCGCTGAGGCCAAACCCATAGGAATCTTGAGCAGGAATCCACTGCAACCATGATATACTTGTAAGCCCCATCAGATTGTAAGGGGCCGCAGTGGTCCAAATACACACATGCAAGAGGTTTGTCAGATATTAGTAATGGTGTCTGCGCCGGGCGTGTGCTGGTGGAGCCTTTCATCTGTTGACAGATGTCACATTTTAAGACATAGGGGCAGATTTACAAGCCCCTTGCGCCACTTTTGCGCCGCCGTTGCGTCACTTTTGTGACGCAGCGGCGACGTAAACCATGCGCCACGTTGCGCATTATTTACAACGTGACGCATCTAGGGAGATGCGTCACGTTGTAAAGCCCTGCGCCACATGAAACCTGTGTCAGGTTTCATGTGGGCGTTCCTCCGCAGGGTGGGCGTTCCGTCGAAGGAAAGCCTCGTAGAAGTGACGCAGTGAAATCTACAAGATTTCACTGAGTCACTTTTCCGACTGCGCTGCGATGAATCCTTACGCCTGCTTCAAGCAGGCGTAAGGAGTGGCGCACCACGTTAGGTATGGGCAGCCCACGAGCATTGCTGGAGTTGCGTCGCGCTTGCGACACGACTCCAGCAATGCGCCGCCCTTGCGCCACAGGATGCGACACGCATCGGCCTTTCTTGCGCCACGGTGCGCCGCATTGTAAATGCGGCGCATCCGTGGTGGCGCAAGGAGAGAATTGCGTGTCGCAACTATTCTGGCGCATCCCTGCTGATTTGCAGGGATGCGCCAGAAGTTGTAAATCTGCCCCATAGTCTTTAGTTTGTTTTGTTAGACCTGGCCACCAGTAGCGCTGTTTCAACAATGAAATTGTCGCTGTAACGCCTGTATGCGCGGAGGCCAAACCCTTGTGTGCTGCTAGTATTAAACCTTGCCTACGATCCATATTTGGTATTACTCTATCCTCCACTCCAGGAATCTGAGCATATGGAATGTTGTTTGCATCTAACTTGTAGGAGTACTTGAGTGGAAATTTCTTTGGTACTGCACCGCTGTTTTTGCTTCAAGCATTAACAGCCACCATAATCTCACCGTCTATCCTCGTTTTTGAACGAGTGATTGCAGCTACGGAAGCTGTGCGTACAGCCCCCTTTGCGGCTTCATCAGCCAATGAATTCCCTTCAACGTGAACGCCATCACGCTGATGACTCAGTGTATGGATCAAGTGAGCCCTTGGTAGTTCGTTTTTTTAACTCAACTACCTGTTGCCGTAGCATTTTATGCTTAATTGTGCCACCTTTTGCGTCTTTAAACCCGTTTTGTTCTCAATGATATAAATATTCATTGTATGACTGTACACAGTAAAAGGAATCACACACAATTAGTGTGGGGAATTCATGATCCGTATTTACAAGTGCCAGTAACAGTGCTTTTAACTCTGCCAACTGAGCCGTGCAGTCTCCTAGAGATTGCGTTTTGGTGCAACTCGGATGGAACTTTCCATCCCGCATGCGACCTTTAACGATTGCACATGCCGCGCTGTATTGTTGCTTACTCCCTATGGCCGGTTGAGCAGATCTGTCAGTGTAAATAATATATTCATACTGATCGAGAGGCAATATTTCATTAGGTAGAGGATATTCTTGTTCATATTGCAGGAATGCTTGTGTTTTTAGATTTGGATCAAATCTGTATTAAATGTTTGTTGCAGTAAGAGAATTAGCCCATTGTATCCATCTTGGATGTAAGGCTTTTGGAATGCTTGCCTTTGTAACAGCTTCTAAAGCTGGTACTGGGGTCACGACAATTATGCGTTTCCCCTGAGCCAGTGCTCTTTCTCTTGCTACAGCGGTCTGAACTGCTGCCAGGATTTTTTATGTTGAAGTGAAACGCATTTCTGCGTTTGTGTATAGGTGTGATTTGTATGCGATTGGTACTGTTTCGCCTTCATTGAAGTAAGTGTACCCGCATTGACCCGCTATCACACGGATCACTAGGTTGCGTACATTTACGCGTGTCTGTAAGTGTTTTGAAGCTATCATGTCTTCTTGTAGTGAACGTAGGATGTTTGTGTGTTCCTCTGTCCAATGTCTGACTGAAAAGTCAGGTTTGATTAAATCGTAGAAAGGTTTTACTTTTTCTGCCTAATCTAAAATGTAGGTTCTGCCGAAATTTAGGAATCCCAGTATCGACTAAGTTTTTTAATGATTTTGGTGGTTGGAGCAGCGCACACTTTTCTAAAAAGTTAGCTGCCAGGTTTTTCCCTTCACTTGAAAGCTCATATCCTAAAAACAGGACATTGAGGTGGGCTAGTTTTGATTTCTTAAAATTAAATTTGTAGCCCTCAGAAGCGAATCCCATTATAATGGTGCTCACCCTGGTCAAGTGCCTTTTTAAGTCATCGTGCGTCAGATAAATATCATCCACATAGGACAATGCTTCCTCATCAAAATTTTGGAGTAACTCTGTTACTCTTGCTGAGAAGACCACCGGGCTGTTTCTTATACCCCTGTGGGAGATGACAAAATTGCCGCTGGGACCCCAACGCTGAGAATGCGGTCAAATACCTGCTTTCAGGTGCTATATTTTGGCAGAAAAATCCATTTGAGATATCTAGTGTTGTTTTGTACTTTTTCCGCACAATGTTATTCATTAATGCGGCACTGTGTGCGTTTTGGACAGCGAATGTCTTTGTGCATGAGTTTAAATGTCTGTAATCTAAAACTAGACGATATGAGTTGTCCGGTTTTGATACGGAAAACAAAGGGTTGTTAATTGGTGAGGTGCATGTTTCAATCACCCCTTGGTATTCAAGTTGATCTAAGATCTCCCTGACCTGTTTTTTAGCTTCTTCCTTTATTGGGTATTGCCTCTGAGCATTTGGTGAAACTTTTAACAGGATCACATTGTGGGTTGAATCCTCATCCCAACCGGCATGATTTTTGTATAGTGCTGGAGTTAGGGCAACCGCCCACTCCTGTACATCTGCATGTTTAAGATGTATGGGAACGAGGTCAGAGAATGCTGGAAAAATTACCGTTTCTCCCTTAGGGCACTCCATAACGAATGCAGGCGGCCAATCTTGTTCTGCTAATAGGATGTCATACCAAGATGACAGATTTTCCCAAAAGAGACCTTTAACTTTCCTGGGCTTGTCCCCCTCCATTTGGAGTGTTATTTCGTGTAACTTATGTGGGACGCTCACCCTTGTGTCTGGTGTTTCCACTGTGATGTTTCGCCCATTGAACGTGCCATTCTCGGGAAATGCTAGTATTCCATCATTTTTGGTATATTCTATCCAATTCTCCATCCATACACAAATATGATAACCTCTCTCCATCATCATAAATGAAGCGGGCGTTTTAGCTGGTGGAATAATAATTCCTTCTCTAGTTTTGATTGGTTTGTCCTTTTTAAAATAATTCTTAATCTTTTGTAAAAATGACATTTTTCTCCTTTCTCCGTACATCTTGGGTAAGTACCGATGTATAAAATTATATTCTGCAAAGCCTAAATATCTCCTATCCTGACGAATTCCTGTTAAAGTCGGATCGCGTTTTAACATGCAATCCTTATCCACTAAGAATTTCGCTTCTATAATTTTGACCAATCAAATGTCTGCTATCTTTTATTTCCGAGCCAATCCTTGCGCGGCCTTTTGGTGACGTTTATCTGTCAACCCCTCCTTTACAATCTGCTCTTTTCTGTCCTTGCTGGTTTAACCAATCCCAGCGCGGCACCTATGACGTCAGTACTACTCCTGACTATTGACCCCTCCTTTATAAGGGTTTTTCCACACCCGCTGATTCAACCAATCTCAGCGCGGCGTTTGTGACGTCAGCTCCTCTCCGGCAACTGACCCTCCCTTTACAAAAATGTACGCAAACTTATTTTCTCTACAATTCTTAATTTTCAGTAACAACATAAAACATTCGCTATCGTGCCAGTTTCTCTAAAATAGAAAAGATAGTTTTCTCTCACACTTAGTAAAACCTTTCCGTTTACTAAACATACACTACGAGTAAAACACTTCCATTTACTCTTCACACAAGCTCCAGAAGTACCTGTTACTTCTCCAATGTTACCCTTTCTAGGTGATATAACATCAAATTTTTACCAGCGTACTCTTTTGCTATTACTCACAGGCATAGAGTCCCTAACGAGTACTGAAAGTCCTGCTTAACGTTTCAGTACTATTTCTGCCTGGCAGATAACTTCACTGCAGTATGGCTTCCACTTACCATCCACTATTCCTTTTACCCCGGGGATTCTAGACAACATAAAACAAACTTCGAATACACGGATGTTAGTTCATAAAAATACAAATAAAAATTCCCATTACCCAATTAACAAAGAGTAACCATCCTCTGATTACCAGAAAACTGATCCAGCGCGATATTAGCAAACAGCATTCATACACTAGATACTCACTTGGGCCCATACATTCATACTACGCTAATACTTACGCTGGGTTTTATCAGTTGTTACTCTCTATCAAAATCCCTGCTACCAATTACCTTCTGATTGAAGAGTAATGACTTACCAATGAATCCTTTGCTAATTGGGAAGTTTAAAATGAGTGACATTCATTATAGTACATAATCCTGAAATAACCACTGAGTCAGGAAGTTTTAAAATGTTTATCTAAAGATTTAGCAGAGTAAAATACAGAGCCACATGATACTTAATCGCAATACCCAAGATTAAGCATAGAAATGATTATTGCTAATCAATGACAGTGTTTAAAGAAAAGAAGAAGATAGAGACAGCAGCGCAACTAAAGGTTGCATTATATTTACCTAAGTGCGAGAACCAAAACCCTTAGCCAAGGAGTTGAAAGAATAAGACCCAGGAAGGATGAAGAGCAAAGACCTCCTCCAGGATCAGGACAGGACCGGTGACCTCTCTACAACGACGCCTGCGTCGTTCCCTCTCTGATACTCGGCTTCTCCTCGATTCTCCCGTGTCTCCCTTCTAATGGACTCCGCCGCCCCCTCCTCAGGACCTCTTCTGGACAGGAATTCAGTCAGCAACCGATCAGCTTGGCAGTCTGGAGCTAAGAGCGCTCTGGCAGCATGGACGCCTGTTCTTCGTGAACGCATGCTCTAACTAATTAACTAATGCTATATTCTATTATACCCTTCTACGCCCATGTACCTCCCCTTAATGTTGCTAAAATATGGGGCCACTACTTCTGATTGGACAGGGACAGGGGGTGGATTGTCGCACCATATCGATTTGGCCTAACTTGTAAAGCCTATTGTTTTTAAAATCCCACCCTTCAATTTAATACATTCGCTTTAATTCCCACCCGTCTCATGACAAATGTAAACAAATTTTCATAGACAATGTATCAATGTACAACAGGAAAGGCAAAGTACAACATCTTCGGCCATCGGGTCGCTGCCTTGGACGACGTCCAGATTGACTTCATTTGGCAGGCACACAGGACACATGCGCAGAACCATTTGCCTCTCGAGTTTCAGAACACCAACCCAGGCCCAAGTTTACGAACTAATAAAAGTGCAAGAAGAAAATATTAAAATCACAAATAAAATGTTTCACTGTATGCCCACTTTTTCTACTCTATTCCCATTTAATTATAAATTCTATCCTGTGTTAGTAGCGTTAGGAAACGACAATTTAGTAATGACATGAGAGCAAGCTGAAGCATGTGAAAACATCAAGCAGCCATTTTACTACACACTGCGCAGAAGCAGAAATTTCCCACCAAGCAAAGAAAGACGTCACACCATGTGATATGGTTGCGACATGCGCATTGAGTTTTCCCGCGCATAGCGGCCATTTTAGATTACAGACAACCGTTATTCATTAGTAAAACACATAGGCAAGCTTCCTTCCCTTTCGTGTCGTGAATGCAAAGGTTAGTATTAACAATACAAGTTTTAATAAATTAATACTGTGAGGAGGATTGAATACAAGCAAGTTTCATTTATGAAACCTTGCTCCATCAGAGCTATGGGCGTGGCTCCATCCTGGGCTGTATGAGGAATCAACTGATGCGGGTGTCCCTGTTGTAGTGCTGACGTCACCCGGGTCGCAAGCGCCAATGTGTCACTCTGTGAGCCAAGTCCCACAACATGGCCAACATGGAAGATACAGGGAATCACTGACCCTACATTCATCCATAGTTCCACACATGAAAGATGGTGAACATGACACATCTGTGTGGATATGAATGTTTATTGCACATTCAGTGGAGTGTTGCAGCTGTAGCAATACAGGGCCATGCAAAGTTCAAGTTTCAGTTTTTGGAACATGGAGGGCAGCCAATTAGAGCCAAGCTTGTGTTCGGGGTTAGGCTGGGCCAACATATGTACTTATACAATTACTCCGCCAATCTCCAAGCACTTATAAATTCACTATACACTCTCCTTGCAGTACTCTAATGATCCAGTCTCTACGTACGTACTTGAACAATGACCGAGAGAAAGTTACATAACCGAAGTTTTCCCCACTGCAAGAGGTAACATGGTTGCATACCCTGTCCACAGCACAATGTAATGTGGTAGGGCCCAGGGGCGGCATCTTGCATACATAATGAACACACGGACACAGATAGATAGTGGAACTGGGTACGGTCACGTGCGCTCGACTCATTTTTATTACCAGGGTCACATCCAGTGACGTCTGTGCTGGATACTTGTGGGGTGAGTGTAAGCCAGCCGTCCGGGAATGGTTGGTGCTGGCAACAAGTACAACAGTAATCATTTGATCAGACACACAAATTCAATCATACAGGGTCAATGATTTGTGCTGCACTAAGGTAGGGTCAACAGATGTGAAATAATTCACACAAGATTGTATCGTAAAGGGTCCATGACTTGTGGTACACTGAGTTAAGGGCAGCAGATGTGAAATTATACACAAAACATTGTATCATAAAGGGTTCATGAGTTGTGCTGCACTGAGATAGGGGCATCAGAAGCATTCAGCGTGTGCGCAGTCAGCAATGATGCGTGGTGCGGGCGAGCCGCACTGGGAGCAATGTCTGTTGCCTACTGGACTGAGTCATCTGCAATCCCGACTCGATGTGAATTGTGAGCCCTGCTATCCGCAGTGTAGATCGAAGGCAGTAGTCAGCACAGACATCGAAGAATGCTTTTAGTCACTTCCTGTTTACAAAATTCGAGGACATAGAGTACAATTCTCTCTGCAATAAATAAATCATGTCTCAATTTAAATTGTGAGCTCTGCTAACCGCAGTGTAGGTGTATGGAACAAAAGATGAAACATTTATGGAATACACTGTCGAAATATGTAGGTTTCAGGGGCATTATAGTTAGTTGCCTACTGGACTCTGAAATTAATGAATGAAGACTGAATTTGAATTGTGAGCCCTGCTGAGCACAGTGTAGGCCGGAGGCAGCGGTCAGGAAGGGCCTACAGCCACGTGGCGTTGACTTGAGCTGCATACAGTTAGTGGTAGGTGTGGCGCTCAGCATGTGCGCAGCCAGCGATGATGCAATGTCTCTTGCCTACTGGACTGCGTCATCTGCAATCGCGACTCGATCTGAATTGTGAGCCCTGCTGACCACAGTGTAGGCCGGAGGCAGTGGTCAGGAAGAGCCCAGAGCCACGTGGCGTTGACTTGAGCTGCATAGAGTTAGTGATGGGTGTGGCGCTCAGCGTGTGCGCAGCCAGCGATCATGCAATGTCTGTTGCCTACTGGACTGCGTCCTCTGCAATCGCGTCTTGATATGAATTGTGAGCCCTGCTGACCGCAGTGTAGGCTGGAGGCAGTGGTCAGGAAGAGTCCACAGCCACGTGGTGTTGACTTGAGCTGCATAGAGTTAGTGGTAGGTGTGGCGCTCAGCATGTGCGCAGCCAGCGATGATGCAATGTCTCTTGCCTACTGGACTGCGTCATCTTCAATCGCGACTCGATCTGAATTGTGAGCCCTGCTGACCGCAGTGTAGATCGAAGGCAGTGGTCAGCACAGACATCAAGGAATCACTTCCTCTTGACAAAATTCGAGGACATAGAGTACAATTCTGTCTGCAATTAATAAATCAAGACTGAATTCAAATTGTGAGCTCTGCTGTCCGCAGTGTAGACTGCCATTCAGTGTTCCTTTGGACTTGCAAGATGAAGTTGGTCATTGTACTACAGCTATAACTGATCTAAAACAAGTTCTTGAAGCAAGGATACTAAAAGGATATTATGTAGGGTTTAGGGACGTAATACTTAGTTGCCTACTGAACTCTGCAATTAATGAATCAAGAGTCAATTTTAAATGTGAGCCCTGATGACCGCAGTGTAGGCCGGAGGCAGCGGTCAGCAAGGGCCCACAGCCACGTGGCGTTGAGTTGAGCTGTACAGTTAGTGTCACCTGAAGCAACCAGCGTGTGTGGAGCCTGCGATGATGTGTGTTCCGGGCGGGCCGCACTGGTAGCAATGTCTTTTGCCTAATGAATTCTGACTTAATAAGTCCACGTGGCGTTGACTTGTGGTGCACTGAGTTAGTGGCACCTGAAGCACTCAGTGTGTGCGCAGTCTGCGATGATGCGTGGTCCGGGCGGGCCGCACTGGGATCAATGTCTCTTCCCTACTGGAGTGCGTCATCGGCAATCGCGACTCGATCTGAATTGTGAGCCCTGCTGTCCGCAGTGTAGATCGAAGGCAGTAGTCTGTACAGACATAAGTCTGTGGTGCTCTGCTGCTGGATTCGCAGCGGGCCTGTGTCGAGGAGGCCGGCGGTCACGGCGGAGACCTCATGGCAGGGTGAGGGCTGCCGCCCTGGCAGACGCTTTGGCCTTCCCACAAGTGAACCACGCCCACAGCCCCAGCCTATTTATTCATACTCCTACGCTGGAGTGGCGTACGTTGGACCAGCACACTCCGTTTCTGCTTCCAGGGGGGGACAACACAGCTACATGGCGAGATCTTCCCCACTGCCTGAGGTAACATGGTTGCGTCTATTGTCCACAACACTACAAGCACCAGCAGTATATGTCCACATGGAGAGGTTTGTGCTCTGCATAGTGAGGTCTGTCCACCACATCACCGCTACACTTGGTATTGTGTGCATTTTTATTGATGGGTGACTTGCGTTCTTCACACATACTTGGTTGCCACATCTCCCAAGATTCAGCTATTGTGTGGCTGAGGGACCATGCCGTTTTTGGAAGGTCCGCTGTCCTGTTCTGCGCTGCCTCGGTGGTAGTAGGGAGGGGGGTGGTCTGGGGGGGAGGTCCTGAGGGTGATGGCAGTGGGTGTTGTGGCCTTCTTGGGTGTCGGAGCTGCATGGTCAGTAGCTCTATGACATGTGTTGGTCTTCAGATGTGGTTCTGGGCTGGGCTCCCTTTCACACTGTAGGTAGTCGTCCTGCTTTACACCAGTAAAAGGCAGATGTTAAATTCCTACTGCTAACGCAGCTTATCGCCTGTTTTTGGATCGCACCCCAGATTTGGCTGCTCGTTCAAAATATCGGGAAGTGGTGTTTTCGTGTTATTTTTGCATGGGAACGCCTACTCTGCATATTATTAGCGTTAGTTGTCGCTCTCATTTGTGGCGAATTTGTTTGCGGAAGCTATTGTTGGAAAACTGGCGATATTGGCTGTTTTCACTAGGTTGAGAATGGAATGATAATTTAAAATCACTGAAAATACTATAGGTTTAATGAACATTATAATTAGAAATTAGCATTTAAAAAACGTTTGAAATTCACTGAAAAACCGTAGGTTTCAGGCACATTATAGTTAGAAATTAGCATTTAAAAAACCTTAGAAATTCACTGAAAAAACCATAGGTTTCAAGGACGTTATAGTTAGCTGGACATTTCACTCGTACAAAACCATAGAAATTCCACTGTTATAGTTAGTTCAGCTAACTATAACTCGCGCCCCGCAATGCACTGCTGATCACATCACATATTACATCATTCATGACATGGTCAGAATTACCAAAATTGATTTTATGCACTATATAAAATATAGGATAAGTTGCATTTTACTATACACAGGATTTATGTCTTGGCCGACTTCTCTGCCACAGAAATCTCCCGAACCTTTATCTGTACAAAATGTTCTACTTCCATCTTGACACATTAAATACATTTCAAAGTGAAATACAATTTGCTCTCTGGTGGTAACGTAATTTTTGTTTGGGAACATCAGAACATGATTTTGATTGTAAAAAATTCCCAGTGGGTAGATATATATAATTAATTAGTATATTATTATAGGGCATGCCAATGCGAATCCAGTTCAACACTATATAGGCATGTTTCAGATAAGTGCTCATTCCCCAAGTGGGTAAATAATCAGCATCTTCAGTTGATATCCACACCTCTTAGTCAGTTAAAATATATCACTCTACAAGTGGACGACCTCGCAATTGGTATATACACAACTCTATATCTATTAGATTTCTCCCCACGGGAGCTCTTATCACCTTATTACCATTCAAACCTTACTGTTTATGCACCCATACATCTTATTCTTTTAAGTCCAACACATTGAATTTGAAGACCACCTAGATGTCATAATTGTTTGTGTACATGGAAGTTAATACTAACATAATGTCAAAGTATAAAACTAAGCAAACACAAGGAGATGATGGACGGAGTGCTGAAACTTTTCAGACACTCACCCACAGTCACAGCTCTGGGTTGAATCCATCATCGTTCTTTAGCTCACTTCTCCATCCCATCAGTTCAGACCCGGCTATATGCAAATCAGTCTTGACCGTGTGCCTCATGGGAACAGTCCAGACCGAACTGCCAAGCAAGGTCTTCCCTGGACTGGAAACAAGCATCCTGGGACCGGTTTCGGGATAACACCCCTCGTCAGCCAGGCTAGCTTGAATCCAGTGGCAAAGTGAGCAAAGGATCCACGTCTGGGCATACCCTGCCAACTTAGGGTGAACAAAGCAAACACAAGGAGATGTTGGACGGAGCGCTGAAACTTTTCAGACACTCACCCCCAGTCACAGCTCTGGGTTGAATCCATCATCGTTCTTTAGCTCACTTCTCCATCCCATCAGTATAAAGCCACACATAATAATAAAGAAAATAATTTTAAAACAAAAAGAGACATCAATTCATTATCCCATAAAAGGCACTCTACTCCTGGCTACTGCTACAGAACAGTGAGGAATATTTTACAGATGAACATATAAATCTTTATCTGAATTCCATCCATTCGGAATCTTGCTATTTAAGACTATTATATAGCGGGATTCTAGTCTCCTTAATTGTAGCTCCCTGTTCCCCCGTCTAGGATTCTTCAGGATTGAGTCTATAACAAAATAGACCAATTCATTTGCATTGCCTTTATGTTTCTCATGTATATGACGGACAACTGGGTACCTCTTGTCCTCATAGGCTATGGCTCTTAGGTGCTGTAATATTCTAATATGAACCATGTGGATTGTACTCCCTACGTATATTTTTGGACATGAACATTGTAGCATATAGACCACATACTCACTTCTACAATTGTAGGCTTTGCATATGATTATAGTGGTATTTAGAAGGGGTGTTTGAATTTCCCTGGTCTTTTGCCCGTATCTACAGGCTTTGCATCTGTGGCATTTTTGGAATCGCGGACTTCCCCTTAGCCATGTCTTCTCTTGGTTCTTTTCTGGGAAATTCAACACCAATTTATTTCAAAATTGATTTAGCCGTCTAAAGGTCAATTGGGGATTTCTGGGTATAGTTTGACAAATAACCGGGTCATTCCTAATAAGTTTTCAATGCGTGGATAGAATTCCCCTAAGTCTTTGATGGTAAACTGAGTACCCAGTAATCAATCTTGTTTGACCAGGATCTGCTACAGCTGACTTCATCTTCCTTGTTTTGATTTTTTTGATTTATTTTTTTAAAATTATTTTTATTCTTTTTCCCAGCCACAAAAAATAATACATTACACAAAAGAAAAAAGAGAGAATACCAATAGCAAATAACAACAGAGAGAGCATACATATCACAAAAAAGAGAAGAAAAGGAAACGTCAGTTGGGGCATAATACAATTATCAAAAACCGGGAAGAGACAACATCAACAATACCAATACCACATTTTGGAGGAGCAAATCAAAGCAACTCAAAACCAAGAAGAAGGTTTAGTACAAGAAGATCCAGAAAACAAAACATTAAATTATTAATCCCATTGAAGTCTAGACCACACCCTTTTAAATTTGAACCTGAAGCGTGGGCCTTCTTCCTTGTTTTGAACAGTAGTTCCTCTCTCTTTTGGGAATTTGTTTCCTCTTTAGCTATTTGTAAGACTCTTACTGTACCCTCGCATTTGGAGTCTTTCACTAAGCTCCTAATGTTTCTACATCACTACAATTGCGTCTCATGCGGAGATTCTCCGCATATGGAATACTGTTTTTCAGTTTTGTAGGGTGGAAGCTACTTGCATGGAGTATAGAATGACCTGCCATAGGCTTCCTAAATATTTTTGTGTGGATTTCATTGCCTTTCACATATATAACTAGATCTAGAAAATGTACCTCTTTCGTACTTATGTTAGTTGTAAAAGAGAGGTTCAAGTTGTTATTGTTTAACTTGTCTGCAAATGAGCTTGCGGTTTTTGGTGTTCCTTTCCATAGAATAAACAGGTCCCCTATAAATCGAGTCCAAAGAACTTTATTCTCGGACCATTCTCGGGCGTACTTGACCGCAAGAACCTGCTCCTCCCACCAGCCCATATGCAGATTGGCATAACTAGGGGCGAAGCAGGTGCCCATGACCTTCCCCCTGACCTGTCCATATGTTTCCTGTCCAAATAGGAAAAAGTTATTATGTAGACACCACTTGGTCATTTTGGAAAGCATCTGTGTATGCTGATGAAGGTGTATTGGTCTAGTGTCTAAATAGTGCTTTAAAGTTCTAATGCCATCCTGATGTGAACAACGCATCAACAACCTTAGTCATTAAGACATAGGAGTCATCCTACACTATATCGTATATCCTACGCAATAAATCACCTGTATCCATTATAAAGGAAGGTAGGTTGCGTACATGTTCTTGAAGGAAGTGATTTATGTATCGTGAGGCGTTCTAAAATAGTCCACCTATGGCTGAAATTATTGGTCTGCCGGGTGGATTCTGGGCATTTTTATTAACCTTTGGAATAAGGTATAAAATGAGGGTTACCGGGTGTTCTACTCTTAGGAACTGGAATTCCTCCTGTGATATCAGCCCCCACCCTCTCCACTTAGATAGATTACAATGGAATTTTTCTTTCATTTCTTTCAGACTACTTTGGCTGACATTACAATAATATTCCTTATCTTGAGTTGTTTGTTGGCCTTTCTTATATATATGTCAAGGGGCTAAAGGACTATTTTGTCTCCCTTATCAGACCATCGCACTACCACATCTTTCCTATCTTTCACTTTATTAATAACCTGAGAGTACCTGCATGAATGTCCACTCCTAGTATATTTGCTATCTCTGTGGTCAATCTTAGAATGTTTTCATCTTTCATGTCTCTCTCCAATTGATTGAGTTTTTGTAACAGTTCCATATCTCCTACCACTAGATTTCTCAATTGTTGGGTTCCATGGGTGTCTCTCAATGGTTCTCTTGGTTTCCCCCCCAAATATTTTTGGAGTTTTAGTTTTCTCATGCATTTGAAGAAATCTATCCTGGTCTGTCCATAATTAATATTGGTTGGTGTACAGTAAGAGAGACCAAAAGATAATATTCTTTCTTCTTCCTTTGTTAACTCAATGTCCGTGAGGTTTATTATAGTCTGGGAGTTATCCATATTGTTTATTGTTTGTGACGTGCCTGTTTTGTGTTCACCGTTTGGTTAGATAACACTGCGTCTATTTTTTTTTTTTCATTATTTATTTATTTGTCACATTTTTTTCCTGTTTCCTTTCCAACTTTCTCTTTTCTTGGGGGCGCTGTCTCAGATTTAGTGTCCAGTCTAACTGTAAAAAATGTAGTTCTTCTACTACTGTTGAAATATCTCTGCTAGACCCAGTCCCATCTGCTGTGGTACCTTCACCCGGGTCCTTTTCAACCTCCGAACTAAGTTCAGAGCTTGTTTCTGTATTCTGTGTTTGCAGGATTACCGTAGCTTTCTCTGATGATTGCTGTCGTCTCAAATTATCAAATCTGCATGAGAAGGTATATATCCAACCTTTCTGCTAGTCTATTTTATCCCACAAATATTTCATGGATTTTCAATCTTTAACGGTCTGTTCATATTTCTGTAGTCTAGATTTTATTTCTGTTTCATGTTTCGACACTTCCTCTTTATTTAGATGTTGGCTTAGATCTTGTTGGAGTGTTTCTATCTTCGCCAGAATTGTGGCATATTTAATTAGTATTCGCATCATTCTCTGAGCGGATTCTGAACTGTTCTCTGCCCAGTCTTTTAGCATGTTAGCATGTTTGGATCTGGATTTTCATAGGTAAGGATTGGCAGTTCCCTCTGGATACGCCCCACCTCTAAATACATTTGTAGCGATTTGTACTCCCACCATTTGGAGATTTCACTTTTCCTTAATTTCTCCAATTCACATAGTTTGACACGTAAGATCACTTCAGGTGATTGAGCTATCGTGTCACCTTTTGCCCCCTCCAAGCTCTCAGCCAGTTTTTCATTAAACATTATTTCAGCTGCTTCTTCACGTTCTTGTTGCCACTCATTGGCCATCCTGTTTCTTTAAGTACTTTCAGCTCTCTCCCAGCCTTCCGCTGTGGTTCTTACACAACTACCTCTCCCATCAGCCACTTCTCACTGCACGATTGCACAAGGACTTCAAAGAAAGCGCATCAGCCTTCCAGAGTGCCCTCCGGCTCTCCGACTGCCGGTCGCTACTCCTCTCCGTCAGACTGTGCTTCGCTCTTCAGGCTATGGAGGCACTGTGCTATATTTCCTTTTAGCCGTTCCACTGCTGCCGGTCCATGCGGTGCTCCTGACCGAGGTTGTGTCGGTGAAGACCGTACCAGCACAATCGTCATATATCAGCTTCCGCTCCTGCTTCACTGTTCAGAATCCATGCACCAACACACTCGGGGAGAATTTCTTCAAGTTTTATTCACCAGAAGGCTCTGACACGTTTCAATGGTAAAACCACCACAATATAGGATAATTTCCAAAACATCTTGAAGCAAGTGAATAACATAGAACCTATTTCCAGCACTCACTCCAAATCAACCAACCTCCAGTCAAATAATACAACATAGCCACACTGGTTATTTCTTGAATCAAGTCAGGTACAAGTGTCTTCTTACATCATTATGGCGGAACAATTAGGAATCGGATACTCTGATGACATGGCATCAGCGATCCTTGCAGCCCCATCACTGTTACCCGACACGAATATTACTCGGTGTCTGAATCAATCCCAGAATTGGGATGAGCTAAAAGAGATGAAAAGAAATCAAATGAAGATTTTACTTCACAGGGCCATCATGACTGAATATTTGTTGTGGAATGCGGCTCCTATGGGCCTACTAATCACCAATGAGCCCTGAATCTTCCTCGATGACCCCCTCTTTAAGAAAGAGTGGTCACTCATCGTGTGGCGGTGTACACGCGATTAGCTAATTTTAATTATCAATACGGTCAAACGCTTATCTGAAGCGCTCCTTATAAACATCAAAACAAGGGAAGATGCCTTGAGCACTCAGATAAAGATCACAGTCTTCAAAAAGAAACTCGAAGAGGTGAATAAAGAGATTGGGAACACAAAGAATTTTTGATGCAAAGCAAAATAAACAAACTACAAAAGGATTTTTAAAACATTTTCCCACAAAAGAATTTATCCCTATATTCGGGATGATTATACTAAACAACCAGATAGTGAGACTGGTTCCTCCAAAAGGAGCGACTCGGGGTCTGTGTATT
Organism: Calotriton arnoldi; assembly: GCA_963921515.1. Classification (NCBI taxonomy): domain Eukaryota; kingdom Metazoa; phylum Chordata; class Amphibia; order Caudata; family Salamandridae; genus Calotriton; species Calotriton arnoldi. The sequence goes on along the minus strand of CAWUFW010000350.1, from coordinate 304,788 downwards.
CAGACCAGGATGAATGGTCTAGCGAAAATTCCAATAAGAGCTGGAGCGATAGACCACAAAGACCAAGAAGAGGAGGACATAACCAGAGCTATCCACCACAGATGTTCCCGTGGCCGAACCAATACAACCAACCGCCATTCCAAGGCCCACCACAGTTCTTTGGGATGCTGTACTACCAACCCAACCAGAACCAACAATATTTTTTAGGCAGGGACGGGAGAAGAGGCAGACGTGGAAACAGAAGGGTCCAGTGGGAAGAGGACACACGAGTGATAAACACAAGAAGCCAAACCAAGGATCATCAGGCAGGCCCGAGCTCAAGGTAGACCTGGTGGTGAACCTCACTGAAGAAGTATTGACTAAGGAAGAACATGAGGTACTTAACAAAGGCCTTGGCTTCATCCCTACAACCCACATAGACAAATTTAAGACTCGTTGCGAGCTCAGTGAATTTTTCCTGAAGATCCGTGTAAAAACGTTCTTCGAGGGACAACCACAACAAGAAAGAGACACTGGATACATTTCCCTACGGCAGAAATGTACCTTCTGCCCTCCTCCGTCCATTATGCCGCCTGAGGTGTTGGCATTCGAGGAAGCAGTGAACAAAGAGGTTGAATCACTCCAACCTAACTACAATTCCTACAACAACCTGAGTAAAGTGGAAAGGAAGGCATTGGAATCATTGGCCAAACGAAAAAACCTGATCATCAAACCTGCCGACAAAGGGGGAGCGATCGTAATACAAGAAGTTAATGCATATAGATCTGCATGCATATCCCTCCTTTCGGATGGAAGAAACTACAGGAAAATACAGAGCGATCCGACACCCCGGTTACAAAAGACAATTACTGACATCACCACTAAAGCATTGGAGAGGGAATGGATTACAAAGAATGAGAGGGATTTCCTCAACAGTGAAGAACCCCGAACACCGTTATTTTATACCATTCCGAAAATACATAAAGGAAGGGTCCCGCCTCCTGGAAGACCCATCATCTCTGGGATTGGGTCAGTTCTTGAACCCCTCTCGAAATATACTGACTTCTTTCTACGTCCACTTGTAACTAAGATAGATCATACGTAAGGGACACTAAACATCTACTAAACATGCTTACTGAAGTCGAGTATGACCCTTCTAAGGAAACAACGTTGTGCCTGGACGTTGAAGCTCTGTATACGAGCATTCCGCAAGAGGAGAGCCTTCAGGTTATAGAAACTATACTGAACAGACAAGAATGGCCTTGGGAAGCACCAGTCACATTCATCACTGATCTCATGCGTATTGCCCTCACGGAGAACTTTTTCAGATTTGAGGACCAACTATATCTGCAAGTCCACGGGACCTCCATGAGCAGTACTTTTGCCCCCAGTATTGCCTGCCTATACATGGGCCACCTAGAGGAGGAACACATCTGGCCCAACAATCCTTTCTCTGGAAAGATACCTAAGTGGCTGAGATATATAGATGACATTTTCGTCATTTGGGATGGCAATCAAGACAGCACAACTGAGTTCATTACCTGGATTAACAACATGAACCCCTTCCTGAAATGTACTTTGTCCTCTAACAACATGAGGGTCTCCTTTTTGGACATTAATATCCTGGCCACGAATGGGAGGCTGGAAAGTACCCTTTACACGAAACCTACTGATCGAAATAATTTACTGCACTTTGATAGTGCACATCCTCGGTCACTAAAGGAAAACCTCCCTATTGGACAATACCTCAGGATACGGAAGAACAGCTCCAACATGGAAAGTTACAATAAGGAAGCTGAAAATCTCACACAAAAGTTAGAGAAGAAGGGCTACCCCAGGAAAGTAATCGAGCAAGCCTGCAAAAGATCACGGAACAGACCACGTGAGACCCTGTTAGAAACTAACACTAAAGAAGAAACCAAGGCACTCATATGTGTGACTACTCACAATTCATCTTCTAACAACATCAAGAAGATCATAAATAAAAACTGGCGTATTCTGACTTCTAACAAATTAACTTTTGAAAAACCGATGTTTTCGTTTAAACGAAACAAGAGCATAAGGAACACTCTGGTCCATACAGATAGCTGGGAACCCAAACGTGACGCACAACTCACACTATAGAACCAGCCTCTAGTTAAGGGCCATTTCCCATGTGGGAACTGTTGTATGCCCTTTGACAAAGCATACTACAAGCCTCAATCTAGGCCTAAAGTATAACTGGGAACAAAGAGACCACACAAATTGCAACACGTCTAATGTGGTCTACATGATTACATGCCTGTGTGGAACCAAATACATCGGAATGACAACCCGAAAAGTAAAGCTACGCATTGGAGAACACAGGAGTACTATCAGATGAGCAATTACAGCAACGAAACTGACAGCCCACTACGTGGAGAAAAATCACACGGACAGTGACCTTGAATGGACCATAATCGAGAAAGTGAAAGAAGGACCTAACATCTCCAAGAGGTTGTTAGAAAAAGAGCAACGATGGGTCTACAAACTGGGAACTGATAATCAAGGTCTGAACGACACCATTCCGTGGAATGCTTTGAGTAGAAGCCATTGAAGAAACTGGTATTACACCTACAACTTGTGGATACCAGAGAATAACTAAATACGTCTTGATAGCCTGTACAAATAATACCACAGGAGTAGAAAATTAACATGCATCTGTTTTTCGAAATACACAATGAGTGAATATTGTGTATCAAAAAAATGCCCCTCAGAAAATCTGACTAGGTGACCACCTGATAAGAAGGCAGACATAGGCTCTATTCTGGAACAACACATAAGAATAAGAAGGGAGGTCCTGGGTAGTGTTGCCAGTAGCCCAGAGATTAGTGAGAATACCAGGTCATACTCCCCGAGAGGGCTGTTTGTGAAATAAGACATTATTACTAGCAAAAGTTCCAATCCCTTGATATAAACCTGACTTTGGAGCTTATATTCTGACAAAGTCGTGAGGTATTTAAATTTACGCCAATACTACGAGCCAAATTGAGTGTAACATATAACTACCCTTGGGCTTCTAGTAGTATCGTCTAAATATGAATTTTCTACTTTTATATCAGTGGAATTTGTAATGAAGTGTTGAAAGATCGAGAAATTATACACGCAATCATTTTTCAATATACTACAGTCCCCATGAATCTAACGGGATTGGTAGTCCTAGTGGATAAGGCGCATAGACATTACTGACAAACACGGTATTGGAAACTACATCTCCCATGACAGCGTTGGGATCTGTAGTTTTTAGTAATACGCGCACAGGAAATGACGCTGAATATGGGCGTCAGTGTGGGAACCACACCCCTCCTTTAGTAGTTTGGACACGGACAAGCTGTGTTATTTAAACGGGGAAGATGCTAATGCTGGGATATACTGGACCGAATAGGTTGCTAATGGGCAGGACCTTTGGAGTAGTAAGTCCCGACCGAGCGCGCTCCTACAAACCGAGGTAATGTTTTCCTGGTCATGAGGGAGGCAGGGAGTCCTAACGCTGTAGCCTTTTACTTTCCAACAGCATTTGACTACAAGGCTACCCCGTCCCGTGATCCATGAGAAACGATTATTCCACTCAAATTGGGAAAGGGCTTACCCAGACGTATGGCTAAAGAAAGGGTGTTGTAAATATGTTCACAGTGTGTTTTACGGAGTGTATAAATAACTGTGAGGTTGTGCTGCCACTGACGCGACATACAAGTGGATTTTAACTGATGTAGTGTGTGTATGGTTCACAATGGGATAAGGTATTTGCTACTTACGAGAGAAAGTGAAGTGCGATAAATGAATGCATGCTGCCAATAAGGCAAGGTGGGGTCAATGAGACCCGAGAGCAGCTCTGCTATATGATCATAGATTACAGATCACGGAGTGACGGGAATATGAGCACACCTAGCATGATGGGAGAGCTGTACACAAGGACATTATTTACTGTAGTGCATAAATTATATGTCTTTTGTCTCCTGTCACATTTCTTTACAGGTGGAATTTTTACGCACATACCAGAGGGAGAGATAAGTATACCCTCCATTCTTTCACGAAGGGACAGCTTTCTGTTTCTTCAAAAATATACATAGGAAATTTCGCAACCAGTTCCAGGGAGGGAATCCTTGTTGTGCCCTGAAGAAAGCCCAAGACCGAGCAGGCCATTTTTACGGGCTGAAACATGTTGGCAGATTCTTAGGGTCATAGGACCATAACCTCCAAAAAGACCCGTTTTTTACATTTTTTAATATCCGCTACGTCCCCGTGAATAAAGGGATACCTGGGGAACGGAGTAGGATTTTTATCTTTAAAACCTTCTGGCCTACATCTCCTAAGTGCTCCCTGAAATACGGTCGAGCCCACCCTGACCTTTAGGAGTCAGGGTGAACCCGATGATGAAGCATGACACCAATAGGGTGTGTGAGGGTTAAATAATAAAAAGGAATTGCCTCCTTCCCGCACTCAGCGGTGTACGCCACTTGAGGTTAGTTTATTTTAGTTCTTGAGCTTGTTGGTTCTGGATACCTTATGGTAATTAAAACCACCTTGCTCACATAGCATAGACGCCATTACAAAGTTACTTTATACTGCCATGGTTACTACACACAAAGGCATGGGCAGAAAAGAAATACGTTTTCTTTGTTCTTTTGTTAAATTCAAAACAAAACTGCATAACTTATACACATGTGCTACGTGTGAAATTACTGTAGAATCCTTTCTTTTAGAATTACCGAAATTGATTTTATACACTATATAAAACATAGGATAAGTTGCATTTTACCATACACAGGATTTATGTCTTGGTCGACTTCTCTGCCACAGAAATCTCCCGAACCTTTATCTCTACAAAATGTTCCACTTCCATCTTGAGACAGTAAATAAATTACAAAGTGAAATGCAATTTTCTCTCTGGTGGTAATATAATTTTTGTTTGGGAGTATCAGAACATGATTTTGATTGTAAAAAATCCCCAGTGGGGCGATATCATACATAATTAATTAGTATATTAATATAGGGCATGCCAATGCAAATACAATTCAACACTATATAGGCATGTTTCAGATAAGTGATTTTGATAATATAGTGTGTGCTCTGGGTGGGCCCAAGGCCACCCACCATTTACTGGCTGGGCCCCAAGGAAGGGGTCCCTGGGTTCAATATTGGCCCTAGAAGGGAGGCTGCATGCCCCCCATCCCCTTATATGTCTGGCAGGCCCCGTAGATGGGTTCACTGAGGACAGAAATCGGCCCAGCGATGAAGACCATGCAGCCCACATCCCCATTTACAATAAGGGTGTGCCCCAGGAGATAGGGTCCCCGGGACCGAAATACAGCCCAAGGAGGGGGGCCCCATACCCCCCCTGAAAAAATGTAGCTGGCCCAGGAATGGGGTCCCTGGGGCCAAAATCACCCCAGGGAGGTGGGTGCATGCCCCCCTCACAGGTTGGCTGCCTTTGGTGGGTTGACCGCAGGCCCTTCGGCCAACCCCCCGCCACACACAGCCAAATTTTGTGCGCAGCATGGGTTTGGCTGCATACGGAGGGTTGCCTGTAGGGCCTGGCCACAGAGCAGGTGGCACCTCCCCGTAGCTTATGGCCATAGCCCATGCATGGCATGGGGTTGGCTGCTGCCAAATCCCCCACTGCATTAAAAACAATGTTGAAATTTACTGAAAAAAACCAAAGGTTAGATGGACGTTATAGTTAGGAAATAGAACTTATGCTAATAAGAAACTATTCCTCGTGCCTTAAGGCAACTATAACTTGCGCCCTGGCCATGCACTGCTAATTACCCTACATATTGAATCACTGATGACATCTTCTATGAAGTAATTAATAATATCACTGCAACTTTTGCAGTAAAATGATTGATGAGAAAACTGTGCATGGTCAGGGGCACAAGTTATAGTTACACTAGGGCTCAATGTATAGTTTCTTGCGATAACTCTAACTATAACTGCTGAATTTCTATGGTTTTGTGTGTGTAAATTCTGAACCGAACCATAATGTCCCTGAAGCCTTTTTTTTGTGTGAAAAAAAATATATACATAAGCACACACCTACTTACTTACCTTAAGCATACGTACCATGCGCGGTAAAGGCATGTATGGTAAAGGCATCTGCGTGGTAAAGACTGTTTCCCGTTGAGTCACAAGTCTTCCAAATTAGTCTGCTTTGCTTAGTGCGTGTACAGTTTTCACACTGCATTAAGTGATCACATGATTAAATATACTATCATTGGAATGCCTGTAAGCCATTGATATTTAATAATTATCATATATTTATGTGGTACCTGCTCTATTTGGAGGCTCTTTACCATATATATTAAGATTAAGAAAGGACTTCCGGTAAACCAAATTTCCACTTTTGGATATAACCAAACACTTATTTAATCAAGTGGTCACCAATGTGGCTAATATCAAAGGGTATTTTTATTGTACACAAGGAGTTACTCAGTGCTCTCCTTCAGATGTCAATACTTGTGTTAAAACGGTCAAATTATTGTTTGCATTATTTTTCTACATTGCTAAGTGTTTTTCACTCGCATTGCTTTTTAAGCATCCCAGAACACATTGATATTATTGCAATTCTAAAGGAATACCCACATTTTCCTGAATTTAAGAACCCTTGTATTTTATTTACACTGGCTGGCTCAGAAAAACAATGTATTTGTGCCCATGTGGCTACCATCCCTGACAACTGGTAGACCCTGACAGTTGCCTGGAGTGGCAGGAAGATACATGGTGGCGAAATCCTGTAATCCAGGGCAAATAATTTATTTCAGCTTGACTGTTGTAATGCCAGAGTATTAGTTTCTCAAAGAAACTAGGTCATGGCTGCTGTTTAGGCAATGGAACCTGCCTCAATAACAGCCTTCAGCGTGCTGTCACTAAGTAAATAACATTTTTGGCTTGTATTTTTAAAAAGAGCAGGATTTTTGACTATTTGTATTTATAGACAATTAAAAAAATACAAACATACATTAGAAATATTTATACAACACCAAATTTCACAGTCAAACTAAGTTTATTACATAATTCAAAAATTGGTAACAAAACCTTACATATTTGTAAGTACTATAATGCTCAATGTTCTCACTTTACAGCATAAAAGCAACATTTTACATCAGCTGTATAATTTTCTCCCTAAAGCCTTCACTCCACCTGCAGTATTCATTTCCCAAAATGCTCAATTGATGGCTTAAGCTCAAATATGCTTACTTAAATAATTAAATCAAAGTAAGGGAGAAAGTAAATTCAAACAATAAAAAAAGACATGTTCTGTCCTGTGGTTTGTTTTGTGCAAAATGCACTTGCTGTCGTCATTTGATTACAAAAATTGGATTGTGCATGTCCTTTTTCACCTTTCGGCAATTTCTTTCACAGTTTTTGGGACAGTAAGCAACACAATTTTCACAGTCAGATTTCCCAAGATCTTTCTTCTGTTGTGCATCCGAGTACAGAAATGTGTCAATTGCTTCCTTTTCTGTTTGACCGAAGTTGTATTGAGTGTTTCTCTATGTCTGAAAAATAAGAAGAAAATGCAATTTGCAATGTTATATTTTTTTAACTAAGCTAACATCTGAATAGAGAGTTTGGCTTTGAAAATGTGCTGCAAAATGCTTCATCTCCCAATCCACCACTTTTCACTAGCTTCACTTAAGAAATGAACCCATCCCCACTTATAAAGCAAAATGCAATTTTATCTTTCTAGTCATACACCTTAACACACCTAGCATATCATTAACTGATGAACAGAGTACTTTTGTCTACCCATTGGATTGATTGTGTGTGTGTGTGTGTGTGTGTGTGTTTAAGTATGTATGTATGTATATATATATATATATATGTATGTGTGTATATATATTCACTTAAAAAACCATAGGTTTCAGGCACGTTATAGTTAGAAATTAACATTTCAAAAACCTTTGAAATTCATTGAAAAAACCATAGGTTTCAGGCACGTTATAGTTAGAAATTAGCATTTAAAAAACCTTAGAAATTCACTGAAAAAACCATAGGTTTTAGGGAAAGTTATAGTTAGTTGGACATTGCACTCGTACAAAACCCGTGAAATTCCCCCGTTATAGTTAGTTCAGCTGACTATAACTCGCGCCCCCGCAATGCACTGCTGATGACGTCACATATTACATCACTCATGACATGGCCAGTGACATCACTGATGACATCACTGATAACATCTCAAATGACATCTCTGATGACATCACTGATGACATCATCCATGTGATAATTTCATGCATTTTCTCACACCCTAACATAACTTTAGATACACCCACTCCTAAATTACAGACTGCCATTCTCAAAACCATAGAGACTCCACCACCAATAACTACATACCCACTCACTGATTCTTAGGTCTACACACACACATCCACTCACTCACCCGTACAGTCACTCATACTTATGGTCACTCAGTACAGGACTATCATATGCACTCATACACCTATATAGACACTCACACACTGCCACTCATCCATAGAGGTACTCACACACCTAGTCAGTCATAGAAATAATGATTCAAACTACCCTTTACTCACCTATACAGTTATACACACACCAGCTCACTTAGTCATACAAATACTAGCACATTCTTACGTTCTTATACAATCACTGATACAAGCAAACACTCATCCATGCAGCCACTCTCACAATCACACACTCTCACTTATAGACATTTATATACTCTAACACACATATATACTGCCTTTTATATATGTAGTTACTTACACATGTACAAATAAGATATACATGCACTCACTAACACACCCATACACACACTCACCCACCCATACAGTCCATCACAGATGCACACTTCAAACTATGCACCCAGTGAATCACCCACTCACACATCTATGCACAGAGTCACACACACCCCACCCACACAAACACTCAGGCACCCATACAGATACTCAGACAACCAATCAATAACTCATATAGACACTTATGTAGTTATTCACAAACCCATGCAGTCACTTACACACAAACAGACAGACGGATACAGAGATTCACACAGTTTAGTCACTAACCCATGCATTCACTAACATATGTTTAACCACTCACTTATAGAGTCAGTCACGCACCTAGTAAAACATCCATTCAGAAATGTATACACCCACTCATTCTTCAATACGCCTTTACCTATATATATTAAACATATTTAAACTTTATAGAAACACACAGTCACTGGATGATGTCATCAGTGATGTCATCAGTGATGTCATTAGTGATGTCATCAGTGATGTCACTGACCATGTCATGAGTGATGTAATATGTGACGTCATCAGCAGTGCATTGAGGGGGCGCGAGTTATAGTTAGCTGAACTAACTATAACGGGGGAATTTCACGGGTTTTGTACGAGTGCAATGTCCAACTAACTATAACTTTCCCTAAAACCTATGGTTTTTTCAGTGAATTTCAAAGGTTTTTGAAATGCTCATTTCTAACTATAACGTGCCTGAAACCTATGGTTTTTTCAGTGAATATATATATATATATATATATATATGTGTGTGTATATATATATATGTGTGTGTGTATATATATATATATATATATATATATATATATATATATATATATTTGCCACTGTTCAAGATTGGTTGGGGGCGATCGGTACCATATTTTCAAGATAAGCATGTACTATTTAGTTTATTCTTATTAAGATTCATTGTAAACACATTTACTGCATGCCGATAGACCAAAGATCTCACCACCCATGGGACAATGTTGAAGAACTCTGATATGTGTGGCATATAGATATGAAAGTGGATTATTATTTGAGACAAGCAAGTGTCCACCTCAAAGAATAAGGCCACCACATGCTAGCTGTCATTTAAATTTAAAAAACCATGGAAAAGCATCTCAGAAGAGGCTTCCACCCTCTCCGAGCATTGGCCAGAGAACACAAGTGACTTACTGAAAGCCATCAAAAACCTCAATAGCTGGATCACCATACGCACCAACACCTTGCTTCTCTTCAAGCGCAATCCAAATGTAAGAGCCTGACCACAGGCCAGCTGGTACACTGAGGAACTCAGGCTGACGAAATGCCACTGCAAGCAACTGAAGCTCAAATGGAGAAAGAGTCAAGATACACATCAGATAAAGACCTCTTCAAATCAGCCATAAGACGCTTTTCACAGCAGACAAAAAACACTCAGCACACAGCTCTTGCAGATTGCATCAATGGCAGCACCAACAGCAGCAAGAAAATCTTTGCCATCATCAAGGATTTTACCACACCTCCTACCGCCTCCAGCAACATCACCCCCTCACAAGACTTTTGCAACAAGCTTTTGGAATTCTTCTGTAACAAAATCACTTCCATATACAGCAAATTTGACCCTCAACCGGACCCTGTTACCATTGCAACTCAACTTCCCATCACAGCCAATGAACGAATCCTGACCTTGTGGCCTGCTGTCACCACTGTCGAAATCGCTGCTGCCATGAAGACCATCCACTTCGGGACTCCAACTGACCATTTCCCTCACCATGCCTTCACCAAAGGACTGCAACAATCATTGAAGCACTAACACTCATCCTCAATGTCTCCATCAACCTAGCCACATTCCTGGACACCTGGAAACATGCCACCATCATGCCCCTGCTCAAGAAAGCATCCACTGACCCAGCCATGCTTTCCAACTACAGACCCATCTCTCTCCTACATACCCATCAAAGGTCCTAATGAAACTAATCAAGCAAAACCTCACCAACCACCTCAGCAGCGACAAGCTCCCCGATGCCACGCAGTTTGGATTCAGGCCTAACCATATTACAGAAACAGCACTCATTGCTGCCACAGACTACTTCTGTATGATCCTTCACACACAGAGGAGCAACGGCAGCCCTCATTCACCTGGACTGCTCTACAGCATTTCACATGATTGCACAACCAATCTTTGTCATGTGCTTGCATGAGATTGGCATCCAAGAACCCACTATCTGCTGGATCTGCTCCTTCTTAACGTACAGAGCACAAGCTTTCATCCTGGCACCTTACTACTCGGAAGCCAGCAAATCTCATTTGCGTAGCCCCTCAAGGTTCATCGCTCAGCCCCACCCTCTTCAATGCATCCCCCCGGCCAATATCATCTACACACACAACGTCAACATCCTCTCCTACGCAGACGGCCAACTTAAGAAAAGATTTCACCACCTGCATGACTGAAGTCACTGAATGGATGAAAGGCAAATGTCTCAAGCTCAACACAGACAAGACAGAAGTAGTGATCTTTGGCAAGAACACCTCACCAAGGGACTTTAACTGGCAGCTGGCTGAATTCGGGACCACATCCAGAACCTACACCAGGAACCTTGGAATGATCATCAACTGCAAACTGGACAAGTCAACGCCATCACTCTTGCTTCCACAACCAGAAGATGCTGAGGAAGATCTTCAAATGGATCCCAAGCAACACAAGAAAAGCTGCCACTCACACCCTAGTTACCAGTAAATTGGACTATAGGGAACGCCTCTATTCCGAGATCACCAAGCAAGTCACTAGAATTCTACAGACTATCAAGAACTCGGCAGCCAGACTCATTCTCAACCTCCCACATAGAACTCCCATTACACACACCTCAAACTCCTCACACTCACATTCAAGGTACTCTACAACTCAGACACCACCTACCTGAAGAGTCGAATCTCTTTTCATCAACCATCCAGACACCTCCACTCCTCAGGACTCCTACTCACTAACATCCCACGCATACACAGATAGGGAGGATGAGCAATCTCTTACATCACTCCCAATGAGTGGAACAATCTCTCTCTCCACATCAGAGAGTCTCCTCCGCTCTTTTTGAATTCCACAAGAAGCTGAAGATGCGACTTTTTGATTAACCAACCTATCATAGATAGAGCTAGGCACACACACCTTCTCAACACCAGGCTACAGATTTCAACAAAGAGTTTTGCCTAGCCCAAACTGGTCAGTTTAATACTGCCAGAGAATGTGCTACACAATGCAAGGTAATGGACTTTTATTGGCACATAATTTAGATACCCTTTCCACATATTCCTAGAAGACCTGATAATGCAAAATCTCTGTGAAGTGGTGTAAGGGCTTATTACTATGAGGGAACCGTTAAATATCAAACCACTGAACTTTGCAAGTTCTCGTAATCAACATGCCTGCTGTAAGTTGTGCTACTCACCAACTTGTTATCTTTGTGTCCGTGCCATTTTCATCTTGATGTGAAGAGCCTTGTGGGAAGCACAAGTTATGGCATGTGTTGTGTGCGTTGATAACCTGAACTGGTGAATGTCGGAGGTTTTGAGCCAGAACCATTACTTACTTTTTAACTGTAGGTTTTTTTCACTGATTTGTTTTATGCTGTATTTAATTTTCAACCATTGCTATGCACAGCCTTTGGCCATGCACAGCGGGGAGCTGAGCACAGAGCCTGCACCCAACCCATCACGAAACTATAACTTCCTCTATGCAAGTCCTTCTGCCCTGCCCAATGGCGGGTGAAGCCTGGGCTAAGGCAAGCTCTGCATCCACTCCTACTCTGGTGCCAAAGGCAGCTGCACATGACCTTGAGTCATGGCCGTAGGGGTTGACCACAAAGCCCTGCACCAAACCCAACTCTCCTTCTCTGCCTGGGCCAGGCAGTGTGCCCTACCTATATACAGCATATGTTTTTGTTTTTATTTTTATATTCTCCATTTTAATGGGAAAATAATTTTCCCATATTTTCATTTGTTTTTTTATTTTTACTGTTTTTCATGAAAATTGTGCATTTTAGCATAAAATTATAGATTTTTCCTGCACCTAAAATGACTGCCGCAGTTTAGAGTAGGATTCTTTTTCTTTCAAGCAGTTTTTTTTTGCATTTATAGATGCATTTCTCTATCCCTCTGGGTGCCTCCCAGCACTGCCCTGGGTTTGCGCACCCTTCATTGTGCGCCCTCCAATGGCTGTGGATATTTTTCCCCATGGTAAGAAACCCTTCTCCTGCATATTACATTAAAGAAAAAAATGCAGAATGTGATTGACAGGAGTTGCAAGTCATGACTCAAAATGTACAATAGCAATTATGTACAAAAGTGTTAACCCTTTCAATCACGATCAGAATTTTCTTTAAAACACTAACATCTAAAAAACTATTTAATGGGTTTATAGCAACCATGCTTTCTGAGTAAAGGTCTACTTTATACCAAGTTTGTCATAAATCCATTTAGCAGTTTGGGTTGTAGTCATGAGCAATATTTCCTAGGCGAGCTAAAATGGGGAAAACCCTTCTTTAACCGCCCCCTCGTTACTGTTTTTCCCCTGGCTCAGATCTGTACAGAAGTTTAGCAGACTGTCTTAGTGATGTGCCAAATGGTATGCACCTCCATCCAGGGGGCCAAAAGCTTTAACAAAGGTTAAAGGGACGTTATAGTTAGGCTAACATTTCACTTGAATAAATCCAAAGAAATTCAGCAGTTCCAGTTAGCTGAGCTAACTATAACTCGCACCTCTGCAATGCACTGCTTATGACCTCACATATTACAGCACTCATGACATGGTCAGTGACATCACTGATGACATCACTGATGACATCATCCAGTGACTGTGAGTGTTTTTGAAATGTATATGAGTGTTATATATATATATATATACTAAGGTGTATTGATGAATCAGTGGGTGTATGTGTGCCTGTATGGATGATTTAGTGGGTACATGACTGACTGTATAAGTGAGTGATTAGGTGTCTCAGTGAATGTATGGGTGAGTGACTAGGTTTTGAGAATGTCTGTATCAATCTGTCAAATAGTGTCTAAGTGGCTATATGGGTTGGTGAGTGGGTACATGAGTGGCTGTATGGGTGATTGATTGGGAGTCTGAGTACCTGTATGGGTGTATGAGTGTCTGTGTGGCTGGGTGAGAGGGTGTGTGACTGACTGCATGAGTGAGTGGGTGAGTCAGTGGCGCTATGGGTTAGTGAGTATGTAAATGAGGGGCTGTATAGGTGACTTTGTCAGTGAGTGAATTAATGTGTCAGTGGTCTATGGTGAGTAACTGGATACGTGAAAGGCATTTTAGGTGAGTGATTGAGTATATGAGTGAATGTGTGAGTGAGGGATTGTGATAGTGGCAGTATGGGTGAGTGTGTGCTTGCGGCAGTGACTGTATAGGTGAGTGAGTATGTGTTAGTATCTGTATGAATAAGTGAGTGAGTGTGTATAACTGTAAAGGTAAGTAAATGGCTGTGTGAGTGAGTAGGTGTGTGAGTAGCTCTATAAGTGACTGGCAGTGTGTGAGTGGCTGTATGTGTGTATGAGCGGATATATCAGTGGCTGTATTAGTGAGCGAGTTGGTGTATTGATGACTGAGTGGATTTGTGTGTAGACCTGTGAATCAGAGAGTGGGTGTGTTAGAACTGGTATGGGTGTGTCAATGGTTTTGAGAATTGTAGTGTGGAAGTTGGAGTGGGTGTATGAAAGGTTATATGGGGGTGTGAGTGGGTGCATCAGAGATTCTGTGGATGATGCCATTAGTGATTTCATTTGAGATGCCCAGTGATGTCAACAGTGATGTCACGAACCATGTCATAAGTGATGTAATATGTGAGGTCATAAGCAGTGCATTGCGGGGGCGCGAGTTATACTTATCTCAGCTGACTATAACTGCTGAATTTCTCTGGTTTTGTACGAGTGAAATATCAGGCTAACTATAACGTCCCTGTTACCTTTTGTTTTTTTCACTGAATATATATATATATATATATATATATATATATATATATATATTATATATATAACCTACTGGTGGTCGCCAGTAGGTAAATATAGTTAGGACCTAGTTTCCATAGGAGAAGCTATAACTTTGCCTGCGTTTGACCAATCTGCATGAACTTTTCCCAAACAAGTGTCAAAGTAGGTGCTGTGTGTCATGGAAAGTTTGGGGGTGACTCGTGCAGTGGGGACCGAGAAATAGGGGTACAAAAAAGGGTGCGTTTGTAATGTTACTTCCCTTAGGAACGCGTTGTCAAACCTACAGCCCAAACCGCTGGCCGGAATTACACCAAATTTGGTAGAAAGGTAGATATTATTACGCAGATTGTGCATTTTGTTATTTTGTGAAATCCGTTCAGTAGTTCTTGAGAAATTAAATCAGAACAGTATAGTGATATCTCTGGTTGTGGATATTTCGCAGCGGTTTTGCAGTCATCGCGGTAAAATTGCATGGAGTTCGTGGTGAACAGCTAAAGCGCGTGCCCACGGGGATGCTCTGATTGGCTGGATGCAACCTTAACAGAAAGTTGCGGCGGTTTCGCGGTGCTCACGGTTACATCGCAACGTGTTAGAGGTAAATCGCAAAAGTGCTCTAACGGGAATGCTGTGATTGGCTGGACCCAACCTCAACAGAAAGTTGCGGCCACCATTTTATGTATCAGGGACGGTTCCCGGGGCTGAATTTTGTTTTTCGAAAGTGACATAAGGGGTCAGGGTAGATGTACTTTGACCCCATGTTTGACAAATGGGGATATTAGTGATACAAGTTATGTGTCCAAAATGTATTTGTTTTAATTGTGCGCGATATTCATGACGTTACCGCGACCGCCAGCACGTCCCCTTGTGTACTGTCACAGGTATTGTCGTATTTGCGGCACCCGACGTCACCACGAAAACGGAAGATCGATTTTAAATATGAATTTTATACAAACGATCTTGAAAAATATGATTTTAAACATCGCACTAATAAACCCCTAATGTCTAAAATACTGTAAAATGTGTAAATATATATGTTTTACATTTTATAAAAAAAGGTGTGATCATCGGTTTACCGACGTCTTCACGATACTCAAAATACTTGCGAACATGGAAAATTTGTTTAAAAGATTGTTTTTGTACAAACTCCCCATAAAAATATGACTTTAAACATTGCAGTAATAAACCCCTAGTGTCTAAAATACTGTAAAATGTGTGCATTTATGTGTTTTACACCTCTTAAAAAAGCGTGCTCGTCGCAGTTCCCGAAGTCATTGCAACACTCAGTGTAATCGCAAAGACGGGAAGTAGGGTTCAAACACAGTTTTTTTAAAGTTACAACAAATATATAAGTACAAACGTTCTTTAAGTTAGCAATGCTTGTATTGTAATAGTTAGAATGTTTATTTTGTTATTTTTTAATGTTGTTGTTGAAGTTTGCATTTGTTTTTCAATTTCGCTACGTGATCACGACCATTGTGACGTCGCCGCGAATTTCAAAAATTACCCCAAAAAATCATTTAACAAGAATATGAACAACATTTTGGGCTCTTGGTTTGCTCTGACAAGAGCCTTTGTGTTGAGTGTGTATAAGACAACTAAATATAAGACTGTATGCAAAGTTTCGGGTTGCCTAGAAACACCCTATTCCCTTCGTCTGTAATGTGAACTCCATCACCTCTATATCTTCCATGCATGTCAAAACGCAGATTGTTGTTGTAGATAGAGCCCATGTTATGGTCTCTGAGGAAAGCAGAAACAGTTTTATTAACATGTATCCTGGCTTTGTCAATCTGTTGACAGAATTGATTTGATCACTTCCATTTCTGTCTTTGGGATATATTAGAGTACACCAAGACAGTGTGAGGGAAAAGTGACATCAGTTCTGCAAAGATATCCTTCATAAGGATTTCCAGCCCTACCCCAGTCAATGTGCCTAGGTCATTACCACCACAGTGCACAATCATGAGGCGAGGAGCTTGGAAATCCACAATGATTTTAACCAAAGGCAGCAGCTGATTTAACTTTAACACTCTCTGGCCAAACCAGCTAATCTTCACATTTGGCAAACCCAAGTCCCTGTCAATATCTTTGCTTTTTGCATCCTCTTTAGCTCAATAGACATAGCTGTGGCCCACAATTCACATTCTAAGCATTTTGTTGGAAGGAGTATTAGCACACAGGACAGGTCTGCAGCTGACTATTACAGTAACTACTATGAAAGACAATGAAAATGCATGTGTGCTGGTGGTTTGAAAAAAACAAAAAAAATACATATAAAAGAGGAAGTTAAATCAATATCTCACTAAACAGCTAGACTCAAAGTTTATGTAAAATATGTTTGTGTGTGTTCTACACTTTGTCAAAACACGCAACATTCGCACTGTGTCTGAGACGATTGCGACGTCATCGCAAACACAAAAAATAAATATCTTGAAATAAGATCAATAATGTACTTTTTTTTAAAAATAGATGACAAATACATTAATAAGTGCTGCACCATGCAGATGCAATGCTCACTATTTAATTATAGAAAAAAACAAGGACTTTATAGATATGGAATAGAAGTTTGGAAAAAACGTAGAAATTTACTGAAAAAACCAAAGCTTACAGGGACGTTATAGTTACGAAATAGATTTTGAAAACCATAGAAATTCATTGAAAAAAACAACGGTTACAGGAACGTTATAGTTAGAAAATAGAATTTAAAAAAGCTTCGAAATTCACTGGAAAAAAACAGAGGTTACAGGAGTGTTATAGTTATGCTGACATTTCGCTCATACAAAACCAGAGAAATTCAGCAGTTATAGCTCGCTAAGCAAACTATAACTCACACCCCTGCAATGCGCTGCTTATGAATTCACATATTACATCACTCATATCTTGGTCAGTGAAATCACTGATGACATCTCAAATGACATCACTGACGACATCATCCAGTGACTGTGAGTGTTTTAGCAAAGTTTTTGACTGTTAAATATATATATACCAAAGTGTATTGGTGAATCAGAGGGTGTATGAGTGCCTGTATGGATGATTCAGTGGGTGCGTGACTGACTGTATAAGTGAGTGATTAGGTGTCTCAGTGAATGTATGGGTGAGTGACTAGGTTGTGTGAATGTCTGTATCAGTCTGTCAGTTGGTGTCTAAGTGGCTGTATGGGTTGGTGAGTACGTACACGAGTTGCTGTATGGGTGATTGATTAGTTGTCTGACTACCTGTATGGGAGTATGAGTGAGGGTGTGTGTGACTGCCTTCATAGATGAGTGAGTGGGTGAGTCAATGGCTGTATGGGTTAGTGAGTATATCTGTGAGAGGCTGAATGGGTGACTGAATATGTGTATTGCTGTGTCGATGAGTTAATGAATGTGCATATGTGAAAGGCAGTATAGGCGAGTGTTGGAGTATATGAGTGGCTCTATGGATGAGTGAGTGAATGTGAGAGTGGCTGCATGGGTGAGTGTGTGCTTGTGTCAGTAACGATACATGTGTGTTTGTAAATGTATGAGTAAGTAAGTGTGTGTGTGTGTGTGTGTGTGTGTGTAACTGTATGGGTGAGTAGGAGGGGGCGGAGCTTGCCTGGCCTCAAGATGGCCGTTCAGTAAACGAGCTCCGTAAAAACCATCACAACTATCCTGCAGGAATCATCGTTACCTATTGAGGATCACTATCACATTGAGGTGCATTTGATTGCACTGTGCGGCAGAAACAGAAAAACATCGTTGCAAACGTTGAGCCCGCCGAGACGCAGAAAAAAGAGACGGAGCTGATCGGGGCGGAGCTGCGGCCTACCTGGTGCTGCGTGCAGCGCATCCCTGATTTAGATACAGGCGGAGACGAGCCCGTTAACTATTGTGCTGGTGTGGGCACTGCACGCCCTGAAGTGTGCCTGGAGGTGCTGTCGGCCACACTGAAGGCGGCGGTTGAGTGACGCAGCCGGTCTCAGACATTGGAGGCCCATGGATGGCGTGGAGCTGCGGATCGGGCTGGGCCCATATATCCGGGGACAGGAGAGGGGCTCCTGGGAGAAATAGCGTGGCCCTGGTGACATCCTCTAATACGTCACGCTAGCGGTGGGGACCGCGGACGGTGAGTGACTGGCCCACGCTATTTGCTGACTTGTGCCCCCGCAGGGCCCTCCGGCCCACAAGACATTGTGCCACTGAGCCTGGCTACTGTGTTGGCAACAGCCTGCTATCTGGTCTCCTACACGTGGTGGCAGCACAGCTGGGGGGAAGAGCAGACCAGCGGCGGAGGTGCACCGATCGTGGGCTAGGCTCGGAACCAGAACCGTTCTGCCTGGCCGGCTGTGAACTCTCCGTTTAGGCACCCAAAACTGACAATAGCAGTGGTGGGAGATAATTGTTGTATTGGCTGAGGGGGTACCGGTGCGATGAGGTGCCTGTACAGCCAGCTTTTGAGGCTGAGTGGCGAGGCCTGATTGCTGGTTGGGCATCTCCCCTGAAACTCCACTGCAGGCATAAAGGCTGTTAGAGCTGTGCTGGGAGTATTCGACTCCTGCATATAGGTGCAGATGGTGGTGGTCAGACAGCGGTTGCAGGCGGCGCACGCTCCGAGTTCCTCAAGAGACAAGATGGAGAAACCGGATAAGATTCAATCCAAATTGCAATTCCGCCAACGTAAATCAGCCAGGACAAGAGAGGAGGACGCTGAGACCGAGATTGAAGAGCGAAGTGCCTCGGGTTCGGAGCTGGGAGGAGACTTGCATAAAATGCTGGAAACGATGCAGCAAAGCCTCTCAACTAATGATGGGAAAATCGACTCATTCTCGTACCGCATGGATCGCATGACGAACAACTAGATAAGCATGCAGAAAGAATTGACATGGTGGAGCCCAGAGTCTCAGAAGGCGAGGACCAACAGGTGGAAACCACAAATGCTCAGAAGCAATTCGGGAAGCTATTGGACACCCTGCAGCTCAAGACTGAGGACTTGGAGGCACGCTCTAGGCGTAATAACCTGCGCATTGTTGGCCTGCTGGAATCCACCCCTACAGGCAATATGGAATTATTCATGGAGAAATTCCTAATCACACTACTGGGGCGGGACACCTTTTCTGACATATTCGTTGTGGAACGGGTGCATCGTACTTTGGCATCTAGACCGCCACCTGGGGCTCCCCCGCGCCCACTCATAGCCAGAATATTAAACTACTGGGACAGGGACGCAGCTCTGAGGAAAGCAAGGGAGCTGAAGTCGATTTGCTATGAGGGCGCTGGAATATCTCTTTACCCAGACTTTACTCCAAAAGTACAAGAGGCGAGGCTAAAATTTGCTCCTGTGAAGAGGAAGCTGCACAATTTAAAAATTTAATATGCAATGCTTTATTCGACTCGCCTAAAGGGCACACTAGACAGCAAAGCTAAGATTATATTCGGATCCTAACAATTTACAGCAGGCTCTCAAAACCTTCATTAAGGCTAAGAACAGCAGACAGTCACCAGAGGTTAACGAAGCTGACGAACATAGTCCCAGCGCACTGGATCAACATGACTGATCGAGATGAAGCTGCCTCTCGGAAGGCACAGGCGTCGGTGGAACTAAAAGCCAGCAGGCAGTCGGCGGATTATAGTGTTCAGTGCACAATCTCAAAAGTATGGCGTAATTATAGACTTTCCAAAGCATAAAGACCATGTTGCATTAACGCTAATTGTGGAGTGCACTCAAGTAAATTAACACATGACGACCTGATGCTCCGGAAAGAGAATGGAGGAGCAGTGTATGTAAGGGCTGTGCTGCAGTATTCTAATTGTAATAGACTAAGTCAAAGTTAAGGTAATAGATACGAGATATAAGTAACTTGACGGTTGTGGGTACTGGGGCTTTAATAAGCTGTCGGGCACTTTCCTCCCCCATGTGTAGCACACACATAAATGGGAAGGTCAGAGGGGTCGTTCTAAGGGGCGGGGCAAGGGTGGGTACAAAAAAAGCATGTTGTAGTTTTGGGGGCATGCCATGGGAGGGGGGCATAACAGATGAGCAATTGTGTGATAGAAGTAGAACGGTTAGCATGATTAGGAAAATCTTGAGAAGCAGCAAAGGTATAGTGAAAGTGATTACACTGGGGCGGCAGATCTTTTGTGGCTAGAGTGGCTAAACTTTGGAATTCCCTGCCGCCTGCCATGCGGCAAATTGATTCAGAATGCCTATTCAGGAAAGCAGTTAAGACATGGCTTTTTAACCTGGATTAATTCCGTGGAATGGCTGATGTCTGACCTGCTATGCTGCTGTCACTTGTTGTTATAGCGCCGGGACACCTCCTTTGGGAGGTAGCTGTTTTGCGCTCTATAAATGGCCGTATTATTATTATTATTATTATACTATGAGCAGAAATAATGACAGTAATCACCCCAACGATCGACGAGGGACAATGCTAAATTTTTCAACATGGAATGTTAGAGGCTTGAATGATCCACGAAAAATACGCAAAGTGGTAGCATATTTGCATAGACACCAAATAGATGTAGCGATACTGCAGGAAACCCATCTCACACCTCACATGGTGCTGCTTACGCAGAGAAGAATGAAGGGGGAGTGCGTGGCTGCTGGATTCACGTTGCACACACAAGGACTATTAATATGGGTGAAACAGGGCTCCAATATCAAACTACAAGCACTAGAAATTGACACGGGGTAGATACATCGTAGTGCGCTGTCGTAAAGGTGCCTTCAGTGTGCGGCTGGTGGGGATATATGGACCTAACTACGATGACCTCAGTTCTATCTCGCACTACATAACAAAATTTCTACGTATACGGCGATGCCTATGCTTTGGGGGGGTGATTTTAACTGTGTGCAATCCCCTGACTTAGATATGTCAAGAGGCCCATCCCGACAACGCTTATCAGCAGCTAAGGCCATAGCTGCAATAACAGAGGCAGATGATCAACTAGATGTATGGCGTTATCTGCCACCCCCAAGGCAGGGGGTACACTCACTACTCCTCAGCCTACAATATGCATACCCACATTGACTACTGGTACGCCACACGAGACCTAGCCCCACATATAGTAGAATGCGAACACTTGGCTCGCACATATTCAGATCACTCCCCTGTTAGGTTGCAGATAAAACTAGATGAGATATTACTCAGAGCTCCTATGTGGCATTTTCCACAGTATTCGCTGCTGGACACCGCGTTTAGGGAAGAGCTCTCTCACGAAATAGATCATTATTTTAATAGTAATATTGGCAGCATCCCTAAGATGACCTCTATTTGGGAAGCATTCAAGGTCTATATTCGGGGAGTGGTTATATCCAAACACTCGGGAGTGCTTCGCTCCATTAGGGGTAGATTACAAAAAATGGAAGCTGAAATAGCTGACTTAGAGAAGGAAACACTGAAAGCCTCCACTCTAGAGGTACTAGGCCTAATTAGGAACAAGATAGACAAATACAACGAAGTAGCACTGTCAGAGGTGAATCACTTGGGCAAAAACACGACTACTAGGGTAAATGGGGAAGGCGAAAGACCCAGCGCCACCCTGGCTGCACTGACTCGGCCGGCAAAAGGCGCAAACGAGGTAACAGAAATAGGAGATGGTTATGGAGTGTTGATAAGTGATGTGACAAAAATAGCGGATAGATTTTGTGAATATTACACAGATCTTTATACATCTTGCCCCTCAAGCTCAGAGGAAACAGCAGAAGAATATTTGGCACATATTAAAATGAGTTGGTTAGCAGATGCTCACAGAGGCTACTGGCTCCACAGTGTCCAACAGAGATTATTGCTGCGCTTAAGGATATGCCTAGCCAGAAAGCCCCTGGCTCGGACAGGCTCATGGTTGCTTTTTACAAGGAGTACCAAGACCAACTAATACTGCACCTGGTTAACCTATTTGAAGAAATGGCTAGGGATGGTGTTGTGCCCCCTACTATGAGATAAGCAATAATAATCACATTGTTAAAGCCAGGTAAGCCTGCTGAACAGTGTTCATCGTATAGACCACTGTCTTTACTTAACACTGACACGAAATTGTACGCAAAGGTGTTAGCAAACAGGCTCGCTCCTCTGCTCCCCTTGGTTGTTGCCCCTGAACAATCAGGATTTGTCCCGAGCAGATCGCGCACTATAATTTACGCATGATTGTTTGCACAATTAATCGCCTAGACTCAACAGTCAGAGCCGCAGCAGTATTCCTAGGTCCCGAAAAGACTTTTGGTTCAGTGGAGTGGGATTCTTGATAGCAGTGCTTAGACGAGTCGGGCAGGGGAGGTGTTCATTCAACTTGTTAAGGTATTATACGCAGAACCCACGGCGCGGATACATGTGAACGGACTACTCTCTTCCCCCATAAATATTACTAGAGGCACCAGACAGGGTCTTGTATGCTTTAACAGCTGAGCCATTAGCCTGCGCCCTAAGAGAATACCACGTCATCGCGGATTGCGGTTTCCCCAATACACATTATTAATATCTGCGTATGCCGACGATACTTTACTATATGTGCGAAACCTGAGAGCAACCTGACTCCTATATTACAGGAGGTGGAACGGTTTGGCCACCATTCAGGCCTTAGAATAAACTGGAGTAAGTCGCTAGTGTATCCACTAACTACAAATACCACCCCATACCAGATCGACTACCCCATAACATGGACCTCGAATCCCATTCGATACTTGGGAGTGCAGATTTATGCGGAAGAGGTGGTCGGGGCATACAGAAACTCACAGAGGTGATTGAGAAATGGATCCAATTACCATTGTCATTATTAGGGCGCATA
The DNA here is from genome assembly GCA_963921515.1 of Calotriton arnoldi. NCBI lineage: Eukaryota > Metazoa > Chordata > Amphibia > Caudata > Salamandridae > Calotriton > Calotriton arnoldi. The sequence continues at coordinate 281,336 of CAWUFW010000350.1, read as the reverse complement.
TCGCTCATGAAAATGATTGTCCTCCAAGGTTGCTGTTTTATTTCGTGAATATCCCAATCCCATTACCAAAGACATTTTTCCCCACATTATGCTCCCTAATGATTAGGCTTGCTTGGGCTGGGAAGCAACCGCGATTGCAATGGGAGGCACTGACTAAACCATACTCAGCAGGGGGGCTAAATGCACCAGATTTTGAAATATACTACTGTGCAGTGCAACAAATGCATGCTCTGCATTGGATACTTGGCCCCCATGATGCCCCACACTTATATATAGAAAGAGAAGAGGTAAGCCCGATGACACTACCGCAATATCTTATTGGGAAAGCACATAGGAAGTATCATGTCATAGACCCCGTAGGGACTACACGATATCAGTTACATAGAGCGGCAGGTCTGCGGAAGATCGAACTGTTATACTCCCTGAAACTGCCCATAGAGCGGTGCGAATGGCTGCAGGGCCAGCGGGACAAGGCATTTATACATGCATTGCACACGCTAAAAATAAGAAACATGGGTGACTACTTCACTGAGGGGGTGGTTAAGAAATGAAAGCAATTGCAGGCCATGCCAACAGAAGTTAACCAACTTGAGAGATATCATTATCACAGGGCGAGACATGCACTCCGTGGTGTGTTAGGGGATAGTATGCAGGAGCCACGGGAATATGCAGTATTGACATATTTACTGCAAACACGTTCACCGCAGTGGGCAATGTCTGCGCTATATCTACTTATTAGAGCAGGGACAAACTCTGCACATGCGAAGGCTTTACAGGAATGACGCAACGAGCTAGGCGTAGACATAACGGTGGAGCAGTGGCTGTACTGTTGTACTAGCACCAAAGCTGTATCACAGACCGGCAGACATCGCCTTACACATTTCAAATTCTTGCAGAGGGTGTACTACACACCAGCTAGGTTACACAGATATGGGTTGAGAGGATGACAAATGTGACAGATGCAGGGCGGCTGGGGCACACTTTACACACCTGGCATGGGATTGCCTAGCTATTCACAAATATTGGTCTGAAATTATTGGGGCATTACAGGAAATGGCGGAGACTCACATTCCCACAGCACCGCTAGTGGCCCTCCTGGGATACGTCAAAGCATTGCCTAAAGGTACTAGGAAATTGATTGCACTGGGCATATTAATAGCTAAGAGAAGACTCGCTATGAGATGGATGAAAGGCCCAGTTCCCACACTAACAGAGTAGTGTATAGATCTGTCATATTGTAATACACAATGCGATAAGTATAATGCACTCATACTGACATGTTGCAGACCAAAAAATATTTGGGGACCATACCAAGCATACCTCACTCATAGAGCTGCTGCAGATTTGAACACTGATGGCCATGACAGTACTGGAATTGGCTAGACATACCTGTAGCTGTAGAGCCTGAGAGAGATGAGAATTCCAGTAAGGGTAGACACTGTTCAATAGAATGCAACACGTGGATAACACACAAGAAAGCTGGATGTGTGTGGCTGCCAGTGGGATGGGGGCTGTGAGAAATGTGGCTACCCAAGAGGATAATTTTAATGCTTGTCATATTGTTTCTCATTCAAGAATTACTTGTCATACTAATGTAACAGAATGTACCAAGTAATGTTGTATGCTTTACATGGATAAGAGTGTAAAAGAGGAGGGCTACTGTACTGCTTATCATGTTAAAAAAAAATGAAAATAAAGTTTGAAAAAAAACTGTATGGGTGAGTGTCTGTGCTATTGACTGTATGAGTGAGTGAATAGGTGTGTGAGTGGCTCTATGGGTAGCTTTATTGGTGACTCACAGTGTATGAGTGGCTGTATGGGTGTATAAGTGGATACATCAGTGGTTGTACTAGTGAGTGAGTTGCACAATGAGTGGTTGTATGGGTGACTGAGTGGATGTGTATGTAGACCTATAAATCAGTGAGTGGGTGTGTAAGTACTGGTATGGGTGTGTCAATGGTTTTGAGAATGGTAGTGTGGAAGTTGGAGTGGATGTATGAAAGGTTATATGGGGGTGTGAGTGGGTATGTCAGATTCTGTAGATGATGTCATTTGAGATGTCATTAGTGATGTCATCGGTGATGTCACTGACCATGTCATGCGTGATGTATGTGAATTCATAAGCAGTGCATTGCGGGATGTGAGTTATAGTTAGCTCAGCTAATTATAACTTCTGAATTTCTCTGGTTTTGTTAGAGTGAAATATCAGCCTAACTAGAACGTCCCTGTAACCTTTGTTTTTTTCAGTGAATTTCAAATGTTTTTTTAAATTCTATTTCCTAACTATAACATCCCTGTAACCTTTGTTTTTGTCAGTGAATATTTATATATGTATGTATATGTTTATATATCACCTACTGGCGGTCCCCAGTAGGTAGTTATAGTTAGGACCTAGTTTCCATAGCAACAGCATTTTTTGTTTTGCTAAAAACTTTGGCGCAGTTTAACGAATCTTCACTAAATTTTCAAAACTAGTTTGACACTCACATAAACTGCTGTCTGGAAAGTTTCAGCATTATTCGTCAAGTGGGGGCTGAATAAAAGGGGGAATCCCAAAACATGTTTTCCACATGCAATTTGCCATAGGGATTTTAGACACGACTACAGCCCAAACTGCAGAACAGAATTATACCAAATTTGGCAGAAAGCTAGATCTTGGTCCAGAAAGAATGCTTTTGTAATTTGGTGTAAATCTGTTTAGTAGTTTTGGAGTTATTAAAGTAAAAAGATTTATGTATATATAGAGACGCAGATCCTCCATGGATCCACTTTTCAAAAGCAATGTCATGATTGGGTGGCTGCAACCTGAGAGGAAAGTTGCAGCTGCCATTTTGTGCATCGGGACATGGTTCCGGGGGGGATTAAATTTAAAAGTGATAGAAGGGGGTATGGGACTGATGGAGGGGGTCTGTGAGGGACCCCTAATGGGCAAGAAATTGTCCCCAAATTTTTTTTTGAACAAGCGAGGATCCACAGATGCACCCAGATCTGGGTGGATTCGGGTAGGTCTTTTGATCCAGACCCCAATTTTAAATAAAACCATATCCACCCACTCAAAGACCCATACAACTACACACACACCCTTACACACCTACACACTCACTCATACAGCCACTCACACACCCACTCACAGACCCACAAAACCACTCACACACACTCACTGACCCACACATCCACTTACATACCCGCACACCCACTCAGCTGCTCAGACAGCCACTCTCACACCGATATTGCCACTCACACACCCACAGTCACTCATACAGCCACTCACACACACGATACACTTATAGAAATTACAATAGCATATGTTTGTATTATATGTGTTGTTGTTTTAGTATTGAATCTATGCATTATAACTGGCAGACTACTTATGTGTCCAAGGATTCGCAATGGATCCACGGACCGAAAAAATTAATTTAAAAAAAAGAATGACTTGGTGCTTTGCATTTATAGATAGACGACTCAAGTTACCTTACCTTAATTTTACATTTTTTTGTTTTAAATTATATGGTAAGAATGAATGTGTGAATAAAATGCATTTAGAAATGTGTGAAAATGTATATTAGTAAAGTACCTGATGGGACAAATCGTAGTACAATTTATATTTTTTTAACAAAGGTGAAATTTACAAGATAGCATTAAAAAACCGTAACAATTCATTGAAAAAACCAAGGGTTACAGGGAGGTTAAAATAGATTCCGATTTTACACACAGACCCCCTCCATCACAAAACCATAGCAATTCAGCATTTATAGTTATCTCAAGTAACTTTAATTCATACCCTGAGGTAACTATAACTTGCATTCTCGCCATGCACTGCTAATTACCCCACATATTACATCAGTCATGACTTCTTCTATGACATCATTGATAATATCACTGGAACTTTTATAGTAAAATTATTGATGAGAAAACTGTGCATGGCGGTGGCGGGATTTATAGTTACCTTATGCCATGAGTTATAGTTACTTCAGATACCTATAACTGCTGAATTTATATGGTTTTGTATGTGTAAAATCTGAACCTAACTATAAATTCCCTGTAACCTTTGTTTTTTTCAGTGAATTTCTAAGGTTTTCTCAATTCTATTTGCTAACTGTTAGACCTGGCAGCCTTAGGGTGGTCTTCGCCCAACTTTTTTCCTGCCTCCCTCCATTTTTCTGACCACGATTTTGCTGACTTTAGGACTCTGCACATATTACCATTGTTAAACAGTGCTAAAGTGCTTGCGCTCTCTCCTCTAAACATGGTAATATTGGTTTATGCCCTATTGGCCTATTTCATTTACTTATACGTCCCTAGTAAAGTGCACTACATGTCCCCAATAAATTAAATGCTACTAGTGGACCTGCAGCACTGATTGTGCCACTCACATAAGTAGCCCCTTAACCATGTCTCAAGCCTGCCATTGCATGGCCTGTGTGTGCAGTTTTACTGCCACTTCGACCTGGCCTTTAAATCTACTTGCCAAGCAGTAAACTCCCCATTAATTTCACATTAGTCACCCCTAAGGTAGGCCCTAAGGGCAGGGTGATGTGTAAGTAAAAGGTAGGACATGTACTTTTGAGTTGTACATGTCCTAGAAGTGACAAACAGCTAAATTCGTTTTCCACCACTGTGATGCCTACTTCTCTCATTGGTTAACATTGGGAATTCCTTTATACACTTTTAAGCTGTAATACCTGATCAGACAGGAGTTGCTGCATTATGTTTCATATCTCTGGAATGGTAATGATATATCCTCTTTACTGGTAAAGTTGGATGTAACATTACTATTTTAGAAATGCCACTTTTAGAAAGTGGGCATTTCTTTGTTCTTACTGCTCTCTGTGCTTTGCAGCCTGTCTCCAATACATGTCTGGGGTGGGTGACAGCTACACTTTGTGCATTCCCTCTAGACCGCCACAAACACAGGAAGGCTAGGTGTGTTTGAGTACCCATCTACATACATCTGCATTCTGATGACTCTTCCTGGGCAGGAAGAGGGGAAAGGGCTTACACTTCAATAGGTAGTATAAGTATAAGGGCTATGTTACCTTACATGACTGAACATGATGGTGTCGTGTGACGGCCGGAACCCAGTAGTTGAGCTGGTACCAGGCACGCTATAAAAAAGGGGGTCACCTGAAAACACACTGTTGAGGAGGACTTAAAGGTAAGTCCAAGGGGTCCCTCTCAAGGTAGCAGGTTGTAAGGGCCTCTGGACCACTGGAGCACAGCTGATTGCTTATTATCCAGGCCGGGCGGGCTGGGTGCAGAGCAGATAGGGCCACCACGTGTTGTGTGTTGAAACGGTCCTCACGGCCAAGGGTAGGCAGGTTGCAGAGGTGATTCCAGGACAGGTGGGCCACACACAGAGTGGGTCTCAGGAGTCTTGAAGTCCCTCAATGGGTGTCTGTGTCCTGTGTTTTTGGTGTCTGGGTAGACTTTCTTCTCGGTCTCCGGCACCGTGGGTATTGGTACGGTACAGCTCTGGTAGGTTCTGGTGTCCTCCCACTTGGTGGAGGGACAGATCTGACCCTTCAGAGCAGATGTACCTCTTCTTGCTTGAGTGCTGCTCTTGAGTCGCCGGGGAGCTGCAGATCGGTAAACCGGACTTTGCAATTCAGTTCCTGCAGGCTGCAGGGGAGTAGCTCCTCTACTCCAAGGGAGGTTCTCTGCAGTTTGTCAAAGGCTGGAGAGCTCTGGGTTTCCTGGAGGCCTCACAGTTACAGGACAAGACCACAGGCCAGTATTGTGGAGTCCTGTAAGCAGCCAGCAGGGTTTGGCACCAATGTTCTGCAGCAGGTGTTCGGTTCTTGGGTCAGCAGCTCTCCTTTGTCCATTGCTCCTCTTAGCTCCATCGAATCCAAGTTAAGGGTCCAGGGATGCCACCTAAATCTAAATTTGAGATAGCTAAAGGAGGAGAAAGGTAGTAGCCAATGGACTACCTACCTTTTAGGTGTCTACACCCTCTTAGTGACCAATTCCCGTGGGAAGGTCCACTACCCTTGCCCTGATAGGCTGTTTTCCTACCATCTCAAGATGGAGGATTTGCAAAAGTAGTGTCCACATCGCCTGCTACACCTTAGGGGTGGTGCTGGCTGAATGTGGGCACATCTCCTCATCTAAATAATGTACCCACCTTTCCTCCTGCTAAACGTGGCGTAGGAAAGGGGGGTTGGCATCCTTCACTATCTGGAGTTGCCTGGGTTGCATTTCAAAGGCAGCTTCGCCTTTGAAGCTTCCTGCCCAAGATGGTCATCTTTTCCTGAGGGAGGTGTGTTGCACCTCTGCCCAGAGCAGGCTTTGTTCCTGACCTCTGAGAGCACTGGCCCTTACCCCATGAGGTAAAACATGTCTGGTGGTGGCAGGCTGGCTGACACTAGTCAGAGATCACACCAGTGCTTGGTAGCTTTTCAGGGGACCCTCTAAAGGGACTCCTGTGTGCATTTATTAATAAATCCATCACTGAAATCAGTGAGGATTTATTAAGAGAAGATGTTTGTTACCAAACATCTTAGGGTACAGTGAAGCCATCATGGAACTAGGAAACTCATAATACCAAGTATCCAGCCCAGGTACTCTCTATGGCTCCCCTGTGCACTTACAATATCCAAGATTTGACTTGATAGGCTCATATCTGCTCATGCAAATATGTCCACACGTGCAATATAGTGCACCCTGTCCTAGGGCTTTAAGACCTGCAGGAGGGATGGCTTACCTATACCTCAGGCAGTGTATGCGGGCATGGCACACATGGCTGTGTGCCATGTCGACTTTGGTTTCTCTGCACCAAGACGTGCAGCCTCCAATGGCAGTGCGCAGGTCTTGGTGAGCATAATTTGTGCTGCAGCCCCAGTGGGCCCTCTTCAGTACCCATGCCCTAGGTACCAGGGACACCATTTACTAGGGACTTACAGGGATGGTGGAAGTAGTGCCAGTAGTAGATCTGGCACTGGGGACCTGGTTGGCAGGGACCCAGAGCACTCGCAGTTCGAAATTGCATCATACCTCAGGCAAAAAGTCTGGACTAACCATGTCAAAAGAGGCACTTTCCTACACAGACCCACTCAGACACTCATGCACTCACAGACTCACGTACCCACTCACAGACCTACTCAGACACACACCTACTCACCGACCCAAACACTGAGTGAGTCACTCATGTAGACACTCACCTACTGACAGACCAGTTGAAACCCTAAGACACTCACTCACACACCCATTGAGACACTCATGCACTCACTCACACACTCACTCTCAAAGGTTACAGGTTACACTTAGGAAATAAAATTAAAAACCCTTAGAAATTCACATAAACAACCAAAGGTTTCAGGGAGGTTATGGTTAGGCTCAGATTTCACTTGTACAAAACCAGTGAAATTCAGCAGGTATAGTTACCTGATCTAACTGTAACGTAGCCCCCACGATGCACTGCATATGACATCACATATTACATCACTAATGACATGGTCAGTGACATCACTGATCACATCTCATATTGCATCACTGATTACATCATCTACAGAACTACTAACACACCACTCACACCCCTATACGACCTCACATGCAGCCACTCCCACACAACCACTTACAAACCCATTCACAGATCCATACAAGTACTCACCCACCCACTCAATGATTAATAGAGCCACTCACACATCCACTTACTCACTCATGTAGCTACTCATACAATCACTAACTTACCCATGCAGCTACTCATGCACCCAGGCACTCACAAATACGGCCCCTTGCACATCCAGTCATACAGACATACAGATACTAACACATTGACTCATACACCCATGCAGCCACTCACATACCTACTTACTCACCCATACAGCCATTCACACAGCCACTCACCCATATACTTACTCACACACTTACTCACTTACTCCTATAGATACTAACACATGTACACACTAAACTATACAGTCACTGATAGAAGCACACAGTTACCCATATAGCCTCTCTCACATTCAGTCACTCACCCATACAGTCACTGACACACCCTCTCACTCACCCATACACCAGTTATGCACCTACTCACTCACCCAAAAGCCATTCGCACACCCCATCACTCACATTTACATGGCTCTCACATACCCACTCACTCATAGATCACTGACACACCCTCATCCCTAAACACCTACTCGCACATCTACTCAGACACCAACAAAGCCACTCACACACCACTCATCTACTCATACAGCTATATACACTCACACAGTCTCTCACACATCCACTCGCACCTATATAGCCACTCACACATCCACTCACTCACCCATACAGCTACTCACACAGCCACTCACACATGCAGTCACACACCCATCCAGTGAATCAGACACTCACTCTGATATGGATAAACACAGTCACACAGCCACTCACATATTATGTTAGAAATGGTATCAGTCATTACTAGTACACAAAGTATACTATTTTAAGTTATGTAGTAGCTTACTATATATTTAACATGCATAAATGTATAGAAAACACTCGCACTTAATGGATGACGTCATCAGTGATATCATTTGAGATGTCATCCGTGATGTCACTGACCATGTCATGAATTATGTAATATGTGAGGTCATAAGCAGTGCATTGCGGGAGCATAAGTTATAGTTAACTCAGGTAACTCTAACTGCTGAATTTCACAAATTTTGTATGAGTAAAATCTAAGCCTAACTATAATGTCACTGTAACCTATGTTTTTTTCAGTGAAAAATATATATTTATATTACCTAGTTATAGTTAGGACCTAGTTACCATAGGAAAAGCATTTTTTTCCCTATAACTTTGGCATCGTTTGACCAATCTTCATGAAATTTTCCCCGAAAAGTGTCAAGGTAGGTTTAGGTTGTCATGGAAAGTTTGGGGGTGATCCGTGCAGTGGGAACGAGAATTTGGGGAATGAAATAAGGGTGCATTTGTAATGTTAATTCCCATAGGAATCTTTAGCCACACTTACAGCCCGAACTGCTGAACGGACTTACACCAAATTTAGCAGGAAGGTAGATGTTTGTTCAAGGAAGTGCCTTTTGCATATTTAGTGTAAATCCATTCAGTAGTTTTTGTGAAATGTAAGCTGAAAGTTATAGTGATATCTCTGGTCACGGATATTTTGTAACGGTTTTGCGATTACTCGCAAATGCACACCCCAACGGGAATGCTCTGATTGGCTGGCGGAACCTGAACAGAAAGTTGTGGCCCCCATTTTATTGATCGGGAACGGTTCCTGGGGCTTAAAATTTCTGAAAAAGCTAACATAGGGGGTCATAGTAGAGGTGCTCTGACCCCATGTTTGAGAAATGGGGGTGTTAGTGACACAAGGTATGTGTCCAAAATTGTTTTTTTTTAATTGTGCATGATATCCGCGATGGCGACATGACCACCAGTGCGGCCCCCCGTGTACCATTGTGTGTATGTCGTGACTATGGTGGCAACACCCCAAATATTGGTGAAAATATATAGAACAATATATATTTATTTGTACACACTAGCCAGTGACTGTCTCACACTTATGTACCTACTCACATATTCACTCAGACACTTATACACCCATTCACACACTTGTATATCCAGTCACATACCCACTCAGATACTGATGTACCCACTGTCATACCCATTCAGGTACTCATGCACGCACTTTCAGAGTCACATGTAAAGTGACGCATCCATGTAGAGACCCACTCAGACAACTAATAGATCCAGTCACAGGCTCATGAACCAATTCACATACGCAGTCAGAGACTCATACACCCACTCACAGACCTATTCAGACACTCATGCACCACTGAGAGACCCACTCAGACACTGACACACCCAGTCAGAGACTCACTCAGACATTCATGCATTAACTCACAGACCCACTGAGAGACTTATAATTCCATTAACACACGGACTGAGACATTGATTGACTCAGTCACAGACCCAGTCTGACAATTACGTACTGACTCACAGAGCCACTGAGAGACTTATACTTCCACACATACATTCACTGATAGAAATATGCACTCAGAGACTTATGCAGCCAGTGACACACTTACTGAAAGACTTATGATTCTACTCTGATATCCACTTATAGACATATATGCACTCACATAACCGAGTGAATCATTAATACAGACTGATCCAGCACAAGGCCAATACCTGATCAGGGATCAATACTCAATAATATCACAGAACAATGGCCCATACACATTCACCCAAATCCCTGATGCGCTGGAGTCAATTTATATATGTTCAATTCTTTTCTTTCTAAAATTCATGTATGACATTTCCAAAATACTTATCTAACTTTTACATCAACTTTCCTTCTACTTGGTCGATGAACCAATTAGTTGAATAGTTGATGGTAATGATACTACTATCTAGCTAATCATTCAATCAGCTAAATGAACACAGACTCTCGTTTAAGTTAATAAAGTTTTATCTCAAATTAAATGATAAAATGCTCAATGCATACGGTCACAAATGCAAACAAAGAACTCACAAAGGGGGAGAAAAAAACATCAGCAATTTCAGATAGAGACAAACTCATCAATCAAATAATGACATTGTGCATGAAGGAGTGGATAGATGAAGAGACAAAAGTTTCAGAGACAAAAAAATACATTTGCAATAATTATGCAATGTACGAGGCAGAATAATACAAACCCAAAGGATCTGTAGAAAACCACCCCTCTGGCCAAAGTGATGGTAGGGGTCCCCTGAAATAGAGTCAGGGAACAAAGATCACAGGGATAGGAACGGGACAGGTCAGGAACAGCTAGGCCTCTCTGCAAACCGACGGACAGTGACGCATCTCCCCTCTCTCTCAGCCTAACCTTTTTTCCACACCCCTAAAGGCACCCCAGTTATACCCTAAAACCTACATGTCCGTCCCACATCAGTTGAAACATGTCACGAAACTAGAAAGATGATTGGAGGGTTTAGGAGGTGGTCTGTCACACCACTGTGACTTCACTCAAATTTGGGCTTATTCATTGTTTTATTCCCATTCCCATGATTTCATAATTGTTCCGTTCACACGATTTAATTCATATTACAATTGTACATAATTTTAAGCAATGTCCGCGGAAGGAGTCTTTCTGTCCCACGGTCCGTCACATCCCTTGGCAGGCGATCATCACATTGGCCTTCAACCCCTGCACTTCTTCTGCTGTGTTCAGCGCTTCAGTGTGCCTTTGTCAGATCAGTTTCACTCATTTATCCTGCCCCTCCTTTATCCGGCTAAGTTAAGGAAAAATGGCGTCTCATCCAGCTCACTATAGCAAATGGAAAATGAACATTCATTAATTATGTGATAATGTAGTTTTCACTGTTTACCACACACCTTTGCACTATTCCCTGTTAACGTTTTCCCAGCATAACTTTATGCAAAAACAGTATTATTTATAATTTCAAAGCAAGCTGCAACATGCAACTACAAAATGCACATGTGGCCTGGTCATGCATTGTTTCTCATTTCTTTCAAAGCATAATGTAAATACGGTTTTAGTTCTTCCATGCGTTATCTCACGTTAGTGCATGCATGCGCAAAGCAGTTTTCCCTTGTGTTTATGTAAGGTGCACGTTAATTTTGTATTACTACTTACTGTTAGTATGTATTATGGGGGTATTCATTCGAGCAGGTTTCTTTTGCGAAATCCTGCTCCATCAATCCCCCTTTGATGGCTTTCTGGAGCCATCATAAAAATACCTACCATACCGAGTGCCATCTTTATTTATCTAAAACTCTAGATTCTTCTCTCTTTTTATGGCACTTTCATCTATATCTTTCATCATATTATAGTATTCTTCTAGCTCTATTTCCTCTCTTTTTCTTCTTCTCGCTCTTCGTCTATTCTCTGATTCTGACACTTCCTTTTTCCCACTCTTACACTTACAACATTTGTATGTTGTTATTATCACTAAAGCTACTACAGCTACTGAAATAATTGGCATTATTATTTTTCCTAATAAGCTACTTCCAAAGGTAGAAAACCATTTACCTACCGAGGAGAAACTCTTACCAAGTCTCTCCCAAACACCGTCAACCTCCAGTAGGGTAAAATCTTCATGTAATTTTGTAATATTCTTTATATATCCCTCAATTCCTTTACTTTTGTCAGGGATATAGGTACAGCAGTGTTGGATTTTCAACATGCCACAGACTCCACCCTCTTTTGCCAATAAGATATCAAGGGCAAGTCGATTTTGCAAAACCATTGATCTGATTGCAACCATTTCTGTGTCAATCATTAAGAAACCACCAGCAGTATCTGTTGATAAACGATCAACCACTGTGGATAACTTCCGAATTTTGTGCGAATTTAGAACGACTCCAACTGATGGTATCAGTGCACCAAAAATATCACCTACTATTTCTGAGAAACTTGCTCTCTTGTTACGTGTTAGTCCATGTTTTATTTCCTTTATTCTGTTCCTGTTTCGGTCTATGTGATAGACCTTTGGAAAGACAATAGCAAAATAACAGCTACCATACCAATGTGCATGCAACCTATAGTAGGCTTTCTTACCGCACACATAATAGACTCCCGGAAACACAGGATCAGTTCCACCCTTCAATCTCCAACCTCCAGTAATTTGGAAAGTATGCTCACATTCACTAGTACCAATAAAATAATTGTTAGAGTTAGTTTTCATTCTAAGCAAACATAATTTTCCCTTCTGATGCCAGTCCAGGGACATTGCAGCATATGTCTCGCCTTTCTCATAATTTCCTTCCCTGAAAGCCCATGGTGGAACCTGTGACTCCTGTTCAGCAGCTTTTCTCTGGAAATTTTCCCTTCTACTTTCTATCATTTCTAAAAATACTTTTTCTTCAACCTGCAAACTACATATAAAATTGTTTTTATAAGCATATTCTACATCTAAAGCCTTAGTAATATGGAAGAACTCTCCCATATAATGTGCATTTTTACTACTCAAAACCTCATTTAGTTTCTTAACAGGTATTTCTGAAAACACTAAATCTATTTTAGAATAGTGATATTCGAGCTTCCCCGTCACGTAAAACAAACTTGTTAAGACACTGCAAGACACACCATATGTTAAAGGAAGGGGATGATAAGTCACCCCTCTGAGACAGACAAAGGTAATTGCATGCACACATAACAATCACTCACATTCATTGTATCAATGTATTCATACAACAATTTAGTAAACACATTTAACGAGAAATCACTAATTGATTTATCATGATGAAGAATGCTTCCATCCATTTGTTCTATGTTGGTATTAGGTGTTCTTTTAGTAACATCATTCACTCTTTCACTTGTTACATCATTAGTATTATTTCCATTATTAGTTACCATTAGAATAGGTACAAGGGCAGTTAGTAATATCCACATGAAAATTAATAACAAGACACTACATAAGCAAGCTTTAATACATCTACGTTTTAAACTAGATTTTGGATGTTCAGTCACCTTTTCTTCAGCCATTTTATTTTCTACCAAAAATATATTTAAAAAATCTATCTAAATCTATAAACACTAAACTTTCCTAAAAATTTAAAATTCTAGGAAAATAGTGTAATCCTACACTTCAGACTTTCTTCTTTACCCCTTTCTTTTCTTTTTCTTTTCTTTAGGTCTTCAGAATTCTTTACTTCTTCTTCCATCTGACAATGTTGCACCTCAGTTTTTTAAGGTGGTCTCAATTTGCTTTCATCAACATGTTCAGTGTCAGAATTGTCTTTTTCTTCACTTGGATCTGAGCTTTCAATTTCTTCCAAGATTACGTAAGTCCATTCTGGTGCTGTATATTTTCTGCTTGGAATTCTTACTCTTCTTGTTTTACGTACTAATTCTTCTCCTGACTCTTCTTGTTCTGTCTGACTTGAGACCTCATTACTTTGCTCTGGTCTTTTCTTTAACTTTCTCCTTAAAAGAGTGTATTTCAGTCTTTTCACTCCACCTGGCCAATTGTCACCTTTTCTTGGTTTCTTGGTTGGTACTACCCTTTCACCTTCTTCATCTGGCTCACAGGTTCTTTTGTTTGGCCTTTCTTCATCTGTTCTTCTTCTTCTGGATTTTCAGTAACTTCTGTTTCTGCTGATCCAACAGCAATTTCACTTTCTCCTGGTTTAACCGTGAACCCACTTTCTTCTGGTTCAACCGTGAACCCACTTTCTTCTGGTTCAACAGCAGTCTCACGAGACCCAGTAGCTGGTGCCCACTCTACTTGACTTGTGCTTGGCTGTTCGTCATCAGTTTGTCCTTCAGAATCTGTTACTCTAGATTCTTCAGCTTCACACACTTCAACCTCTGGTCTTTGACTTTGGTTCACCAGTTGCTGCTCTTTTTGTCTTTCAAGTGGACTTGGGAATCGTCTGGTGTGGCTTGCGTGAATCCAGTTTGTCAGACCACCACACTTCACTGCCATCGTCGTCACCAGAATTATTTGGTAAGGACCGTTCCACCTGGGTTCTAAACACGATTTCCTCACGTGTTTCTTGATGAGAACCCACTCACCAGGACTCAGATCATGAGCTTGATTTGGCTGTGTTGTTGTGGCATCTTCTCCAACCTGGCGAGACACAGAACGCACCAGACCAGCCAATCCTCTGCAATAATCAAGCACTAGATCATCAGATATATTAATCAGTTTGTACGCTGGTATGTATGCTTGTCTCATTGCTCTTCCCATTAAGACTTCGTGAGGACTCAAACCCGACTTTTTGTCAGGAATGCTTCTAAGACTCATCAGTACAAGGGGTAAAGCATCAGGCCATTTCACTCACATCAGTGTTGTGGATGCACACACCTTTCCTAACCTAGATTTTATTGTGCCATTTAACTGCTCTACCACTCCAGATGCTTCGGGTCGATAGGCACAACGCAGCTTCTGTTCAATTTGTAATGCTGCGCAAATCATCCGAATTATCTCATTATTAAAATGTGTTCCTCTATCTGTCTCTAAAGTGACTGGAAATCCAAACCTAGGAATAAGTTCTCTCAAAAGCAATTTGGCTACAGTTAAGCTGTCATTTCTTCTCGTGGGATAGGCTTCCACCCAGCGAGAGAACAAGCAGACGACAATCAACACATACTTCAGCCCATTACATGGGGGAAGTTTGATAAAATCCAATTGGAGATGGGTAAATGGCCCTCCTGCTCTTCCAATTCGTCCCCAACTGACAACTGTCTTTCTGCCTGGATTTTGCTTCTGACAAGTGATGCACCTCTGGCAAAGGCTCTCTGCAATGACCCTGAACTTTGGGTTATACCATGACTGCTTGAAGAGTCTGATCATTGCATCTCTTCCAATATGCGCAATTCCATGGTATACCCTGGCCATATGGGAAAGTAAACTGTCTGGCATGACTGGTCTTTCGTCAAAATAGACCCACACTTCGTCCTCTCTTCTCTTTCTGCAACCTGAATTTTTCCAGATTTCTTTTTCCTCATCACTTGCCTCTTCCTGCATCTGCCTCACTTCATCCCAAGTTTCAAATGTGGTTGTAAACATAAGATGGCATTCGGTATTTCCCTTTTCAATTGCTCTGTTTAAGGTCATTATTAAATTTCGTGCACAGAAATGCGCTATTTGGTCGGCGTATCTGTTGCCCCTTGTCACATAATCATCTCCTGATTTATGTGCGGCACATTTGACCACTGCAATTCTTTTGGGCAATTTCAAAGCATCCAATAATTCTTTTACAGTTTTGCTGTTACGGATAGGGGAACCTGAAGAAGTCAGAAATCCCCTTTGCATCCATAGCTGTCCAAAATCATGGACAACCCCAAACCCATATTGGCTGTCAGTGAATATGGTCACCCTCAGGCTTTTGGCAATTTCGCACGCTCTAATTAGAGCTATTAATTCAGCAATTTGAGCAGAGTTTACCCCTTTTAGACAGGATGCTTCTAGAACTCCCGCTATGGTGCAAACAGCATAGGCAGTGCATAATTCACCTTTCTCATTTCTTAGGCATGACCCATCCACAAAGATCTCACAATATGTTTCTTCCAAAGGAACATCCTCTATATCAAACCTGGGCTTGGTGCACAGTTCTGTCACATCCAAACAATCATGATCCGCTTCCTCTCTCACTTCCTCACAACGAGAATTCGGCAGTAGAGTTGCCGGGTTTACAGTTGTGCACCTCACTACAGTCACATTTTCAGCACCCAGAATCACTCTCTCGTACTTAGTCAGCCGACTAGAGGTCATATATTGAGTCCGGGTTTGAGTCAAAAGAATCTCTACAGAATGTGGCACATACACCTTGACTGGATATTCCATCACAATCGCTTCACTTTCTTCCAGACTTACACAAGTGGTGGCTACTGCTTTTAGACAGCCTGGTAACGCTGCAGCCACTGAATCCAAAGTAGCAGAAAAATATGCTACTGGACGTCGTGCCATTCCATGTTTCTGAGTTAGGACTGAAAGTGCACACCCATCTCTTTCACAACAGTACAATGCAAAATCCTTTGCATAATCTGGCATTCCCAATGCAGGGGCTCGACAAAGACTGTTTCGCAGTTTCGTAAAGGCTTCTATACTTTCATCATCCAGCACAATCGGATCTTTCACATCTTTTCGTGTCAACCTCTGTAGAGGTTTTGCAATCAGTGAGAAACCACTGATCCATTGCCTACAGTATCCAACCATTCCCAAAAACATTCGTACTTCTTTCTGAGTGGTAGGGGGCTCATCTGTTTAATCACACTAATTCTTTCTGGTGTTACTTTTCTGACTCCCTTTTCTATTTTGTGCCCTAGGTATTGGACCTCTTGTTTACAAAATTGTAATTTTGCTGGTGACACTTTGTGTCCTCCTTCTGCCAAATGGTTCAGTAAGGCAATGGTATCTGTCACACATGCCTTTCGGGTCTTTGATGCCACAAGTAGGTCATCAATGTACTGAAGCAAGACTGAATTTCCTGGCATGATCAATGTCTCCAGACACCTTTTCAGAATCTGATTAAAGATTGAAGGACTCTCGGTATACCCTTGAGGAACTCGGCACCATGCCAAAACACGGTCTCCGAACCGGAACGCAAAGAGATATTGGCTTTCCGGATGCAAGGGAATCGAGAAAAATGCTTGGCACAGATCAATTACTGTGTACCATTCTGAATCGCATGGAATTTGGTAAAGGAATACTGCTGGATTTGGTACTACTGGACAACAAGGTACCACAATCTTATCAATCTTTCTTAAATCCTGTACTACTCTATATTTTCCGCTTGGCTTTTTAATTCCTATAATGGGTGAGTTACAAGGACTACTCCTTATTTCTTTCAAAATTCCCTGTTCAATCATTTGATCAATCACAGGAGTGACTCCTGCGATTACTTCTGGACTCATTTTGTACTGAGGTGTGTTTGGATACACAGCACCCTCTTTCACTGTAATCTGAATCGGGTCTACATTTGTCATTAGGCCGATTTCTTTTCCTGCAAAATCCCATACATCTGACCTCACTGTATTTCTCAATTCTTCAGGCAAACTCTCTTCTGTGAGAAGTGAAAACAGCTCATCCACTTCTGCCCCTTGTTTCGCTAACATCATTTTGAATTCAACATCCTCGTCAGGTGTCTGAAACGCAATACCATCTGGTGTACAGTAGATGATACAGTTCATCTTGCACAACAATTCTCTTTCCAAGAGATTTACTGGACCTGAGTCATATACCACGAAACGATGCATATCTCTGAAACTTCCAATATGAACTTGTATTGGATTTGTGACTGGTGTTCTAATATGCTTATATGAGACTCCTACAACTTGGATAGTTTCTCCCGAGAGGGGTAGGTTTGGAATTTCTGCTGCTCTCACAGTAGAACGGGTAGCACCAGTGTCCACTAGGAATGTAATATCATTACCTTCCACCTTTCCTTCGACAAATGGACCTGACTGATCTACCGCCAAAGATGCGCCAAGTACGCACTCTTCCTCCCCCTCAGGCACCGTCATTGAGATGAGTCTGAATCATTCTCATTGCACTGCAACCAATATTGCAGAATCATTTGCACACTTTAATTCTTACCAATTTGGTCACCTCCGCAAAATCCAGTGTTCACACCATACCTCTGCACCTGAGCATTCACATTATTTGGCATAGGAGCTTGTGGCACCTGTAACTGTGGAGTAACTACCTGCTGCTGCTGCTGCTGCTGTTGGTTCACAACCACTTCATTCTGCATCTGTGGATTTAAATTTTGATTTACCCCATTATTCTTTTGAGCAGATCTACACTCGTTATTCCAATGTCCAATCTTTCCGCAAGCATGACAAGGAAATTTCTTCCTAGCCTCTTCTTTACTCATTTTACCTCTACCTCTACCTCTACATCCATTGGGTACCTGACCATTCTGATTCTGACCATTCATCTGATAACCTGTTTGAGAATTATTATTTACCTCTTGTTGCTCTGCTACCTTCACTTGTGCCCACATCATTTTCTCCTTTAATTTCTTATGTCTTGATTCAATGTCATCACTACAATACTTCGCATACCTCAAAATTTCATCAATTGTTTTACTCTGCCAACAGATCAAATGTTGCTGAATCATATTACTAATCTCCGGTTTAAACCCAAACACAAAACGATACACAAAATGTCCAATATCTTTGTCTCCAATATTCTCAATTCCGCTGTACTGTTTAAATTCTTGTAACAACCTTTCATAGTAGGCATGCACTGACTCCTTTGGTTCTTGGGCCGTCCTGTCTATTTTAACCCAATCTGTTTCTTTAGGGGAAATTTTCCCTTTTAAGAAAGTGATTACCTGATTATACTTTTTTATCACCTCTTCGGATGGTGCGCCTGTTTTAGGGTCTCTAGGATATTCTTCTTTTGGCCAATCGACAGCGATCTTACATTCTGTCCACAAGTCTGCTGGAACAACAATCTCAAACAACCCATCTAAATCCTTTAACAAAACTTTCGAGACCTTCACAAACCTTTCTACCTGTTTGTACCATTCAACTGGTTTCTCTCTTAATCTGGGGAAATCATTCGTAAAAGACAATATATCCTGTCTTGACCAAGGAACATGAACATATCCACCACCTGGAACTTCTCTCATCGGACACGCCCTTTCAACTTGTTCTGTTTCTTTTAACGGAAACATAGATGCTCCTTTACGAGCTGCTTCTTCCTTCTTTTTCACCCATCTATTTTTCCATTGATCTACATCTCCCCATTTCTTCAAAATATTCATCAACTCTTTTATCTGTAACCTTTTTCCAGACGCATTCAAACTCTCCAGATCTTTTTCAGTAAAGGCCAAGCTGTACGATTTCTGCAACACCTTTCACTTTTCTATATCTATTCCATACTCACTAGCAGCTTCGGATATTTTCTCATGAAGACTATTCGCTCTCCAAGTAATGCTTTTACACAAAAACAATAATTCATCATCTCAGTAAGTCCCTAATCGTACCAATTATCATCTCCTCCAGATCTACTTTCAATTGACTCACGTTTATACTCTGTGGTTGTGGTTTTTTCTTTTCCATTCCTTGTATCCAATCATTCAATTCCTCTGGGGAAGGACCTGCTGAACTCCCTGTCGCTGAAATAACATTCGTCCCTATTCTCCTTGGATCTATCTGTATACCTCTTCTAGGGATTTCTGTTATCATCTCACACACTGGAAGATGTAACAATGTAGTATTCATGTCAGCTTGTCCATCCTCATTCCCTACCATCACTAATCCTTTCCTGCTGCTACTCATAGGAACTGCTATCGTATGTACTTTTGATACATTCTGTTTTTCTCCATACAATGGAACCATGGGACCAATTGTTACCGGTACTGTTAATGCTTCTGCATTCAGACTTAACTGATTTATTTTCTGGACCTGCTCTAGTTTTGCCTTATTTAGCATGTCAAATTCCTTTTCTCGCATTATCCTAGCCATGTCTGCAATCTGTGGGATTAATGGATTTCCCATAAAAGGTGCATTCGGAGTCACCTCAACTGAATTTTCTTGATAGGGCGGAGGTCTTTTAGTCATATCCTCTAATAACTCATCATCAGAATCGTTTGCATCATCTCTTAAACTTGAAGTTTCTATATTTTTCTTTTTCTCTTCGCATTTGCCTCCTGTCTGTTCGTCAGCAATTAAAACTGGGTACAAACCCTCGATTACCACAGCTCTCCTCATCGTTTCATTGTATCCTCTCTTCTCTCAAAAGGGTACCTAGTCATTAAATTTCTGTATCTCCTACCCCCTCGATATTTCTCTCTTTCCATTGCTTCTACTTCCCATTCCTCTAACGCTTCATACTGGGTAGGCCTGGGATTTGGCTCCAATGAATTCATTCGACTTCTCAAATTCTGCAAAGTCCTCATATTAAACGAACCATGCTGTGGAAAAGCTAAAACACCATCATCCTTTGTATATTCCACTCAATTCTCTAACCATGTACACGTATAGTATCCTCGCTCCAACATCATATAGGAAGCAGGTGTTCCCGGAGGGGGAATAAGAATTCCCTCTCTAGTCACTATTGGTTTATCCTTCTTAAAGAAATTCTTTATTTTCTTTAACAACTTCATTTTTCCTAACTTTTTACGCAATTGTATCACAACAAAACACACTAAGAATCCTTTTTGTAATTTCTCTTATTCTATTTGATGCTTCTCGTCCAATACCAGCACGACTCACACTAACCAACCAATCACAGCTCTCTACATATCTGCTATCTTGACCAATGTCAGCGCGGCTCACACCAACTAACCAATCACAGCTCAGTACACGCCCGCTGCCTGACCAATGCCAGCGCGGCTTTTTCTGACGTCAGTATTACTCCTTCTACTGACCCTCCCTTTACAAAATAATACGGCATGGTATTTCTAAGTACTTTTAATAAAAAAATGTGATTAGTAACAACACAAAACAATGCTACCTTGTCTGCTCCTCTAATAAAGAGATAGTCTTCCCTTTTCCGAGAGGTTTTCTTCACTACGAGTCCTAATAACGTCCAGCGCTATTTTACTCTTCAAACAAGCTCCCAGCGCTTCAGTGTGCCTTTGTCAGATCAGTTTCACTCATTTATCCTGCCCCTCCTTTATCCGGCTAAGTTAAGGAAAAATGGCGTCTCATCCAGCTCACTATAGCAAATGGAAAATGAACATTCATTAATTATGTGATAATGTAGTTTTCACTGTTTACCACACACCTTTGCACTATTCCCTGTTAACGTTTTTCCCAGCATAACTTTATGCAAAAACAGTATTATTTATAATTTCAAAGCAAGCTGCAACATGCAACTACAAAATGCACATGTGGCCTGGTCATGCATTGTTTCTCATTTCTTTCAAAGCATAATGTAAATACGGTTTTAGTTCTTCCATGCGTTATCTCACGTTAGTGCATGCATGCGCAAAGCAGTTTTCCCTTGTGTTTATGTAAGGTGCACGTTAATTTTGTATTACTACTTACTGTTAGTATGTATTATGGGGGTATTCATTCGAGCAGGTTTCTTTTTGCGAAATCCTGCTCCATCAATCCCCCCTTTGATGGCTTTCTGGAGCCATCATAAAAATACCTACCATACCGAGTGCCATCTTTATTTATCTAAAACTCTAGATTCTTCTCTCTTTTTATGGCACTTTCATCTATATCTTTCATCATATTATAGTATTCTTCTAGCTCTATTTCCTCTCTTTTTCTTCTTCTCGCTCTTCGTCTATTCTCTGATTCTGACACTTCCTTTTTCCCACTCTTACACTTACAACATTTGTATGTTGTTATTATCACTAAAGCTACTACAGCTACTGAAATAATTGGCATTATTATTTTTCCTAATAAGCTACTTCCAAAGGTAGAAAACCATTTACCTACCGAGGAGAAACTCTTACCAAGTCTCTCCCAAACACCGTCAACCTCCAGTAGGGTAAAATCTTCATGTAATTTTGTAATATTCTTTATATATCCCTCAATTCCTTTACTTTTGTCAGGGATATAGGTACAGCAGTGTTGGATTTTCAACATGCCACAGACTCCACCCTCTTTTGCCAATAAGATATCAAGGGCAAGTCGATTTTGCAAAACCATTGATCTGATTGCAACCATTTCTGTGTCAATCATTAAGAAACCACCAGCAGTATCTGTTGATAAACGATCAACCACTGTGGATAACTTCCGAATTTTGTGCGAATTTAGAACGACTCCAACTGATGGTATCAGTGCACCAAAATATCACCTACTATTTCTGAGAAACTTGCTCTCTTGTTACGTGTTAGTCCATGTTTTATTTCCTTTATTCTGTTCCTGTTTCGGTCTATGTGATAGACCTTTGGAAAGACAATAGCAAAATAACAGCTACCATACCAATGTGCATGCAACCTATAGTAGGCTTTCTTACCGCACACATAATAGACTCCCGGAAACACAGGATCAGTTCCACCCTTCAATCTCCAACCTCCAGTAATTTGGAAAGTATGCTCACATTCACTAGTACCAATAAAATAATTGTTAGAGTTAGTTTTCATTCTAAGCAAACATAATTTTCCCTTCTGATGCCAGTCCAGGGACATTGCAGCATATGTCTCGCCTTTCTCATAATTTCCTTCCCTGAAAGCCCATGGTGGAACCTGTGACTCCTGTTCAGCAGCTTTTCTCTGGAAATTTTCCCTTCTACTTTCTATCATTTCTAAAAATACTTTTTCTTCAACCTGCAAACTACATATAAAATTGTTTTTATAAGCATATTCTACATCTAAAGCCTTAGTAATATGGAAGAACTCTCCCATATAATGTGCATTTTTACTACTCAAAACCTCATTTAGTTTCTTAACAGGTATTTCTGAAAACACTAAATCTATTTTAGAATAGTGATATTCGAGCTTCCCCGTCACGTAAAACAAACTTGTTAAGACACTGCAAGACACACCATATGTTAAAGGAAGGGGATGATAAGTCACCCCCTCTGAGACAGACAAAGGTAATTGCATGCACACATAACAATCACTCACATTCATTGTATCAATGTATTCATACAACAATTTAGTAAACACATTTAACGAGAAATCACTAATTGATTTATCATGATGAAGAATGCTTCCATCCATTTGTTCTATGTTGGTATTAGGTGTTCTTTTAGTAACATCATTCACTCTTTCACTTGTTACATCATTAGTATTATTTCCATTATTAGTTACCATTAGAATAGGTACAAGGGCAGTTAGTAATATCCACATGAAAATTAATAACAAGACACTACATAAGCAAGCTTTAATACATCTACGTTTTAAACTAGATTTTGGATGTTCAGTCACCTTTTCTTCAGCCATTTTATTTTCTACCAAAAATATATTTAAAAAAATCTATCTAAATCTATAAACACTAAACTTTCCTAAAAAATTTAAAATTCTAGGAAAATAGTGTAATCCTACACTTCAGACTTTCTTCTTTACCCCTTTCTTTTCTTTTTCTTTTCTTTAGGTCTTCAGAATTCTTTACTTCTTCTTCCATCTGACAATGTTGCACCTCAGTTTTTAAGGTGGTCTCAATTTGCTTTCATCAACATGTTCAGTGTCAGAATTGTCTTTTTCTTCACTTGGATCTGAGCTTTCAATTTCTTCCAAGATTACGTAAGTCCATTCTGGTGCTGTATATTTTCTGCTTGGAATTCTTACTCTTCTTGTTTTACGTACTAATTCTTCTCCTGACTCTTCTTGTTCTGTCTGACTTGAGACCTCATTACTTTGCTCTGGTCTTTTCTTTAACTTTCTCCTTAAAAGAGTGTATTTCAGTCTTTTCACTCCACCTGGTCAATTGTCACCTTTTCTTGGTTTCTTGGTTGGTACTACCCTTTCACCTTCTTCATCTGGCTCACAGGTTCTTTTGTTTGGCCTTTCTTCATCTGTTCTTCTTCTTCTGGATTTTCAGTAACTTCTGTTTCTGCTGATCCAACAGCAATTTCACTTTCTCCTGGTTTAACCGTGAACCCACTTTCTTCTGGTTCAACCGTGAACCCACTTTCTTCTGGTTCAACAGCAGTCTCACGAGACCCAGTAGCTGGTGCCCACTCTACTTGACTTGTGCTTGGCTGTTCGTCATCAGTTTGTCCTTCAGAATCTGTTACTCTAGATTCTTCAGCTTCACACACTTCAACCTCTGGTCTTTGACTTTGGTTCACCAGTTGCTGCTCTTTTTGTCTTTCAAGTGGACTTGGGAATCGTCTGGTGTGGCTTGCGTGAATCCAGTTTGTCAGACCACCACACTTCACTGCCATCGTCGTCACCAGAATTATTTGGTAAGGACCGTTCCACCTGGGTTCTAAACACGATTTCCTCACGTGTTTCTTGATGAGAACCCACTCACCAGGACTCAGATCATGAGCTTGATTTGGCTGTGTTGTTGTGGCATCTTCTCCAACCTGGCGAGACACAGAACGCACCAGACCAGCCAATCCTCTGCAATAATCAAGCACTAGATCATCAGATATATTAATCAGTTTGTACGCTGGTATGTATGCTTGTCTCATTGCTCTTCCCATTAAGACTTCGTGAGGACTCAAACCCGACTTTTTGTCAGGAATGCTTCTAAGACTCATCAGTACAAGGGGTAAAGCATCAGGCCATTTCACTCACATCAGTGTTGTGGATGCACACACCTTTCCTAACCTAGATTTTATTGTGCCATTTAACTGCTCTACCACTCCAGATGCTTCGGGTCGATAGGCACAACGCAGCTTCTGTTCAATTTGTAATGCTGCGCAAATCATCCGAATTATCTCATTATTAAAATGTGTTCCTCTATCTGTCTCTAAAGTGACTGGAAATCCAAACCTAGGAATAAGTTCTCTCAAAAGCAATTTGGCTACAGTTAAGCTGTCATTTCTTCTCGTGGGATAGGCTTCCACCCAGCGAGAGAACAAGCAGACGACAATCAACACATACTTCAGCCCATTACATGGGGGAAGTTTGATAAAATCAATTGGAGATGGGTAAATGGCCCTCCTGCTCTTCCAATTCGTCCCCAACTGACAACTGTCTTTCTGCCTGGATTTTGCTTCTGACAAGTGATGCACCTCTGGCAAAGGCTCTCTGCAATGACCCTGAACTTTGGGTTATACCATGACTGCTTGAAGAGTCTGATCATTGCATCTCTTCCAATATGCGCAATTCCATGGTATACCCTGGCCATATGGGAAAGTAAACTGTCTGGCATGACTGGTCTTTCGTCAAAATAGACCCACACTTCGTCCTCTCTTCTCTTTCTGCAACCTGAATTTTTCCAGATTTCTTTTTCCTCATCACTTGCCTCTTCCTGCATCTGCCTCACTTCATCCCAAGTTTCAAATGTGGTTGTAAACATAAGATGGCATTCGGTATTTCCCTTTTCAATTGCTCTGTTTAAGGTCATTATTAAATTTCGTGCACAGAAATGCGCTATTTGGTCGGCGTATCTGTTGCCCCTTGTCACATAATCATCTCCTGATTTATGTGCGGCACATTTGACCACTGCAATTCTTTTGGGCAATTTCAAAGCATCCAATAATTCTTTTACAGTTTTGCTGTTACGGATAGGGGAACCTGAAGAAGTCAGAAATCCCCTTTGCATCCATAGCTGTCCAAAATCATGGACAACCCCAAACCCATATTGGCTGTCAGTGAATATGGTCACCCTCAGGCTTTTGGCAATTTCGCACGCTCTAATTAGAGCTATTAATTCAGCAATTTGAGCAGAGTTTACCCCTTTTAGACAGGATGCTTCTAGAACTCCCGCTATGGTGCAAACAGCATAGGCAGTGCATAATTCACCTTTCTCATTTCTTAGGCATGACCCATCCACAAAGATCTCACAATATGTTTCTTCCAAAGGAACATCCTCTATATCAAACCTGGGCTTGGTGCACAGTTCTGTCACATCCAAACAATCATGATCCGCTTCCTCTCTCACTTCCTCACAACGAGAATTCGGCAGTAGAGTTGCCGGGTTTACAGTTGTGCACCTCACTACAGTCACATTTTCAGCACCCAGAATCACTCTCTCGTACTTAGTCAGCCGACTAGAGGTCATATATTGAGTCCGGGTTTGAGTCAAAAGAATCTCTACAGAATGTGGCACATACACCTTGACTGGATATTCCATCACAATCGCTTCACTTTCTTCCAGACTTACACAAGTGGTGGCTACTGCTTTTAGACAGCCTGGTAACGCTGCAGCCACTGAATCCAAAGTAGCAGAAAAATATGCTACTGGACGTCGTGCCATTCCATGTTTCTGAGTTAGGACTGAAAGTGCACACCCATCTCTTTCACAACAGTACAATGCAAAATCCTTTGCATAATCTGGCATTCCCAATGCAGGGGCTCGACAAAGACTGTTTCGCAGTTTCGTAAAGGCTTCTATACTTTCATCATCCAGCACAATCGGATCTTTCACATCTTTTCGTGTCAACCTCTGTAGAGGTTTTGCAATCAGTGAGAAACCACTGATCCATTGCCTACAGTATCCAACCATTCCCAAAAACATTCGTACTTCTTTCTGAGTGGTAGGGGGCTCATCTGTTTAATCACACTAATTCTTTCTGGTGTTACTTTTCTGACTCCCTTTTCTATTTTGTGCCCTAGGTATTGGACCTCTTGTTTACAAAATTGTAATTTTGCTGGTGACACTTTGTGTCCTCCTTCTGCCAAATGGTTCAGTAAGGCAATGGTATCTGTCACACATGCCTTTCGGGTCTTTGATGCCACAAGTAGGTCATCAATGTACTGAAGCAAGACTGAATTTCCTGGCATGATCAATGTCTCCAGACACCTTTTCAGAATCTGATTAAAGATTGAAGGACTCTCGGTATACCCTTGAGGAACTCGGCACCATGCCAAAACACGGTCTCCGAACCGGAACGCAAAGAGATATTGGCTTTCCGGATGCAAGGGAATCGAGAAAAATGCTTGGCACAGATCAATTACTGTGTACCATTCTGAATCGCATGGAATTTGGTAAAGGAATACTGCTGGATTTGGTACTACTGGACAACAAGGTACCACAATCTTATCAATCTTTCTTAAATCCTGTACTACTCTATATTTTCCGCTTGGCTTTTTAATTCCTATAATGGGTGAGTTACAAGGACTACTCCTTATTTCTTTCAAAATTCCCTGTTCAATCATTTGATCAATCACAGGAGTGACTCCTGCGATTACTTCTGGACTCATTTTGTACTGAGGTGTGTTTGGATACACAGCACCCTCTTTCACTGTAATCTGAATCGGGTCTACATTTGTCATTAGGCCGATTTCTTTTCCTGCAAAATCCCATACATCTGACCTCACTGTATTTCTCAATTCTTCAGGCAAACTCTCTTCTGTGAGAAGTGAAAACAGCTCATCCACTTCTGCCCCTTGTTTCGCTAACATCATTTTGAATTCAACATCCTCGTCAGGTGTCTGAAACGCAATACCATCTGGTGTACAGTAGATGATACAGTTCATCTTGCACAACAATTCTCTTTCCAAGAGATTTACTGGACCTGAGTCATATACCACGAAACGATGCATATCTCTGAAACTTCCAATATGAACTTGTATTGGATTTGTGACTGGTGTTCTAATATGCTTATATGAGACTCCTACAACTTGGATAGTTTCTCCCGAGAGGGGTAGGTTTGGAATTTCTGCTGCTCTCACAGTAGAACGGGTAGCACCAGTGTCCACTAGGAATGTAATATCATTACCTTCCACCTTTCCTTCGACAAATGGACCTGACTGATCTACCGCCAAAGATGCGCCAAGTACGCACTCTTCCTCCCCCTCAGGCACCGTCATTGAGATGAGTCTGAATCATTCTCATTGCACTGCAACCAATATTGCAGAATCATTTGCACACTTTAATTCTTACCAATTTGGTCACCTCCGCAAAATCCAGTGTTCACACCATACCTCTGCACCTGAGCATTCACATTATTTGGCATAGGAGCTTGTGGCACCTGTAACTGTGGAGTAACTACCTGCTGCTGCTGCTGCTGCTGTTGGTTCACAACCACTTCATTCTGCATCTGTGGATTTAAATTTTGATTTACCCCATTATTCTTTTGAGCAGATCTACACTCGTTATTCCAATGTCCAATCTTTCCACAAGCATGACAAGGAAATTTCTTCCTAGCCTCTTCTTTACTCATTTTACCTCTACCTCTACCTCTACATCCATTGGGTACCTGACCATTCTGATTCTGACCATTCATCTGATAACCTGTTTGAGAATTATTATTTACCTCTTGTTGCTCTGCTACCTTCACTTGTGCCCACATCATTTTCTCCTTTAATTTCTTATGTCTTGATTCAATGTCATCACTACAATACTTCGCATACCTCAAAATTTCATCAATTGTTTTACTCTGCCAACAGATCAAATGTTGCTGAATCATATTACTAATCTCCGGTTTAAACCCAAACACAAAACGATACACAAAATGTCCAATATCTTTGTCTCCAATATTCTCAATTCCGCTGTACTGTTTAAATTCTTGTAACAACCTTTCATAGTAGGCATGCACTGACTCCTTTGGTTCTTGGGCCGTCCTGTCTATTTTAACCCAATCTGTTTCTTTAGGGAAATTTTCCCTTTTAAGAAAGTGATTACCTGATTATACTTTTTTATCACCTCTTCGGATGGTGCGCCTGTTTTAGGGTCTCTAGGATATTCTTCTTTTGGCCAATCGACAGCGATCTTACATTCTGTCCACAAGTCTGCTGGAACAACAATCTCAAACAACCCATCTAAATCCTTTAACAAAACTTTCGAGACCTTCACAAACCTTTCTACCTGTTTGTACCATTCAACTGGTTTCTCTCTTAATCTGGGGAAATCATTCGTAAAAGACAATATATCCTGTCTTGACCAAGGAACATGAACATATCCACCACCTGGAACTTCTCTCATCGGACACGCCCTTTCAACTTGTTCTGTTTCTTTTAACGGAAACATAGATGCTCCTTTACGAGCTGCTTCTTCCTTCTTTTTCACCCATCTATTTTTCCATTGATCTACATCTCCCCATTTCTTCAAAATATTCATCAACTCTTTTATCTGTAACCTTTTTCCAGACGCATTCAAACTCTCCAGATCTTTTTCAGTAAAGGCCAAGCTGTACGATTTCTGCAACACCTTTCACTTTTCTATATCTATTCCATACTCACTAGCAGCTTCGGATATTTTCTCATGAAGACTATTCGCTCTCCAAGTAATGCTTTTACACAAAAACAATAATTCATCATCTCAGTAAGTCCCTAATCGTACCAATTATCATCTCCTCCAGATCTACTTTCAATTGACTCACGTTTATACTCTGTGGTTGTGGTTTTTTCTTTTCCATTCCTTGTATCCAATCATTCAATTCCTCTGGGGAAGGACCTGCTGAACTCCCTGTCGCTGAAATAACATTCGTCCCTATTCTCCTTGGATCTATCTGTATACCTCTTCTAGGGATTTCTGTTATCATCTCACACACTGGAAGATGTAACAATGTAGTATTCATGTCAGCTTGTCCATCCTCATTCCCTACCATCACTAATCCTTTCCTGCTGCTACTCATAGGAACTGCTATCGTATGTACTTTTGATACATTCTGTTTTTCTCCATACAATGGAACCATGGGACCAATTGTTACCGGTACTGTTAATGCTTCTGCATTCAGACTTAACTGATTTATTTTCTGGACCTGCTCTAGTTTTGCCTTATTTAGCATGTCAAATTCCTTTTCTCGCATTATCCTAGCCATGTCTGCAATCTGTGGGATTAATGGATTTCCCATAAAAGGTGCATTCGGAGTCACCTCAACTGAATTTTCTTGATAGGGCGGAGGTCTTTTAGTCATATCCTCTAATAACTCATCATCAGAATCGTTTGCATCATCTCTTAAACTTGAAGTTTCTATATTTTTCTTTTTCTCTTCGCATTTGCCTCCTGTCTGTTCGTCAGCAATTAAAACTGGGTACAAACCCTCGATTACCACAGCTCTCCTCATCGTTTCATTGTATCCTCTCTTCTCTCAAAAGGGTACCTAGTCATTAAATTTCTGTATCTCCTACCCCTCGATATTTCTCTCTTTCCATTGCTTCTACTTCCCATTCCTCTAACGCTTCATACTGGGTAGGCCTGGGATTTGGCTCCAATGAATTCATTCGACTTCTCAAATTCTGCAAAGTCCTCATATTAAACGAACCATGCTGTGGAAAAGCTAAAACACCATCATCCTTTGTATATTCCACTCAATTCTCTAACCATGTACACGTATAGTATCCTCGCTCCAACATCATATAGGAAGCAGGTGTTCCCGGAGGAGGAATAAGAATTCCCTCTCTAGTCACTATTGGTTTATCCTTCTTAAAGAAATTCTTTATTTTCTTTAACAACTTCATTTTTCCTAACTTTTACGCAATTGTATCACAACAAAACACACTAAGAATCCTTTTTGTAATTTCTCTTATTCTATTTGATGCTTCTCGTCCAATACCAGCACGACTCACACTAACCAACCAATCACAGCTCTCTACATATCTGCTATCTTGACCAATGTCAGCGCGGCTCACACCAACTAACCAATCACAGCTCAGTACACGCCCGCTGCCTGACCAATGCCAGCGCGGCTTTTTCTGACGTCAGTATTACTCCTTCTACTGACCCTCCCTTTACAAAATAATACGGCATGGTATTTCTAAGTACTTTTAATAAAAAAATGTGATTAGTAACAACACAAAACAATGCTACCTTGTCTGCTCCTCTAATAAAGAGATAGTCTTCCCTTTTCCGAGAGGTTTTCTTCACTACGAGTCCTAATAACGTCCAGCGCTATTTTACTCTTCAAACAAGCTCCCAGTGGACCTACTACTCCTCTAGGGATAAGGCCAAAGTTTCGCAAGAGGACTTTTTGGTGTGAAAAGAGGTCTTGGTACTCTCCTGGGGATAAGGCTAGAGTTTCGGAAGTGGACCCTTCGCTATTTCAGACACTCTACTCTCATACGAAATTTCCCTAAATATAACACCTTCAGCCCTCCGTAGCTTCGGTATTTTTACAACAGACAAAGTACTTCTGCAGTGTGATTTCTTTACCACACTGTTCTTCTGCCTATTTCAGGCTGAATTCCATTCCCGGGATTCCTCAGGTACCTCAGTAACTGTACTTCTAGACAATATAGAACAGGACACTAACATTTTTCGAGTTAAAACATATAATCAATAATCAATAATCATTACCAAACTAATCAATAATTAAACCGTCCTCTGCTACCAAGAAACTGATCCAGCGCAAGGCCAGTACCTGATCAGGGATCAATACTCAATAATATCACAGAACAATGGCCCATACACATTCACCCAAATCCCTGATGCGCTGGGGTCAATTTATATATGTTCAATTCTTTTCTTTCTAAAATTCATGTATGACATTTCCAAAATACTTATCTAACCTTTACATCAACTTTCCTTCTACTTGGTCGATGAACCAATTATTTGAATAGTTGATGGTAATGATACTACTATCTAGCTAATCATTCAATCAGCAGAATAAACACAGACTCTTGTTGAAGTTAATAAAGATTTATCTCAAATTAAATGATAAAATGCTCAATGCATACGGTCACAAATGCAAACAAAGAACTCACAAAGGGGGAGAAAAAAACATCAGCAATTTCAGATAGAGACAAACTCGTCAATCAAATAATGACATTGTGCATGAAGGAGTGGCTAGATGAAGAGACAAAAGTTTCAGAGACAAAAAAATACATTTGCAATAATTATGCAATGTACGAGTCAGAATAATACAAACCCAAAGGATCTGTAGAAAACCACCCCTCTGGCCAAAGTGATGGTAGGGGTCCCCTGAAATAGAGTCAGGGAACAAAGATCACAGGGACAGGAAGGGGACAGGTCAGGAACAGCTAGGCCTCTCTGCAAACCGACAGACAGCGACGCATCTCCCCTCTCTCTCAGCCTAACCTTTTTCCCACACCCCTAAAGGCACCCCAGTTATACCCTAAAACCTACATGTCCGTCCCACATCAGTTGAAACATTTCACAAAACTAGAAAGATGATTGGAGGGTTTAGGAGGTGGTCTGTCACACCACGGTGACTTCACTCAAATTTGGGCTTATTCATTGTTTTATTCCCATTCCCATGATTTCATAATTGTTCCGTTCACACGATTTAATTCATGTTACAATTGTACACAATTTTAAGCAATGTCCGCGGAAGGAGTCTTTCTGTCCAACGGTCCGTCACATCCCTTGGCAGACGATCATCACATTGGCCTTCAACCCCTGCACTCCTTCTGCTGTGCTCAGCGCTTCAGGGTGCCTTTGTCAGATCAGTTTCACTCATTTATCCGCCCCTCCTTTATCCGGCTAAGTTAAGGAAAAATGGCATCTCATCCAGCTCACTATAGCAAATGGAAAATGAACATTCATTCATTAATTATGTGATAATGTAGTTTTCACTGTTTACCACCCACCTTTGCACTATTCCCTGTTAACGTTTTTCCTAGCATAACTTTATGCAAAAACTGTATTATTTATAATTTCAAAGCAAGCTGCAACATGCAACTACGAAATGCACATGTGGCCTGGTCATGCATTGTTTCTCGTTTCTTTCAAAGCATAATGTAAATACGGTTTTAGTTCTTTCATGCGCTATCTCACGTTAGTGCATGCATGCGCAAAGCAGTTTTCCCTTGTGTTCATGTAAGGTGCACGTTAATTTTCTATTACTACTTACTGTTAGTACGTATTATGGGGGTACTCATTCGAGCAGGTTTCTTTTTGCGAAATCCTGCTCCATCAAGACTGTTATAGAGATGTTGGGATATTGATAAATGTTTTTATAGAGTTAATTAGATAGTGATTTATCTAGTGTGATGGTTAGAATTAGTAAGAGTTATAATTGTTGAATGTGGTGGTGGGTATTAAATTCCTGCTTTTGCTTTGTATTTTCGCAACGTATCCGCGGGGATCGCGATTACCAACGTCATCGCGATCTCCGGAGTCACCATGGAAACAGAAAATAGGTTTTAGAGATGTTTTTGTAGAAACTCCCTAGAAAAACATGACTTTAGAGAATACTGTAAGAAACCCCTACTGTGTAAAATACTGTAGCATGTGTGGATATATGTGTTTTAGACTTTATGGAAAAGGCGCAATCGTCGCGGTTAACACCGTCATTGCGACATCACGAATAACTGTGAAAACTGAAAATAGGTCTGAAAGATGGTTTTTAAAGAAACTTAGTAGAAAAATATGAGTTCAAACATGCTTTGAAAAAAGTATGTATATAGTAATATGTGTAGTGCAATGTTCAAAATGGATTTTTTTACATATTATTTTTGGATGTGTTTTTGGTCATTGAATGTCTGCTTTTGTTTTCCGTTTTCGTGACGTGTCTGCGTGGCTCGCGACATCGTCGCGAAGATTGTCAAAAACTAAAGGAAAAAAACACTTTAGAGAAAAACTTCCAAATATTTAGGGTATACTAGGGTGGCTCTGACAAGAGCCGTTGCGTTTGTTGTGTGTATATGACTGCTATGTACCGGATGCAGAGTTTCAGGTTACTTGGAAACACCCTTTTGCCTTCATCTGTAAAGTGCACTCCATCATTTCTATAAATTCCATGCATGTCAAACGCAGATTGTTATAGATACAGCCCAGCCCATGCGACGGTCTCTGAGGAATGCAGAAACAGTTTTATTAACATGTTTCCTGGCTTTGTCAATCTGTGGACAGAATTGATTTGACCACTTCCATTTCTGTCTTTGGCATAAGACACCAAGACAGTGTGAGGGAAAAGCGACATCCGTTCTGCAAAGGTTTCTTTCATTAGGATTTCCAGCCCTACCCCAGTCAATGTGCCTAGGTCATTGCCACCAAAGTGCACAATCATGAGGTGAGGAGCTCGGCAATCTACAATGGTTTTAACCAAAGCCAGCAACTGATGAAACTTTAACGCTCTCTGGCCAAACCAAGTGATCTCCACATTTGGCAAACCCAAGTCCCTGTCAATACCTCTCTTTTTTGCAGCCTCTTTAACCCAATAGATATAGCTGTGGTTCACAATCCATACTCCAAGCATTTTGAAGTGAAGGAGCAATAGTAGTCAGAAGAAGGCTGGGGCAGAATAAGGTAGTTTTCCAAAGGTAATGCAGTTAAAATTGAGATACGTTTTTTTTTTTTAAGATATATTTCATTGAATGCTGTCAGCATGAAAGTGAATAAAATTAGGTAGAGTATTGGATGCCTTAGCATGAAGTCTTATTATTGGCTGTGGTTTAAATAAAAGAAATGAATACAGACATGGATATGCTTTTGAATCTGTGGAGAAAAGTACACCAGCTGTATCTTATTTGGAAGTAGCATGTTCCTTCTAGAATGTGATGTGAACTTGTGACGTACTGGTTCTACTGGGTTGCTAGGTACACTGAGCTAAGGGAGCATTGGGGGAAGGGTGTTAAAGAGACAGAACATCTTTTAAAAACTTGAAGAGTGATGACACAATTTAAGTAGTGGCAAGCTTTAATTTCCAATTCAGGACTGTGTAATAAACGGTTATTCAATATTTACATTTATTTTAAATGACGCTAGCTATAGGTTTTGAACTTCTGGTTTTTTTCGTGATTACTCTGCGATCATCGCGGAAACGCACCGACAGGAACCTCGTTTTGAAAGAGGGAAAGGATTAACAGATACTAACCATTCACAAGTGGAGATGCAGTAGTCTAAAATGAAAGACATGATTTCATTTGCTGCCTTTCTCCTGATGATAGAGTGGAAAGTTGAAGAGGGTGCCATTTTAGAGTTGCTTTATATAACAGTGGTGTGACATTCTTGTGCTTAGTTTTTACAAATCTTAACACTGTACCATTTTTGTGCTTAGTTTTTACAAATCTTAACACTGTCAAAACTATCCAGAAGAGCTAAAACAACAATATAATCTACGAACTCAATTCACTGGTATGTATATAACTTTTTATCATATAAAAAATGTACATTAGAATTGAAGATGTATATGTGAGTTTGATTAAAAAGTGATGTGAAAAAAATATATCAGATGAACTGTATCTGGCAGAGGGTATGTGTTTAAGATGTTAGTCCTGTTGAAAATTACCATGAGCAGTGCCTTCAACAATGACAATGTTTTAAATGTCTAAGCATTTTGTGCAGAATAGATACATCTATATTAGTTGCATTCTGGGAGTTATGGTAGTTTTAGTCACATTATTAAACAGGAGTACTGTAGTCATGAATAAAACATAAGAAAATGTGCTGTGCCTGTATATAAATTATAAAGTAGTAATACTGGTTAGGTAGGTATTAGAAAGTTTTTGTCAATGTGGTTTTAAATTTATATGATCGGTTTTCATATGTTTAAATGATGAGATGTGGTTTTTCTGGTTACAGATAGTTATATGTACGATGAGACTGTTGTGTTTACTCAAGGATGCAGAGAACTACATATTTTTGGAAAAATGACCTGAAGGTGTATATCTTTTATGAATTCACATATAAGTTTACATGGTGATCTATGTTCTTCAAGGCTGTTGAAAATGTCCTGTGTATAGTGAGGGTGGTGCATTTCTTTCAAAATGCTCGCTTTAAAATTGGGGAGGGGTAATATTGAAGATTGTCTTTTGAGAGTTTGTGTGCTAGCTTCACTTGGCATGTAACTTTTCTTTGAGAAATTCTAAATATATATTTTAAAGACACAAGAAATATTTGTGAAATGATGTAGGTATGCCATTAGGAAAAGGTTTTGTGCTTTCAAAAAGTGAGAATTGTTGTTTCCAGTTTTTGAAACTTATTGATGCATGTGGACACTGAGTAACAGAGCAATGTATACTCTCAGAGAGCCATGTATGCAATTATATATTAAGTGTGATATCTAGACTTATTCAATCACCCAGGCATGACACATGAACTCTTCCGATCACACAGGCGCTAATTATATACTGATTGAGCTACACAGGCAACGCCATGCATTCATCCAATCACCCAGATTGTAGCAATATAGTTATGTGAATACAAAGGCACTAACTATGCAGATATGGGATAATCGATGTAGTTCGTACATACTCAGGGAATCATGCAGGCACTACTAATGTTCTGAGGGAATTATGTAGGCACTATCTATGCACTCATCCAATCATCCAGGAGTATTGTTGTACTCAAACACATGTATTTACAAGTTTTATTGAGGAATATGTACTCTTTTAGAACCATCTGGTGAATTATATATGTAACCTGTCACACACTGTTTGCATGTTCCCGGAAGACTTAGAGAGCTATATGCTGTGATACAGATTAATGTGCAGATTTGTATATGCAGTGTTTCTCAAAATATAAATCTGACACATCTGAGTAGAAAAGTACTGAAACACTAAATCTTCCAGTGACAAAGTGGTAGAGAGGCACAGAAATAGCTCTTATGTTGCATTTTCAGAGTATTGAGACACTGTATGTACTTTTACACTTTGGTTGATGTTTATTTGAAAATTTACTACAAAAGGCATAAAGTTGATTTTTACAGTGTATAAGTGTGAACTGAGATATGGTGCAGCTCTGTTGTAATAGAGGGTGCTATAATAATAAAAGGTAAAAATTAAATTAAGTTTTGTGTTTTGGTTTGGGATTGGTACATTGAAGTAAGTGCTTGTAGTTATGTCTGTAGTTTGATTTGTAGATTTAAAACTGCAACATAACATAAAATCTATTTTTATAATATGTGTAAGCCAGTAGTAAAGTAGCTGGTACATTGGCTGGAAAAAAATTAAAATATAGTTTATTTATTTTTTACAGAACAATATCTGCATAATTACAGACAGATTGCCTACAAAAGTTCATAGGGAAAAGGAACAGAAGCAAGTACAGTATCTATGCAGAACTGAGACTCAAAAGGGGCAAAATGAAGAACAAGTGGTGAACGAAAACTGAGCTATTGGTAAGAGGACAAACTCATTTTTAAATAATATATGTGGACATTTCCAAAGATTATGAAATAATGAATATAAAATTCAAACTATGAGAAAGAATAACAATGGACAAAATCTATATAGCTAGAACAGGAAGGAATGTAACAAAGATGTATAGACCTTAAACAGGAGACAGAAGCAGTTAAATGAAATCAGAGCTAGGATGTTTCATAGTAGAGTAGTTATAAATCTACTGAGAAATATTAAGAAGTATAGAAGAAGGAGAAATGCAGTGAAACAGAAAGAACGAGTTGAGAGAGTAGTTGATAAGGCCTTTGCTTTGAAGGTGAAGGTTTTTGTTTTGATTATAAATAGAATGAAGACTCTTGACAAAATGGTGTACTTGAGGAGACAAAACCACAAAAAAGATTAGTGAATAGAAGTAATTTTTGTACAGTTATTAGTGGAGAATGCATACATACTTCTATACATAGTCTTTCTTTAATGAAGAAAGCTAAGCCAGGATAATAGATTAGTTCATGCTATTGAAAACAGAGGGCGATGTCATGTAATGAAGAATGGCACTCCTATAGCGAAAGAGGTGATGGTACCTACAAATGTAGAACAAGTTATTGGAGAACAGGTACAGGGAAGGCGGAATCAGGCACCTGTATAGAAATGGCATTGTAGTAGTGATTGTAGTATTCAACAGCAATCCATTGGTATGCTAAGGACATTTCTACATATCTTTCCAAGGCGAAGTTTAAAACAGAAAATAACTACTTTACAGGGATTGGATCCTTGCAAGGTTAGAAAGCATACACATTTGCTGGAACACTCACTAGCTTGTTTATGAAACAAAGTGTGCCAAAGCACTTTCATCATTTCAAGATGTTAGCTGTACACCACTCAACAATGTGAACTTTAATAGGAGGCTGTACTATCAGACTGTCCCCCTCTGCTCCCTGGTTCTCCGATGCCCTCAAAGAATTAAAAAGTAGGTGCAAAAAATTGGAACGCCAGTGGAGGCTGCACTACTGTGACCTAGCTAAGGGAACCTACAAAAAAGCTTTAAAATATTTTCACAAATCCCTAAAAGCAGCCAGGCGTGACTATATTGTGACACGCATCCACACTGCGGACCACGCCAGTACAGAGGTTTTTAAAGTAGTCCAAACCTTTCTCAAACCCAAGGCAATAGAGACTGGAATAATCCCGCCCCTAACCTTGTGTGAAAAAATTGCTAGTCATTTTGATACCAAACTTTTAAAGGTCTACGACTCCGTTTTACCTCCCGAGTAAACTGAGAAATCGGATCTCCCACAGGGTATGGGTGAGGTTCTTCCGTTCACCAACTTCGCACCGATTTCGCCTCAGGATGCGCTAGCTGAAATCCAAAAATGCCGTTCTGGCGCCCCTGATGATCCTTGCCCTCCCAAATTGTGGAAAATGCTAGCCCCCTGCCTGTTGGGAGGATTACTTCATATTTGGAATACCTCCCTAGATGCAGGCATCTTCCCTGATCAATGGAAGCATGCTACTCTTCTCCCTTTGCGAAAGAAAGCAAATGGTGACCCAGGCGACCTCAGCAATCTTAGACCCATCTCTCTGCTCCCCGCCCCAGGAAAAATGCTAGAGAAGCTGGTCCAGCGTCAACTGTCCACTTTTATTGAGCAGAATAGTGCTCTGCACGACACACAATCTGGTTTCCGGGTGGGTTTCAGTATGGAGACCGCTCTCCTTGAGGTGGCAGAGTCAGTAAGATGGTCACTGGATTCAGGAGCATCAGCACTGCTGGTGCTCCTGGATCTGTCCGCCGCGTTCGACACTGTCGACCACACCTTGCTGACCCAGAGACTACAAGGTGTGGGCTTTGGTGGGAAAGTGCTGACCTGGTTGACATCCTATCTGAGCGGGCGTACTCAGCGAGTTGCCCTTCAACCGTTTGAATCTAAACCAAAACAGCTCTGGTGCGGTGTCCCCCAGGACTCAGCTTTGAGCCCTTTGCTTTTTAACCTATACCTAGCTCCACTGTTTTCCCTGATTGCCAACTGGGGTGTGAAAGCGATTTCCTATGCTGACGACACCCAGTTGGTCTTTCCGTTTAAAGAGCGGACGACAGAAGCCTTCAAGAACTTCAAGGGCTGTCTGCGCGATATAGCTTTATGGATGAACTCAAATAAATTAAAACTCAACGCTGGAAAGACAGAGGTTCTGTTCTTCGGGAAAGACCCAGTGCCAGACTCTGATTTATGGTGGCCGTCAGAAATGGGTCCACCACCATCCCCTGCCACACGTATCCGGAATTTAGGGGTGAGATGGGAGGCGGACCTCTCTTTCTCAGCCCAAATACAGCAGGTTTCTGCAACCTGTTTCAGTAAATTAAAAAATCTCAGGAAAGTCCTACACTTCCTACATGAAGATTGTCGCAAATCAGTAGTCCATGCCACAGTTACATCTAGGCTGGACTACGCAAATCTTGGCCTCCCCAATTACGCCATTTGTCGCCTTCAGATGATACAGAATGCGGCTGCGAGGCTGGTTTGTCGCATACCTTTTCGACACCATGTCTCTCCGCATCTACAGAAGCTTCACTGGCTTCCAGTGGAGAGGAGAATTAAATTTAAGGCCATGACACTGGCCTACCGGGCCCTCAATGGAAAATGCCCTGGTTATCTGAAGGATAGACTGTGCCGCTATAAGCAAAATCGTACGCTGCGATCCAATTTTCATAATTTGCTGCGCACCCCACGCTTTGCGAAATCTCGCTTGGGCGGCAGAGCATTCACAGTCAGAACGGCTTCACTGTGGAATGCTCTACCGGGGTCCCTGCGACAGGCCAAGTCAGAAGCCTGTTTCAGAAAGGCCCTGAAAACGTGGCTCTTTATGGCAGATCAATAAGGCCCGTTGGACCCCGGTGCTCGCTCCGGTCGCAATTACCTGCTGCTTCAGCGCCGGGACACCCGTTTGGGGTAGCTGTCGCGCTTTATAAGCTTCAGTATTATTATTACTATGTGAAAACTCCCGCTTTATGTTTAGAAGAAATGAATAGAGCACTTTTGCATGGTACTGTGGGAGATGTAGAAAAGGTTTGTGGTGATGTGCAGTTTAGTTTCTTTGTTCCTGAGCAGGATTCAAGGGAAAATGAAGAGTTGTTAAGAGGAGGAGTTGCAGAGCAGGACACATATATTACAGTTGATAGTTTTAAAGAAGAGATTATAAAATTTAACACAGTGTGGGCTAAATAACCAGGGTATGTTTGTATGTGTTGTCGATGCACTTACTAGACGATTTTAACACAGACTGTTGACATATTTAAACAGTGAAAAAGTAAATAATGATAACTGGCAAAAGTTAGCTATGTATTTATTTGTAAAGCAACACTTTGACCTGTCTATACGGAAAGGTATATGTAAGTAGTGTTACAATAAATTAGAATATAATAAAATGACCAACACATAGATATTAGATACCCATTTTGTAAGATAATAAAATGCCTGCTAGTGTAGAAAAACTATTTAGGGTAAAAAATATTAAAAACATCAATATTTATGATTCTTTGCAGCATTGCAAAGTCCGTTATGGACTGCTCTCCAGCACTCACTACAACTCCACAATCCATGCAGTATAATGCTATCCGGGAAAACTGTGCAGCCAAATCTTGAAGTTGAGATTAGACTTCTGAATGGACTCTCTGCCCCGGTGTTGTTGTGGCTGCTAGTGAAGTTGAGGGTCCTTCAGCCTTGCGTTGCTTTCTTGGTGCTTTTACACTATTTCTTTGATATGTTTTTAGATGGTAAAGCATGGACGTAGTCCGGCAAGAATATTTTTTATTTATACCCCTTGACAAATTCTTATTACATATTGTCCATTGCGCAAATCTGCTCACTATGAACTCGTCTTAAAGAATGTTCAAGATGGATAAATGGGCATGTTCTACTTATTGTTTTACTTGAAAAGTATATTATCCAATGACATTCCTTTATTTCCCGGTGATATGATTTTCTGTTTTGTTTTTGATTTTTTTTTTATATTAAGTGGTTTTGTAAATTAAAATGTTTTTGTTCTTTTTTTATGGTAACAAAAATGGCAACTAGGACGGGAAGAATTCGAAAAATGTGCACCGAGAAATGTGAAAAAAATATAGGGGGAAAAAATTAGCATGTATGATTTTTTGCAGGATTGTGAATAGCTGTAACACACTCCTCACCAGCAGTTATAACAACACTACAGTCCATGTAATACGTGTCGGTTCTTGAAAACTCTTGAGCCATATCTGTTGCAGTAGTCTACACCTCTGGAAGAACTTTCTGGCCGGGCATTGTTGTTGCTGGTGCCCTTGATGTAGATGGTCCTCCATCTTCCCTCTACTTGATTACCAGTTAGAGATGTTTTCTATGTTAGTTTTTAAGATGATAGACCATGGATGTTATCCCACATGAATATTTTTTTATTCGTCTCTCTAGAGTGGATCTTTTCACAGAGTGTGCATTGTACTAGTTTTGGAGTAGTTTTTGGTTCCTATTGAGTTTGGGTAAGAATTGGTAGTTTTATGGGTGTTTTGTAGTTACTTTCTATTCATGAGTTCAGATGGGAAAGTTATTTTTTGAAATTGTTGTTTTTGTTAAATGTGTTGTTAAAATAAAGTTAAACAATTATGTTACTAAACAGCTAGACTCAAACTTTGTGTAAAATATGTTTAAATATCTGTTTTATATTTTGTCATTTGTATTTGTGACTACTGATGTCATTGCGACCTTCGGTGTTGCTGTGAAAAACGAAAATGCATTTTTGATGTAGTTATTTCGACAAATATATACAAAGGGGAAAGTTAAATTAGTATCTTACTAAATAGCTACATAGAAACTTTATGTAAAATATGACTATATATGTGTTTTACACTTTCTTAAAAGCTCCCGGTATTCACAGTGTGTCCTTGGCAATAGCATTCATAGAATCATACAGGTACTACCTGTGCAATCATCAAGGACGTCCTTTCCCCACCACTCTGCAAACGCGCCTCCTGGCACAGTACTAGTTGGGGATTGAAGTCCCCTTGGCTATTGAGGGTCATTGGGGGCCAACTACCCCTCCTGTTACCTTTAGCAAGTCCCACACAGCCAGGTTGCGAAAAGGTCTTCGGAGGCCTCATCCCCTTTCTGCACCACTCTGCAAATGCGTCTCCTGGCATACTACTGGTTGGGGAATAAAGTTCTCTTGGATGCTAAAGGACCTTGGGGACCAAGAAGCCCTCCTGGTACCTTCTGTAAGTTCTACACAGCGGGATTCTTGAAAGCTGGTCAGAGGCCCCACCCCCTTTCCACGCCATTCTGCAAACACCATTGCTACTTAAAAAACCATAGAAATTCACTGAAAAAAACCCAAAGGTTACAGGTAAGTTATAGTTAGGAATTAGCATTTAAAAAAACCTTAGAAATTCACTGAAAAAACCAAAGGTTACAGGGCTGTTATAGTTAGGAATTAGAATTAACAAAAACCTTAGATATTCACTGAAAAAACCAAAGGTTACATGGACGTTATAGTTAGGTTCAGATTTCACAGTAACAAAAACCAGAGAAATTCAGCACTTATAACTCGCGGCCCTGCAGTGCACTGCTTATGACCTCACATATTACATCACTCATGACATGGTCAGTGTCATCACTTCTATTTATTTTTTGCTCATTGTAAATGTTTAATTATGCTTATGATTTGAGAATATTTATCAAATGTGAGAAATAACGCAGGACTATGTCCATTACAAAATGGAAGTTGTGAGTCCTTGTGTTTGCTTTGTTCGCCCAAAGTTGGCAGGGTATGCCCAGACGTGGGTCCCTTGCTCACTTTGCCACTGGATTCAAGCTAGCCTGGTTGATGAGGGCTGTTAGCCCGAAACCGGTCCCAGGATGCTTGTTTCCGGTACAGGGAAGACATGGTTTGGCAGTACGGGCTGGACTGTTCCCATGAGGCACAGGGTCAAGACTGATTTGCATACAGCTGTGTCTGAACTGGGGTGGCGAAGTGAGCTAAAGAACGATGATGGATTCAACCCAGATCTGTGACTGGGGGTGAGTGTCTGAAAAGTTTTAGCGCTCCGTCCATCATCTCCTTGTGTTTGCTTTGTTTGTCCTAAGTTGGTAGGGTATGCCCAGACGTGGGTCCCTTGCTCACTTTGCCACTGGATTCAAGCTAGCCTGGCTGATGAGGGCTGTTAGCCCGAAACCGGTCCCAGGATGCTTGTCTCCAGTCCAGGGAAAACATGGCTTGGCAGTTCAGGCTGGACTGTTCCCATGAGGCACTGGGTCAAGACTGATTTGCATATAGCTGTGTCTGAACTGGGGTGGCGAAGTGAGCTAAAGAACGATGATGGATTCAACCCAGATCTGTGACTGGGGGTGAGTGTTTGAAAAGTTTCAGCGCTCCGTCCATCATCTCCTTGTGTTTGTTCTTTTCACCCTAAGTTGGCAGGGTATGCCCAGACGTAGGTCCTTTGCTCACTTTGCCACTGGATTCAAGCTAGCCTGGCTTATGAGGGCTGTTAGCCCGAAACCGGTCCCAGGATGCTTGTTTCTGGTCCAGGGAAGACATGGCTTGGCAGTTCAGGCTGGACTGTTCCCATGAGGCAAGGGTCAAGACTGATTTGCATAGCGCTGTGTCTGAACTGGGGTGGGCGAAGTGAGCCTAAAGAACGATGATGGATTCAACCCAGATCTGTGACTGGGGGTGAGTGTCTAAAAAGTTTCAGCGCTCCGTCCATCATCTCCTTGTGTTTGCTGTATTTGCCCTAAGTTGGCAGGGTATGCCCAAACGTGGGTCCCTTGCTCACTTTGCCACTGGATTCAAGCTAGCCTGGTTGATGAGGGCTGTTAGCCCGAAACCGGTCCCAGGATGCTTGTTTCCGGTCCAGGGAAGACATGGCTTGGCAGTTCGGGCTGGACTGTTCCCATGAGGCACAGGGTCAAGACTGATTTGCATATAGCTGTGTCTGAACTGGGGTGGTGAAGTGAGCTAAAGAATGATGATGGATTCAACCCAGATCTGTGACTGGGGGTGAGTGTCTAAAAAGTTTTAGCGCTCCGTCCATCATCTCCTTGTGTTTGCTTTGTTTGTCCTAAGTTGGTAGGGTATGCCCAGACGTGGGTCCCTTGCTCACTTTGCCACTGGATTTAAGCTAGCCTGGCTGATGAGGGCTGTTAGCCCGAAACCAGTCCCAGGATACTTGTCTCCAGTCCAGGGAAAACGTGGCTTGGCAGTTCTGGCTGGACTGTTCCCATGAGGCACAGAGTCAAGACCGATTTGCATATAGCTGTGTCTGAACTGGGGTGGCGAAGTGAGCTAAAGAACGATGATGGATTCAACCCAGATATGTGACTGGGTTTGAGTGTCTGAAAGGTTTCAGCGCTCTGTCCATCATCTCCTTGTGTTTGCTTAGTCCTTTTTTCATGTCATGTGCGTGTTAAATGCAGGCTGATGCAATACGTAGGCATCGTGAGAAAGGCTCTGCGGGAGCCGAAATGCATCTGACGCTGTTATGTTTGCCAAGAGACTTGAATAAATTGTATATTCAGCTGTATTGCGCTGCAACCGGCAATAAAAAGATGGAATTAACCTCTCTGTGTGTGGCGTTTTTCACCAGGGCGCTTTGATGATGGATTTGTTGCGGTGAGCCTTAACCGCGAAAGATGCCCCGCTACTGAACTGTGGCCCTGCGGCGCTGGAGATCTGGTGCTGTGTAGGACGAAGGGTCCTCAGTTGCAGGTCATGGTATTGGCAGCGCATACAAGCCCCCCACTTCCACAACCC
Source organism: Calotriton arnoldi (assembly GCA_963921515.1). NCBI lineage: Eukaryota > Metazoa > Chordata > Amphibia > Caudata > Salamandridae > Calotriton > Calotriton arnoldi. The sequence continues at coordinate 236,677 of CAWUFW010000350.1, read as the reverse complement.
ACTTGGGGTAGAGACTGTTTTATTGTACAAGACACAGCAGCACCCACTGGGGTTTCATTGTGGGAACTACGAGGACCATCAGGCCTTAGTGCATACGCCCACTGGGGCGGGACTCGGTTTAATTATTTAAGTTCCTATGGCAGCCGTGGACTTGTTTAACTGCCAGTGATCAAGGACGAATGTGCGTCCGAATCGCGTTTGGCGATTCATTCTGTTGAAAGAAGGGGAGCTGTATTGCGCTGCAACCGGCAATAAAAAGATGGAATTAACCTCTCTGTGTGTGGCGTTTTCACCAGGGCGCTTTGATGATGGATTTGTTGCGGTGAGCCTTAACCGCGAAAGACGCCCCGCTACTGAACTGTGGCCCTGCGGCGCTGGAGATCTGGTGCCGTGTAGGACGGAGGGTCCTCAGTTGCAGGTCATGGTATTGGCAGCGCATACAAGCCCCCCACTTCCACAACCCACTTGGGGTAGAGACTGTTTTATTGTACAAGACACGGCAGCACCCACTGGGGTTTCATTGGGGGAACTACGAGGACCATCAGGCCTTAGTGCATACGCCCACTGGGGCGGGACTCGGTTTAATTATTTAAGTTCCTATGGCAGCCGTGGACTTGTTTAACTGCCAGTGATCAAGGACGAATTGTGCGTCCGAAACGCGTTTGGCGATTCATTCTGTTGAAAGAAGGGGAGCTGTATTGCGCTGCAACCGGCAATAAAAAGATGGAATTAACCTCTCTGTGTGTGGCGTTTTTCACCAGGGCGCTTTGATGATGGATTTGTTGCGGTGAGCCTTAACCGCGAAAGACGCCCCGCTACTGAACTGTGGCCCTGCGGCGCTGGAGATCTGGTGCCGTGTAGGACGGAGGGTCCTCAGTTGCAGGTCATGGTATTGGCAGCGCATACAAGCCCCCCACTTCCACAACCCACTTGGGGTAGAGACTGTTTTATTGTACAAGACACGGCAGCATCCACTGGGGTTTCATTGTGGGAACTACGAGGACCATCAGGCCTTAGTGCATACGCCCACTGGGGCGGGACTCGGTTTAATTATTTAAGTTCCTATGGCAGCCGTGGACTTGTTTAACTGCCAGTGATCAAGGACGACTGTGCGTCCGAAACGCGTTTGGCGATTCATTCTGTTGAAAGAAGGGGAGCTGTATTGCGCTGCAACCGGCAATAAAAAGATGGAATTAACCTCTCTGTGTGTGGCGTTTTCACCAGGGCGCTTTGATGATGGATTTGTTGCGGTGAGCCTTAACCGCGAAAGACGCCCCGCTACTGAACTGTGGCCCTGCGGCGCTGGAGATCTGGTGCCGTGTAGGACGGAGGGTCCTCAGTTGCAGGTCATGGTATTGGCAGCGCATACAAGCCCCCCACTTCCACAACCCACTTGGGGTAGAGACTGTTTTATTGTACAAGACACGGCAGCACCCACTGGGGTTTCATTGTGGGAACTACGAGGACCATCAGGCCTTAGTGCATACGCCCACTGGGGCGGGACTCGGTTTAATTATTTAAGTTCCTATGGCAGCCGTGGACTTGTTTAACTGCCAGTGATCAAGGACGAATTGTGCGTCCGAAACGCTTTTTGCGGATCATTCTGTTGAAAGAAGGGGAGCTGTATTGCGCTGCAACCGGCAATAAAAAGATGGAATTAACCTCTCTGTGTGTGGCGTTTTTCACCAGGGCGCTTTGATGATGGATATATATATATATATATATACATATATATATTCAGGCTCCAAAAATCACTGTAGGGCACTCACAGGGTTGCTCCAATACCATTTATTTATTAACAGACACTTTTTGGCGAATGATCGCCTTTCTCATTGTTCCAATATAGAGTTCCATACACATAGCATGCTGGGATTATTTAAATGTAAGGAACATCATCCGTATTGGTTGGTTCAAAGCTATGTTATTCCTCCCCCTCACAGCAGTTTGTTTGAGGCCCCCGCCATGAGTTCGGCAGCAGTGGTGAGCGTGGAGCAGTAATGAGTATTCAAAAGCTGCCAGAACTGCCCCAGAAAATTCGCACCATTGACCAAAGAAAGGTCCCGGATTATTCAAATTCAGGGAAATCAGTAATCTGACTGATTTCTGCGAAGTCATCCTGGCTTAACATCCAGTGGCAGGAGAGGGGTTTTAGACGCATAGTGTTATAGAAATCTGAATGAAGCCAAAGAAATATAAAGTAAAGAACTTGCCAAGTGAAGTTCTATGCGAACTATTCACTTAACTATGGAGGTGAGCAAACGTGGCAAGAAGACGGAATAACAGCATAATGTATGCTTTAATTGCTCAATAGGAACTCAACTGCTGTGAGGGTGCAGAAATCATTGGTCCTTTCTGGAGCAACATAACTTTGAACCAACCAATAAGGATGAGGTTCCTTACATTTAAATAGTCCCAGCATGCTATGTGTATGGAACTGTGTATTGCAGCATTAAGAAAGGCGATCATTCACCAAAACGGGTCTGTTAATAAATATATGGTATTGGAGAAACCCCATGAGTGCCCTACAGAGTTTTTTGGGGCCTGAATTTATTCACATGAATTTCACCGTCACGTTTTGTTTGAGGTACCTGCCGTGAGTTCAGTATTTGTTAAGCAAGGCAAATATGTATCCCACCCATCATCATTCATCACCCTCCTCCCTGCCCATGGCATTTTGCTACCCATGACCAAAGTGCAGTATGGTTATGTTATATGTTATGTTATAAAGGTTATAAAGAGTGTGCTAATACTAAAAGGCGTCTTGGCGTAGTTTTGGTTCAATTCATGACTGCAGTGTTGGCTGTGCAATGTTTGCCTGCTTCCGTTAATGTGGCATTTACAAAGTTTTCAACGCATTGCAAACCGAATACACTAGGTGTGTTTCCCTCTGCCCATTCAGTCACCTCTTAGTACCTCACTCCTTTATTCTTTCCTAAGTTCTTCCGTCCCAGCCTACCAAAATATTTTAAAATACGTTCTTAGCATGTGCCACATTTTTATGGCCATGTGAAGTGATTCCAAAATATATTTTGTTTCCCATAACAGATTTACTTCACGCCTGTGCAGATTTTTCCCTTTTGACTTTCATCAATTACAGTGACTGAATAAGCCAAATCTTAGGCACATGACGAATTGATGATCAGTGACACCCCTCTATTCTATAGCAAAAGCTCTACCTACCTGCCTAATCCCTCTACCTTACCCTCCAGTAGAGTAAGTCAAGTTTCCTTTCCTTACTGCCCAGCGAATGAATTTGTTGGAAATAATTTGTGGAAGTGGGATAGGCCAGTGAGTAAAGTGGGACTAAGTGCTTAATTTGATTTCAAGTTTAGCATATGCGATACTCTGTGAAATACGTGCCAAATACAATCTATACAGCAGACAAAATAATAATCCGCATTTTATCTGTGAGGTGTGTGACATAGTATCTTATTTATTATTCATCTGCCTCTTTGGAGTCAGGGTAGAAAGTGAAAGGCATTTGGAGAAGAGCTGGGCCATTGGAATGAAAGATAGATATTTGTCAACTACACCTGCCCCAGCTGCAGACAGTAGCAAAGTCCAACTTGTACTCCATAGTGCATAATGCCTTACTTATTAATGAGAGGTAATATATTTTATTTTTTCTACTCAAAGTTTTGTTTAGTTACTGGAAAAGACTTTAAAAGAAAAAGAAATCAAATGATTTTAGTTTGGTGTTATTCTGCCTTAATTCTTTTCTGCCAGACAGTCAGTGCTTTTTATGTGAGGCATGTGTGGGTAAAAATTTAAATTGGCCCTGTGACTCTCCAAGTCATAATCACATCAAATTCCAATGACCCTAGGGGACCAGCAATGTATTTCTACTGTGCTACACACCATTTAAATTCAAACAAGTGTTTTCACGGAGCAGTATTCACAATTTGTCTTTTTTCTTTTTGTTTTTCTCGATATAGCTACTCATGCCGGTCCACCAGCACCACCCACAAGGCAGGAGATCTCGGCCCCCCTGCGATGGTAGAGGCTGAAGACCATCCAGTCCGAATACGAGTCGCTGGTGGCCCTAGAGGACGAAGAGGCGGAAATAGCTGCCCCTGACCGAGGCCCCAGTTCAGCAAACCAGCCCTAGCCTCTCGCCCATTACATCGCCGGCACCAGCTGCCAGGGGAACTGAGTGCCACTGCTTCCACTCCATCCCACTCGGACAAGCAATTCCAGCGTCGCCTCCTGCAGCTGCTCGACCGCATTGAAAGCTGGCTAGGGAGCACAGCCTAGATCAGCTCCAGACCCGTGTGGACAATGCCCTCTTCAAAGTCCTTTTTTAATTATGTTTTTTTCCATGGGAGGACCTTGGACATTGGTTGGGGATGGGTCAATTTGTTTGGGGAGAGAGAGTGGGCTATTGTGGGTGGAGAGGGTGGATTTTTTTTAAAAACATTAAAGGGGGAAAATATTTTACCACACTTTATGCCTGAAGTAGTTTATTTGTGTTTTACTTTTATTTTGCATTGCTGCCTTTTCCTCAGCCTGTTTTTTTAATCTGTTTATAAAAGTGTATACCGGTTAGTTATATACCCTTGCCTTACTACCCTCTGTAACTATCTTGACCATTTGAGGGGGATGCTGCCATGACCTATAGTGCCTACAACAACCTAGATAAACGATTACTTATCTGCAGTAGCAGTTAGTTGGTTACTTACTAACTTAACTAGTTCACATCACTCTATAGTTCTCTTACCTGAATATATATGAAGCAATAACAGGAAAGGCATCACAACTTCACAAGCGAGTTCCCACTCCCACACAGGTGAGCTCATACTGTAGGATTAATTGGAAGGATTATCCATTGCAGGCAACTAAATGGAAATAAAAACAATGAGTTAGTGGGTTATAAATTATATCACAGCTTTACAAAGAATTGAGACCAGACTACTACATGACACAACAAAGAATACCTGATAATGATAATTTAACAAAAAATTGCCATAGTAACTTCTTCTGAGCAATGGGGAGCTAGTATTTAATTAAAACCAAAGTTACGAAATCCTTGCGTCATGAAAAGCCAGCCAATATCATTGCTAGATTCTTTGGTTAAGGTTGCGGAGCGCATAGTGCTCAACCGGCTACAGGATTGGGCAGAAGACAATAACATTCTATCCGAGTTACAATTTGGCTTCCAACAGGGTCTAGGTACAGTGGAACAAGGACTCAATCTTAATATTTTGCTGGGAAAGTATACACTGGCTAAACAGGGCAGATTATATCTGGCATCTGTAGACTTAACAGCAGCTTTTGACTGTGTAGTTCACGTCAAATTATGGAAGATATTGGTAGAAAAGTAGGTGGAAGCACCACTAGTACAGTTCTTGAGGCAGCTTTACAGTGACGCGAAAGCAAGGGTTAGATACGGGGTTAAGGGCGAATGCACTGCACCGTTCATCTTGGAAAGGGGGGTTAGACAGGGATGTGTCCTGGCACCGTTTTTATTCACACTCTACACCAATGGCTTAGGTCAAACCTTGGTGGATCAGTGACAGGACTTGCCCCAAATAAACAACTGTTCTATACCCGCCCTTTTGTACGTGGACGACGCAGTGATAATGGCCCCAACACAACTAGGGCTCCAACGGGCACTGACAAGCTACACCGTGTATATGGAAAACTTGGGTCAGAGTAAATCCATCAAAACCTTTTATTATGAAGTGTGGGAAAGGTAGCGCAAAATGTAGAGATTTATTTATAGATAATAAAAAGGTGGAATTTACAAAGACATTTTCTTATTTAGGTACCCTTTTTGAGCAGGAGGGGACTTGGACGCAAGCAGTCAAAGTCAGGTAGTTACTATACATGAAAGTCACGGTAGCCCTAGCTAACTTCGGAAGGAAGTTGGGCAGCAGACCCCCGTGGAGCTGTGGCAGATATATCAGGCAAAGTGCTTCACAACAGCCATATACGGTGCGGATGTGTGGGGCTACTGCGATCCTAACCCGATACAGCTGGTAGAGAATGCCTTTTTAACATTTTTGCTGGCTATCTCGGGTAGCACATCTAACTGCATATGTCACTCAGAACTAGGGTAACTGTATATTTCGTACCTAATAAAAGTCCAACCTGTCCTCTTGTGGCACAGGATATCGACTTCTTCAAAAACTACTTTCAATTGCAAGAACATAAACGATAGCCTTAGGCTACAGCAGGTACTTGAAATCCCTTGGCTGATTTTTGCCGCCCGGAATATTATGATGACCCGGGGTCCAAAATTTCTGTCTCCAGAAGGGACTTTAAAAGATGTTGTTTGACGCACCTGGAGACAATTAGATTCCCAGCAGTGGCCTTAAAACCTTCAGTACAGTCTAACCAAATGATATTGACCACTTATGGTATTCAGCCGTACCTAAAAACCATTTTAAGTGGATACGATAGATTTGTACTGACCCGATTTAGACGCTGGATTTTCCATCATATAACAAGTTTCCCCACAACAAATGATTGGTCCAAAATGCTGAACTACTGACCATGCGACGACACGTCCTAGCAATCGACAATACATGTATTTTTATTTTGTATATTTTATGAATTACAAAGAAGAAGATGGATATTGTCCTTTTTAAGGTTACTGGGTTTGAGACAATGTCCAGCTTTTTTATTACTGCAATTTTTAGATAATGAATGTTTTACGAGGTCAATTGCATCCTTTTTAAAAAGTGTAATCAAATGTAGAAAAAGCATTGTTATATTAGGATCTTGAAGTAATCTGAATGGTAACCTTTTACAGCTGGCTTTTTAGGTCGAGCTTCGATCTACCTGTTATATCTGTTCTGTGGGGTTTGGCAAACCCACCGAATGCCATTGGTTACTATCTCTGGCATTCAGAAATACTGGCTTGTTATTGGTGCATTTGTGTAAATGTCCCTCCTTTGCCTGCTTAGTTCTGTCCCTGGCGATTTCACTCGGAGAACCTTTTGTTTGGCCATCACACTGTACAGCGTGTGATGGCCCCTCCTCCTTGTTTTTGGTTTTCATTTGTCAGCTACTTTCGTTTTGGTAATGGCTCCAGACAACTTTTGCCTTCACATCTGCTTGACGGTAACTTTTTTTTCCTATTGCGATGCTTGATGAGTTTGAGCCGCATCCACCGTGGTGAAAAACTGCTGATACAACATAGAAGAGAATAGGGCCGGCATATGCTGGGGCTGCCGGCAGAGACACGGGTTAGAAACTTTCTGTGAAGTGCTCCGAAAGTGTTCTCTTAATGCAGGGTAGGCAATGACAGGCTGCCTTAATTGGTATGGAGGTACCAAATCCCAAACTGTCCCTCCACCTAACCCTCCCCTGGCCGCAATTCCCATCATCGTATCTGCCTCTCGGAATATAGTGTTAGGACGAATGGCCGAATTGGTCGCCATCTTAAAAGGGTGACTCACTTACTTCGCAGCAATCGGGAAGGTACTGGCTACCAATACAAAAGAAGGTAAGAAACTATAAATATATAATACACATGGCATATCTGTTTAGCTTTTGGTTAAGCATAACCATTATTAAAGGGCTCTGCGGGCCGGGAGGTCGGACTGCAGGCTGTTCGTCAGTGCGAACTCGCAAGGAGCCGAGAGAGTGAATCAGTCTATCACGCTTCCGAGCAGTAAGTATTCCTTACTAAATACAGACATTTGTGAGTTTGCTCTAAGGCATCGGGTTACCCGCGTTGTTTAGCCGTGCATCTCATACTCAAAATCTTTTTTTTTAAAACCACTCCATTTTGTGTGCCCATTCTTAAATAAGAAAGGGTCACGTGGGCATGGCCCGTTAAATAATACAAGAGGAGTAATTTACAGAGAACATTAAAGACGTGTGACTATGACAACAAGGCTGGTCTGGGAAGCTGTTCTGTGTGAGATCTGGGGAGGAATCATAAAATTTCTCGGTTGCATTACAGCTGATTGACTGCACGAGGGTCAAGTGGATGAGCTCAGTTGCCGGTTTTTGTTAACAAGAGAAGGCTGGAGAGATTGGCATTCATTTTAACATACTGTTATATGTACTGCATAATATTTCAGTGATTTAGCTCTCATTACACGGATGAGGTGTCTAGGGTTGCCACCTATCCATGAGAAAATGGCAGTTATTTATTATTGTTGCGTTTGTAGTCTGGGGCGCGATACAAAGCATGACGTTCAAGGAAAATGTATGTATTGATTTGTAACGTGAATTTTCTGTCTTTGTTTACTTTAGATGTTACTCAGGGATAGTCAATTCAGATATAGAATACATTTCAAACTGTGTTCTGCTGTTTGAAGTAGTCTAAATATAAAGAAAAGAAAAAGCAAACGCACACAGACTAGTGAATAAAAAGAATGAGGCCATTATGTATTTTGTGCAAGATGGCGTTATTTATACAGCGAATGTCACCAGACTGAAGTGCTTTTACATTTGTGCAAATAGGTTATTCAAGTGCTGTAAGCTTCAAGCTTGGATCCGTGAAGTGGTTACGTCATCTCCTGACATATAATGCAGGTTTATGTTATGGATTAAAGTGTTGTGTTACCCGTGAACATAATTAACATAAACGTCTTTTAACTCACTTAGTCCCCAACAAAAGTTAAAACATAAGTTTAATAAAAAGTATTGGTCACTGAGTAAAATGTGCGGTTGTTCACCTGAGAGTGGGCCGCCCAACGTCAAAACCCAGCAAATATGCAGAATGAGGGCACCTGGGCGTGCCCTCAGCTCGGACCCTTCGGAGCTAGGTGGGTGCGACCCTCAGCTGGGAATCAAAACTCGATTAACTGTGAGAAACTGAAGGGATTGTTCATCCTGTACAAGTTCAGAATACATAGGGTGTAACATGTGTGGGCAGTGGTGACACTCCTCAAGTGAAACCAGAAAACCTGGACGCATGTTGGCTTCCTCGCTTAAATTGTGTTATCAGGCAAATTACTTATTTCATAAACTTTTTTTCTTCATTATCGCGTATGAAAGCATTTCCAGATATAGGAGTTCAGACTACCAGTTATACAAAAATAACACTTTAAATAAGTACTTCTCAATGCAGTGCTATAATATGCCTATTACAGTCAAAGCTTACACGTTAAAGAACAGGAGATGTTGTAGCACCTAGCAGATTACACTGCATGGCTAAATATGTATAAGGTCCCAAAGGCGAGACCGATTGGCTATGCCAATGCTTGTTAACTTATGTACTTGTAATGATGTTTTAAGTAATGCCATCCCATTTAGTTTAAGATCAAGTAATTAATGTTTGTTTTTACTATGTATGCTTTTATGATTTTCCTACAAAAAATCGAATAAAGCTTTTATTGATTGATTGATTGAGTCATGAAAAGTGGACTCAAAGTCTGGAGTGGACAAGGTTAAGCATTTATACAACACAAGGCCTGAATGATGATGCTGATGACTGATGTTCTTCTATATCTAAAATATGGATCACCTTAATGTGTGGGTGGGTAAATGGGGCCAATATGGGCTATTGCTTTGGTAATGGAAGATCCTGCAGTGAGTTGGTTTCACTTTCACCACATCCGCTCCATTAAGTGTGTGATGCAATAAATCACAAAGCCTGTAGGAAGAGGGTTAGGGGTTTGATGAATGGATGGTAAAAGGGTTTTGAGGAAAGGTGTAACAAAGACAAACACTACACAGGAACAATATTTTTTTGGGTGATGAGCAGCAAGTCATCATCATCATCAATCTGTTGTGGAAGGAAACAAAGGAATGTGTATGGCACAGTACAGGTAAATGCATTCCAAACAGTCCTTCTGCCCCAGAGACCCAAGTTATCAGATACCTAAATGTTCTGTCTTCTAGGTTTGCAAATATCTCATTCTGGAGAAGTGAATCCACCCAGTTCTAAAAATATGATTGCTAAGAGAAAAAGGATACTGTAGTGCAAAATTTGGTGGTCCATCTGCATTCTCCTCTGGAATGGCCTTCACTCATGAGTGCCTGTCTGGACCGGTCTGGTAGATAAGCAGGAGTGTTGAGCTCAGCTTTTGCCTTTCGTTTGTGCAGGAGACGAGAAGGCCCGGAGTTTGTAAAACAGAAACTGTATTGTAGAGTCAAGGAGAAGGACAGAAGGAAGGTTAGCTTCATGAGGAGAGTACCAAGAAGACTAAGAGACAGAGCAATATACAACTTCCTACTTCCAGCTGTTGATGAGTTAGTCCTGACCTGAGTCCTTCCATCCTCCTCCTGACTGCAAGTAATTCTGTCCCAGTCCCGACCCAAGCAAGATAGACATGTCGTGCACTGCTGTTGAAGAACAAGTAGAGAAACAGAATTGCAGTATTTCGTATAGGTTTTTGTTTGTTATCTAAAGTGACTGGTCTGGTCTCTGAAGAACCAGAAAAAAGGAGTGGACCATGTAAGTAAATCGCGCCAAGTGTGAAAGGGCCAATCACCTTCAGGAAACATTATCACCCATCCGGCCCCAAACATTGCAAATCATCGAAATCTAGTTTACAAATTAGTTGAACACCCTCCCTCACTGTCTGCCACCACATGAATTGTCAATCATCACTCACAATCACTCAATAATATATCATTCATTGGTGCAATAGTTACCTGTTCCAATCAAAGCACAGTGGTAGGTACACAATTTTATCTCCTCTTTGATGCGAGCAACACATTGGAATTTGGCAGACATGTAAATCAAATGATATTCTGGGGCAGCCCTTCTAGGTGATGAAAAAAGGAGTGGACCGTACAGCAAAATTTTCACTAAGTAAGTTTGGCCCATCACCTTCAGGAAAAATGATCACCCATCAGGCACCAAACTTTGCAATTTATTGAATCAATACTATTAATTAAACACCTCCCTCATTGTCTGCAACCACATAAATCATCACTCACAATCACACACCCATTGCTACAATAGTTGTAGTTAGCTCTTACAATCCAAGCACGGGTAGGTTAGGTAGTAGGTACACCATTGTACCTTTGATGCAGGTAACACATTAGAATTTGTTATTGGCACTCTTGTAAATCAATGAGCTTTTGGGGCAGCCCTGCCAAGGAATGCAAAAAAGGATAGGCATGGGAGGGAGACAGGCATTGTCTTCAATATCATGAAGGAATTGGGGAGGCTTCTTCACTGCACACTGGTCCAACTGCAATTCGGCCATTTATGTGACTAAATAATGATGGGGCAGCATAAATCTGACACATCCATAATGTTCCACTAGCTACTTTTTTTTTGCAAAGAAGTTCAACGAGAAACAGTTAAAAAGTTCTATGGTGGCACTGACATACTCAGTCCTGAAAGTAGAGTTTGTTATCAAACTCAGGTGGTTCACCCAGAAGTTGGTCAGCTAACACACTCGTCTGACCAATCCTCCTCCTCCTGTGCTGTTTCTTTCAGGAACGGTATAATTGTGTGGTATGAAATGTTGGTTCATTTTGATCATGGTCAATCTCTCCAAGGTTCCTTCACACTGTAACAACTGCACCAGCTTCACTGCACACATGCTCAGCAGACACACTAGCCACAGGAGAAGCCAGATACTTTATTGCCAGCCTGCTGAGCTTTGGCCATTGGCGGATCTTCCCATACCAATACATCAATGGGTTTTGATCCACATAGACCTCTTTTGGCTCATCCAGATACTCCTGGAACATCCTCTGCATGGTCATTGGTGGTGCCACTTGCTCAACCTCTTTTGCCATCGCCTCTGCCCTAGACTTAAGCCCTGTCATTTGATACCAATCCAAAGCAGAGGTTGGTTCCGATCCTTCTGTTGCTGCCGGTGTTCTGGTTGCTGCTATTGGCTGCTGTGAGACAAGACTGCTCTCTCTGGAAGTTGAAGGTGGCACCCCAGAACTGCGGAGTGGGGCTCTAAGTTCCAGCTATTCTTCTTCCAGGCTTACTCAACAATCCATCTGTTGTATTTTGAAACATCCCCTTCAGAAAAACGAATCAAAGTAGGCACAATTTGTTTTGTACCGTGGATCAAGTAGTGTGGCATAAATGTAGTTTGTTTATTTGTTTGTTTATGGGATTTATAAAGCGCATGACTACCCGAGGGCTTCCCAGCGCTGCCGAGAGGAGCAGTCAGAATGTGAGGACTCATGGAAGCAGCCAGGTTTTTAGTTTTTTTGTGAAACACCGTTCGTTTTTGACCAGTCTTAGTTCTGGGGTCATTGCATTCCAGAGTTTTGAGATCAGGTGTGAAAAGGCTCTTCCACCCCATCTTGATTTCCTTATCTTTGGGGTGTTCATCAGGAAGCCGGATGCTGACATAAGGGGCCTGCTGGGAATGTATGGGGAGACCAAGGATTGTATCATGGTTGGACCTCTCCCCTGCATGGCTTTATGGGCGATGCAGAGGGCCTTGAATTTAGCCCTGTATTGGATTGGTAGCCAATGCAGCTTCTTCAGAGATGATCTCGCCGATTTGTGTCTAGGGATCTTAAGAAGCATTCTGGCTGCCGCATTTTGAACCACCTGCAACCTGTCTGTAATATATTTAGGAGAGCCAAGGTACAGAGAGTAGTCCAGTCGCGAGACTACAAGGGCCTGTATCACGTCTTGCTAGCTTTTTCTGGGATTAGGTTCATGATTTTACGGATCATCCTTAGCATACCGAAACAGATAGCCGATAATTTTTTGGCTTGTGTTTCCATGGATAGGTTTTGGTCTAACCACATTCCCAGGTTTTTTATGGAAGTTTTAGGAGTGGGGGGGGGGGGGGGTGGGGGCAGTTCCCAGGCCAGCTGATCCCGGCCCGTGGCCAGGGCCATTGCCTAGGAACAGACTGGATGGACGAGATGATGTCATTTTGCAGCCTTCCATTACAAGCCAAGCAAAAGAGTAAGCTCTCAACCAAGGCATGCGCTTCTGTGTTTTTGTTCACACCTGTGAGTGCAAACCTTTCAGTCACCTTTTTTAGCTGGTCCTGTAGCAGATGCAACAATGGGATAGCTTGGCCCTTCGTACTGTCCTCCCTGCTAACTTCCCATGTGAAAACCTCAAATGGGAGTAGCATCTGTATCAGGCATTTGACTAGGCCTCATTTGTCCGCATCCATGGTCATAGCTTTCCCAATCTTTGAATGACATAGTCATTGATCTGTTTATACTGCTCAGACATTGCAACATGTGATATGTCAAGTTCCAGCATGGTGGCATCTTCTGTATCGGGCTTTAACTGGTACTCTATTAGAACACTGAAAAATCTGCAATTGCTTCAGGACTTTAAAAAAATGGCTGAAGTGAGTGCAGATTCTTCTGCAGGTGGTCAGTATTTTGCTAACTATGCCTTCTTTTTTTGAGAAAGTCTTGCACTGTTGTGTGTTTCCTGCATGGCTCATTGTAGTTTTCCCTATGTTAGCCTAACTGTGCATGTTGTAGGCCTCATTTTCCTTTGCACACGTTACTATATAAACACTCTTGCTTTTGTGCTACATTGTACTTTCACACAGAACCTGCATATGTTTTTGTGTTCTGTTCTTTTCCTGGAATTTAGTCTGCACACCACGGACAAGGTCAAACAACAATGTCCCTTGTTATTCTTTCTGGCCAGGCACTAGCACCTAGTCATAACACAAGAAAGCAGTTGTTGTTTATATGCTCGCACACATGTCCTATCAAATACATTAGTCCATGAGCCAAAAACACACACATGGAAAAAGAGTTCTGAGACAAGAGCACAGAATCTGCTGAGATGTAAAATGTAGGCCTGGGCAGTGAACTTCGCTCTGTTTGCGGAGTTTGCGCAGAGTTTTTTCCATACTCGCCAGCGTCAAGTTGGTGAGTGTGGAAAATCCACCTGCCGGAGAGATTTCTCAACGCAGGCGGTCAGATTTCTCAACCGAGCGGTCGTGGATGGTTGCGACTGCTCACGTTGAGAAACCTTCCGTTCGCATTGAGAAAGCTGCTTCTGGGGTAGAAAATCTATTCGAGCGGCAAGAAAAGTAGCAGCTCCCTCTTGCGCTGTGCATGGTGCCATTCACGCTGATTTTATAGCTTGGGACAAACACCTGGGGCTGAAAATCAACGCGAACGGCATGACCAAATGTACTCAGCCGCTTGCGGAACCCCGCGTAGCGCAGCAGAGTTTTTTGGTCACTTGGAGGAGCTCTGCGTAGCGTAACTCCACGAACTTCGTCCAGGCCTATGAAGACATCCATCTGTGAATGCTAAGGTATGGGGTCTACCAGTAATCTCAGAGATGATTGATATATGATCATTTAGCTTCAGTAGCAGTGGAGGGGGGTTTAAGTTCCTCTGCCCTATAAAATGATAGGGCTTTTTATGGTCTATGCATTACTAACCATGCTAACAGTATTTTTAGTAGGCATTTGTTTTCTAATTGTGGCACGTAAACTGCATTCCGGAGCATGATAGTTTATTAAATGTTCTAAATTTCCTTTGTGTCTCTTGTTTATCTTATTGAGGACAAGTACGAGTGAGAAAGCAAAAGGGTGTTACCTGTTACAGTGATCCCTGAGAGGATCGAGAGTGTTGTGTTCTGGGGTGCCAATTCACTTGTTTCTCTGGTAAGGTTAGAAGGGCAAGTGAGGCACTATAGCTAGTTGGACTCGGACTCATAGATACTGAGGTGGTATGGTGACTCCACCAGGTTGATCAATGCGCCAGACACAGGACTGTGAATTAGCCACCTTCTGCCATGGCCTTGACTATGTTACTGCCAATGTCCATGGCAGCAAATTCAATTCTGAGACCTCTGGGTCGTAGCCATCCTGACACCTTGCTGTTAAATTCGTCCAAGATGTTTGCAGCTGTATGTGATTTCTCCATGGCAAACATGGCCACTGTTGCATGCCGCCAAACGCTCTTAAAACTTTCTTCAGGGCCAAGACCTGTAGATAGCTTTTGCTTTACCCCGCAAAAGAGATCCAGTGTGCAGTGATGCACATGTAACCAGTTGCCTAACAACTAGTCCACATGCCTGTCATCAGGTGGATAGTATGAACAACACTTTGCTGCAAAGCTTGTCCAACCAATAGCAGAATTTTGTGATGCAGAACTGGAAGAGCAGCTCTGGCAAAATAGGTCTGACTTGAAACCTTCCATTTTGGGCAGATGGCTGACACCAAATTCTAAGAATCCCGCTCCTTCCACAAACGAAAAAGGGAAGAGGTCCAGCGCTAACATTTTTGCCAGCTTCCCATTGTACAAACGTGTCATTGGGTGATTGCAGTCGTAGACTCTTTCCTGCCTAAACATGCCCTTAATAGTAGCCTGTTTTTTTTCTTCTTTTCTAGGGCCACTGACGCAGGCGACTTTTGAGAAGTAGGTGGTGGTAGACTCAGGCACGTCGAGGTGGGGCAGTCACTGTATACCATGGCGTCTCCATCTGACTCTGAGTCTTGTGCCATTGTGAAGTTGCTGAGGTGGGTGATTCTGCTGGCACACCGCTGGTGACAAGGCTGCTTTGTGCAAGGATGTCACCCTTTTCTGCCTCATCATCACCTCCCTCAGTGATTGGACTTGCAGCTGATGTTCCCCAGCTCTCTTCACCTTCACCAACATGACAATGTTCCACCATTTTTTTAGGTCTTCCTCCCACCAGATTGCGTAGTGTTTTTTCATATGGGTAGTTTGACCCTAGTACCATAATGTGAACCAGGCTTACCTCAATGAACATTCGTGTGGCAAATGGTGCATGTTGCAATGTGGTCCCACTGGGTGCTAATGGTAAAAAAGTCCTAAACTGGGTAAAAGTGCTTTTTATTGGGCCAATACCTGAAGAAGAACTGAAGGTAGGTGGTCATGTCGTTGATTGCCTCTCTGCAGTGCATACTTCTACTGAGGTAGGGGTCACTGCAGGTCTCAGCTGGGGCTTTGCACATATGGGAGCTGGTGGTGCAACTTGTGGCCCATCCATCAGAGCAGGTTGAATAGCAATGTCGGACTCCTCTGTGTCACCTTCCACAATGACTAGCTCATTGTCGTCATCCTCCTCATCATTGCCTTCCATAATTATAAGGCTTTCAGGAACTTTTCTTTTCCCTTGCCTCTCCAGGAGTCTCCCAGACTTTGGCGGGGTCCACGCCATGTCCCTATCATCATCATCAGAAGTGGTGCTTGAAGAAGATGGTGGAGTAGTACCCCTTCTTTCCTTGCTGGAGGTCTGGAAGTGTTATGTTTCATATAGGTACCCTAATATAGGCCCGGGTAACATCATACCCTTTCACCTACATTTCTTCCCCTACACTACATGGTAACGGGCCTTTTAGGATTGAACCTTTACCTAGTTCTAGTCCTGGGTGCAGAAGTGGGGTTTCTTCTAAACAATAGAGTCCTATAACTCCATCAATAGACTCACACTGTATGAATGAATATTCATAAGGGTTCTTAGAAACCAGGCTGGGGGCTACACCACCTTCTTCCCCATATCTACGTACACGGTTCATCCCATACGTCATCCTCACATCCAACAATGGCTAATACAAGCATCAAGGGACAAAGGAACCTTAGACACTTTCTGTATAAATACAGCACCTCTTGCTAGTGTTAGTTAGAGGGAACCGAGACTTCCAGGCTGACACACTGACCAGAGACGCTGAGGCTCCTGCATGCAGACGCTCCAGCTGACAGTGATCTGAACATCCCTCGCGGGGTGTCCAGCTCGAGACCAAGAAGGGCTCCTACATTCTCACTTCAGGTAATGGGGTTCGACTAAATCCTAGAGGGATTCTTGGCTCCACACCTACTCACATGCTAGGTACACTTAGGTACATCTAGATAGGCATCGTAGGAGTATGCGCTTTCTTTTATCAATTCATTTTATATTCATGTATCTATTCATGCGTAGTGCAAAATGGTAGAACCGTACTATCCATTTATATTCACTGTACTGCTAATCATATATCTCTGCTACTGTCTAATGGTTGTTGCAGCTCATATATTCTACACAAGAATAACGACTGTTCAATAAACCCTTATTGAAATGCTCAGGCTGTTTATTCTGTGTATATCTGAGACAAGATAAGTAAGCACGAGTGACTGAGCGAAAAGTAGTACATTGTTTCCACGATTCTGAGGGATCAGGGTTGTCATGTTCTAAGGTTGCCAGAAACTATTCTCTCCCCGATAAGAGGAGACACTAGTGGCACTGTGAGCTAGCGTATGCAAACAGGCTAACATTCTCGGTGGGGGTGCTCAGAATCTGTCTGCCACCAAACCCACAGTTTATGTTATCCGAACGCGCAGGTCCTGTATGGGTAATATAGGAACTACACGACATGGCGCCACCAACGATTGTTGGGTTCTTATTTAACAGTAAAATCTGAGTAGTTCAGTTGTGCTATTCTCAGAGACCCCTACTCACAAAATGCCAGAGACGTCTGGAATGGGTGGGCACAAACTCCGCCACAGCTGAGTAGGCGAGAAATCCTATTTATTGGCTGTTGGTTAATCAAGCTTGAAGGACATTTTGGGCCCGATTCACAGAACTAACTACGTCAAAAACGTAAAGTTAGTACCTTTTGGTATTCACAGAATACACTTACTCATTTTAGTATTCACAGAATACACTTACTCATTTGGTATTCACAGAATACACTTACTCATACTAACTTTATGTCCGCACTCGGGCCGGAGATTCCGGCCGTTTGTGGAGATTCCGGCCCGGAGGTGGAGATTCCGGCCGTTTGTGGAGATTCCGGCAGTTTGTGGAGATTCCGCCACCGGCCGGAATCTCCACAACCGGCCGGAATCTCCACAAATGGCCGGAATCTCCACAAACGGCCGGAATCTCCGGCCGGAATCTCCACAAACGGCCGGAATCTCCACCTCCGGGCCGGACTCTCCACAAACGGCCGGAATCTCCACCACCGGGCCGGAATCTCCGGCCCGAGTGCGGACATAAAGTTAGTATGAGTAAGTGTATTCTGTGAATACCAAAATGAGTAAGTGTATTCTGTGAATACCAAAATGAGTAAGTGTATTCTGTGAATACCAAAAGGTACTAACTTTACGTTTTTGACGTAAGTTAGTTCTGTGAATCAGGCCCGACGTTCCTAAAATTGTGCATAACACCTTATCTTAGTTCCCTTGAACAAACTTCTCCTTTACAAAATGACTGAGGACCAAGATAATCCGGTGGTGGCTAGACGCCTCTCAATAGGAGAAGAAGAGGTGGAAGGAATTCTCATTGCACCTAAATTCGGACGTATTATCACCCTGAAACTATTCGAAAATGGCTTACATGCTAGGGGTGGCATAGTAGCATTCGTGATTGAGGCACACAAATCAAATAAAACAGAGGTATTTTATTCGTGGGTTACATTCCCAGCAGCAAATGCAATAACACAAACATTTCACTACTATGTAGAAGGAGATGCACCACAGGAATATGGTCCGTTCGAGGACATAGAAGTTCCACTTACTTACCAGGAACACCTATACTGGTTTAAAGGCGCCCTACCCCATATAAGAAACAGAGTAAGATTAGGCCCGCTCGGAGGAGATGGGGCAACATGGCCAATATTAGCGGCCTACACACCACATCCTGACATTGACACAATGCCACAAGCAGACTTTCTCTTACAACACAAGGATTTAATTAAATTCTACAGAAACCTGACACAGTTTGTCATGAGGAATTTTACAGTCCAACCAACATCAGTTGCAACAAATGGAACTCAAATTCAGGGTACAGCAACTAAAATTACACCACAAACATTACACGTGGTAATGGGGAAAATGCCCACGAAACATGAACAAATGCCATTCTGGATAGCTCAGAAAATAACTCAGCTCGAGGCAGTATTCCCGAATACTACCCCATTTGAAAAACACAGAATGCTAACAATCTGCTTGCCAATGGGGATAACACCACAAGTAGAGGACTGCACCTCTTGGGGTACAGTCTTTGCTGCCATATATACCAGGACACATGGTATTCCTTCATTAGCAGTAGTACCAGACGTATTGAGACAAATACAAAATGAGTACAGAGCAAAACCTGCCCTGAACTTAGGGATGAAGTTATTAAAT
Organism: Calotriton arnoldi; assembly: GCA_963921515.1. Lineage (NCBI taxonomy): Eukaryota > Metazoa > Chordata > Amphibia > Caudata > Salamandridae > Calotriton > Calotriton arnoldi. The sequence continues at coordinate 217,720 of CAWUFW010000350.1, read as the reverse complement.
AACTATGACCAGGTATCAGCCAAAATACTAGCTAATATTAAAGAGGAAGCAGCTTCAGTGGCAATCCGCCAATGCCTAAGGGAGTTCAGCCCGTTAGAACAACAACACGAACTGCCCAAAATAATAGAAACTGCGTATGCAGAATTAGGCAGAGACAGTTTGGGTGGGAAAGCATTAAAACCACAACTGATGGGCGGTCCTGAAAAGGACACTACAAAGCAGACACCTGCTTCTTCTAAAAAGAAGTGGGATAATAAAAAACAACAAAACTTTAAAAACAGATCTCAATCCCGAAGCAGATCTCCTCCACAGGAGCCCTCTGAAAAGAGGTACAATCTTAGGAACAGGGATAATATTAGGAAACCTGACAGGTATCAGGATACTGATACACGTTCCTCTCGTTCCTTTCAGGGCTCGACGAAAAACTCAGAGAGAGAAGGACGGTCAGAACACAAAGAGGAGCGTACAAAGTCCAGAGACAAGCAGCACGCTCAAGACTATACTTCCAAAAAAGAAGACAAGCCAAAATCAAAACCTCAGTTTAAGAAGAAGAAAGTTGCAGGCATAAAGATCAGACATGCCCAGAATTCTGAGGACACAACTTCTGAACGGGGAATGGGCTCTGACGATGCTAGCCAGTGCGGCAGAAGTAACAATAGCTCGCCAGAACCTGATGGAATTTCTGGTGACAGCGGACTTGAAGAATTCTACAAAACTTAAGATTGAGGATGAATGACTTAGAACCCAGACCTAGATTAACTCAGTACGAAGCTCTAGAGGAATGGGAAACCGAGGCATTTGAGCGGGACCGATCTATAAGTAATAGGAGTTATCCAGGATTTTTCCCCAGATACCTACATGAGTCTAGGAATGGTCAGATGAAACAATGGAGAAGGGCAATGATTACAGAAGGATTATATCCATTGTTCTCAGCAGAGGAGAAATTAGGAAGTAAGTGCACAGAAAAGACAAAACATTTAATGAGAAATGAGGAGTCTGAAGATGAATTTATGGAGGAAATGTTAAGAAACCCCCACCATATCAGGAAGGGACAAGTGGATGCACCCCAAGTGCACCACCGAAAACTCCATTAGTGCCACAGGTAATGCATGAATTCACCACGAGTAGAATACTTCATGACAAAGAAAAAGAAGCCCTAGAAAAGACCAGAGCAGAATTAATAAAAAAAATAACTCAGATAAAAGTACACCCTGATTCGTTGACCATACCAGTAACAATCGGTCCAGTAGTTCCATTATATGGTACTCAGGGAAGCTGTCCTCCACCGATACTTACACCTACTCCTGTGAATAATCCCAAACCTGAAGCTCCAGTTATAATTGAGGATCAATTTAGTGACTGTGAATCCACAATATCACTCATGGACTTGCCTATTCGAGGTTCTGTAAATAGTACTCCCAGGAAAGATGTACCTGGATGTTCAAAAGATGTAAGTTTAATAACTTCATCGGGAGCAAAAGTGCTACCATAGTAACACCTGAAGATCTAGAAAGATGGGTGCAAGGGTCAGTTAAACAGTGCACACCTCCGAAAATAATGGACATTCATAAATTGAAAGTCGAATTAGAAGAAATAATAGCAGGAAATGTAGGACTAGAACGCTTAAATACCTAGGATGAAGAAGAATTATTGTTCCTGTGTAGGAGTATCACCAGAAATGTAAGGATATTCCATAAAAAATTATCCAACTTAGCACTACAGATGGGAATAGAAATAGGGCGATCAAAGGTACTAAAGAAACCCTATAGAGCAGAATTTTCAGACAAAGATTTAGAAAATATGAATGCCTCTGGAAGAAGATTACAAATAAGAGAATTAATGTTAGTTTTGCAAAAATGGGGAGACCTAGATAAATGGAAAACTAGGTGGGCCAAGAAAAAGGAAGAAGCACGAACAAGTAGAACAGCATCTGAATATGTGATGAAGGAAACAGGGAAAGCAGACCAAATGTATCCGATGCGAGAAGTTGCGGGAGGAGGATATGTACATGTCCTATGGAGCAGACAGGATATTTTGTCATTTACGAATGATTTTCCAAAGTTGAGAGAAAAACCAATTGAATGGTACTGTAGTGTAGCTCCTATTTCCCTAATAGGCTCTGCGCATTGGAATAATATATCCTATAGGTTTGACATAGGACTAAGGTCGGTATGTCCCTATCGAGTATATTAAACTTAATTACTTGTGCCAGCTAGCTCAGAGGCCACTAGAAACTTCTTGACAACAAGAAGGGATTAGTTTCTGGCAGCCGCAAAACATGACCACTGTGTTTCCCTTACAGAATCAGGACGTGTCCCAGAGTCGTAGAAACAATAGATAACTATTTCACTCAGCTCAGTTGTGCATGATTCAGTTATTCTCAAAGTTACACAGAAATAACAGACGGGCGTTTCAATAAAAGGTTTATTGAACAGTCTTGTTTCTGTTGTAAGTTAGATGTGCTGTTACGATCACAAGACAGTATGCGAGATAAATAATGTACAAGGTGAGCAGTAGAAATAAATAATACTGCGTTAGCATTATCTTTTCAGCATATATGCATTTACATAAAATGACACAGCCTAAAAATGCGAGTACTCATACGATGCGTTTCTATCCTAGTTCTACCCAGTGTGCCTAACCTTTCCTAGGTGTAGGGGAAAGTAGAAGTAGGTGTTTGTATTCCTGACTAGAGTATACTAAGAGTAAGTTACGCCTAGTATGCCAAGAGTCTAGTATGCCAAGAGTCTAGTATGCCAAGAGTCCCTCTAGGTTCTAGTCTGCTCCATACCTGAAGAATGAGAGAGGTAGGAATCTCTATCCGGACTCGAACTCCAACACCCCGCAAGGGAAGTTAGATCACTGGAAGCTGGACTCTCTGCGTGCAGGAATGACAGCGTCTTCTCAGTGCGTCCGGCCGGGAATCGGGCTCCTCTGAAGTCGAGGTCTCCTCTGATTTACAGGGGTTTGGGAAGGTATATTTATACCTGAAAATGTTAGCATTGACGTAAGTTGGGTAGCGAAAGACGTCACAAATGAATCCCTTAAGGAATAGAGGTTCATGCATAATGTATGAGTCCTTGAAGAAATCAATAGTCCTGGGCAAGGGAAACTCCCGCAGCCTGATGGTCTGTTTTTTCATGGACTCGTTGAGACGCTAGGGTGGACGGATGTCGGAATCCATGCCTGTATTTGATATGCATGGTTTATGCCTAAATAAGGTCTGGGATTTTATGCCTATATAAGGGCAGGTTGGATTGTGCCTATATAAGTACATGATTCTAGAAAGCCCGTTTATGGACACCCTATAAAGTACACAACACCCACTCCTCTTTTGTGTATACAACAATACTAAAATGCTAAACATTTAAAATGCTAAACATTAAAATGGAGTACCGCATAATAAAACATATCCTAAAAAGCTTTAAAAGACATATTAAAAATGCAATGGTTGCTGTACATCATTAAGCAGTGCTCTTCATTTCCAGCATAAGGTATGAAATAAATGCATTTGGAACGAAATATAAAAGCAATATTTACATATCACGAAAATGATCGATAAGGTTGACCAAAATCAAAAGTCATTTCCTGTCATGAAACTTAAATGAACCAATTGAGACACACAAGACGACTAAGTGTCCCTGGAAGTACTGCCAAGTCTGTATTATAAGGCTAGTTCTACTTTAAGCAGATTGGAGTGGCATTTTTGCTTGGAAAAAATGGGACTAAAGTTCAAATTTGGTAAAGTTCCAAAGTTTTGAAAAATGAAGGCCAAATGGTTGCTGTTGTACTGGAACAGAGTATGCCGAATCAGAGTCAGTTTATGGGTCTGGTGTAAACATGAGATCATCTATTTCAATAGACAAAACATCTTCCACTGTCGCTGGTGTAAGCTGGAACACCTCGTGTAAAAGATTGACCGCACAAAGATGGGAAACATCGCTTTCAGCAATGTTCGCGTCCGTTGTTACCTGTGTGCCTGGAGTTGTTTCTCGAACCTCAGCAGCAGCAGGAGGCGACTGTGAGATCTCAATGAATGCTGACATCAGGATTGGAAGCCTCTGGGGACAACACAGAGCATGGGCCGTTATCGGGTCCAGCAAAGCATCGACATCCTTTGGCGCAGCTGATGGATATGTTAGACAGGCGTCCAACACGCATTCTTCACCGCATAGCAGGCAGCATAGAACAGGTAAGATGCAATCATGCCAGATTGGTCGGAATGACAGGAACCATGTGGTATTAAGGTCCCGTAGACGAGTCATGCCCAATAGCTGTACTATTCGCTCACTGCACTTTCTTTCAAGGAGAGCTTTCTCCATTTCGCTCAGAGTGATGTCGGCGAATCGGCTGGCCATAGCGTAATAGCAGACAGATGAATAAAATTCCGGCAACAAGTGCGAGAATTAATGGTATGCCACCAAACACCGAATGTGCAAAGTTCGGAATGATTCCAAGTATTGCCTGGAACGGTGCTAATAGACCGGTGCAAATGCTCTTAAATACATGTACAATTCCTGTTGTATCTGACATGTTAAAGATACGTGATATCATTTCTACGAAATGTATAGGGCAGTTTGTACGTATTAAAGTCTGTATCTCAGCCGAAGTCCTTGCAACTTGTAGATCATAGGTTTCTCTGGCCGAGGTCAAAGGCACTGTTTGTTGTAAAAGCATGGCTTTCATTCTGCTTAAAGTATTAAATCTTATAAAAGAGACGTTCAGCGAAGGCCATAAAGGCGACTCCCTGACTGTGTCTATTGGGGGAAACAATACTTGCATACAGCAAGTGACCCTGGAGTTGACCGTTACTAGATATGGGATGCCTGGCAACATTCCACAGCAGCTCTGATCATTCAACATGAGGTAACTCCCATTCGAAAGTTGTCCAAACGCTGGATTAATCACAGCAGCTGGTGAACCGTGCTGATGGCAAGACAAGTTTGCCACAGAACCATTACAAGCCCCGTGTAAAATAATGTCCTGGCAAATGAGTGAACCGGTCAGCGCATGTTTACAGTTGATACCGCTAAGATACACTTCACGATCCCCACTCCAACATCTATGTGTATATGGTAAATTCCAAGATATCTTAATGTATTCCTTACCCAACCTTTCATATTTGCCTGCTTGCATCTGTCTGAGGCAATACTGAAACTGAAAAGTTGTCACAGGTAATGTTATTTTGCCATGAATAACTCATTCCGTAGCTAGTTTTTCTGCCACTGTAAACGGTAGTTTTTCCATTTTTTCAATGCTTATCACTGTATACCTCGCTCCTCTTTGTGCCAATTCGACCTGTTTATCAGTGAGATTGTATTCTGCAAACAGAGACGACGTGTTGATGAAACGCCAAGGCACATAGCCCGCTCGCAAAGATTGCAGCGTCCATGTCAATAACACAATAGAACGTAATTGAGACTGACCTTGTTGTAACATAGCCAAATCATGTTCTAGAATGTCGATAGCAGAGGATACAATGCCATCCAATGAATAAATCCTGGAGGACAAAGTTGTTAACCCATTGTCGACTACAGAGAGTGTTTTCTCTAAATTAATACGATCAAGTTCATGTATTCGTTCTGCAGCCTCCATCTGTGACACTTTCCATGCTTCGTTATAAGCAGCATAGATGCCGGCATATATGAAACGTTTTTGACACGGTTTTCTTGGTCCAAGCAAGAATTCCCTAAGATCTGCGTCCTCTTTAAGTAAGGTTAAGTGTTGCTTCACATCCTGTAGTGTAGATTTATGCAGCCAATCAAGGCATAATTTACCTACACTGTATGTTGTTACTACCCCCGGATGTTGTCTTTGGACATATCTTGGGTCTGGCCTATGAATAGTTAAACCCTGAGTTTTGTTCAAGAACCTTTCCTGACAGTTGTTTGTGTCTGTGGGCCAGATCAACCATTTCTTCCAATTTGGATTAGTTCTGTTGAGTTGTAGTATATTGTCAACTGTCACCACTGCCTTTGTATTGTTATCACTGGCAGGTGTTGGCACAGAAGGTGTTTTCATCTCTTTGATCTTGGCTAATCCAAGACAAGATGTCTGTTGGACGGTGTCATTCAAAAACAGTATTTGTTCAGGGATAATACAGGCTCTAAATAAAGCTTCTATACCCTGTACTTGCCAATCTTTACTACCCCAGACAGTTTTTGTCTCAATCGTGTCTTTCCATAAGTCGAAACCCTGTATAGACAGTTGGGCAATAAATGCTTCAGAGTAAATCTGTTTCGTATTTGTTAACATAATTTTCATTCCTGGTTTGTTTACATTTTTATAGTAAAACCTTTCTGGGTCAGATGTATTGTAACCTGAAAAAAATGGAAACTTACTAGCAAAAGTTTTTGAACTAGCGCAGGTCAGAGGGGAGGAAGATGGCGGACTAGAGCCGCCGCGTCTCGCAGCCTCACAGGGTTCCCAGCTCCCGTCCGGCTTGGCTGACATGTCGCTATAGCAGAGAGGCTTACCTTAACTGAATATCCGGGGGTAACTCTGCGCCTCACAACGAGTATTTGGATTCTGCTCCTGTTCTCCGTAGATGCTTATTTCCAGCTGCAGCCTTTGGCAGGCTTCGAGGCAAGCCTGCTGGAGAATTTGCCGTACATCGTACTCCTACGACTCCTGCGAATCGGAAGTCTACTGGTCCTGTCTGTCCTCAGGGGGAACTGAGTCAAGGGTGGACATGGCGCCACCGAAGAATACTGTGAAAGCGACTCGGGCTGCTCGCCTCGCGGGGGTGCAACCTCCCCTGCACATTGAAGACAACTCTAAGAACGGGGCTAAAGCGGCTTTGATGAAAGCTGGCAGGCCGGCAGCGAGACTCATAGAGGCAGGTAAGGCGGCAGAGTTGATAGTGGAAGGAGAGCTCTGCGCTGCAACTGCTGATACTATTGCGTTTGCTTCGCTACTTTGTAACTCGACCACAAAAGAAAATGAGGCAGATGCTGCTGGTAATAAGGTACTGGAGAACTCTTTGGAGAGGGGAGAAGAGGAACCTGCTGCAGAGCGGGAGCTGCCTGGCGGATTGGATCAAAGGGAGAGCTCAGACTTACAAATGGGGGCAGAATCTATGACTAGAGAAATGGATAATACTGGAGATCTATTGATCCCTAATCAGCTGGGCAGTAATAATGAGAATAATGGGGATACCCCCGGTAATATTAGTCAAATTTGCGAAGTTTTTAGCCCTGCGACTAATCAGCCTAGTAAGGATATACAATTGGATCAAGCTAATCAAAGTACAATACTTGTGCAATTTCAAAAGATAGTTAACCAGCAGAAAATAAGCTCAAACAAGCCTGGCTCAGGGGGAGGCTTTAACTTCAAAGAATCATCAAGAGGGCTCACTTAATGCTTATAAAACTTCGGGGATGAACCAAAAGAAAGGAGGAAAAGGCCTTAAAATTACTAATACTCGAGGGAAATCTAGTGACTCACAAGGAGGGAGTCTGTATATGTGTTCGGGTGCCCGTCGAGGATTGGAAAGCAGCCCATTAAGGAAATGGGTGCAGGCAAAGGGGGAAGTCAGAGCACTGATCTCAAGATTGTCTGCCACTAATCTAGCTAAGATCCAAGGCACGGAAAGTATAGCTCGTGGCGAAAATTATGACGCTGGAGCTGAGCAAGAAGCTTCTTTGACTTCTCCCCTAATCAGTTCAGATAGCCCGCCCGCACTAAGTATGGAGGAGTCTAACAATCTACAGACAGCTTCGTTGATGGCAGAAGTGGAGACAGGAGGAGATGTATCTATGGTGAGGGAACCTTCTCTAGCAGTAATTCTACACGCACTGCAGGAACAACGATGTGAGGCTCAGGCCCACCATGCTCAGGTCAGAGCGGACTATCTAAGCATCAAGATGTCACTCGATGAGGTAACAAATACGGTGGCCAATATCACTAAGGATGTGATGGAACTGCAAGGCAGGGTTGCGGAAGTGGAAGAAACAGTTACTTCAGTTGCACAGACTGTTCAGTCACACGAGCAACAGCTTCATACTTGTCTTGCTAAGGTGGAGGATTTGGAAAATAGACAGAGACGGAATAATTTAAGATTGTTTGGGGTGCCGGAGGGCAAGGAAGATGCAGACCCCCGTGCTTTTGTGGTCCAACTCCTTCAGAAAGCTTTTCCCGATCTATCGGATTGGGATTGGGATTGCCAAGTTCAAAGAGCACACAGGCTTCCCTTAACCATACAAAGGGCTAATGCCCGGTATCCCCGTCCCATTTTGATTTTTTTGGGGAATTTTTTGCTGAGACTGGCATTGTCTTTTAAGGCTCGTCCTAATTCTCCAGTGGCAGTGGACTCTCTATCAATATTCTTTAGATCAGATTTAAGCCGTGCAACTATGGAAAGAAGGTGGAAGCTGAGACAACTCATCGATCCACTCAAGGCGACTGGGGCTCAAGTGTTCCTCCAGGAACCGGCAAGACTGAAAGTTATTAAAGATGGAAAACCATTATTCTTTGTCTCGGATTTGGAGGCTAAACTTGCATTGACAAAGTGGCAGATTGTCTGATTATTATTACTATGCATACTTGCTGGACTGCCCTGGTTATCTTGGCTATTTTGATCTCCACAATGTTTTTTTTTCTTTCTTGAGATCATTCGGTTTATTTTTTGGTTCTGATTTTCTATTTATTTATTTTTTTGTTTTATAACCACGCTTGGATACTGTGGGGTGTGGTTAGTATATAGTTAGGTATATAGTAAGGGTGTAAGCCGTCTTATATATATATATATTTTTTTTCTCTCTTCTTTTTAAGCCTAAGCTTATATATTGCCAGATTGGGGCTGGGACTGTGGGGTGCTGAGACGCCAGCTGCCACATTCAGCGGCAGCTGTTGGGGGGGGGGTGATTCCTTCTTTGGGAAACAGGGAGGATGGGTTGGATGATCATAATGATGGGGGAGATGAGGTTCTAGGGTGGGAGGGGGATACAAAAAGAGGGGAAAAAGTCAAAAGAAGGTTTGCAGTAATATTCGAGATGAGGGAAGAAGAATGGATACTATGATTTTTGTTTTGAAGGTTGATATTACTAAACAGATATGGCATTAATTAGGTGCTTAGCTTGGAATGTATCTGGATTGAACAGGGGATCTAAAAGACAGCTAGTGCGGGAAGAGCTCAAGGCATATAAACCCCATGTAGTACTTTTAACTGAAACACATTTAGTATACAAAGACCGGCGGCTTCTTGAGCAACTTGGGTTCCAGATTGTCATATGTACTTCTCAGAATGTGTCAGTTAGGGGGCTGCTATCTTAGTATCAAAAACATTAGATTGCCAAGTTCATAAAGTTCTAGCGGATCAAAGGGGAAGATGGGCTATTGCCCAAATTGAAATTAATACTGTAAAATATGTTTTTTGTGTTTTATATGGCCCGAATACTGATGACCCAACTATATTTGATGATATTTGTTTAGAATTAGTGGAATGGCAGGGGGTTATGGTTTTGATGGGGGATTTTAATTGTGTTATTAATTATGGTATGGACTCTACTAGTCAGCCGCTTGTTCCAAGAATGATGAAGGTGAGAGCTTCTATTCTAGAATTGGCGAGATTATATTCTTTGCAGGATGCATGGCGGGTTCTACATCCAAACAAGCCGGGCTATACGTACTACTCGGCGCCACATCGCCAGTATTCAAGGATTGATATGGCCTGGGTTTCAGATATTATTGTAACAGCGGCTGACATGGAGATTTGTCCTAGGATTACATCTGATCATAACCCCATAGTTTTTTCTTTTCAAGCTAAACCCGCTATTAAACCTGGTCGATTATTTACGTTTCCTAGATATTTGGCTACGGATTTAGAATTTGTGGCTTTTATTGGTAAAAAAATTTCGGATTATCTTATAGATAATATGGGTTCTGCCCCGCTCTGGGTTGTTTGGGATGCTATGAAAGCATTTATTAGGGGAGCTACCCAGCAGTTCATCTACCAACAGAATAAGGAACGGGAGGGACAAGTCAAAGATGCTTATCAAAAGCTTGTTAGCTGCGAACTTCAGCATGCGGAGGCAGTTCGGTTTCAAAAAGCAGACCAAGATTTTTTGTATATTTCGCTTTTGGAGCAGAAGGCTGTGATAAATAGGGTTCTAAAAGAAAAAGTGGCAGTGTCTTATATCAAACATAAGACATTACAGTATGAATATGGCGATAGGATTGGGAAAGTTCTGGCCCATCAACTTATTGATAATCGGCTCAAAACAAAAATTAAGGCTATAAAAGGGGAAGGGGAGTCCTTTATAGGTGCCCTGAGGAGATAGTTAAGCAGTTCTCTATCTTTTATCAGCAATTGTATTCCCCTGACTCTGGGCAAGATTTAACTGATATGAAGAGTTATCTACAGGGGAGTAACCTGCCAACTTTGACAGAGGAAGATTCTCTTCTACTAGAACAGGAGATTTCAGTGGAAGAGGTTTTGGAGGCAATCGGTGGGTTATCATCAGGAAGAGCGGCGGGGGACGATGCTCTACCTGCGGAGCTTTATAAGTGTTGTAAAAATCTTCTTGCCCCGGTTTTGCGGGATGTCATTTCTCAAGTTGGGAACACAGGACATGTTCCTGACTCATGGAATATGGCTAATATAATTTTCTTTTTAAAGAAAGATAAAGATCCGGAAGAACGGGCCTCGTACGGCCCTATCTCATTAATTAATTCAGATGCAAAAGTGTTTGCTAAGATATTGGCCACCCGGTTAGCTCCAAGGATGGCCAGCCTGGTCTCTCCCCAGCAACATGGGTTTATTCATGGGAGAGATACCACCGCCCATGTAAATACAGCAATAGCTGCTTTCGATGTAGCTGGGAAGTTAAAGATCAAACTGGGCATGGTCTTATTGGATGCAGAAAAAGCATTTGACCGGGTGGCCTGGGATTATCTCTGGGCAACACTTACAGCATTTGGGGTTAAAGAAAATTTCCGAAGATTGGTAGTGGCTATGTATCGTGCTCCGATGGCTAAGCTATTGTACCCCAACGTTCAAACCATCCCTTTTCCCATTCGGCGAGGTACGAGGCAGGGCTGTCCCCTCTCCCCTCTTTTATTTGCTCTTTATATTGAGCCATTTATCCGGGCACTCTTGGCTAATAATCTGATTTGCCCGTTAAATATTGAACAGCGCCATCTTAAGCTGACGGCATATGCAGACGATATAGCCATCTTTACGGAAAAACCAAAGGAGGCTATAGAATATATAGATAGAGAGGCTAAATAGTTTGGACGCTTTTCCGGATATAAGCTAAATAGGAATAAAACCCAAGTTCTGCTTAATTTTCAGCCGGAAGACGTGATCGAGGGGTGTGTTCGAGGGCTACATATCTTGGGGTACAAATTTCTTCTAAAATAGAGCTTATACACTCCTTAAACTACGTTTTTTACTAACTAAAGTCACTAAACAATTGAAGCTGTGGCATAAACTCCCATTAAGCATCCTGGGTAGATGCAATGTTATTAAAATGAAGATACTTCCTAAGTTTCTCTATCTTTTTAGGTCCATCCCGCTACGTATTCCAAATGCTTTTTTAGGAAACTTGATGGAATTTTTAGTAGCTTTATATGGGGATATAAAAAGGCAAGAAGGGCTATTGGAATGATGAAACTTCCTTACAATCAAGGTGGCTTAGACCTTCCTGATTTTAAACTTTATTTTTTTTCTGCTTTTGTTAGCCGTTTACGGAGCCTTTTGAACCCTGAGCTAACGGACTTTTGGCATTGGCTGGTTCTTGGGGTGGAGAGTCACATGTTTTTGTATCGAATTAACGACCCCAACTATTTTAAACGTGTACGGTTTAAGACCATTCGGGATTGTGTATATATATGGAAGGGCATTGAAACTAGACTTTCTCTATCTCCAATCCATAGTAGACTCCCTTTGTGGGGAAATCCAATGATGCCTGGAATTTTCCAAGACAGCACGGCCCATCAGTGGGCCAGCTATGGGGTCCATTCCCTGGGACAACTCTATGATTGTAATGGCCTCAAGACATTTGAGAATCTTCGGGCAACGTTTAATATCCCCCAGTGCCTCTTCTTTAAATATCTACAGGTTAGGGACCATCTAGTTAGAAGTTTGGAAATTCGGAGGGTTGCCGGGTCAGACATGTGGGAGTGTATATATATCCAGAACCAGCAGGCAACTATTAGTAAGGCGTACCGAATCCTTTGTAAAAACAGGACAGAGGGATGTGAGAAATTGGCGCTTAAGTGGAGTGAGACCCTGGGGGAAAATATTACTATTGAAACTATGAGGATAGCTCTAGATACTATTGCCCGATCTGTACATTCGGTTAGCTTACGGTTGCAGCAATTTCGGACACTTTGCTTGCTTTATTATACACCAGAAAGGATTGCCAGATGGTCTCAAGGTGGGACTGTATGGGGAGGGACTCAGGGAAGGATGCGTCAGAACTGCCCTAAATGTGGGCTATATGCTGCAGATATCGTGCATATGTTTGTCCTGTGTCCTTCGCTGAAGATGTTTTGGGATAAGATATTAGGGGCAATTCAAAGTAAATTAGGTAGGGACCTCACCCTTTCAGTAACTGAAAAGATGCTAGGATATAAAGATGAAGGTGAGCGGAACGTCCCTATACTGACAATCATGCTGGTTGTCGCTCGGTTAGCGATAGCTAGAGTCTGGATTTCCCCTAAATCTCCTACGGAGACAGAATGGTGGCTAATTCTTAAAGAAACTAGAGAAAGGGAAAGGGCACTGGCTAAAGCTAGGGAGTCCAAGCACTGCAGAAGTATAGGTCTATTTGGGGGTTTTGGAAGAGCTTTAAGACATTTGCTTGAATGTTAATTAATCTATATAATGGCTATATCAATCTATACTTTGGAAATGGCTTAGAAGAAATGTAACTACTGTCGGCTTTTGGACATTTGGTTATGGTCCTTTTTTTCTCTGTACATTCCCTCTTTGGTCTTTACTTTTATATTTATTACTTTCTGCGGTTTTCTTCTAATGATGTTTTGTATCTGCATATTTTGATTGATTGCATGATTATACTACTAATACTTCTTTTTGACAATAAAAATATTTAAAAAAAAAAAAAAAGCAAAAGTTTTTGAACTACCTTGTGGTGGTGTTGGACAATGTTCCCATTGATTAAACATAAACACATTTCTTGGATATGCAGTTTTGTGCAAATAATGATGACCATAGTGGTTATAACAATACAGTTCTTCATAATCGGATGAACCCTCTAAATATTCATTTTTAGAAAATGCAGCAGATTTTTCTAGATCAAACATTATATTTTGAACAGTTTCTAAGTCCCAATCATCTGAATAGGTACTGGACGTAATTAAATCACTTAGTGAAATTTTAAATAAATGTGGAATGTTCAATTGTTCACTTGGACCGAAGATTTCATAATCTGTTTTGTCCCACACTATACCATCCTGTATAGGAACAGCTGTGATGTTCACTGATGACAAGTCTCTTGCTTCACGATGGGAAGATTTATGTGGTTTCAAAAGTACATTCACGTCTTTTCCTTCACTGTTCACATGGATGTATCTGCCACTTATAAGCACGCTTACAGTTGTTACCAAAGCTAGCCAGAGCAGGAAAACAAAAGGTCCAGATGTAATCCAGAATTCAATCCATGGAGAAACCAGATAAGTCTTTTTCAGGAAGTGAATAAAGTCTTGTACTTGCTGCTTGAGTTTTGATGATGCTGGCGTCGTTTCAGGTTTGCTTGGATCTTCTGAGAACGTATCAAAGTCAATGAAATAGCCAGAAGCAGTTCTGTCAATTGTTGGAATTGCATCAGGATTTGTTGAAATCACAGGAACCAGTTCTTCACGTGTCACATTGGTGTAGACAGGTGTATTTGGACAAACTGTTACTTGGTTGTCAAGAGGGATGAGTTCCATAGCTTGGTTGCTTAGTCCTTCATTTGTTACAGCTGAATTCTCGATCGTGATCAGTCTTTCAGTCTGAACCTCTTGAATAGTAGCGAGAGGAGTGCGTCTGCTACTAGGTCGGAGTCCACGAGGCCTACTGCTTAGTATTGGCCACATGTTGTGGTTTGATGAGGTCGATAGACACAATTCTTTTCTCCTTTCTTCCAGCAAGGGGCGGCAGAAGTACTGTCCTTGTTCCTTGAACAGCTAGAACAAGTACTGGTTGTCTGTAAGAAGGTCCAAATTCCTTCTTGTCCGCTATTTTTTCTCTGACTAGATCCCCAACTTTTGGAATCCAGACAGGCCTTGCTGGGACCGCCGATGTTTCCCCAGTGGTGGTTGGCTGTAGGGATATGTTGCTTTGTTTCGTTCTTAATTTGTTAAGATCCTGTAAAACAGCCAAACGATCTTTGATATCAAATGGTTTCATGTCCACCACTGTGCCTACGTGTTCTAAGTCTGGAACCCACATTCTTGTCCCAAATAGGACCTCATATGGAGTGACCCCCTAGAGAACTTCTTGGCAGATTGTTAAGTGAGCGCTGAACGCTAATGAGGTGTTTGACCCACCCGTCACCCGAGCCTAATACCCTAGCTGTTATAGACTGCTTTATGTCCCGGTTTTCCTTTCCACAACAGAATTTCCCTCAGGATGGAATGGAGAGGAGTACCGCAATGCAACGCCCAGACTGGCCATGGCCTCCTTGTAAGCTCTAGAGCTAAACGCAGGACCCTGGTCAGAATGTAGCGTGCCTATTGCGTATGTGCCGATAAAGACTCGCAAATCTTTTATAACAGTTCGAGCGTCAGCCGAGCGCTGAGGCCATAACCATAGGAACCTAGAGCATGAATCCACTGCAACCATGATGTATTTATAATTACCGTCCCTTTGCAAGGGACCGCAGTGAGTCCAGGTAAACACAAGCTAATGGTTTATCTGAAATTAATAAGGGTGTCTGCGCAGGACGTTTCACTGTTGAGACTTTCATCTGTTGGCAAATATCACATTCTAAAACAGAGGGCATATTAGCAAGAACCTGCGATAATTATCGCAAAGCTTGCTTAGCGCACGTTTTTCTATCGCCGGCTATCGCTGGATATTACCGCGGAGATAACATGCTATTAGCAAGGTTTATCTCCAATGCGATAAAATATCCAGCGATAGCAGCGAAACTCAACAATAACGCGAGAAATCCAGCGATAGATTCCTCGCGCTAATGCTGGGGACTTAACCTTACAATCCACCTCCCATTGACTATTATTGTTAAGTCATGCTTTTACCAGTTCTAAAAAACCAGCGCTAATCGCGGTTAGCGCACGTATTTTCATCGCTTCGCAGTTATTGCTAATAGGCGACAGCGATGTTAGCGACTGTTTTCAGTCGCTGTTAGGTTGGTAACGCCTCCTTTGCATGTCATTAGCGATAAATATCGCTGACATGCAAAGCGGCACCCAACCCGGTCGCTATCGCCTAAAAGCTGTCGCTAACACCTGTTAGCGACAGCTTGCTAATAGGGCGATGAAAATATCGCCGCTTTAGCGGCAAAAAGTGCTGCTAAAGCGGCGATAGAGCCCTTGATAATATGCCCCATAGTTCTTAGTTTGTTTCCGAATGCCAGGCCACCAATATCTTTGCTTGAGTAAAGATACTGTCGCAGAAACACCTGCATGGGCAGAAGCCATCCCTTCGTGTGCTGCTAGGATTAGTCCTAATCTGCGTTCCTTGTTTGGAATTACCCTATCCCCCACTCCAGGGATTCGAGCAAAAGGAACGTTATTCGCATCAATTACATAAGAGTACTTGAGTGGAAACTTTTTGGTAACGCTGCACTGCTGCCTTTGCTTGATGCATTGACAGCTAACATTATCTCACCGTCTATTTTTGTTTTTGAACGAGTGATCGCAGCTACGGAAGCCGTCTGAACAGCCCCCTTTGCGGCTTCGTCAGCCAATGAATTCCCTGCAACGTGAACGCCATCACGCTGACTCAGTGTGTGAATCACGTGAGCCTTTGGTAGTTCGTTTTTCAACTGAACTACTTGTTCCCAAAGCAGTTTGTGCTTAATTGTGCCACCTTTCGCATCTTTAAAACCATTTTCAAGCCAGGTTCGTATATAATCATTATACGACTGAACACAGTAAAAGGAATCGCACACTATCAGTGTGAGGAATTCTCGATCCGTACTCTCAAGTGCCAGTTTGAATGCCTGTAGTTCAGCTCGCTGAGCTGTACAATCACCTAGTGATTGAGTTTTTGTGACCATAGGTCTGAAGATGCCATTTCGCATGCGACCTTTAACGATAGCACATGCTGCACTGTAAGCTTGCTTACTCCCTGTTGCGGGCTGTGCGGATCCGTCAGTGTAAATTACGAATTCATACTGATCGAGAGGCAGAATCTCAGTGGGCAGAGGACATTCTTGTTCATATTGGAGAAATGCCTGTGTCTTTAAATCTGGATCAAAAACATATTCAACATCAGTTGCAGCAAGAAAATTAACCCACTGTATCCATCTCGGATGTAAAGCTTTAGCATTTGGAATGCTCGCTTTTGTGACCGCTTCTAAAGCCGGTACTGGGGTAACGACAATTATGCGTTTCCCTTGGGCTAAGGCTCTTTCTTTTGCTACAGCTGTTTGAACTGCTGTCAGAATTTTTTCTGTTGAACTGAAGCGCATTTCCGCTTGTGTATACAAATGTGATTTGTATGCTATTGGTACTTTCTCACCCTCATTAAAGGTTAAGTAGGTGAATCCACATTGACCCGAAATTATTCGAATCACCAAATTTCTTTGACTTACTCGTGTTTGTAAGTGATTTGTTGCTAACATGTTAGCTTGTAGTGAACGCAAAATTTCTGTGTGTTCCTGTGTCCAATTTTTGTTTGAAAAATCAGGTTTGATTAATGCATAGAGAGGTTTAACCCTTTCTGCGTAGTTTAGAATGTATGTTCTTCCAAAATTTAGGAATCCCAGGATTGTAAGTTTTTTAGAGTCTTAGGAGGTTGGAGCAGCGCACATTTCTCTAGAAAGTTAGCTGCCAAGCTCTTGCCTTCACTTGAATGCTCAGATCCCAAAAATAGGACATTGAGATGGGCAATTCGGGACTTTTTAAAGTTGAATTTGTAGCCCTCAGAGGCGAATCCCAGTATAATGGTGCTCACCCTGTTCAAGTGTTTTTCTAAGTCATCGTCTGTCAGATAGATATCATCGACATAGGACAATGCCTCGTTGTCATATATTTGTAGTAACTCCATTACTCTCGCTGAGAATAAACCTGGGCTGTTCTTGAACCCTTGTGGGAGTCGACAAAAGTGACGCTGGGTCCCCATTATGGAGAATGCCGTTAAGTACCTACTTTCAGGTGCTATGTTTTGGCAAAATAAACCATTTGAGATGTCTAATGTTGTTTTGTATTTTTTACGCACAATGTTATTCATTAATGCTGTGCTATGTGCATTTTGCACTGCAAAAGTTTTAGAACAAGTGTTTAAATGTCTGTAGTCCAAAACTAGACGATATGTATTGTCTGGTTTGGAGACAGGAAACAAAGGATTGTTCATGGATGAGGTGCATGTTTCAATCACCCCTTGGTATTCAAGTTGATCTAAGATCTCCCTGACCTGTTTTTTAGCTTCTTGCTTAATAGGATACTGCCTCTGAGCAGTAGGTTCATGTTTCAGATGTATTTTATGGTGAGGGGAGTCCTCATCCCATCCTACATGATTTTTATATAATGCTGGAGCCTGGGCCACTGCCCATTTTCTGGCATATGTATATTTTAAGTGAATTGGTATGTGATTGGAGAAGGCAGGCATAATCATGTCCTCGCCGTGTGGGCACTCCCTGACAAATTGTGGTGGCCAGTCTTTTTCTGCTAGAAGTATGTCATAACCCTTCGATAGTTTTTCCCAAAAAAGTGCTTTAACCTGTCTAGGTTTGTCTCCCTCCATCCGGAGTGTTATTTCATATAACCTTTGTGGAGTACTAACCCTGGTGTCTACAGTCTCTACTGTAATGTACTCATTCAAGTCCACTATCTCCAGAAGTTCCATCAGGTTCTGGCAAGCTATTGTGACTTCTGCTGCACTGTCCAGCATTGTCTGAGCCCATTCTCCGTTCCTGAGTTGAGTTCTCAGAATTCTCGGCATGTCTTACTATTAGACCTGCTACTTTCTTTTTGGAGAATTGAGGTTTAGTTTTAATTTTTGTTGCGTGCTTGTCGTCTTTCGATTTCACGCGTTCTTCTTTATGTTCTGTTCGTCCTCTTCTTTCCGAAGTCTGTGATGAGACCTGAAAGGGACGAGAGGAACGTGTATCATTATCTTGATACCTATCAGGTTTTCTCAGATTATCCCTATTCCTGAGGTTCTACCTCCTTTCAGAGTGCTCCTTTTGAGGAGACCTTCCTCGGGATTGAGATCTTTTCTCATTTGAATTTTGTTTATTAGACTCCCACTTCTTTTAGAAGATGTAGGAGTTTGTTTAATTGAGTCCTTCTCAGGACTTTCAGATAGTTTTGGTTTAGCTGGTTTCCCACCCAAACTATCTCTGCCTAATTCTGCATAAGATTGTTCTATAATTCTGGGTAGCTCTGTTTGATGTTCTGTAACATCAAATTCCCTTAGTTTTTGTCGGATCGCCACTGCTGCTGCCTCCCCTTTAATATTTGATAATATTATTGTTGAGACCTGGTCGAAATTTTTCAGTAATTTCATACCTAAATTTAAAGCAGGCTCTGCCCCGTATTCGTTTTGAATTTGTTTTAGGACATCAGGTATTACCGCAATTGATGGAATGCCGTGTGTTTTAGTGTAGATGGCAGCAAAGACTGAGCCCCAAGTGGTGCAGTCTTCCAGTTGTGGTGTGATCCCCATTGGTAAACTAATGGTTAAGATTCTGTGTTTCTCATGCGGGCTAGTATTTGGAAATACTGCTTCGATTTGAGTAATTTTTTGAGCTATCCAAAATGGAATTTGCTCCCGCTTAGTGGGCATTTTACCCATGACTGCGTATAGAGTCTGTGGTGTAATTTTTAATGTACTCCCCTGTGGAGGAGTATGATTTGGAATTGTTAATGGTGGTTGGACTGTGAAAGTCCGCATGACATATTGAACCAATTGTCTGTAGATTTTTATTAACTCTGTGAGTTGATTAAGTATTTCCTCTCTGACATTATTTCGATGTCTGGATGAGGTGTGTAGCCTGCTAGAATCGGCCATGTTGCTCCTGGTCTACCTAGTGGACCGAGCCTGGTAATGTTTTTGTTATGTTTTAGGGCGCCTTTAAACCAGAGCTGATGCTCCTGGTATGTTAATGGAATCTCGATATCCTCGAAAGGAATGTATTCCTCTGGTGGTTCATCTTCTTTGTAGAAGTGAAACAAGTGTGTTACTGGATTGGATTCAGGAAGAATTACCCATGAATAGAATACCTTTGTCTGAAAGGATTCATGTGCCTCAATCACAAAAACTGCTCTACCTCCTCTCGGTGGTAGGCCATGTTTTATACGTTTTAGGATAATGGCTCTTCTTAAGTTTGGAGCGATGTCAATGACACCCTCCTCGGTTTCATTTAAACCTGTGTTGTTAAAAAGTGCTGCTTGGGCTGCATCAGCCGCAGCTCCACCGTTTCCGGCGGGATTGTCCCCGTTTAAGGACATTTTGTTTTATGAAAAATGTAGAACAAATTTCAAGGAAACAAAGATAAGGTGCACAATATTGTGGGACACTGTATCCTTCAACGTTAAGCAAACCAAACAGCTAATATATAGGGGTCTTCCCTATGTAGCCATGGCGGATACTATCCCTGCCCACTCCAGACGTCTTTTGGAGTATATGGGTAGGGGTCTCTGAGAGAGAAAAGAATATATGCACAGCTGAGTTACTCAGTCTCTAACGTTGAATTACTGCCTTACCAAACGTTGGGCGCCATGTAGTGTAGCTCCTATTTCCCTAATAGGCTCTGCGCATTGGAATAATATATCCTATAGGTTTGACATAGGACTAAGGTCGGTATGTCCCTATCGAGTATATTAAACTTAATTACTTGTGCCAGCTAGCTCAGAGGCCACTAGAAACTTCTTGACAACAAGAAGGGATTAGTTTCTGGCAGCCGCAAAACATGACCACTGTGTTTCCCTTACAGAATCAGGACGTGTCCCAGAGTCGTAGAAACAATAGATAACTATTTCACTCAGCTCAGTTGTGCATGATTCAGTTATTCTCAAAGTTACACAGAAATAACAGACGGGCGTTTCAATAAAAAGGTTTATTGAACAGTCTTGTTTCTGTTGTAAGTTAGATGTGCTGTTATGATCACAAGACAGTATGCGAGATAAATAATGTACAAGGTGAGCAGTAGAAATAAATAATACTGCGTTAGCATTATCTTTTCAGCATATATGCATTTACATAAAATGACACAGCCTAAACATGCGAGTACTCATACGATGCGTTTCTATCCTAGTTCTACCCAGTGTGCCTAACCTTTCCTAGGTGTAGGGGAAAGTGGAAGTAGGTGTTTGTATTCCTGACTAGAGTATACTAAGAGTAAGTTACGCATAGTATGCCTAGAGTCTAGTATGCCAAGAGTCTAGTATGCCAAGAGTCCCTCTAGGTTCTAGTCTGCTCCATACCTGAAGAATGAGAGAGGTAGGAATCTCTATCCGGACTCGAACTCCAACACCCCGCAAGGGAAGTTAGATCACTGGAAGCTGGACTCTCTGCGTGCAGGAATGACAGCGTCTTCTCAGTGCGTCCGGCCGGGAATCGGGCTCCTCTGAAGTCGAGGTCTCCTCTGATTTACAGGGGTTTGGGAAGGTATATTTATACCTGAAAATGTTAGCATTGACGTAAGTTGGGTAGCGAAAGACGTCACGAATGAATCCCTTAAGGAATAGAGGTTCATGCATAATGTATGAGTCCTTGAAGAAATCAATAGTCCTGGGCAAGGGAAACTCCCGCAGCCTGAGGGTCTGTTTTTTCATGGACTCGTTGAGACGCTAGGGTGGACGGATGTCGGAATCCATGCCTGTATTTGGTATGCATGGTTTATGCCTAAATAAGTTCTGGGAATTTATGCCTATAAAAGGGCAGGTTGGATTGTGCCTATATAAGTACATGATTCTAGAAAGCCCGTTTATGGACACCCTATAAAGTACACAACAGTACAAGCAGGTTGACAGGTTTGTGAAGGTGTCAAAGGTATTGTTGAAGGATTTGGATGGTTTGTTTGACATAGTGGTACCTGCCGATTTATGGACAGATTGCAAAATCACAGTGTATTGGCCAAGTGACGAGTATCCTAGAGATCCGAAAACAGGTGCCCCGTCAAATGATGTGATGAATAGGTATCAGCAAGTGATAACATACCTGAAAGGGAAAATACCCCCGAAAGAAACGGATTGGGTAAAAATAGATCGAACTACCCAAGAAGCTAATGAATCAGTACATTCCTACTATGAGCGTCTATTGCAGGTATTTAAACAGTATAGTGGATTTGAGGACATTGGAGACAAGAACATGAGTCAGTTTGTGTATCGATTTGTTTATGGTCTAAAGCCAGAAATTTGTCAGTTGATTAAGCAGCACATGTTGTGTTGGCAAGGGAAACCTATCGACGAAATTTTGAAATATGCGAAATATTGTGGCGACGATATTGAGGATAGACATAAGAAATTGCAGGAAAAAGTGATGTGGGCACAGGTGAAAATGGCTGAGAAACAGGGAATTAATTTGGAAAATCCGAGTGAAAATCAAGGAAAAGATTCTGGAACGAATGGTGATACTGGGAATGGTGGAAAATTTAGAGGACGAATGAGTAGAGAAGAAGCTAAAAAGGAATTTCCTTGTCATAGATGCGGAAAATTGGGGCATTGGAAGGATGAATGTAAAAAGATACGAATAATAATGGCCCAAATCAAAATTTAAATCCACAGACGCAGAAGACTCACAGCAGGGTGTAAATCCTCAGAGTCAGTTGCCACCTGCACCTATTCAGGGTAATGTAAGCAGAGCAAAGCATGGTACAGACATAGGATATCCAGGAGGAAGTGGTAAGAATGATTATATGACATCACAATTTCTTTTGCAGGACGATTTCTGTCAATTCAGTCCATGACGGTGCCTAGGAGAGGGGAAGAAGAAGTGCATACTTGGCGCATCCTTACAGGTAGATCAGTCAGGTCCATATGTTGAAGGGAATGTGAAAGGTAATAATATTACTTTCCTTTTGGACACTGGTGCTACCCGGTCTACTGTGAGAACAGCAGACATTCCAGACCTTCCTCTCTCTGGTGAAAATATCCAAGTAGTGGGGGTAGCTAATCAGCGGATTAGAACACCTCTTACTGAACCCATGGAAGTTAAAATTGGAAATTTCAGAGAAATGCATCAATTTGTAGTGTGTGATTCTAGTCCAGTAAACTTATTAGGTAGGGATTTGTTGTGCAAGATGAATTGTACAATTTTCCGCACACCGGATGGTGTGGCAGTTCAGACACCAGATGAAGATCATGTATATAAAATTATGATTGCAAAACAAGGTACAGAAGTAGACGAGATGTTTTCGTTAATAACAAAAGATGAGTTGCCAGAAGAATTAAAAGATACAGTAAACCCCATAGTATGGGATTTCACCGGAAAGGAAGTAGGACTTATGGCTAAAACAGATCCAGTTAAAATTTCTGTGACCGCTCAGCCCTCCACAGGGCTTGGTCGCCCCACTCACTGCTGCCGCTCCTGCCTGCCTTGCCGCCTCCTGCCTGGAGATTCCTTCGCTCGCTGCCCGCTGCTCCTGGGACTTTCCCGCTGCTCCTGGGACTTTCCCGCTGCCCGCTGCTCCTGGGACTTTCCCGCTGCTCCTGGGACTTTCCCGCTGCCCGCTGCTCCTGGGACTTCCCGCCACTGCCTCCCTGCGACCCCGCCCCCCGTGATTCCATTCGCCGCCCCGCTCCCGCCACCCAGCTGCTCCTCCCTCCCGGCTCCTTACTTAAGGGGACCGTAGGGGACCACAGAGTGTGACCGCTCAGCCCTCCACAGGGCTTGGTCGCCCCACTCACTGCTGCCGCTCCTGCCTGCCTTGCCGCCTCCTGCCTGGAGATTCCTTCGCTCGCTGCCCGCTGCTCCTGGGACTTTCCCGCTGCTCCTGGGACTTTCCCGCTGCCCGCTGCTCCTGGGACTTTCCCGCTGCTCCTGGGACTTTCCCGCTGCCCGCTGCTCCTGGGACTTCCCGCCACTGCCTCCCTGCGGCCCCGCCCCCGTGATTCCATTCGCCGCCCCGCTCCCGCCACCCAGCTGCTCCTCCCTCCAGGCTCCTTACTTATGACGCCCCCTGAGCGACCGCGCAGCGGCCGCGCGCAGTGGGAGCACCGACGGAGCGCCGAAGGTGCGCCAAAGGTAAGCCCGTCTGCGCCCGTCCGCGCCTGGCCCGCGCCCAGCGCCAGGACCCCTGGATCCCACCGATGCAACACTACTCGACGGACCTACGACACCGCCACCCTCACCGCACTCAATGCCGGCCGGAACCCTGCCTGCTACCGAGCCTCACCGAGACGCACCCACGGACCCTTCACCTGCCAAGCCTGCCGATTCACCTGCCCCCGGACGTGCACCACCTCCGCCAAGTCGAGCACCAGCAGCAACCACCTGAAATGCATCCTGTTGAACACCCGCTCCGTCCACAGGCACGCCGTGGAACTCTGGGACCTGCTCGACGCAACAGCACCGGACGTCGCCTTCCTCACCGAAACCTGGATGAACGCCTCCTCAGCGCCCGACATTGCCATAGCCATCCCGGACGGATACAAGATCACCCGGAAGGACCGCGTCAACCAGACGGGAGGAGGCATCGCCATCGTACACAAGAACACCATCCGCATCTCGACTAACTCCGACGAGACCTTCACCGCCGCCGAACACCTACACTTCCAGATACACACTGACCCCAAGACCACCCTCCGAGGCACCCTCATCTACAGACCCCCGGGACCACGCACACTATCCAGCGAAGACATCGCAGACTTCATCAGCCCGCACGCCATGCCCTCCGCCGACTACATCCTCCTAGGGGACCTCAACTTCCACCTGGAGAACAACAACGACAGAAACACCACCGCCCTGCTGGACAACCTCGCCAACCTCGGACTCAAGCAACTGGTGAACACGCCCACCCACTACGCCGGCCACACGCTTGACCCCGTCTTCTCTTCCAGCAAGCACATCTCCTTCAGCCACGCCACCGGACTCCACTGGACCGACCACAGCTGCGTCCACTTCAGCTTCAGAAAGACTGCGACCCACCACCACCCGCAACAGGCTCCCCGCCAGAGCTGGAGCAAGATCACCGCCGAGCAGCTCACCGCCTCCCTCAGCCAGAACACACCCACCAACACAACGGACCCAAACGAAGCAGCCAGCAACCTCGCCAAGTGGCTGACCGCCTGCGCCGACGACCTCGCACCACTAAAAACCCTCCCAGCAGACCCGGAAGCAAGAAAACCCCTTGGTTCACCAACGAACTCAAGGAATCCAAGAAGAACTGCCGCACTCTCGAGAAAGCCTGGCGACTCGACCAGACCACAGACAACAGGACCGCCCTCAAGCACGCCACCCGCAAACACCACCAGATGATCCGTGCCACCAAGAAGTCGGCACTCAAAGAACGACTGGACAACAACGCCCACGACAGCAAGGAACTTTTCAGCATCGTCAAAGAGTTCTCCAACCCCAGCGCCGGAAACAACGACATCACCCCCTCGCAAGACCTCTGCAACTCACTCGCCGCGTTCTTCCACCGCAAGATCACCGACATACATAACAGCTTCGACGCACAGACCACGCACCCTACCGCCGAACCAACGCCCGCCACCACCACCCTCTGCAACTGGACCCCGATCAGCACCGAAGACACCACCCACACGATGAACTCCATCCACTCCGGATCACCAACCGACCCCTGCCCACACCACGTCTTCAACAAAGCCGACGCCACCATCGCACCCCATCTCCGGGACATCATCAACTCCTCCTTCCACACCGCCACCTTCCCGGAGAGCTGGAAGCACGCCGAGCTTACCGCCCTCCTGAAGAAACCAACGGCGGACCCCACCGACCTCAAGAACTACCGTCCCATCTCGCTCCTTCCGTTTCCGGCCAAAGTCATCGAGAAGACCGTCAACAGACAGCTTGCCGCCTTCCTCGAGACGAATGGATCCTCGACCCCTCGCAGTCCGGGTTTCGGGCCAACCACAGCACCGAGACCGCCCTTATCGCAGCCACCGACGACATCAGAACCCTAACCGACAACGGGGAAACAGCAGCCCTCATCCTCTTGGACCTCTCCGCGGCGTTCGACACCGTCTGCCACCGCACCCTAGTGAAGCGCCTCAGCAACATCGGAATCCGAGAGAAAGCACTGGAATGGATCATCTCGTTCCTCGCCGGAAGAACCCAGAGAGTCCGCCTCCCCCGTTCAGATCCGAGGCCACCGAAGTCATCTGCGGCGTTCCACAAGGATCTTCACTCAGTCCAACCCTCTTCAACGTCTACATGAGCCCCCTCGCAGCCATCGCACGCCAACACAACCTCAACATCATCTCCTACGCCGACGACACCCAGCTGATCCTCTCCCTCACCAACGACCCCACCACCGCCAGAGCCAACCTACACGACGGGATGAGAGACGTCGCCGACTGGATGAGGAACAGCCGCCTTAAACTGAACTCAGACAAGACGGAAGTCCTCATCCTGGGCTCATCACCCTCCGCCTGGGACGACTCTTGGTGGCCCCCGGCCCTGGGCACCGCGCCCAAGCCAACGGACCACGCACGCAACCTGGGCTTCATCCTGGACTCCTCCCTGTCGATGACCAGACAAGTCAACGCCGTCTCATCTTCGTGCTTCAACACCCTGCGCATGCTCCGCAAGATCTTCAGATGGATCCCCACTGAAACCAGGAAGACCGTCACCCAGGCACTCGTCACCAGCCGACTGGACTATGGGAACACCCTCTACGCCGGAACCACAGCCAAACTTCAAAAAGACTCCAGCGCATCCAGAACGCCTCCGCACGACTCATCCTGGACATCCCCCGGCACAGCCACATCACCGGACACCTGAAAGACCTGCACTGGCTCCCCGTCAGCAAGAGAATCACGTTCAGACTCCTCACCCACGCACACAAGGCCCTCCACGACCTGGGCCCCAAGTACCTCAACGACCGCATGACCTTCTACACGCCCACCCGCCAGCTACGATCAACCAGCCACGCCCTCGCCACCGTACCACGCATCCGCAGAGCCACCGCCGGAGGAAGATCCTTCTCCTACCTGGCAGCCAAGACCTGGAACTCCCTCCCCACTCACCTTCGGCGAACCCAGGACCATCTCTCCTTCAGGAAGCAGCTCAAGACCTGGCTGTTCGAGCAGTAACTTACCCCCTCCCCCAGCGCCTTGAGACCCTCCCGGGTGAGTAGCGCGCTCTATAAATGCCGTGATTGATTGATTGATTGATAAAAGAAGGTGCAATTTTCCCAAATACCAGACAGTACAAAATGAGTGCAGAAGTAAAAGCAGGAGTCATTGAAGAAATAAATTGAATGGTAGAACAAAATATCTTAAAAGAAGTAATGAGTAGCCCATGTAATTCACCTATAATGGGGTTAAAGAAACCTAGTGGAAAATATAGGATTGTTCAGGACCTGAGAAAAATAAATAAGATTGTGGAACCATGTTGTCCCATAGTGCCAAATCCTGCAGTAATTCTATACCAGATCCCTTGGAATGCAGGATGGTTCACAGTAATTGATTTGTGTCAAGCGTTCTTTTCAATACCATTACATCCAGACAGCCAGTATCTTTTTTCATTTAAATTTGAGAACATGGTCTATGTGTGGAATCGTGTTCCTCAGGGGTACACAGAAAGTCCTTCTATTTTCAACCAGATACTGAAAAAGTGCCTTGAAAAACTAGTGATGCCAGGAAGCTCAGTCTTAGTCCAATATATCGACGACTTATTGGTGGCATCGAATACCAGAGAGGACTGTGTTGTTGATTCCATAGCATTGTTAAATCTTTTGGCAGAAGAAGGACATAAAGTCTCACCTGAAAAATTGCAATTCTGTACAACAGCTGTTAAATATCTGGGACACCAAATTGAGAGGGGAAAAAGAAGAGTAACAGCTGAAAGGGTAACTTTAATAGAGAAAATGCAAATGCCTGTAACACAAAGACAAGTGAGAATGTTCCTAGGAATAGTAGGTTACTGTCGACAATGGATACCAGGATTTTCCATGTTGGCTAAGCCCTTAATTAACATAACAAAAAAGAAAGCAAAGGACCCTGTTGAGTGGGAGGATGAAAGTGTAGAAGCCTTTGTAAAATTGAGAAATGCCCTATGTTCAGCACCTGCCTTAGGCATGCCTAATTATAAAAGAGAATTTGCATTGTTCTGTCATGAGAGAGAAAATTGTGCACTTTCTGTCTTAACTCAGAGACATGGATTAGAAAGACGTCCTATAGCATATTTTTCTGCTACATTGGACCCAGTAGCAGCCGCGTTGCCAAGATGCTTAAAAGCAGTGGCGGCTACTTGTTTGAGCATTGAACAAAGTGAGTCAATTGTGATGGGACACCCTGTAAAAGTGTATGTTCCACATGCAGTTGTCATTCTGTTGACAAGAACCCAAACTCAGCATCTTACTCCTAGTCGGCTGACTAAATACGAAAGAATCATAATGGGTGCTGAAAATGTGACCATGGTAAGGTGTACTATAATAAATCCAGCAACCTTACTACCAGACCCATATCATGAGAGAATTAAAGATGATGAAGACGATGAACATGATTGTATACAAATTACAGAATTATGCACAAAACCACGCCCAGCTATAGAGGAACAGCCTCTTAAAAAGCCAGACAGGGAGCTATTTGTTGATGGTTTATGTCAAAGACATGAAGATGGTAAACTAACTGCTGCCTATGCGGTATGTGAATTAACTGGACTAGTTGAAGCATCTTATTTACCAGGAGTCAAATCTGCACAAGTAGCTGAATTGATTGCGTTGATAAAAGCATGCAAAATTGGGAGGAATCAGAGAGTAACCATATTTACAGATAGCCAATATGGTTACAGGGTTGTGCACGATTTTGGCCAACTATGGATGCAGAGGGATTTCATGACTTCTTCAGGATCCCCCATTCAAAATGGACAATTTGTAAGGGAATTGCTAGAAGCAATACAATCACCAAAAGAATTGGCTGTGGTGAAATGTGCCGCACACCAGTCAGGAGATAACTGGGTGGTAGTCGGCAACAGATATGCAGATCTGGTGGCTCAACATTGTGCCAAAACCAGAATGTCAGTCAATAAGAGGGTGGAAAGAATGGGAATCAGCTGCCAACTTATGTTGTATATGCCACCTGAAACTTGGAATGACGTCAAGAAATTGCAAGATGAGGTTGATGAAAGTGAGAAGAATTTGTGGATCAAAGTGGGTTGTTCCCAAAGAGGAGATGATGAAGTGTGGATCAGTGCTGATGGCAGACCAGTCATGCCAGACTGTTTACTCTCACAAATGGCTAGAATGCATCATGGAGACACACACATAGGAAGAGATGCAATGATTAGGCTGTTCAGACAAAATTGGTACAATCCCAAATTCAGGGCTGTTGCAGAGAGTCTTTGCCAGAGATGTCTAACTTGCCAGATGCATAATCCGGGGAGGAAGACAGTAATTGGATTTGGAAAAATTGGAAAGGCAGAGGGTCCATTTATGAGACTTCAGTTTGATTTCATACAGTTACCACCATGTAGAGGGCTGAAATATGTACTAGTCATAGTGTGTCTGTTTTCAAAGTGGGTGGAGGCTTACCCTACTAGGAGAAATGACAGCATTACAGTTGCAAAACTGTTGCTACGAGAGCTCATTCCTAGGTTTGGTTTTCCAGTAACTTTGGAATCAGATAGAGGAAAACATTTTAACAGTGAAGTGATTCAAATAATCTGTGAAGCATTTCAAATCAAACAGAAACTGCACTGTGCATATCGTCCACAAGCTTCTGGAGTGGTTGAACAATTGAATGGCACTATAAAGTCAAGACTGGGAAAAATGTGTGCATCAACATCATTAGAGTGGCCAGATGCATTGCCACTCGTTTTAATGGGACTCAGAAGTATACCTGACAGAACCACAGGATTGAGCCCACATGAAATAATGAAGGGAAGAGCAATGAGACAAACACATGTTCCCACAAACAAACTGGTGAATATATCTGATGATATGGTTCTGGACTATTGTAAAGGATTGGCTGACCTAGTGCATTCTGTCTCTCATCAGGTTGGAGAAGACGCAGTTTCCAGGCAGCCCGAACAAGAACATGATCTGAATCCTGGTGACTGGGAGGTAGTGAAGAATCACACCAGAGAAACGTGTCTATCACCTAGATGGGGCAGACTGTGTCAAGTCATACTGACAACGAATACAGCAGTGAAGTGTGCCGGATTTCCTAATTGGATTCATGTAAGTCACACCAAGAGAGTACCAGATCCTGAGGAAGAGAATCCTCAGACAACGCCAATCACTGAAGAAGCTGAAGGTTGCCCAGCTGAAGGATCTCAGGTTCGAGATTCCAGAGAAGCTGAAGAAGAACAACCGAGCACAAGTCAGGATTGGATACCCGTGGTAGAGGTTCCTGAAATATACCACAGAACAAGAAGTCAAGCAAAATTGGAAGAAATTGAAGAAGATCAGATAGGTGAAGAAGAAGCAGTTCAGGAACAAGAAGAAAAGACATTAAGAAATCCTGAACAAGGTCAGATAGGGAAAGGAAACTGGACTCAAAACAGTGAAGACCTAATAGACTTTGAACAGGGACAGACAGGTCTAGAAGAATCCGGTCAGGCTGCAGAAGTTCACAGTGCAATAAGCCCTGATCAGAACAAGTTAGATCAAGAAGAGTACACAGAAGAAGAAAACCTTGAAAAACATGAACTTGAAGAAATAAATAAAGAACAAGGTCAGTTATTGGAAACTCCCAGTGGAGCTGTTACAGAGAAACCAATTAGACCTGAAAAGGAGCAAACAAGAAACACAGTAATTGAAGAACACGAAATAGTGCTAAGCAGTGAAATAAAAAAGATTTCTGAAAACAAAGATAAAGAGACAGTGCCAACAAAGAAAACAAGAAAAGGAGATCATTGGCCGAGTGTCATTAAAAGAGTAAAGTACCACATAACAACCAGAAGTGAAGATCCAGATCAAGTACCTGAAGTATCAAGTCAAACCGATCAAGAGAAAAAGACAGAGAAAAGAAGAAGTAAAAGACTGAAACTTGTGAAAAACAAATTTAAGGGTCCTGACTGGACTTATATCATTCTTGAAGATTTTGAAAGCTCAGAGTCAAGTGACAGTGGTGGCGAAGGAACAAGTGCAGAATTGACGTACGAAGTAGAAACATGACCACCCTGACTAAGCAAAAGAATAAGCTAAAGAAAAGAAGAAAAGATAAGAAGAGCAATCTTCCTTGTCGAAAAATGCCTGACGATAGAGTTGCTGGGAGAACAAAACAGAAATGTTGTAGAAGATGCTGTGCATTATGCATATGTAGTCTAGTGATGGTGCTTATAGTATGGTTAGTCCTGATTGTAGCAGTTCCTTACCTTATGATAATAGATAAAAAGATTAATAATGAAACTAAGGAGAGGACAGCAAACATGAAGGGCAATAGAGTAGAACTAATGGCAGAAAGTGAACCAGAAATTCATCATGAAGTAGCTGACAACGACACTAGTTTAAACGTTTTCACAAAGTTATTTTTTCAATATGTAGACACAATGGAAGTTAGTAATTGTTATGTCTGTATGAAGTTACCTGAATCAGTAGCAGAAGGATTAACATACCATCACTTACCACTGACATATGGCATATCATGTAGTGTTTTGTCTAGTTTATTTTATAGAACAGGGAGACTTCAGTATTATTATTCAAACTTAGATGTGATATTTTCTGAGGTTCCGATTCGCAAGAGTATGAACCCAGTGCTTAGTAGTCAAGACGCACAGTTTATGGGAGAATTTTTCTTAACAATCAAATCAATAGACATAACACATGCACATAGACACAATCTAACATGTTCTTTACTTGAAGAAGAAAATATATTTTTGAATTTAGTAGAAGATAGAAGACAAGATTTTCAAAAGAAAGCTTCTGAGCATAAGGCTCATTTGCCACCTTGGGCTGAGAAAGAAGGGAGTTACACACCTGGCAAGGCTCAAGCTGCTATGGCTCTGGATTTTGTAAAGACAGGAAAAATTTGTCTTCATAGGTTAAAGACTGATTATAACAATGTTTTCATCGGTACCAGTGAATGCAAACACAATTTTTTAATTCTTGGAGGTTGCTGACTCAAAGGAGGAACAGATTCAGTTTTTCCTGGAATCTATTATGTGTGGGAATAAGGCTTACTTTAGGCTTCCTGCACGGTGGTATGGAAGTTGTTATTTTGGAATAGTATTTCCAAAGATATACCACGTAAAAAGAAACACTGAGAGCAATGAAAACAATAGCGAATTAATACGTAGTAAAAGAGCTAGTTTTTCAGAAATTGTAGGTGATATATTTGGTGCATTGATACCTTCAGTGGGAATAATTCTGAACTCAAGGAAAATATGTAAATTGTCTACAGTGGTTGATCGTTTATCAACGGATACTGCTGGAGGTTTTCTAATGATTAATGCGGAATAGGTTGCGATTAGATCTATGGTGATGCAAAATCGACTTGCTCTTGATATTATATTGGCAAAAGAGGGCGGAGTCTGTAAATTATTGAAGACGAAACATTGTTGCACTTATATTCCTGATAAGAGTGCAGAAATTGGAACGTATATACAGAATATAACTAAACTTGAGAAGGAACTTAAACCACTGGAAGTTGATAGTGTATGGGAAAGATTGACAAATAGTATATCGTCAATTGGTACCTGGTTTGCTAATGTAGGAAAAGGACTTATAGGTCAAATATTAGTACCCTTAGCAGGGATAGCAATAATAATATTGGTAGTAACAATATGGTGCAAATGCTGTAAAAAGAATGGAACATATAAGGTGACAGGAAGAGGAAAGAAACGAAAGGTAGATGAAATCGAACTTGAAGAGTGGAGAAGTGAATTATACAAGAAATTAAAAGGAGATTGTAAAAATGGAAAGTGTATAGATGAGAATGAAGTAATTTCCTAGAAGTTGGCATCTGATTGAGGGTAGTGTTTTGATGGCTCAGAAACGCCATCAGAGAGGGGATTGATGGAGCAAGGTTTCATAAATGAAACTTGCTTGTATTCAATCCTCCTCACAGTATTAATTTATTAAAACGTGTATTGTTAATACTAACCTTTGCATTCATGACACGAAAGGGAAGGAAGCTTGCCTATGTGTTTTACTAATGAATAACGCTTGTCTGTAATCTAAAATGGCCGCTATGCGCGGAAAAACTCAATGCGCATGTCGCAACCATATCACATTGTGTGACGTCTTTCTTTGCTTGGTGGGAAATTTCTGCTTCTGCGCAGTGTGTAGTAAAATGGCTGCTTGATGTTTTCACATGCTTCAGCTTGCTCTCATGCCATTACTAAATTGTCGTTTCCTAACGCTACTAACGCAGGATAGAATTTATAATTAAATGGGAATAGAGTAGAAAAAGTGGGCATACAGTAAAACATTTTATTTGTGATTTTAATATTTTCTTCTTGCACTTTTATTAGTTCGTAAACTTGGGCCTGGGTTGGTGTTCTGAAACTCGAGAGGCAAATGGTTCTGCGCATGTGTCCTGTGTGCCTGCCAAATGAAGTCAATCTGGACGTCGTCCAAGGCCGCGACCCGATGGCCAAAGATGTTGTACTTTGCCTTTCCTGTTGTACATTGATACATTGTCTATGAAAATTGGTTTACATTTGTCATGAGACGGGTGGGAAATAAAGCGAATGTATTAAATTGAAGGGTGGGAATTTAAAAACAATAGGCTTTACAAGTTAGGCCAAATCGATATGGTGCGACAATCCACCCCCTGTCCCTGTCCAATCAGAAGTAGTGGCCCCATATTTTAGCAACATTAAGGGGAGGTACATGGGCGTAGAAGGGTATAATAGAATATAGCATTAGTTAATTAGTTAGAGCATGCTTTCACGAAGAACAGGCGTCCATGCTGCCAGAGCGCTCTTAGCTCCAGACTGCCAAGCTGATCGGTTGCTGACTGAATTCCTGTCCAGAAGAGGTCCTGAGGAGGGGGCGGCGGAGTCCATTAGAAGGGAGACACGGGAGAATCGAGGAGAAGCCGCGTATCAGAGAGGGGAACGACGCAGGCGTCGTTGTAGAGAGGTCACCGGTCCTGTCCTGATCCTGGAGGAGGTGTTTGCTCTTCATCCTTCCTGGGTCTTATTCTTTCAACTCCTTGGCTAAGGGGTTTTGGTTCTCGCACTTAGGTAAATATAATGCAACCTTTAGTTGCGCTGCTTTCTCTATCTTCTCCTTTTCTTTAAACACCGTCATTGATTAGCAATAATCATTTCTATGCTTAATCTTGGGTATTGCGATTAAGTATCATGTGGCTCTGTATTTTACTCTGCTAAATCTTTAGATAAACATTTTAAAACTTCCTGACTCAGTGGTTATTTCAGGATTATGTACTATAATGAATGTCACTCATTTTAAACTTCCCAATTAGCAAAGGATTCATTGGTAAGTCATTACTCTTCAATCAGAAGGTAATTGGTAGCAGGGATTTTGATAGAGAGTAACAACTGATAAAACCCAGCGTAAGTATTAGCGTAGTATGAATGTATGGGCCCAAGTGAGTATCTAGAGTATGAATGCTGTTTGCTAATATCGCGCTGGATCAGCTCCGGAGTCATTCTTCACAGCCTCACGCAGGACTGGCATACGCCAGGCCAGCCCACTCCGCTTACGCTTACAGGGAAGGACAACAACGCTACATGGCCCAGATTTTCATTGCAGTGATCTGCTGGTCACACCCTAGTTGCCAGTACGCCACAGCCACTCCCTCACGGCTAGTATACACCCATACCACACCCATCCAGCACAGGTATCACAGGACACGTGACCCTGCCAATAAAAAAGACAGGGCGCACGTGCTCGACGCCATTTCAGAGTTGCTCGCACCGGATGCACTGCGGCCGGCACAGGCACACCGGCACGGGACGGTGACTTTCGGTCCACTGAGGTACGGGTACCGTAACTGCTGAGCGGGTGTACAGCCTGCGGTGATGGCCCGTCCCGACGGTCTGGACAGCTCAGGTTTTGTGTGCCCTGCTGGACCGCAGTGTAGGCCTGAGCCATCAGACAGCGCAGGCCTACCGGCACGTGGCGTCGCCTCGCTAGTCACAGAGTTAGTGGCACCGCAAGGGCTGAGCGGGTGTGCAGCCTGCGATGAAAAGCCCGGTGCACTGGTATGTCCTCTGCCATGGCAAAATCAAGACCCAGCACCAAATGAGAGACCTAGTGGCCTGCGGAGCGGGGCTGCATGATATGCAGGGTGCCGTGTCCGCGGGCCCCGGGCTTGGGGCTTGCAGCGGCACGTGGTAGGCCCTCTTTTCTACACGCAGGTTGTAGAAAGGTGAGCAGAGAGGCTTGTTAGCACAGCGGCGGGCAGTGACCTCCGGGCAGTGGGAGTGGATGGGGTGCAGCAGCCTGGGTGCGCCGCGGCGGAAAGTCACCTCTGGGCAGTGGGAGTGGATGGGGTGCAGCAGCCTGGGTGCGCAGCAGGGGGCAAACACCTCTGGGCAGTGGAAGTGGATGGGGTGCAGCAGCCTGGGTGCGCAGCGGCGAGCAGACACCTCTGGGCTGTGGAAGTGGATGGGGTGCAGCAGACTGGATGCACAAAGGCGGGACAGAGAATTAGGCGTGTGCAGTTGTATGTACTCTGCCATTACTGATTCACCTACGTTTCAGATGAGTAAGCTTGAGGGCTTCACTATGTTCCGGCACGTGGTTGGAGACACACCGGTGACGGAAAGGTGAGCTGTGAGGGTTTTGTCCACAGTGTGGGCACTCACTGTCCCTCTCCATCTCTTCCTTTCTCTCCCTCACACTCTTTCTCTCTCTCTTCCTCTCTCTCTCAATGTCTTCCTCTCTCTCACTGTTTTTTTCTTTCTCTCTCTCTACCTCTCTCTCTCTTTCTCTCTCTCTCACTCTTCCTCTGTTTCTCTTCCTCTTTCTCACACTGTTTCTCTCTTTCTCTCTCTCTTCCTCTCTCTCACTGTTTCTCTCTCTCTTACTCTTTCTCTCTGTCTACCTCTCACTGTTTTTCTTTTTCTCTCTCTTCCTCTCTGTCACTCTTTCTCTCTCTCCTTTGATGGACGCATGACGCACAATGTTATCTGGCTTTTTGTCTAGCAGGCTGTGATTCACAGATTGACGACCCCCCCCCCGACACAGACCTCCTGCCACGAGGCGATGACTTCAGTTCCACTGAGTTAGTGCCACCAGAGCTGAGCGCGTGTGCAGCCTGCGATGATGCGTGGCCATCCTGCAATCAAAACCCACTTTGAATTGTGAGCTCGGCTTGACCGTGTGTACGCAACGCCTGAGGAGGTTGCTTCGGCACGTGGTGGACCATCTTAGACACACGCCGGTGGCGGAAGGTGAGCAGAGAGGCTTGTTTCCGCAGCAGCGAGCAGTCACCTCTGGGCGGTGGGAGTGGATAGTGTGCAGCACCCTGCGTGCACAAGAGCGGGCAGACACCTCCGACCAGTGGGAGTGGATGGGGTGCAGCAGCCTGGGTGCACAGGAGCGGGCAGACATCTCTAGGCAGTGGGAGTGGATAGGATGCAGCAGACTGGGTGCGCAGGAATGGGCAGTCACTCCGGGCAGTGGGACTGGATGGGGTGCACCAGCTTGGGTGCACAGCAGCGGGCAGACACCTCTGGGCAGTGGGAGTGGATGGGGTACAGCAGCCTGGGTGCGCAGAGGCGGGCAGACACCTCTGGGCGGCGGGAGTCGATGGGGTGCAGCAGCCTGGGTGCACAGGGGCGAAACAGAGAATTAGGCGTGTGCAGTTGTATGTACTCTGCCATTACTGATTCTATACTATGTTTTAGATGACTAAACTTGAAGACTGCACTATGTCCCGGCACATGGTTGGAGACACACCGGTGGCAGAAAGGTGAGCTGTGAGGATTTTCTCCACAGTGTCAACACTCACTCTCCCTCTCCATCTGTTCCTTTCTGTCACTCACACTCTTTCTCTCTCTCTCTCTCTCTCTCTCACTCTCCATCTCTTCCTTTCTCTCTCTCACACTCTTTCTCTCTTTCTATGTCTTTTCCTCTCTCTCTCTTTCTTTCTTTCTCTCTCTCTTCCTCTCTGTCTCACTCTCTCCCTCTACCTCTCTCTCACACTTTCTCTCTTTCTCTCTCTCTTCCTTGTATCTCACTCTTTCTCTCTCTCTTCCTCTCTGTCTCACTCACTCTTTCTCTGTCTCTGTCTCTTCCTCTCTCTCACTCTTTCTCTCTTTCTCTCTCTCTCTCTCTCCTTTCATGGACGCATGACGCACAATCTCATCTTGCTTTTTGTCTAGTAGGCTGTGATTCACAGATTGACCACCCCCCTCCCCCCCCCCGACACGGACCTCCCGCCACGAGGCGATGACTTCAGTTCCACTCAGTTAGTGCCACCAGAGCTGAGCGCATGTGCAGCCTGCGATGATGCGTGGCCATCCTGCAATCAACACCCACTTTCAATTGTGAGCTTGGCTTGACCGCGTGTACGCAACGCCTGAGGAGGTTGCTTCGGCACGTGGTGGACCCTCTTAGACACACGTCGGTGACGGAAGGTGAGCAGAGAGGCTTGTTTCCGCAACAGCGAGCAGTCACCTCTGGGCGGTGGGAGTGGATAGTGTGCAGCACCCTGGGTGCACAACAGCGGGCAGACACCTCTGAGCAGTGGGAATGGATGGGGTGCAGCAGCCTGGGTGCACAGGAGCGGGCAGACACCTCTAGGCAGTAGGAGTGGATAAGATGCAGCAGTCTGGGTGCGCAGAAACGGGCAGTCACCTCCGGGCAGTGGGACTGGATGGGGTGCACCAGCCTGGGTGCACAGCAGTGGGCAGACACCTCTGGGCAGTGGGAGTGGATGGGGTACAGCAGCCTGGGTGCGCAGAGGCGGGCAGACACCTCTGGGCGGCGGGAGTCGATGGGGTGCAGCAGCCTGGGTGCGCAGGGGCAAAACAGAGAATTAGGCGTGTGCAGTTGTATGTACTCTGCCATTACTGATTCTATACTATGTTTCAGATGACTAAACTTGAAGACTGCACTATGTCCCGGCTCGTGGTTGGAGACACACCGGTGGCAGAAAGGTGAGCTGTGAGGATTTTCTCCACAGTGTCAACACTCACTCTCCCTCTCCTTCTCTTCCTTTCTGTCACTCACACTCTTTCTCTCACTCTCTATCTCTTCCTTTCTCTCTCTCACACTCTTTCTATGTCTTTTCCTCTCTCTCTCTCTCATTCTTTCTTTCTCTCTCTCTTCCTCTCTGTCTCACTCTTTCTCTCTCTCTCTCTACCTCTCTCTCACACTGTTTCTCTTTCTCTCTCTCTTCTTTGTATCTCACTCTTTCTCTCTCTCTTCCTCTCTCTCACTCTTTCTCTCTTTCTCTGTCTTTTCCTCTCTCTCACTCTTTCTCTTTTCATGGACGCATGACGCACAATCTTATCTTTTTTTGTCTTGCAGGCTGTGATTCACAAATTGTCGAGGGATGACACGCCATACCTGTACCTACTTTTATTTTGTTGTTTTGTTTAAATAAAATGTTTTATATGTAAATCCATAGATGACTGAGATTCTTATTTGTCCAACCTCACATGCATCCTCTTTACTATAATTGTGCGACATCAGCCAATTTGTTACGTTCCAGATTTCCTAAGGTTGCTGTCACATTTGTTTGTGTGGGGGGAGGTGAGGGGGATGGCGGAGAAGGGGCTGGTGGCGGGGGTGGCGGAGCAGTGTTGGGTGTCCGAGCTGCATGATCGTTGGCTCCATTACATCTGTTGTCATTCACTTTGAAAGTTAAAAATATCGTCTCAAATACTTAACCACTACTACAAAACACATAACACACCTTCTTAATTTCTAATTTACCTTCGTAGTTGGTATGCAGATTTCAAATGTCACAAACGCATGCAATTCTTTACTTGTCACACAGTACATCTAATGCACCGCTTTCATCAAGAATGGAACCAGTAATGGCAGAATTTCCCTGTTGCTCCACACATAAATACATATAAAGAACAAATCAAAATAGTTCCTTATTTTTTTAGATTGCAAAACCTCTCTTTATTGGTTACTTTTGAACTTTCCATATAAACAGTTTTTTAAGGACACATACAGGTGAAAAGTTCAAGGCATTGTATCACCACTTTCTAGAACATTCTACGACACGTGCAGGTTAAAAGTTCATCATTTTTTAAACCTACCGATATTTCTTTTTGCAACATTTTTTCAACATTTAACGGCACGTGGAGGTCAAAAGATCACCATTCTTTCAAGTTTGAACTGCACCTTCCAAATACAATTAGCAGGTGTGGTTGAGCTGAGCAAATTTCATCCTAAAATATGTCCTCCACGTATAAACTGCTTTTTTATTAACCAATCACAAAGATGCTTTTCATCAAAACTAATATACACCCTACTTTTTAGGACACAATAAATTTCATCTCCCAATCGGTTAACGTTTTGTATGTAAAAAAAAAGTAGTTCCCCATGTTTAAACATATCTCTTATTCTACGAACGGACTGCATGAGCTACAGACATTTATCCATATCTTGTAGCCATACCTTCAAAATGCTAGTGTGGATTGTAGGACATAGCTATGTTTTCTGGTGCAAGAGGTATGCAGAACAGAGACGTATTGACTTAGACCTAGGTTTACAAAATGTGCTCATTAAATGGTTTGCACAGAGAGGATTGAAGTGGCACCAATTGCTCCCTTTGGTTAAAACCTGTTTGCATCTCCAACACCCTGATCTCATGATTGTGCACTGTGGTGGTAACGACCTAGGCACATTGACTGGGGTAGGTTGGGAAATGCTTATGAAAGACACCTTTGGACAATTGATGTTACTTTTGCCTCAAACTGTCTTTGTATATTCCAATATATGCCAAAGACAGAAGTGGAAATGGTCAAACCAATTTTGTCATAAGATTGAAAAATCTAGGAAGAATGTCAACAAAGCTGTGTCTCCATACCTCAGAGACCATAGAATGGGGTCGATTTACAACAACAACATACGTTTTGATATGGCTGATATCTACAGAAGTGATGGAGTACACTTCACAGATAAAGGAAACCGAGTTTTCCTGATTAACTTGAAGCTGTGCATTCGCACTTACATGTAGCTCCAACTAATAAACACAAGGGCTCTTTTTACAGCCGCCTTATATTCCCAATTTCGGCTCGCAGAGTGTCACCTGCGGGCCGTCGGGCAGGCTCGCAGAGGAAGAGCTGCGGCCCGTGGGCTCAGCTTGCAGAGGGAGACCTACAAGCCGTTGTCTCGCAAAAGCACAGCACCGTACTGGCTCGCAGAGGGAGAGCTGTGGCCGGACTTGCAGAGGGAGACCAACAGGCCTGCTATCAGACACACAGCTATCAATTAACGGGCTGGCTCGCAGAGATACAGCTGCGAGCCCTTCGAGCTGCAACCCGACGGGCTAACTCGCAGAGGGAGAATAACGGGCAGATGGGCCTGCTAGCACAGACAGAGCTACGAGCTAACGAGGTGGCTCACAGAGGTAGAGCTGCGGGCCCGACGGACTGCCTTCTAAAGGCATAGCCGCCAGCTGATGATGTGGGGAGAGGGAGCGTAAAAGGAGTATCTCGCACAGACAGACCTGCGGGATATTTTCAGTATTGCCTCGCAGAGGTAGAATTACAGATGCGATGCCTTTTAGGGGGAGAGATGCGAGCTGCCAGACTGAGTCACAAAAGGGCTCACAGCTCGCAGTTGCAGAGCTGCGAGCCGATGGACTGGCTTCTAAAGGCATAGCCGCGAGCTGGTGATGTGGGGAGAGGGACCGTGAAAGGGGTATCTCGCACAGACAGAGCTGCGGTATATCTTTAGTGTTGCCTCGCAGAGGTAGAACTACGGACCTGATGCCTTGCAGAGGGAGAGTTGTGAGCTGACGGACTGAATCACAAAATGGCTGCCAACACTTCCTAGTTTCAACAGTTCGCAGCCAATGAGCCGCAAGCTCATGCTCATAACGCTTCAGCCAATCAGATGTCAGAATTCTTAAATATCGATATCTGGAAAATTTGATATTTCTCTAAAACTACTGAACGGATTTACCCGATTTAAACAAAAGCGTGCTTTCTGGACCAAGACCTTTCTCTGTGCCAAATTTGGCGTAATTCCGTTCAGCAGTTTGACCTGTAGCCTTGTCTAAAGTTTCCTATGGAAATTGCATGGAGAAAACACGTTTTGGGACCCCCTTTTTCTTAGCCCCCCTTGACGAATCCCCCAAACTTTTAGGATAGGAGCTGACCTGAAAAGAGGAACTTTTGGAAAATTTCGTAAAGATTCGTCAAACGACGCCAAAGTTATAAGCTATTCAAAAAATGCTTTTCCTATGGAAACGTGGTCCTAACTACTACCTACTGGCGACCGCCAGTAGGTAATATATATATTTTATTTTTTTATTTATTTATATATATATATATATATATATATATTTAATTTATTTATTTTTTTCACACACAAAAAGGTAACAGGGACATTATGGTTCAGTTCAGAATTTACACACACAAAACCATAGAAATTCAGCAGTTACAGTTCGAGTTATCTCAAGCAACTATACATTGAGCCCTAATGTAACTATAACATGCGCCCCTGCCATGCAGAGTTTTCTCATCAATCATTTTACTGCAAAAGTTTCAGTGATATTATTAATTACTTCATAGAAGATGTCATCAGTGATTTAATATGTAGGGTAATTAGCAGTGCATGGCGAGGGTGCAAGTTATAGTTTCCTTCAGGCACGAGTAATAGTTTCTTATTAGCATAAGTTCCATTTCCTGACTATAACATCTATGTAGCCTTTGTTTTTTTCAGTGAATTTTAACATTTTTTTTAATGCTGCAGGGGGGTTTGGCAGCAGTCGACCCCACGCCACGCACAGGCTATGGCCATGAGCTGCGGGGAGATGCCACCTGCTCTGTGGCCAGGCCCTACAGGCAACCCTCTGCATGCAGCCAAACCCACGCTGCGCACAAACTTTGGCCGTGTGTGGCGGGGCGTTGGCCGAAGGGCCTGCGGTCAACCCACCAAAGGCAGCCAACCTGTGAGGGGGCACGCACACCCCTCCCCGGGGTAATTTTGGCCCCAGTGACCCCATCCCTGGGCCAGCTACATTTTTTCAGGGGAGGTGGGATATGGGGTCCCCCTCCCTGGGCTATATTTCGGACAGGGTACCCATCTCCTGGGGTGTGGCCTTATTGTAAATGGGGAGATGGGTTGCATGGTCTGTCGCCGGGCTGACTTCTGGCCCCACTGACCCAATCTACGGGGCCTGCCATATATATAAGAGGATGGGGGCCTGCAGCATCCCTTCTAGGGCCAATATTTACCCCAGGGACCCCATCCTTGGGGCCCGGCCAGTATATGGTGGGTGGCCTGGAGTTCACCCAGGGCACACACTTCATTATCAAAAGGGGGAAGGAGGCACGCAGCCCCCTTCCCCGGGTCAATATTGGCTCCCATGGACAATAACGGGTGGGTGCCCTGGAACCTATCCAGGGCGCCCACTTCCTTTTCAGCAAACAAAAGCAAGCACGGGCAACCATGCTTGTTTTTTTTAAACATTTTGCCAGGATCTGTGGATCCTCTGCAGTTTCCATACAAAATTGAAGAAAAAAAATATTTCCCAAGATGGCTGCCATCACTTCCTAGTCTAAGTGGTGGCAGCAATCAGATCTTTCTTAGAGACCTCTGGGAACCGCAGATCCTCCGTGTCCCTAGATACATATACATTTTTCATTTATTTAATAACACAAAAACTAATGAACGGATTTGCACCAAATTACAACAAGCATTGGCATAGCCAATAGGTCTCGCTTTTGGGACCTTATAAGTGTTTAGCCATGCAACACTTGATGTTGTTGCACCAAGGATATTGTGCTGGATAACTAAACACTTATAAGGTCCCAAAGGCGAGACCTATTGGCTATGCCAATGCTTGTTGATAAATAATTGTCACACTATTTTATTGGGGCAAAACTGTGACAGTCTTAATTGTCTGTACCATGTGCATGGGCCAGCATTGAAAGACTGTGCATGTGACTGAAGCATTCAGCGAACAGACTCAAGATATGTCATCAGAAGCTGGTCACTGTTTGCATTTATATTTCACGCGCACTTTATTGCATGAGCACCTTTGCACATGGCGCACGGAGCACCTTTTTCATGTTAGGTTTTTCTCAAGTGAAATTAACTACTTTGAGACAATATAAGATTGTATGAAATCCAATGGTTGGGTATGTGTATTACCGCCTCGGTTGGGCAGATGGGAAGATTGTTTGTTTACTGACTCCCTTGAATAAGATACATTTTACAAATAGATCCATGTTTTGGTGAGAACGGGCTTACCCCATGCTGCATTTTTATTTTTTTATATTTAGCAGATTTATATAGCGCTAACTCGAGTCAAAGGTATTGGAGCACTTTACATGAGCACCAGTTAGGTTACAGAAGGATACATTCATTTTTGGTAGGCACAGGGAGATTAAGTGATTTGCCCAGAATCACAGGTTGTTTAGCCGATGCCGAGACTGTGCTTTTTATTGTGGATATGTGAGTGGATTATTGCAAAAAAGTCAGTGAGTCGGTAGACGGATGTACAAGTGCAAGGATGAATGATACAGTGCATGCATGCTAAAATACTGTGCGCCTAAAGTCCAAGTGACTGGGAAGGCATTTCACTTATGAGCCAGGCCCATTGGCATGGCCAGGGCTTGTTTATTACATACATTATTTATTTATAAAACCAAGCACTTTCTCACACTCCCCTGTAAACACCCTCTGGGTGTCACAAGTGCACACATCAGCTGCTCGTGAAACTGTTGTTTTGGGTCCGCCCTCCAACCCTGGCGACCATTCACCAGTTCAGCGTTACACCCAGGTGCCCTCTGAGGCCAAGAATCGGCGCTGGGCATGGTGTGGGCTGATAAGGAGCAGGGTTTGTCTGCCGGCCCAAGAGGGCGCTCTGTTTGTTGTGTAAACGGAGAAGCGCTTGAAGGAGCGGAGTGGAGTAGAAATGTTTAAGCCAACTATCCGGGGAAGTGAGTCGAGGAGGGTAGGGAAAGGCGTGCGGGGTGGAGGAGGGAGACAGCTGAGAAGTATTGTGTGCAGGCTTTAATTGATGTTGTAATCTCCATTGTATTGCATGTTGTAGCAGAATTTGTATAGCGCTTTAAACCCCTGACAAAGCTAAAGCGCTTTACTTAGCGCTCTTTTAGAGTCGTGCTGTTGAAAAGAAGTTTTATATAGTATAGTTTTATATAGGGCTTGGTGTTAGCTGAGGGTCGCGAGGTCTGAAGACATGAAAGAAACAAGCGCGCGCGCCTCACGCTAAAAGGTTTAAAAAACATGGACATGAGAGTGTTAATTTGATGTGTTGGCGGTTTCTGTAGGAGTAGCAGTGTTAAAACCCCAGCTGCATGTTTAATGATTAGTGGTGTCAGGCCAAATTATGTAAATTACAGCAAAATATGATCACAAAAATCACAAACACAAATCCACAAACACGAAAAAAACCTTTAAGTAAAAACATTAAGAGCACAAATTGTAATTTACAGTAAAAAAAAATAGACCTGGAAAAAAGGGTGAAGAGCAGGAACCAGAGAGCTGTTAACGGAATAAAAAATGCACCATCACAAAAACAAATACAGTGCACATTAGGGCCACTAAAATGAACTAAAATGCAGTAGCGTCTTAGAAGTAAATAAAGAGCATAAACTAAGACTAAAACATGGATACAATGCTGGGGGTAGTTACAGAACAAAAACATTCATGCCAAAGTTATAACTGGATATAGATTCTCTGGGGACTTGGTCCACAACGGGGGGTCTCGTGAGTTGGTGCAGCAGGGGTAGGAAACGTATTCTTGGCTTTGTCTGTCTCGAGGGAGCTCCCACACTTTGTAATGATAATTAAGAGAAGAAAGCACGGCTCAGGGAAGTGCCCAAGTATTGCCTTTGTAATCTTTTCTAAACACTCAACCCCGAACATGCAGACATCAATGCTCAAGTGAGAATGTTTTTGATGGTACCGAGGTGATTAAAGGTAGTATACACGGACACATGCTAAGTGTCTCAACATGGAATCGATGGTAAAGGGAGGACGCACGCAGGCACACACCAGAG
Organism: Calotriton arnoldi; assembly: GCA_963921515.1. Taxonomy (NCBI): domain Eukaryota; kingdom Metazoa; phylum Chordata; class Amphibia; order Caudata; family Salamandridae; genus Calotriton; species Calotriton arnoldi. Next base: position 173,376 of record CAWUFW010000350.1, on the reverse strand, counting down.
AGCCAGACTCTATCGCAACAAGAGATGCAGGTAAAGGCAATATATTGGAGAACACCAAAAGGTGTCTGTCTGCAAACAGTGGGAGAGAATCAGAGCACACCAAGAACCAGGAAGAACAAAAGGAAACGGAGATGGAGCTAACTCGTTCTCCCCCGCGGAAAAGCAGCAAGAGGTATTTCAACAGCTTTAATATCTATCAGCTTTCAGCATTCCCTGAGAAATAGGAGCAGACAGTGTTAAAATAGTTCACCACCTTCCAGGATGCAATGAATGAATCGACTAAGTATTCCACTGCACATTCTTTAATAGCATGCTCAAAACACCAGTTCATGCCGATGCCGTTTTAATGCGTTTTGAATTTTCTAGTTGTATTAAAGTGCTCACTTTCGTTCCGCGCGTCATGTGCAAATGGTAAAAGTCGGAGTATGCTGGCGCATCCTCGGGCTTCTGTGGTAGCGGCAGGTTTGCCGCCCAGGCGGTAAAAATATTTGCCAATGACTTGGGGCTTTCTAATCCGAAACATAACGGTTTCTGAAGGCCATGTTCTCCCGGCCATGTTCTCCCCACAGCTTTCTAAAGATAAATAGGGGGACGCGCACAAAGCTTACAGGCGCTCGCGGACACTGGCCCAAGCGATTTGCATTTAATTAGCATAGGCAGGAAAAATCTTCCTGGGAGCCTCAAGGAAGAAGGGGAGGGGGCCTGGGGAACGAAGGGGAGAAGGAAAGAGGTTGTAAGAGGGAGAAAAGAGGTTGGGAGAGTGAAGATTGGAACAAGTGAAGAGGGTTAAGGCAGAAGCGGAAGTAACGATGAAGAGAGTAGAAGAAACAAGCATTGGCCGTGAAAGTAAAAGTGATCGCAATCGCATCTGTCTTTCCTCTCGTTATGGCTCATGGGGAGGGGGGGGAGGTGAGGAGCGCTGGTCAGAAAAAGCCAAACAGCTAAAAAAAACAAGCAAAAAAAGACGCGAAAGTGATCGCGATCGCGGTGAAAGCGAAAGTGATCGCGATGACGTGCTCTGTGCTAAGCACGCGAGGGATGCGCGCGCAGCACTGATTGGAGAGGCGGAGCGAGGCACGCGCGCTTGTGCGCGTAACCGCAAGCTGGTGGCCGGCAAAAGCCTTTGGGAGCACTTTCAAAACCCGCTTACTAAATGTCTCGCAGAGCAGCGCATGCGCGCTGGCTCAGGCGAGACCTAAAAAGCACTCTTTCTGGACCAAGATCTAGCTTTCTGCCAAATTTCGTTTAATTCCGTTCAATGATCAACGGTTTGGGTGTAGTCGTGTCTAAAACCCACAGTTGTATTTTCGGGACACTGTGATCGGTAGAACTCTCATTGCTGAACACAGCATCAACTAGGATACTCTTCGTTCTATGATATCTTGTTTCCATACTTAACCTGCATCAGGACTGAAGTCCCTTTGAGTTTGATGCTTGAGACAGTGAAACAGCAACATGCTAAGGAGGATACTGTGATAAATTGCAATGAGGTGGCTCAGACAAGGAATAGGCCACTTTTTCGCATGATTGTGCCCTGAAGAAACCTATGTTTAAGCGAAACACATTGGCATTGAATGGAATAAAGAACAAAAAAACTACAAGCAGTGACTGACTCATCTTGTTTGCTCTAGTCCTGTGTCCAAATTGTTGCCTGCTACATTTTGGTTTTTGTTACCTCTCAATCTATCTTATAAAGAGTCCAGCTCTCCTTCAGCTGAGTCAAAGAGCAGCAGATGGAATGACAACAAACAGAAAAGCAGGCCTTCCAGATCAGAAGTCCAGTTGAGTCCTTTAAGCTACACAGTTCTTCTGGCAGAGCTTCAGTTACAAGTCCAGTAGTGTCTGATTTTAGGGGATCAGAGACCCAGTACGTATACCCAAAAGTGCCTTTGATGTGGGCGGTGACTTCAAAGCAGCTCTCTGAAGTGCACACGTATCCATTTCAACCCAGTCCTGTCTGTCAGGCTATCTATGAGGGGTAATCAGTCCTTTGTGTGGGGACATGACACTGCCTATTCAAGTGAACTGCCCCTCCCTTCCATCCTGCCCAGACAAGGCCATCAGAATGCAGATGTATGCAGATGGGTACTCAGACACACCTATCCTTCCTGTGTTGTGGATATCTAGAGGGAATGCTCAAAGTATAGCTGTCAAGTGTATTGGAGACAGGCTGTCATGGACCACAGAACAGTAAGTGCAGAGAAATGTCCACTTTCCAAAAGTGGCATTTATAAAACAGTAATGTTAAATCCAACTTTACCAGTAAGGAGGATTTATCATTACCATTCCAAACATATGAAACATGAAAAAGCTACTCCTCTCTGATCAGGAATTACAGCGTCAAAGTGTATTAAGGAATTCCCAACGCTAGCCTATGAGAGGAGAAGGCCTCTCAGGAGTGAAAAACAAAATAGGCTGTTAGTCACTACCAGGACATGTAAAACATAAAGGTACATGCTTTACTTACATAGAACCCTGCCCTTAGGGTTTACTTAGGGCCTACCTCAGGGGTGAGATATGTCATAAAAAGGGAGTATGAGGCTTGGTAAGTAGTTTTATATGCCAAGTCAAAGTGGCAATAAACCACACACACAGGATCTGCAGTGGCAGGCCTGAGACAGGCTTGAAAGGCTACTTTAATCAATCAAAGTCATTTGTACAGCGTGCAGCTACCTCAGAAGAGGCGTCCCGGCGCTCAAAGCAAGACTGAAGAACAGGATCGGCAATTACTAACTTAACTTGATTGAAGAGCCAGGTTTTTAAATATTTCCTGAAACAGTGTTCGGACTTGGGCATGCGAACATGGATCGGCAAGGTGTTCCAAAGCTTGGTTGTCAGTACCGAGAAAGACCTGCTGTCTCGACGAACCTTAGCAAACCTCGGGCTGCACAGGAATCGCAGGTGGTTAGATCTCAAGGCTCTCTCCTGATAGTACAGGCTAAGCCTATTCCTAAGGTATTGTGTACCTTTGTCCCTAATGGCTCTGAATGCCAATGTCAGGTCTTTGAACTCAACCCTCTTGGCAACCGGAAGCCAATGAAGCTGCTTCAAATGAGGGGAGATGCGATGACGAAAGAGGACTCGTCGAATCAGCCTGGCTACGGCTTTCTGCATTATTTGGAATCTATGAGTCAAGAAAGCTGTAAGATCCAGATATAAGCTGTTAGCCTAATCCAAATGCGATGTCACCAGCACATGGATTATGCTCTTTCGGGTCTCTTCTGAAAGAAAACACAATAGCTTTCTGACAGATCTTAACTTCAGAAAGCAGGACGATAAAATCTGCCGAATTTAAGAGGCGAAGGAGAGGTCAGAGTAAAACATAATCCCTAAATTTCACGCTGAAGTAACCAGTGTTGATGGGTGGCACAATTAGTAGTGCAGGCCCACGAGTAGCATTTGAAGTACAGGCCCTGAGTATATGGTATATCAATTAACAAGGAACTTATCAGTACATCAAATATGCCAATCAGGTATACAACAATGTCATCATGTTTAGAGGAGAAGCACATGCACTTTAGCACTGGTTAGCAGCGGTAAAATGCTCGAAGTCTCAAGACCAACAAAAAGAATTAACAAAAAGTGGAGGCAAAAGGCAAAAAGTACGGGGAAAGGCCACCCTAAGGATGACAGGTCTAACAGTGCAAATCTAGCTCAAGAGCAATGAAGTTCCCGGAGACGTACAATAATTTGAAGAAGTGTGTCTTCAGATATTTCGGAAAAGCTGGAGAGTTGGTGCTGATCTGATGTTGAACAGAGATACTGTTCCAGATCTGGGGAGCATGAATGGTGAAGCCTTGCTTTCTGCTTTTAATTATTGTCTAGCAATGTTTTCCCTCCAATCAGGGTCTTGGATTGGTGCTGTTCTCCAGACATAAATAGTTTGTTTGCCAGATAAACCCTGGTCTTTTTTTTTTTTTAAGTGATGGAGCTGGTCTTGAAGATGATCTAGACTGGAATGGAGAGCAGTGTAGGTTTTTTTAAAAGTTGAGATGATGTGGTCAAATGTTTTTGATTCCTTGGTAAACTATGCTGATGCCTGGTGGATGCCTCTCAGGGAAAGTAGGCTGGTGTTAGGGAGACCATTGAGAAGGATGTGACCTCTCTTCATATGTGGGAGAAGTTAGGCTTGAATGGCCACCCGGGACCTGACTGCAAGGTGCCTCAACCATGGAGGAGTGGGAGTCTGTTCCCACGACCTATAGTTAAGAAAGCTGGCACTAAATTTGTTGATTTAGCACTGGGACTAGCAAGAAGGCGTATAGACATTCACTGGCGGACAGCGATAGGGCCTAAAGTGATAGACTGGGAAAAAGATGTTGCTGCCTGGGCTAGGGCAGAGGAAAGGGCATTAATAAAAGAAATCAAGGCATGAGGAGTCGATCAATCGCCGGACTGTGGTCTGAGGTGACGCGGGTCATGGGACGGCAAGGGGGAGGTAGTGGGGAGAGTTCTCCTAGTGACCAACCCGGAGATATGATGCAGAAAGCCCAGTTGAATTTTGAAACAACCCCCCCCAGCTTGAAGTTAGTACCAGAGACCCTCATATGTCAGAGAGCAGCAGTTGACACACGATTGCGGAACTTACACCTAATTCAACCACTGACCCCAGGATGCCTTATTTGTTGAATTGTGTAATATGTTATATTATGTTTTACTTTGACGCAATGAGATAGCTATTATGTGGCACTATCCATGAGCCCCCCGAGGAATAATGCGAGAAATAGGCACTGGATGTACACCCTGAAGATATATCTAATGGGAGATGTTTATCACCACAGAGCTTCTAGCCTAGAAACGTACAAATACCCTCTGAACTAAATAGCCAATTGTTTTTTTATTTCTCCTACACATTGCCTTATGGTACATACAAAAGTTTTTTTATGAAAATTCCAATAAAAAGATATTTTTTTAAAAACCGTGGAGGAGTGGGAGGCGCTGGAACACAAATGGTGACTCAGTCCCCAGCCATCTCTGCATTGATTAGGATCCTCATTATGGGTCAGCATTAAGCATAAAAATCTCTTGCAGCTAATCAGAATGTAGTTGCGAAGTAGTCCAGCGAATGACAATGGCGCACCTTGGGTACCAGGCAGAGCCTTTTGAAGACTGCTCTTTGACTGAAAACCAATGGCGGTATTTCAGGACCAGTGTGAAATAAGTTGGGCGGCACAGTTTTGAACTCTTTTGCAAGACATGCTTTGGTGAAGACTGTATAAGCTACTGCAGCAATCTAGACGGTACATGATTAGAAAGAAAAATTCTGTGTGCAGTGGAGCAACGGCAGAACACCATTTACAAATCTAGATAGGGAATGTAGTTTTGGTGGTTATACTTAATGGGGTGGAGTTAAATTACAGATCACTATCAAAGAATACTTTGCAAGCTTTGTATATAGGGATTAGAGAGTAGCCCCACATCCTCAGGCCAAGATAAATGGAAGGGGGGGGCATGGCCAGCAGCCGGCTAAGATGGCCGCAATCTGAAAGAGCTGCACTAGCCGCCAGCTGACAGCCCCGTTATATCCGACAGAATCTGACATTTAGAGAGCACCAGTGCAGGGAGAGAGGTTGGGGATCGAAGCGGTGATCCCTCCAACGTGATACGAGCCGGAGAGAAAGCGACTGACCGAGATCTCGGATGGCAGCCGCGGGAGCTCGAGTGGGCAAAATGGCGCCAACCCGTCGGACCTGAGGAAAGCGGAGTCCGGGTTTGCAGGCTGGAGGACGCGGCGCCACCCGGGACAACAGCTGCGTCCTAATATCCTGTGCGGGCGAAAGAAAAATGATGGCTCGCCCCTGCCTGTAATCTGGGGGGTGGCAGCAAAAGAAATATGTGCTGGCCGAGAGGCGCGGCCTAACGGGCCATCTGTGCTGCGGTTGCTGAGAGCTCTACGGGGAGCCCGATATTGTTGGCGGTAAGGGACCCAGCGGAACGCGCACTCCCGGTGTAGCTAGAGCCAGGGTTCTGGCCCCCTGCCTCCCCCCCACTGATCGTAACGGCGGCGGCCGCAGACACAGTGAGAGCAGGTGTGCACCTGGGCCGGGAGGTCTTATCCGGCCGAGGGTAGAAGCGCCGGATACGGTGATCCGGGATTCTTCACTCTCGGCCCCCTGGCTTCGACCGAGAGTGAAGAATCGTCTGACTGACCGGTGGGACTGGGAGATGGGGGCTGGTGACTCCCCTGAGCCTTCGCCTGCGACTAGAGGCCTAATAACAGAACTGGTGATTTGCGGAGCGGACCAGGGCCCAGGCCTGGCATCATGTAAGCGACAGTCAGTGAGGGGTTGAAGTGGACCCCGGCTTAGGGAAGGTGGGGCCTGCCCGAAGAGGTCACATTAACGGCCAATCCTGAGGAGCCCCAGCTGGGGCTGGTGAGACGCAGAAGGCTCCCTAGAGGAGTGGAGCCAAAGTTTATCCGAACAGCTCCAGAGGAGAGCCTTGGGCCCAAGAGCTGGAGTGGGGCTGCCGGGAGGGACTGACCCCTCCCAGTGACGCCGGCTCAGTGCGACAGGGCCAAGGAGGAAACCGGCCCGCTGGAGACACCGTGGGACCACCAGATGGGGCACACAAAGGGGGTGGGATCGGACAAGGCGAACCAAATCGACAAATACACAGTGTCTATGGGCCGAGAAGATGGCGCAACGGGAGGCGCGCTGATGAACAAGGGGGAAGATCAAACCCCTGACCCCTCGCTAAAAGACATAATGAGGGCGATATCGGATTTGCGTGGGACCCTGGAGCCCAAGCTGGACTCCGTCACAGAAGAGGTCAACCTGCTCAGAGCAGACTTCAGGAAGATGGCGGACAGGATCACATCGGCAGAGACCAACATTGGGGGACTACAATCCAAGATTAAGCGTCTGGAAGAAAAAGTCTCGAAACTGACCAAAAACCAGGCAGACATCCTGGCCCGGCTGGAAGACCAGGAGGGCAGAGCATGCCGCAATAACATTCGGGTAAAGGGGGTGCCTGAGGGTATGGAGGGACCGTCGATGGACCTCTTCCTAGAAGACTTCATCCTAAACAAACTTAAGCCAAAACGTCTATAAAAAAAATTCTCCGTGGAGAGGTCGCACCACCTCCTTGGACCAAGGCCTCGACCGGGGCCCCCCGTACGATAATTGCACACATGCTCAACTACAGGGACAGGGATGTAATCCTACAAGTGGCGCACCAACACAGGGATCTGCAACATGAAAATGCCACGTCCGATTCTTTCCCGACTTCACCCTCCAGGTACAGCGCCAAACGACGAAACTTTGATGCGGTGAAGAGGGCCCTGCGCGACCAAAACCTCAAGTATATGATGCTATTTCCAGCAAAGTTGAAAATCATAGCGGAGGGTAAATCTTTCTTTTTCAACTCGCCGGAAGAGGCGAGTGACTGGCTTGAGGGCTGGAGAACGGTTGGGCGGAAAGGAGCCAGGGCCCAACCACACGTCACTAAGGAGCGAGATGGGGAGCGGAGAAAGGAGGACCAGGATCCAACACAGTGACAAAGACCAGATAAGTGAACAGTTGGGGGTATCATGACTGTCAAAGACAATCCTCTACCTACGGTAGATGAGGTGGGGGTTGAGTCGAGTCTGTAATCGAACTAATGTTACGTGACTTTCAAATTTTGGTGAACAGTCGCAGAGACTTCGAAGCTGGTAACTTTGGCGGATTCTGGATTGGGGATCTACAAATAGAGGAGCACTCAAAGGGGGAACTGGGGCATTGCTGTAAAGATAGGGGGCCCCCTGATACTAATGTGAAGTTCACCTAGGCAGGGAAGTACATACTGTGAAATTCCTAGGGCAACTTCAACAAAGATACTAATACATAATTATTTAAATAATAGTAGTGACACTAGAGATAGAAAAATACAAAAATATTTATTATGAGATAAGTTCATTAAAATTTAAAGCTTCGTGTGCATTACAGAAAAATGGCTATTAACACAACATGCTAACTACAATCAATCATCCATTCATGCATATCTCACTCTAAGATTTTTTACACATTGTCAGCATAATGAATTGGTTGAATGTCTGACCAAAAACAATATATAATGATAATTGAAACAATAAAATCCCATGGATTTTTGGTTGGGTGATGGGCTGAAGGAGGTGGTCGAACTACGAGGCTTTTTAGGTTGGAAGAATATAGGAATTGAACATTTGGGAGCCATATGGAGGGGTGGGGCTCCACTTCCGTTCGAAAACCTGCAGCAGGAGTTTGACCTGCCTGGGACCCAGAGATTTCACTACTTGAGACTTACACATGCCCTACTGACACATATGCATCGAGGTACGTCCATCCCCGACCACTCACCCTTAGAAGACAGGCTACTCATTGATCCCATTCCCGAAAAAGCAACTTCAACAATATACCGTAAGCTCATGAACAACATGCCTGATCCACGGACAGCCCTGCGGGCCGATTGGACCGACGACCTGGGAAACATAGATGACGAGGAGTGGTTAGAGGCACTCCAGGGTCCAAGTGAAATCGCGATGCGTGTACGATTCCGACTGGTCCAACTCAGGATATTGCATCGCTCCTATTATCCTGTACGCTCTTACATAAGATTGGAAGGGCACCGTCGGCGCTGTGCATCAGAGGCTGTCAGCAGGAGGGCACCTTCTTTCACATTCTTTGGGAATGCCCCAGGATTGCGCAGTTTTGGCACAGTGTTATGGCAATAATGACCAGAGTATCTGGAACGGACGTTCCAGTGGACGACAAGTGGCTTCTGCTCATGATTAAGTGAGAGACTGCTTGGCCACGATATGTCAACATTTGGCTTACGCTTTCAGCGGGGATAGCGAAGCGAAATATAGCCAGGGGCTGGGGGGGCGCCACATCCCCGTCAGAGGCAGAATAAGAGAGGGACTTAGACTGGTGTCAGAGCGCAGAAGAAACGGTGTACCAAAGCAGAGGGGGTGCCAAGAAATGGGAGAAGGTGTGGGCACCTTGGCATGTCTACAGGGGGCTATGAGAGAGCTATGACCAGGCCAGCGGGATACTAGCCGAGCACAGAGCGGCGACTTCTTAAATGTGTTCCTTCCCCGAATACTAGATAGCATTGTGGGGCTGTGTTCCTTTTACGATGTTCTGCTCCCCCCACCTATCCCTGTTCTCTTAAACCACGAAATATGATTGCCAATATGTAACCCAAAAATGTACATGCTCTTTCGCACATGATTGTAACGTCTGTTGAGCTTGTTTAACAAAAAGAGTTAAAAAAAAAAAAAGATAAATGGAAGGGGGGTATGGTTGACAGTGCCCTCGGACAGGCTTTCAGTTTTTTCTCAATGAGGCAGAGACGGACATTCAGCATCTGAAGGAGAACTTGTGAAAGACAGCAAGACAGGTTGTGGAGTTTGGCAGGCTCATCACCAGGATCGGAATGGAACTGAATATGATCCTCATACAAGTCATAATGCATCTTTTTTCAAAATCTAAAATGACAATAAAGGGATAATGTAAGCAGTGATCAGGGTTAGTGACCCGTAGATCCCTGGAGAAAACTGCATTTAATGATGGCAGTCCTGGACAGGAATGGGTCCAGTTGGACTGATGGAAACGGTTTTGTAAGACTGATGAAAAGCACTTCAAACCAATTCATCGTACGTAGGCAAAAGATAACAATTTTGCAATTAGCACACAATAGCCCAATGTGGCTGAAAAGTCCAATAGGGTTTACCTGCAGGGTGGCCCTGATACTAGGAGCTGAATAGTTCTTCTGTGATATTTAAAAAAAAGTGGTCTCCATGTCCCAACAGAATCTGAAACCGGTCTACCTTTTGCAGCACAAGGTAGACTGGATATGGACTGTTGTTCGAAAGATCATCGTAGGCTTCTTCAGTAGAAGGGCGATAATTGCAAGCTTGAGGGTCTGGACAATGTCACTGCTGGAGAGAGAGAAACTAACTAACCTGATGGAGATTGGTATCAGAGGGGTGAGGCCCAGATTAACAACTCTGCCAAAGCTGGTGTCCCAGAAGGATATGATTCTTGAAAAAGGTCACCCAACATTAGGACTTACTCAAAAATAATTGAATGGAAATAAACAAGGATTTCTTTTGATGGGGGGTGGGGTGGGGGGAGTGGGGGTGTAAAGTGACAGATTAAACAAGTGAGATGAGTGAGCTTGTGACTGCCATTATTATTTCACGTCACAGAAATTTCTTACAATGAGGCAGCAGTATTGTTAAATTATAATTAAAGATATATCTCTTTTTAATAGTTATTTAATCTGAACCCTCTTACTGAATATAAAATGGATATAACGTGAACACAGATTTGTGTGGCTATGTGCTGACCTCACGGTCTCTCTTGCGCCTATAGCGATATTTTTTTCTATTCTCTCTTGCTCATCTCGCTCTCTTTCCATCCTCTGTGCGCGCTCACTCCACTCTCATACAAGTCTTTTGATGCACCCATTTCGCTTGTTTTCACTTTTCTCCGTGCTCTCAGCTCATTTTGTGCTCTTCTTCTTTGCTTATTTCAATCTTTTTGATCTATTTTGCTCTTGTTGATTCTGCTTCATTTGCACTTCTTTTTTCCTTGTTCTTTAGCTTGTTTTCCCTCTTTTTGCCTCCCCATGCTCTTTACCTCTTCCCATCTTTTCCATGTCCTGCTCTCCCACGGTCAGAACCCCTTTTTAGAAGGCCACAGGTTAAGCAGGCCCAACCCTGTCGATTATGGTAAGGCCTTTTACTTTGGATGCCAAGGGCGTGCCTACTGTGGGGTCTGAGCAAATTAGCTAAGTATCTGTTCAGCACTTGACTGTCAGTGGTAGCGTGGGTCGAGCAGTCCAAGGCTTCTCGGGAAGGACGAAGGTGAGCACAGACTCACAAATCCAAATACACCCAGCAAACCCAATATATTGTCCATTCAAGTCTTGCTTTAATGTAAAAAAGAGGATTTATCAACTGACAAAATACAATACAACACACTGCATATAATATACACAGTCTTCTTGAGGCAGGCCCACCAGCATTACCCAGGCCATTGCCTGTCTCTTTCCCATCTATAGATGATGTTTATTCACCATTCACATGCAACGACATCCAAGCTATGTCCCTCTATGAGGGCGTTTAGCAAAAGTCTGCATGTCCCCTTGCCTGGTCGTGTCAGTCAGAACAGGTTTTCCTATGGTCCGATGGCCCGGTATCGGTCTTACCTGCACTCGCTGAGATGGTGGTCCCGATTCCTTGGGCACACATTTCTGGCCCGGTGGTGAGCAGAACTTTGGAATCTGCAGCTGTGGCGAAAGACATCCACAGAGCTCTTCCGATCCAGTGGTAAGTCTTCTTTACCCAAGAACCAGAAAGAGACCGTGAGTGGGTCATATGCAGGCAGACCTGTTAAAGGGTAGGTGCTGGCAGTCAATGCACCCGACAGCAACTCCCGTTACTGTGCGGGCGATAACACGTGCTAGCCTATGGAGCGACTAATTACTCCTTACTAGGTTGCAACAGGAGCGGCCAACCAACAGAGCTTTATCCACCTTGTGGCTGTTCACAAGGGTGGTCGGCTCCTTTCTGAGCAGGGTTCTTGACCCACTCACGGTCTCTTTCTGACCCACTTTTAACCTACTTCATTGGTCTTGAAGAAGCGCCAAGGATCGTTCTGACCACTTTGATGGCGCGAAACATGTCGACCTAAAGTTACTGTGGCACATCATGCCTCACCAGTAACACACGACCTACGGGTTTTTTAACCTGGCAAGGGAACCAGCATATTAAACTCAATTCATTCCGGTATCCCTTAGCTAGTTTTACTATTCACTCACTCACGCACTTGTTTTATCAATAACCCCCTATCTCACACCCGCACTCATCATACGGCAGTATTACAAAAAGATCTCTGCCGGCCCGACGAGGAGCAACTGCCCGATGATGAAGCATGACATCCTTCGGGGTGTGCGAGGGCATCAAGAGACAAGACTTGCTCTTGCCTCTAGCCTGTGGGGTGTAGACCTAGGCCTTTACCTTTTGATTTTCCTTCCTTCCCTTTGCTGTGGGTGACTACTAGGTACACATGTATCCCAGTGTACACACACAACAACACACGCTAATGCACTTTACTTTCCTACAGGCACAAATACATCTCAGCACTGCACACAATCCAATGGAGGCCAAAGATGAGCACACAGCAGCATATCTTTACCAGAGTAGGCCAAGAGGCGCCACTACCATGGCCTGTACGCTCTACTCACGACTAAAACCAAATACATGGTATGCTCCCACCATCGCACTCGTGTTACTTAACTCCCGGTCAAGGGTAGAACTTTGGGAGCCCCTCCCGGTCTAAGCAGACCATAGTCAATAAGACAGCCCTAGTCCACAGAGCACATGCATGATCTGTGTTTCCGCATGCCGAAAAATAGTTATCAAGGATCCAGATATCACTGTTCCTGGGGCACTCAAGCCAGGGGCACACGGCAATCACCATGTGAGGGACTTTTCCACCCCAACAACCGCCCTCCCACTGTCACATAGACTGTATGGCCTGACCCCACCAAATCAGATACTTCTGGACCTGTAAAGAAACTTTGCCAGGAAGATGGAGTGCTGCGCTGCTACCACGTCTGTCACTCTGCTGGATTGCTACTCTAGAAGAACTGCTTTTTGCTGTGCTGCCCTGGTGCCTGCTACCCTCTGCCTCTGCTGAAGAAGAACTGAACTCTTGCTTAAACCCAGAGTGCTCTCCAAGGGGATGCTGACTTCCCTCCTGTTTTAAGACCCAGGGATTTCAAAGCCTCGCCTTCTGCTCTTGGGCCTGGTCCATTGGAAGTGGATGCAGGTGCTTGCTCCAGTGGAATCGACGCACCCTCTGCTACGTGAAGCCAAATCAACACATCGCTGCTGTTGCATCAACATAACTGAGGAATCGCACTTGGAACCAGTGGATCGTCTCCAGAACTGACACATCTGAAACACCACATCGCTGCTGCTGTAAGAGACGATTGATGCATCTCCTCGACTGCGTGGAGAAAACCAGCACATCAGCTTTGGAACCAACACACTTGAATCCGGTGCTTTGTAGTCGGAACCAGCGCATCGCCATCATTGTTTGGAGAAAAAGCCACGCATCACCTCCGCTGTGGGATCAACACCCTACATCTCGCTGTTACAACCAGGATGAAAGTACTTTGTTCAGCGGGCCTTGCGTGGCTCCTGTATCTGGCCCGCACTCCATCCAGTCATCCTGAACTCTTGTCTTTGCCCTGGTCCAGCGCGACTGATAACCCTGATAGCACTTAGAAGCAATAAGCGCCTATTGTCACTTTTATTCTTTAAAACTTCATACCTCGACTTCCACTTATTGGACTGTTATCCTTTTGGCCTTTTTTAAGTGTTGCACAAATACTTTGCACATTGCCTCTTAAATTAAGCCGGCCTGCTCTGTGCCAAGCTACCAGAGGGTGACCACAGGTTAATTTAGTGTGTGCATGTGACTTACTCTGAATAAGATTGTGGTTCCTGCTTGGACAGGGTGCATACCTCTTCCAACCAGAAAACCAACATCTAAAAGTTCCTAGCAAAACATTATCTATTAAAGATGTGCTATTGGTAGGAGAGTGTTTCTCACAATTTGATGAGGGCGATGCACGTTCAAGGCCTCCTGTAAGGGAGGGGAAAGCTAATATGAATGTTAAAAGTCTCCCGCAAATCATTGTACAACATATTCAGGATACAGATGATGAAAATTACTGTCCAGATACAGATGATGGCAATGCAAGTAGGGATGATTCAGATTTTTGGATTGGACCAAAAAAATAAATGGAAATGCTCTTGCTCTCCTCAAGGCGATACTTTTGACATGAATGTAGTTCTGGATTCAGAGGGGTAGCAAATGTTTGATCCCAAACTAATACATCATACCAATTCTACCGAATGACTTCCTATTGACTATGCAGGAGAATACGTTTGTGATAGATTATACTTAGTGCTCTGGGCAACCAAACCAGAGCAAAAATAAAATCAGAATGCCCTAGACCTTCTTTGCTTTCTAATATCACTTCAACTCCTGCCATACACCCAAACATGTTAACCTTTTTCTCTAAATTTAGCAACGATCAAAGAAAAGGAGTAGAAAAAGCTTGGTTCAATTCCCAATATAAGTTGCTGGACATTGTGGGACCTTTAATTCAAACTTTAGATCTTGCCAAATTCACTAGATTGACAATTCAACAATACATGCTGAAGAATTGTCCAAATGGACCCAGAGAGCTATGTGTCTTTTGGGAAACGCACATTTTTCCATTACACATAAAAGGAGGAAAGGACTGCTTTTTGAAAAGAGATCCCACATTGGTTAATTTAGCCCCAATAGACCCAGGAGTCAAAGCAGAGGGATTGTTATTTGGAGATTCTTTCATATAGGAGTTAAGCAAGTATGTCACTACTTTTGCATCCTTGGACAAAGCCCAAAAATCAGTTCGTAGAGTTTTTGGGCAACAGGTCTTTGCCAGGCCCAGCAGAGACAGGAGCCATTTTGCTGACCATTTTAACAGGAATCAAACTACAGAGGCTCCTCCTGCTACCAACCACAAGACTTTGGTCCTCAATTCTACCCTCAAAGGTGAAAAGGATTCCAGAACGAAGGCTCAAGGGTGCTCAAAAATACAAACCCAACAGGTATTGTAGGAGGCCGTTTAAAATATTTTCTAAAAAAAAATAGCAGTCTATAATGGCAGATCCATGGGTATTGGACACGGTTCAGGGTTATTCTATAGACCTCTATGCAATACCTTTTCAAAGGCATTCCCTTCTTCCTTTAAAATCTTCCCAGGGTCTAGATTTGAGTTTCCAAAGAGATTCAAACTCTTCTCACCACACGAGCAATCCAAGAGAGCAATCCAAGAGATGTTTTACATCCGTCAGGTTTTTAAATCACCATTTTCCTAGTTCAAAAGAAAAACAAAAAAATGCAGTCCTTAATAAAACTAAAGAATTATAGTCAGTTTGTCATTTATCATCATTTCAAGATGGAAACTATAATTCATCTCAGGGATTCCTTATTACAAAACGACTGGATGGCCTGCCTAGACTTACAAGATGCATATTTAACTATACCAATGAACTCACAATTCAGAAAATACTTACAATTCCATTAATAAGAACAGTCCTGACCGAGTGACCATGCCATTATGTGTGCCCAGTAGTAATAATTGGGAGGTCGTAGTAATGTCCATGGACAGAGCCGTTTCCATGAACCTGGTTATTTCTTGTTTTAATAACGCCAATGCCAGACAAGAACTGAACATGTGCACCAGGTCTGCCTCCTAGCTTTGAGGATGGGGGTAGCAAATACCTGCATTCCCTCCCCATTTAGCAATTTTTGCTGGTGTATGATATAGGTGAAAAAGTGTTTTAAAATGTTGCGCCTGCAAATGTGCAGATAACAGTTAAGTGCAACCTAACTCCAAAGATTCATAAAAAAAACAACTAGTAGAATCTAGCCTCTTCTTCTATTTGCCAATGTGTTTTTCCAAATCATCAGACATGCCAGCACTCAGATATTAATTAATTTTGCTAATTGTACACCTGGAATCAATACCCACGATCTCAATCAAAGACAGATGAACAAATCCACGTGGTCCCCTTCCCTTTTTCAAAAGAAAGTCGTGAATCTGAAGATATTTTAAAACTTCCCTCTTATCCAACCCGTAGTCCTGCTGTAATTCTTCAAATGATGCAATTGAATCTCCTATATACAAAATCCCCTAGTCTCCCGAGTCCCTTGGTCTCTCATGTGGGACAACAAGAATCCCAGAACAGCGAGGGAAGACATTGAGGTCCTCGCATTGGGGTATATTAGTTGGATTTCCCTATTCCAATTATTTTCCTCATAATTGACCAGATCTTAAAAGACACACGGAGGGTCTTAAACTTTTTCTTAAAATAACTTGGTTCAATCACTTTAAAAAAAACAAAAAACATTTTTAGCGTCCTTTCCAATAAGTAATTCGGATATGGGTGGAATGCTCTCTCCAGTACCGCAATTTACTTCACTCCCACCAATAAGGGTTCTCATATATTGTAGAGCAGCAGCCTACTGATAGTGTTTTAAATTGGAAACTGCCCAACCACCTCTTTCTCTAGTTAACATCAGAAATTTAAGAGCCCTTCTGGCTTTAACATAGGACCAGATAAAACTGCTTACCATGTCTTTCATCATTTTAAACCAATGTTTTTCACATTCGAGTGGGATTGCCCTGAAAAGGAATATGGGAGTGGGAATATCATCTTGACAATATTGCAGTGACCAATAATGGACATATATAAGTTATCCATCCTTCGTAAATCTCTTTTTGCTTTAAAAAGTACCGGGACTAGGTTAGATTCAACAATCTGATCTAAATCAGACATAATGCTAACTCCACAGTAAACTGCTTTTCCCAAAGTGTGAACATCAGCAGTTTGTAGGTACTTATTGGCTACCACCTGAGTCTTGCACTGGTTTAGGGAATAACCAGACAATTTCCCAAATTCAGAGGCTTCTTTTCCTACCTCCCGCATTGATGCTGCTGGGTCAGATGACACAACTGCCATATTATCGACATACACCAAGATCTTAGTGCTCTTGCCTTGGAATCGCATAGGCTTAATTAAAGCATTGGACTCCAGCCTCCTAATTAGAGAATCTATGTAAAGGGCAAACAATAAAGGGAGCAAGGGCACCCCTGTTGTGTCCCTTTCATAATTCTGATAAGGTCAGATTGCCCCCCCCCATTTACTTGGAGCCGGGCGGTAGGATCATGACAGACAGATCGAATCACCCTAATATAGCCCCGCCTTAATCCATACCATTTCATAAGTGTCCAAACATAATCCCAGGCAACCCTGTCAAACACTTTCTCTATGTCCAACAGGGCCAATGTCATAGGATCCTCTCAGAATGCTGTAGGAACCTCTCAGATTGCTGTTGCATCAAACAGCATTGTAAAGAGCAGACATCATCCGTGGTTCCCCTCTCTGGATTAAAACTGTGTTGCCAAGGAGAAAGCAGCTTGGCAATAACTTGACACCGCCTTGTAGCTAGGACTTTAGATGTAGCTTAGTGTTGCTGTTAATTTATTGTAATGGGTCGATATGCAGGGGCATCCCCTTTTTGAGAAACACCACTATATTGGTAAAAGCCCAAGACTTAGGTATCTGTTGTCCTTTTTGTGCCTTGAGGAATAACTCCACCAAATCAGCACCTAAAGCTGAACAGAATACTTTATAGAATTCTAATGGAATTCTATCCACCGACAGCTTTTCCAGAAGGGAGATCCGTAAGAGCCGTATAAACTTCATCCTTGCTATGAGAGGCATCTAGGAAATCCTATCTTCAGGGCTCACTTTAATTCTAGAAACTAATGCAAGGTATTTCTCAATCTCATAATCGTTTTGTGCCCCCTCAGCACGATACAATACTTTGTACAAGTCTTAGCACACCTCTCAAATTCCACTGCGGTCAGTCACAGAGTGGCCCTCTCTATGCTTAATTTGGGTGCTCTCCCTATATGTTACTTTCTGCCTGGTACACATCACAAGCAAATGTCCCACCTGCTCACTATATTCATAGCACTCCTTTTTACAGGATAAATACTTTTATGCAGCTTTATTTGCTAAGATGCTGTTAATGGCCGATTTAGCTCCAGCAAGGTTTTGCTGGACCGCTACTAGATCATCTCCTCCTGATGCAGCAGCAATAAGTTGAGCCTCAGCATCAGCTAATTACCCATATAGCCTTTTCAGCATCTGTGTTTGTCTTCTGGTGGTTCAGACTGAAACTAAGCGTCTTCCCCCAGTGCCTGGCTTAAAGGCATCCCAAACTTTCCTGGGAGGAGCACTGCCCCCGTTCTGTCTAAAAACTCCAAAATCCAGTTATTCATATGGGCAATATATTTCTCATCATGGAGTCGACCTCTTTCAAAGGACCAGGCCTGCACTGACCCTAAGCCACTAATATTCAGTATTTCAATGAACAAGGGGTTATGGTCTGACATGACTCTTGGTTATTTCTCAATTAATATACCCTCGACCAAGCTTAGGGATACAAAAAAAATAGTCCAAAAGGACATGTTTACTGTGGGGGCTTAGAAAAAAGTGTATCTGGGATTCGATGCCTTAGTTTTACGCCAAACATCCACTAGCCTGTGATTGCTCTTAAGATGCTGTGGCGCCAGAAAAACTTCAGGCTTTCAGCCTGATATCCACCAGATCAAATAGCCCACCAGGCAAGTTGATGTTCAGATCCCCACACATTATGATTGGTGTTGGCCATAAAACCAATTAACTATTGTTAGACTTGGTACCATTGGCGTGGGTCTCCCTTCCATTTTTTGCGCTATGCCTCCTCTGTTACTGACCTGTTTTTGCTGGATTAGATGCTTTGGGCACTTTGCCACTGCTGCTCAGTGCCAAAGTGCAAGTGCTCCCTATGATAAATGGATGTATGGATTAGTGACTCCATGTTTGGCCTATTTGATTCACTGTCAGACCCTAGTACAGTGCACTGGTTGTGCCCAGGGCTTGTGACTCAAAGGCTGCTGGTGGGCTTGCAGCACTGGTTGTGCCACCCACAGGAGCAGCTTGTAAAGTGTGTCTCAGGCCTGCCATTGCAGAGCCTGTGTGCAGTCTGGTACTGCCATGTCGACTTGGTAAGTGCACCCACTTACCAGTCCCCAAACCTTCCCTTTCCTGCATATTAGTCACCCCTAAGGTAAGCCCTAGGGCAGGGTGCATTGTATGTGTAAGGTAGGACAAGCCCTGGTGTGTGTGGCCTGTCCTGATAGTGAATTACAGCCAATTTCGTTTTTCACTATTGCAAGGCTACCTGTCCCCATAGGCCAGAATGGGCAGTTTGATTATAACACCTTATAATCCTAACTGACCCAGGGAACATGGTAGAAAAACGAATTTAGTATGCCTGAACTCAGAATGATAAAATACATCTTTTAGTGAAGTTGGTTTTAACATTCTGTGTTTGAAAATACCACTTTTAGAAAGTAGGTATTTTCTTGCCTAAACCATCCAGCCTGCCTCTGCTAGCTTGTGTATTGTATGTCTGGGTTTTTGAGGGACAGGGGCTGGGGGATTCCAGGAGACAGGGTGAGTCAGCAAAGGGCTGAATAGACCTATCTGCATGTAGAGTGGTGGGAGGGGTAGCACCTGGGCCTGAATAGGGCTGTGCCTGCCTTCCACAATGCTGGCTCCACCTCCTGTGGTGCGTCTGATGTCCCTGGCCCACACTGACAAAGGAAGAGGGTGTGCACTGGAAGAATGCACCCAGAACTGGTTTGGACTAGGTACAGGACCCTCTGCCTTCAGAGGACAAAGGATTTATGGGTATAAATACTGGGGCCCTGACCCCAAGACTTTAGATCACTTCTGGAACAAACAAGACGAACCATTGCGGAGGAGAGGAACCTGAGAAGCTGAAGGAGGAGACTATCCCTATGCTGTGTGCTGTTTGAGGGATTGGCCTGCAGTGGTTGCCTGATTGCCAAAGAAAGGAGAAAGGAACTTTGTGCTACTTTCATCATCTTGCAGAACATCTCCAAGGGCTTGAAGATTGAGCTTGCCTCCTGCTGAAGTCTCATGGACACAAGACTTCACCAACCAGCTCCCCTGAATTCCCTTGCTGGGAATTTGAAGTGCCTGCTGTTGTGTTGGGCCTTTTGAGGAACTGCGTGTCGCTGGGAGCTGGAAGCGCGACTCACGAGGGAGAAGCGTGTCGCCGCCGCAGCCGCTGTTGTCGCATCGCCGAGAAAGCGTGCCACCGCTGCTGCTGTCGCCATCACATCGCCGAAGCGCCTCGCATCACCGGAGAAGAGTGTCGCCGTCGCATCAGACGCCGTCGCATCATCGGAGAAGTGTGTCGCAGGGCCTGTCGCTGCTCAGAAGATTCACCGAGTCGCCGCACGGCCGTTGGGCGTGCACGCATCGCCCCCTGAGTGTCGCATCAAGAGGAAGACGCCATTTTGTTTCATTGCACCGGGTCGTCATCGCATCGCGGCGCTGCTGGTCGCATCGCCACAGAAGCGTAGTAAGAAACTGACGCATCACCTCCCCACACGGTGAAGAACCGACGCATCACCTCCTCTCCGGTAAGGAACCGACGCATCACCGTCCCCTACGCAGCAGTAGGGAACCGACGCATCACCTCCCCCGGAGCAAGGAACCAACGCATCACCGTTCTTGCGTGTAAGGAACCGACGCATCACCTTCCCTGCAAATCTTTTGTTTGTATCGCATTACGCATCCAAAGGTACATTGAACATTGAGGGGCCGATTCCGATTCGGGCCGGAAATCTCTCCGACCGAGCCGGACCCGGAGAGATTTCCGACCGAATCGGACTCTGGCAGTCCGACCGGACGAGTACGATGCATTCGCATGCTATCGGACTCGATTCGGTCGGACTCCCATTGAAGTCAATGGGAGCCAGTCGTACAACGCGTACGCGGGCTCCCATTGACTCAATGGGTGCGAGGCGAACGAGGGCACCCCCTACAGTGGGTAAGCGTCCATGCGCATCGCGGCGTACATGCACAGGTAGGGGGGACCCATGGGTCCCCCCCGTGTGCGACTCGTGCGGCTACGCATACAGGGGGGTCCGACGCGTACCCCCAAAGTACGGCTCCGACAGCTCTTTCGAGCCGGACGGCACGAGTCGGTCGGACTGCTCGCGGCGCGCATCGTACTTACCCGGCCGGGAAACGTCTCCAAAGCGTGGTGCGAGTCGGTCGGAGCGTGTTGAAGCCGCGTACGAGTCGGTCGGCGATTTCGCGGGCGCTTGCATCGTACTCGCTCGGCCGAACCCGCGTACGAATCGGTCGGGAAACAGGGCTCCGAATCGGATCCGGTAAAGCCGAATCCGATTCGGAGCACTATTGGCCGAGATCGGAATCGGCCCCTGAGTGTCGCATTTACCATCTTTATTGAACTGAACTATTTTCTACCATTGACAGTCATATTTTTCATAGTGTATTGTGGATTTTTGTCGTTTTGGGTCTTGTGATAAGTCTATATAAAAATACTTAGTTTTATAATACAACCTGTGTGGTGTCCATCTGTAGTGTTATCACTGTGTTACTGTATGTGTTCACAAATGCTTTACACACTGCCTCTGAGATAAGCCTGCCTGCTCGTGGCAAGCTACCAAGGGGGTGAGCAGGGGTTATTTTAGTAGTGTATCCCCCTTACCCTGACTAGAAGCAAGGGTCCCTATTTGGACAAAGGTACCTACCTCTGCCAACTAGAGACCCCCAGTTCTAACATTGGTGGTCAGCGGTGAGGATTCTGGACTTGCATTTGTGACTCATATACAGTGATTGGTGTACACTACTAGTGAGTGCAGACCAAACGCAACCACTTACATTTTTGGTAGATTGTTTTTCCTGGGATTTCTATTTTTGCCAAGAACTGCCAAGTTTCACCATGAGCAAAACAGCGTCCATCGCATCTGTTGATTTTTTAATTTTGAGGAAGAGAAACTAGAAAGTTACACTGTGAAACAGCTGAAGCACTTCTGCAGGAAATGTAAAGTTGCTATGACCGGTCTCTCCAAGAAGGATGAGTTCCAAAAGGCGCTGAGGGCCTAGGTGGAAGCAAGGAGCACACCTGAGCATGTGGAAGAGCAGGAGGAGGGGGCTGAGAATGCAGAAGGGCAGCTAGATGGGCTACTGGGTCCAGGGGGGAGGAAAGCACCTTCCCCAGCAGGTAGCAGTGTTTCTTCTAAGGGCCTGTCCCCAGGAGAGCTGGAGGACAGGGAGAGAAGTAGGATGCAT
This sequence comes from Calotriton arnoldi, assembly GCA_963921515.1. NCBI lineage: Eukaryota > Metazoa > Chordata > Amphibia > Caudata > Salamandridae > Calotriton > Calotriton arnoldi. The sequence goes on along the minus strand of CAWUFW010000350.1, from coordinate 151,595 downwards.
GAAATGGAGCTGACCAAGCTTAAGATGGGTGGGCAGTTAGAATTGGAAATTAAGAAATTGGCCCTAGAGGAAAAGAGGATGCAAATGGAGCATGAGAGAAGTTTGAGGGAGTTGGAGTTGAAAGCTAGGAGCTTGGAGATTACTCCCTCTGGTGGCAGCACACCGTCCATGCCTGTTGAAGCAAGAGTGTATATACCTAAAGATGTGGTGAAAGAGTTTTATAAAAATGATGACATTGGGCAATGGTTTAAAGCCTATGAGCTAGCTATGACCTCACACTGGGTCCCTGAGACGGATTGGGGAGCGGGGTTGTGGGGGCGGTTCCTTAGTGAGGGGCGGGATACCTTATTAGACTTGCCCTCTGATGTCCACAATTCTTATGGTCATATGAAAGAAGCATTGATGTCCAGGTATGGGTTGACTCCTGAACTGCATAGGCAGAGGTTCAGGAGTTGCAAAAAGTTGGAGGGCAGTACCTGGGTAGAATATGTGACTTTTTTGCAGAGCATTGGATGGGTGGGTGAAGGGTAGCAAAGTGAATGATTTTGAAGCGCTCTTTGATTTGATTGCATAGGAGCACTTGTCAGGAAATTGTTTTCCAGAGCTACGCCAGCACCTTATTGATAGTAGGCTGACTAACCCTAGGAAGCTTGCTGAGGAGGCGGACCGCTGGGTGAGCACCCGGGTCCACAAGGGTCATGTGGGAGACTCCGCCAAAGGTGGGCAGGGTCCCCAGCAGAGGAGTGGGGGGGTCAAGGGTAAACAGGAGGAGTTCCATAAAGGGCCCCAAAGTAATCCCCAAGGGAACCAAGGGAAAGGTTCCCAGCCTCCCCCTGAAAAGAAGCCAGGGGCCCGACAGATAAGCCTGTTCACAGGGGGCCCAAGACTTGCTTTAAGTGTGGTCGAGTGGGCCACTGCTCCTGGGAGACTAGATGTCCCTTGTATGGAAAATCAGCACCCACTGGTGCACCACCCCGGCAGGTAGCTAGTGTAGCCCTGGGGGTGGAGATGGGTGCCCAAGGTGGGTGGGGTCCCGTAGCAATGTCCTTGGTCTCTTTAGGAGACAGTGAGATGGTCCCCAGGACCCAACTGCCTGATAACACTAAAAAATACAGGCAGTGGGTGACCATCAATGGCCAAAGGGTGGAGGCTCTGAGAGACACCGGAGCCAGTGTGACAGCTGTCAGTTGTCGGCTGGTGTCTGAAGAGCAGGTGATCCCGAATGCATTCTGCCCAGTAGTTGCCGCGGACAATTCAGAGAGCCACTGCAGAGTGGCTCAGGTTCCCTTTGAGTGGGGGGTCTCAGGTACCTTTCAAGTAGCTGTGAGGCCAGCCATGCCTGTAGACTGTCTGTTGGGCAACGATTTAGAAAGTTCACCTTGGAGAGAGGTGGAGAGAAGGTCTCATTTAGAGATGTTGGGTCTGCCTGAGTGGGCGTGCGCGACCACTCGGTCTATGGCAGCCAGTAGAGGTGTTCAAGAGGACCTGGAGCCTGAGAGGGTGGCCCAGGTGCCTGCCTTGAAGAGAAGAGGCAGGGGGCGCAGGAAACCGGCCCCCGTAGTTCCCATGGTACAGGAGGAAGCAGAACCTGAGGGGGATGCTCTGGAACCTACAGGGGAGCAAGTGGCCGAACTGGGGGACCTGCCTGAGCTGACCCATTGGCAGCAAGAATGAGGACCCTCCAGGGAGGAGTTCTGTGAGGAGCAGAAACAAGTGCCCTTCTCTTGTGGGTTTGCGGCAACAGGCCACAAACCAGGCAGCAGGTGATCAGTCTGGATCACATTGGATCTACTGGGAGAATGGTCTCCTGTATAGCGAGCCTAAGGTTGCTGAGCCTGGGTCAGCCCGTGTGCTGGTGGTACCCCAGCGCTTCAGAGCCTTCCTACTGGGTTTGGCTCATGATGTGCCTTTAGCAGGACATCTGGGGCAGAGCAAGACCTTTGAAAGGCTTGTCACCCACTTTTATTGGCCCCAGATGCGCAGGAGTTCAGACACTCACTGCAGGACAAGTCAGACTTGCCAGGCAAGTGGAAAAAGTGGGAGGAAGCACAAGGCTCCCCTCCAGCCATTCCCTGTGGTCAGCACCCCCTTTGAACGGGTGGGTATTGACATTGTGGGGCCACTGGACCCCAAGACAGCCATGGGCAACAGGTTCATCCTGGTCTTGGTGGACCATGCCACCCGGTACCCGGAAGCCATCCCTCTTTGGACAGTGACGGCCCCCGTTGTGGGACCTGCACTGATGGGGATTTTCTCCCGTGTGGGGTTCCCCAAGGAGGTGGTGAGTGACCGTGGTACAAACTTCATATCCAAGTATATGAAGTCCCTGTGGCAGGAGTGCGGTGTTACCTATAAGTTCACCACTCCTTACCACCCCCAAGGAAATGGGCTGGTTGAGAGATTCAACCGGACCCTGAAGGGCATGATTATGGGTCTGGAAGAACCCATGAGGCGTAAGCGGGACGTCCTCTTGCCATGCCTTCTCTTTGCTTACCGTGAGGTGCCACAGAAGTCCTTAGGGTTCAGTCCCTTTGAACTGCTCTATGGTCACCCGGTAAGAGGACCTCTGAGTTTGGTGAAAGAAGGCTGGGAGAAAGCTCCCAGTAAACCTCCCCAGGATGTATTTAGCTACATGCTGGCCTTTAGAAACCAAACTAGGCGATTCAAACAACTCACTGAGGCGAAGCTGGAAGCCAGCCAGGAAGAGATGAAACGGTGGTATGATCAGAATGCCACTCTGATCGAGTTTCAGCCTGGGTAGAAAGTGTGGGTCATTGCCCCCGTGGAGCCTTGCGCACTCCAGGATAAGTGGACCGGACCATTTGAGGTGGTGGAGCGCAAGAGTAACGTCACCTACCTGGTGGACTTGCGATCTCCCAGGAACCCTTTGCAGGTCCTACATGTCAACCGCCTAAAGCCCCATTTTGAGAGGTCTGAAGTGGGCATGCTCCTAGCAACAGATGATGGAATGGAAGAGGAGACAGAACCTCTTCCTGACCTCCTGTCTGCAACAGAGCAAGATGGGTCAGTGGAGGGTGTGAACCTCTCTAACTCCCTGACACCTGAGCAGCAGGAAGACTGTCGCCAACTGTTGGGACAGTTTCCTGACCTGTTTTCCCTGGTTCCTAGTGTCACTGATTGGTGCGTCCATGATGTGGATACTGGGGACAGTCCTCCTGTCAAGCACAAGGCTTACAGAGTGACTTACAGGGTGAGAGCTTGCATCAAGGAGGAGGTCTCCAAGATGTTTGCATTGGGGGTGATTGAGTCCTCTCACAGCCCTTGGGCCAGCCCAGTGGTTTTGGTCCCAAAGGCTGCCACGCCTGGTGCCACACCCGAACACCGGTTCTGTGTGGACTTCCGAGGACTCAATTCCGTCACCAGGACTGACGCACACCCCATCCCCAGAGCTGATGAGCTCATAGATCGGTTAGGGGCTGCCCGGTACCTCAGCACGTTTGTCTTAACGTCTGGGTACTGGCAGATCGCCTTGACTGATGGGGCCAAAGATAGGTCAGTATTCTCCACACCAGATGGGCACTACCAATTCCGGGTTATGCCCTTTGGAATGAAGAATGCCCCTGCCACCTTTCAGAAGTTGGTCAACCAGGTGTTGGTTGGACTGGAAGATTTCAGTGCCGCCTACCTAGATGACATCGCAGTGTTCAGCACCAGCTGGGAAGAACATCTGCGCCACCTCTGGGATGTGTTGATGGCGCTGCGGAGGGCAGGCCTCACGATCAAGGCGAGTAAGTGCCAGATCGGGCAGGCTTCCGTGGTGTACTTGGGACACCAGGTTGGGAGCGGCCAGGTGGCGCCCCTACAGCCCAAGATTGATACCATTCCGGCTTGGGAGCCCCCCCAAGACCCAGACAGAGGTGAGAGCCTTTTTAGGACTCACCGGGTATTACAGGAGATTTGTCAAGGGGTATGGCAGCATTGTTGCCCCCTTGACAGAGCTGACTTCCAGGAAGCAGACCAAGAGAGTGATTTGGACGGACACCTGTCAGAGAGCTTTTGACGCCTTGAAGACTGCCATGTGCACGGCCCCCGTGCTTCAGGCGCCCAACTTCTCAAAAGAATTTGTTGTTCAAACAGAAGCTTCAGAGCATGGTGTAGGGGCTGTTCTGGCACAGTTAAATGAGGAGGGCCTAGACCAACCTGTAGCCTTCATCAGTAGGAGGTTACTTCCACGGGAACAGAGGTGGAGTGCTATTGAGCGTGAGGCATTTGCTGTGGTCTGGGCACTGAAGAAGTTGAGACCATACCGGTTTGGGACTCACGTCCGGGTTCAGACAGACCACAGGCCCCTCAGATGGTTGATGCAGATGAGGGGTGAGAATCCAAAGCTGTTGAGGTGGTCCATTTCCCTACAGGGGATGGACTTCACGGTGGAACACCGCCCTGGTACAGAACACGCCAATGCTGATGGTCTGTCCAGATTTTTCCGCCTTAGCGATGAGAACTCCCAAGGTGATGGGTAGTTCTCCCCACATTTCAGCTGGAGGGGACACGTGTTAGACCTGGTACCATTGGCGTGGGTCTCCCTTCCATTTTTTGCGCTATGCCTCCTCTGTTACTGACCTGTTTTTGCTGGATTAGATGCTTTGGGCACTTTGCCACTGCTGATCAGTGCCAAAGTGCAAGTGCTCCCTATGATAAATTGATGTATGGATTAGTGACTCCATGTTTGGCCTATTTGATTCACTGTCAGACCCTAGTACAGTGCACTGGTTGTGCCCAGGGCTTGTGACTCAAAGGCTGCTGGTGGGCTTGCAGCAATGGTTGTGCCACCCACAGGAGCAGCTTGTAAAGTGTGTCTCAGGCCTGCCATTGCAGAGCCTGTGTGCAGTCTGGTACTGCCATGTTGACTTGGTAAGTGCACTTACTTACCAGTCCCCAAACCTTCCCTTTCCTGCATATTAGTCACCCCTAAGGTAAGCCCTAGGGCAGGGTGCATTGTATGTGTAAGGTAGGACATGCCCTGGTGTGTGTGGCATGTCCTGATAGTGAATTACAGCCAATTTCGTTTTTCACTATTGCACGGCTACCTGTCCCCATAGGCCAGAATGGCCAGTTTGATTATAACACTTTATAATCCTAACTGACCCAGGGAACATGGTAGAAAAATGAATTTAGTATGCCTGAACTCAGAATGATAAAATACATCTTTTAGTGAAGTTGGTTTTAACAATCTGTGTTTGAAAATACCACTTTTAGAAAGTAGGTATTTTCTTGCCTAAACCATCCAGCCTACCTCTGCTAGCTTGTGTATTGTATGTCTGGGTTTGTGAGTGACAGGGGCTGGGGGACTCCAGGAGACAGGGTGAGTGAGCACAGGGCTGAATAGACCTATCTGCATGTACAGTGGTGGGAGGGTTAGCACCTGGGCCTGAATAGGGCTGTGCCTGCCTTCCACAATGCTGGCTCCACCTCCTGTGGTGCGTGTGATGTCCCTGGCCCACACTGACAAAGGAAGAGGGTGTGCACTGGCAGAATGCACCCAGAACTGGTTTGGACTAGGTACAGGACCCTCTGCCTTCAGAGGACAAAGGATTTATGGGTATAAATACTGGGGCCCTGACACCAAGACTTTAGATCACTTCTGGAACAAACAAGACGAACCTTTGCTGAGGAGAGGAACCAGAGAAGCTGAAGGAGGAGACTATCCCTATGCTGTGTGCTGTTTGAGGAATTGGCCTGCAGGGGTTGCCTGATTGCCAAAGAAAGGAGAAAGGAACTTTGTGCTTCTTTCATCATCTGTTAGAACATCTCCAAGGGCTTGAAGATTGAGCTTGCCTCCTGCTGAAGTCTCATGGACACAAGACTTCACCAACCAGCTCCCCTGAATTCCCTTGCTGGGAATTTGAAGTGCCTGCTGTTGTGTTGGGCCTTCTGAGAGACTGCGTGTTGCTGGGAGCTGGAAGCGCGACTCACAAGGGGCCTGTCGCGGCTCAGAAGATTCACCAAGTCGCCGCACGGCCGTCGGGCGTGCACGCATCGCCCGCTGAGTGTTGCAGAGAGGAAGACGCCATTTTGCTTCATTGCACCGGGTCATCGCATCGCGGCGCTGCTGGTCGCATCGCCACAGAAGCGCAGTAAGAAACCGACGAATCACCTCCCCACGCGGTGAAGAACCGACGCATCACCTCCTCTCCAGTAAGGAACCGACGCATCACCGTCCCCTACGCAGCAGTAGGGAACCGACGCATCACCTCCCCCGGAGCAAGGAACCGACCATCACCGTTCTTGCGTGTAAGGAACCGACGCATCACCTTCCCTGCAACTCTTTTGTTTGTATCGCGTTACGCATCCAAAGGTACATTGAACATTGAGTGTCGCATTTACCATCTTTATTGAACTGAACTATTTTCTACCATTGACAGTCATATTTTTCATAGTGTATTGTGGATTTTTGTCGTTTTGGGTCTTGTGATAAGTCTATATAAAAATACTTAGTTTTATAATACAACCTGTGTGGTGTCCATCTGTAGTGTTATCACTGTGTTACTGTATGTGTTCACAAATGTTTACATACTGCCTCTGAGATAAGCCTGCCTGCTCGTGCCAAGCTACCAAGGGGGTGAGCAGGGGTTATTTTAGTTGTGTATCCCCCTTACCCTGACTAGAATAAAGTGTCCCTATTTGGACAAAGGTACCTACCTCTGCCAACTAGAGACCCCCAGTTCTAACAACTATTCAAAAAAATGAACTAATGCATGATCATCTGTGTTTGAGCCATAAACAGAGCAAAGTGTGATTGTACTCCCTGCAAACTGACATTCAGCAATCACCTATCTGCCACACTTGTCAGATAAGAATTGTTTAAACTTGCAGATATTCCTGCAAACTAGAATGGCCACCCCTTCAGTATTCCTGCTCCGTGTCATGCATGCTCCTAACATATAACCAAAAGATTCAAGCAGTTTTTACCTCGAACACTCTATGTGCATTTCTTGCATACATAGAATATTCGCTCTGAGAACTTTAAGCTCCTCAGTGGTGTTTCATCTTTTTACATGGTCATTCAGGCTGCAAATGTTAACAGAGGCAACACATATCTTAGTTGCATAGGCCATATAAATAGTCCAACTTATCTAACAGCTTCTGCAAAGTTACTTTACCCTCGATCAAAACCAACCCTACCTGCAACCTAAATAGATACCAATTAGGATTGCAACACCCAGTGCCTCCCTAAAAACCACCTCCCAGTTCTGACTATTCACCCCCCCACTCCTTTCTCCTCCATCCTACCACCCCCTCCCCCTCAACCTATGCCATAAAGCTGTCAGGTCACGACTGGCCTGAATGATGGTTCCTGTGCTCAACCTCCTCCCCAGCTCTCCAATGCCAATACCGGCCTTTTTTTAATAAGAGACCTTACAAAAGCGTGAGAGATAAAGAAAAAGAGAGTATTGTTTAGATCCCCACACATCACAGATAACTAAGTCTATCTCTCTCCAAGATACAATCAGATCAAAAGAGACGGAAAAATATGGAGCACCAAGATTTCATGTATATAAATGAAGCTAAGCAGTGTAAAGGAAACCCTGCTGTTGCTGAAACATTACAATTCAGGATCTGCCTGACAGTTCGCCCATATATTCTTTGGCCTTGGTCTCTGAAGTAAACACTCTGGTTTGGTTATTAAAGACCATCTTAAGGTGGGCAGGATTCAAATATGCATTCACACCTATTGCCTGATATGATATGGATTAATGAGCTGTTTTAACTTCCATCTCCCTTCAACAGTTACGTGGCAAAAGTCTGGCCTTGAGAAAAAAAAAGTGTGCGTCAAAGTCTCACTTAGCGTCAGGCTGGGCTTTCTCGTAGACAGCTTACTGGAGCAAAAAGTTCCCAGATATGATGATTTCTCTCGGCCTGCTGCTACTCTCTGCTTGCGAGGAGCTCGACTTCATCATTAGGGGGAAATTGATGTGCTCTCTGGATTTCATGTTCCCAATTCCAGGATGTTATCTTAGGAAAAGCCACCTTGAGCAGGTTTACCATAAAGGCCCTAACATCGTTGCCTTCAGCTTCTTTCTCTAGTCCAAGAGATCGCAGGTTATTACATCTTCCTGTTCTCAAAGTCCTCGAGTTTCCATTGCATACCTGAGATTTGAGACCCTTAAGCATCTGATTGGACCTTCATCAGCCCCACATCAGTCTCTAGTATTGCAGCCCAGTTTTCTACAGATTCTCCAATTTCTGCACCTGATTTAGTGGTTTTCCTTATTACTCTCTGCAGCTTCTTTGTGGCCAGACTAGCCTTACAGCTATCAGAGTGAGTCTCGTCATGATGCTGATTAATGGAGCTATATATCAGCTTCAAGAATGGCTCTTCTGCAGAGTCCATGGTAGCCAAGAGATCTCCACCACCCTAAGGACCTTGGCTTAGGTGCTGTGGCTCCGTGTACACCTGCTGTGTTGCAGAGTAATCATTTTAATGTAGAGGCTGACAGGTTCTTATTTGCTTCCTTTGCTCACTTTTGAGTTTGGCTTTGGTCTTTAGACTTTCTATGTTGCTGTGCTGGCCTGATCGTGGTACCTGGCCTATCTGGTGAGCTGCTTAATCCTGTCACTGCTAGGTCTTTTCCGCCCCTGTGCTAAGCCTCTTTTTGACTATTTGGGGCAGTTCGCGCTTAGGGCCCACCTAACTATTTTGTCCACATAAGGTATCGATGCCAAATTAGCGTCCTTTCTTTCCAACAGCCTGAGGATTCTAAAGGTACCCAGGGTTTATGGATTCCCCTTGAGGGGACCGAGAAATTACCCAAAATATATCCACATTTTGGTTTTAGGGGGGAAAAATAGGACAAAAGTGATGCTGAAGAAGGAGTCTTTTTTTTTCTCCTGCAAATGGCATCAACAAAGGGTTTGGGGTACTAAAAATCACCATCTTCCCAACTTTCAGGAACAGGCAGACTTGAATCAGAAAAACAAAATTTTTCAACACAGTTTTGGCATTTTACAAGGAGATAGATTATTTTTCATATTTTTGTGCTTTCAATCTCCTTCCAGTCAGGGGTGGAAACGAGTGCGTAACCCATGGCGGATCCTGGGAAATCTATACAGTTCTGAAAAGTAGACAACATTCTGTATTCAATAAGGGATCATTAGTGAAGTTCCTTAAAGTTTTTCTATAAAAAGTAATAGTTGAATTAACTAAATATTTAAATTGAGTTGAAAAAGCTCAGCCGATATCTAGAGAAAACTTGAAAATCTGTGTAGTTTTTAAAACTAGACACCTAGGGAATCTAGAATGGGGTTACTTGTGTGGCTCTCACCAGGTTCTGCTACCAGACTCCCTTGCAAACCTCAAAATTATCTAAACATAAACATTTTTCTCACATTTTTGTGATGGAAAGTTTTGGAATCAGTGGAAAGCCACAAACTTCCACACACCTAGCATTACACCCCCCCCCCAAGTCTCCCAATATAAATGGTACCTCACTTGTGTGGGTAGGCCTAGTGCCCATGACAGGAAACGGCTCAAACGCAACGTGGACACATCACATTGTTCCACTGAAATCTGACCCGCTTTTTTACACTGTGCCTTGTTGTGGATTTTGGGGTCCTAGCTCAGTCGGCAGCAAGGGAAACCTCGGAAACCTGTTCATTTTTTAAAACTAAACAACTAGGGAAGTCCTGGATGGGGCGAGTTGTGTGGCTGTCAGCAGGTTCAGTTACCCAGAATCCCTTGCAAACCTGGAATCTGCAAGGAGCCACAAACTTCCTTCCATCCAGCATTCCCCCAAGTCTCCCGATACAAATGGTAACTCACTTGTGTGGGTGGGCCTAGTGCCTGCGACAGGAAATGGTCCAAAATGCAACCTGGACACATCCCATTATTCCACTGAAAACTGGCCAATTTTTTAGCAATGTGCCTAGCTGTGAAGTTTGGGCCCGAACTCAGCCGGCACTTTTGAAAACCTAGCCAACCTGTACATTTTTTTTTTTAACCATTCTTTTTTTTTTGGTCAAAATTCTTTTTATTGAGCATCAAAAGCCAAGGCGTCAGCATGAATACAATAGGGCGTGTAGGGCCCGGGGTCGCAAAACATTCATTTAGTTGAAGTTCAGGTTCGTACATCCCCTAGTCCATACAACCCCCCACAGATAAAAATAGAAGATGCCAGTTGTGCAACAACAAACTTTGAGGACGATCCTCAGTCAGGAACACCAACTCAAAAAACTTCTTCTTCCATGCAGCCGCTATTGTGAGTTTCGCCGCCCCAGACAAGTCCACATGATCACCTTATCTGCTTTCGTTTGGTGTTCCAATGCCGGGTCCCTGATGCCTAGTAAAGCCCCCTCAATGGTGGTCGGGATTGGGTAACCCAGCATATCTGAGGTGTGAGAGGATTTCTTCCCAGAAAGGCCGAATGCCCGGACAGTCCCACCAGATGTGGCGAAAGTCCCCCTGAAGGCCACATCCCCGCCAGCAGAGATCGGAGGTGTCAGGGAAGATCCGTCGAATTTTAGTAGGATAAAGATACCAATCCAGCAGCGTTTTGCAATGAGCTTCCCTCAAGGCCACAGATTTAGTGTGTCTAGTGATATCGCCCCACACGTGCTTCCAATCCTCCTCAGTAATGTCCCGCCCTAGAACCCGTTCCCAGAAAGACATGTAGCGTGCCCGGGGTGCGTGCAGTGTAGTCAGCAGCATATCATAGAATGAGGAAATGGCGCCCCTCATGGTACCTGCCTTATGAATCGCCAACCTCTCCATGGCCGTTAGCTCTCTATTGGCGGCCTCTCTGACATGTGGTAGTGTAGCCCAGTGTTTAAGCTGGAGGTAGTGGTAGTGTGCGCAGTGGGGGATCATAAATTCTCTTTTGCAGCTGTCAAACGTTAGAACATCGTAGTTGTGAAATAGATCAGAAAGCTTTAGGCAGCCCCGCTCCCTCCAGCAGTCAAAGGGTCCCTCACGTTGTGCCGGTGGGAATGCCGGGTTAAAGTGAATTGGAGAGAATGGGGAAGGAAATGAGGTCCAACCCTCCCTCCTCGTGACCTGATCCCAGATTGTCAGAGTGGTGCGGGTGGGGGTGCTGATGTAAGCATTGGCAGGTCGGTCCTTTTTGGGCTTCCAGAGGACATCCCAGATAGATCGTCCCACAATCGACCGGTCCATGTGAAGCCAATGCTTGTCGGACTCCCACGCGGACCATTCCATCACCACTCTTAACTGTGACGCCTGATAGTACAGAGTAAAGTCCGGTAGGGCCAACCCCCCCCCCTTGTTCCTCGGCCGTCTCAGGACATGAAAAGGAAGACGAGCCCTCCCCCCTTGCCAAATGAATGTAGTGACTAGTTAGCGTAGGCGTGGTAGTAGTTCCCGATCAAGTTCAATGGGCAGGGCTTGAAAAAGATAGAAGAGTTTTGGTAAGACCGTCATTTTAACAGCGTTGATCCGCCCAAGCCAAGAGATGTAAAGGGGCTTCCATCTCTTGAAGTCTTGTTGCAGCTGCGTCACCAAAGATGGGAAGTTGGCCCTATAAAGATCTCCAATTTTGGGCGTGAGGTGGACCCCCAAATATAGGAAAGAATGTTTGGCCCATTGTAGGGACGTCTGGCCTCTCAATCTAGCCACCTCAGCGGCAGGGAGCGTGAGATTAAGTATGGATGATTTGGACAAATTTACCTTAAATCCCGCCGCCCGTTCAAAGTGTCGCAGTTCCTCCTGTACTGCCCGGAGTGAGGAGGCCGGATCCGTAAGCGTGAGCAGGATGTCGTCGGCGAAGAGGGATGCCTTGTGCTCTATACCGCTAAAGCGAATTCCTCGGATTTCGTCGTTAGCCCGGATTTTCGCTGCAAGGGGTTCGATATGGAGTGCAAATAAGAGGGGGGAAAGCAGACATCCCTGCCGAGTGCCCCTGCTAAGGACAAAGGGGAGTGATGGACACCCGTTAACTATAACTCGGGAGCGTGGGAGGTGGTAGTTGGCCCTAATCATGTTAAGGAATGTGTCCCCAAAGCCGAATGACCGCATGGCGAGGAAGAGGAACGACCAGTCCACCCTGTCGAAGGCCTTTTCCGCATCAAGACCCACCAAAATTGCTGGGAGCTTAAATTTAGACACTTTCTCAATCAGGTGTATGGTGCGCCGGATATTATCATGCGTTTGCCTTCCCTTTATAAAACCGGATTGGTCAGGGTAGACTAGATCGGGCATCAGGTCCTCTAGTCTAGTGGCTAAGATTGCGGAGTAGAGCTTCGCGTCGAGATTGAGGAGAGCTATAGGTCTATACGAGGCACATAATTGGGGGTCCTTACCGGGTTTGGGAATTACAGATATCACCGCTTCAGCCATGGATGCTGATACCCGGGCGTCTTCCGCTATTGCCTGAAATAATATGGTGAGGTGGGGGAGGAGTTCGGATGCGTAGCATTTGTAAAATTGAGCCGTGAGGCCGTCAGGTCCGGGGGCCTTATGCAGCTTGAGCTTTGAAATGGCCTGTCTCACTTCTTCTGAAGTGATGGGGGCATCTAGGGATTCCGCGGTCGTGGGGGAAACACGTGGGAGCGTCACGGAGTCAAGGTATTGCTGTTGTAGGTCCGTATCGGGAGTAGTACCTTGGTAAAGGTCCCCATAAAAGTCGCCAAAGATGTTAGCTTTAGAGGCCTCAGTGTGAGTGAGTTGGCCTCCCTGATCTAGGATGCCTCCAATGAATTCACGTTCTCTCTTCACTCGAAGCTGACGCGCTAAGTGGGGACCCACCTTGTCGCCTTGGGCATAGGACGTCTGGCGCAGCTTCAAGAGTGTGTACTCCACTCGATTGGTGTAAATGGAGCGCAATTTGTCCCGAAGTGCAGTGAGTTGTCGCTGCAGTGCCCGAGTGGGTGTAGCTTTGTGTGCCTTTTCAACTACCTCTAACTCCCCTTCAAGGGCAACGCGTTCCTTCGCCCTCTGTTTATTTAGGGTCGCGTTAAGTTGGATGCATTTACCCCGCAGCACCGCCTTGAAGGCGTCCCAATTGTTCTGCGGGGATGTATCCTGCAGGGTATTGAGTGTAAAGTATTCTGCGATGGAAGCCCTGAGTTCCTCACGCAAGGTCTTATCCCTCGTGATCACCGTTGGGAAGTACCATCTCGACGCGCTAGACTTAGGCCCACTCCAGGTTAAACTGATGGTGACCAGGCTGTGGTCCGAAATTGAAATCGGCATTATCTGCGCCGCCTGGAGCGGCCCTACCAGGGCCTGACTGATGAAGATATAGTCGATCCTGGAATACGTCTGATGAACGTGAGAGTAGTGTGTGTAGTCTTTGGTGGTAGGGTGGAGTGACCGCCAAGCATCACATAGGCCTAGTGTGAGTATTTTCTGTTTGACCCCTTTTGAGAAACTACTGGTCGTCGCCCGATTGGAGTGTGAGCTGTCTAATGTCTCGTGCCAGGTTAGGTTGAAATCACCTAGTAGGATCACGGGACCCTCCGCAAAACCACCCATCAAATCAAGTGCGTTGGACAGGAATGTGGACTGGCCTGAATTGGGAGCGTAGAGAGAGATAAACGTGCAAAGGGAGCCCCTCAACCTCCCTTTGACCATTATGAGCCGCCCCTCCCGGTCTGTCTTAGTGGCTTCTGGTTGGAACTTAGTTGCGCTGTGAAAGAGCAGAGCCACTCCGTTGTGCTTAGTACCAGCCGAGGACTTATATATTAAGGGGTATGATTTGTGTCGGAGTCTTGTGTCCTCAGACTTTTTAAGGTGAGTCTCTTGAAGGGCCACCACATCGAACCTACGGACTGTGAGGTATTTCCAGATTCTCTGGCGTTTCTTGGGGGAGTTCAGCCCCTTAACATTCCAGGATGCTACTGAGACCATCGTAGTGGTAACAACCCCCCTCCCGAGAGCCCCCCTCAAGTTGCCAGTATCGCAGAGTAACTAGATCTACTGCCCCCCGTAGCCCCATCCCATGAAAACTAAAATCAAACAGTAACCTGAGACCACCACCAGGAACCCCCCCCCCCAACCCAAAACCCCAACATCCCCTAGAACATGTCTGCCGAGACGTCAACAGGTCTTCGGCTCGGTCCTTTGTTGAGAAGTGTAACGAAATTATGGGTGGTACGGACAAGACCCGCACCCCCTGGTTGCCTTGCGGCAAAAACATAGAGAGCAGTTGCATAGATCATTTATATCGCTGACCTCTGTGTACTCTAGTCCGAAATCAAGATGTGCTTCCTGGGTGGCTCAGTTGCGCCGACAATGCGGTCACCATTAACTCCGTGCCATACCTTGTAAATGAGTCCCCGTGTAAGAGAGTGTCTATAGTCCCCTCCTTTCATGGAAGTTGTCACTTAGGGGTTTGCCTGTTCTTTGTGACGGTTTGCCAGGTTCGGGTCTCTCTCCGCGGCGGACCCGAGCTGTGTGGGGGGCCTGCAGTGCTGTCGTCTTCCGGCATTGGTAGGCCCAAAATACGCAGACCCTCGCTCAGTTCGGTTACATGGTGGGGCTTATTTTTGTATTCAAAGGCAAGACCAAAGGGATAGGTCCAGCGATAGCGAATATTGTCCTCCCGGAGCTTGGTGGTGACAGGGCGGAAGGTTTGCCTGCGCGCCAGTGTGGAGGGCGCCAAATCCTCGAAAAGTGTGCACTTATACCCCTGAAAGGAGGTCTCGTCCTTCTTCCGTGCAGCGCTTAAGATGGCCTCTTTCGTCTGGAAGGAATGCATCTTCACCAAGACATCTCGTGTCCTTCGGCGTTCTCCTGTTAATAGGGTCCCCACCCGGTGAACTCGGTCAATCTTTATCTTCAATTGGCGAGGTGCCACGATTTCGGAGAAGAGGCCAATTATAAACGCCTCAAGGTCTGGCCCTTCCGCGCCTTCTTCCAGGTCTCGAATACGTATGTTCTCCCTCTGGGATCTGTTTTCCAAGTCCTCCGCCTTCAGGAGCACTTGCTGCAGCTGGGACTGAAGATTCTGCTGGGTGTCGTGCACCTTGCTGGAGCGAGCCTCGAGGTCCTGTGTCCGTTCCTCCACCTCCAGCACCCACTGCGTCCACATCTTGTCTGAGGGTCGCCATCCTCTCCGTTAGATCGGCCTTCAGTTGATCCATCGTGGCGCACATATCCTGTTTTATTTCCTGGCATAGTTCAGTTTTAAAGTCTCTTAGGGAAGCCACCAGGTCCTCCCTGGTGGGGGCCATGATCTTCGCCTGTTCGGGGTCAGCGGTCTTGCCAGCGGTCGCAAAATAGCGAGATACTTTATTTGTCGCCTTTTTTGGTGGCATAGGGACAGAGCGAAGTGCGTCGCCCAGGCAGGCAGTGATCCCTTCCGAGGATTGGCGCCAGGAGGAGGGCCCCAGTCTCCCAAACAACCTGGTGCAATATAGGGCCTGCTGCTGGCAGATTACCTATTGGGGGCCATCTTAGAGTCAGGCAACTTGCTTATCGAACTGGCACAAAGGCACCATCAGTCGGGCACTTACAGAAAAATCAGTTGAGACATATATAGGGGAGAGGATTTCTAGCTCACCTCATCCCCTTTGTTGTCGTTGGGACAGGGTCAGAGCTAAAGGTGGTGGCGTGTTAGCGGGCAGGCACCATTTTGAGGTCAGGCAGGCCTCGTTATCCCAGTTCTCCCCTCGGAAAATTACTCACTGCGAGCAAGAGGCGGAGGATAGCCGAGTTCGTTAATCAAATCCCCATGCTGGTGGGAGTCGAGTTCCAGGTGCCCTATTGCAGCCTCACATTGTCAGCATGTCTCCGGGCCTTTAAGAGGCGGGCCGCCTCACTTCATGGCGAAGAGCTCTTCTCCCAATACTGCGACTGATCCCTAATGGTGGCGGTATGTATTGGAGTCCGCCTCCACACCGTCTCCGCTGCCGACGGGGCCCACGGCCATTGGAAGCGCAGACCTGATGAGGCCAAGGGCCGCGGGCGCTCACTCCTCCGCACCGGCCCCGGCCGGCGCCGTTCCCCGCGCCATCTCGGCTGTCGTCTCGGCCCTCTGCCTCGTCCCGCCTCGGAGCCGCCTGCGGAGTGCGGGACCGCGTTCAAGAACCACCGATGCCCTCTCGATCAGCGCGGGCCCTCGCCAGGTGAGAGCATTCGATTAACAGCTCTCTTTGTGCGCTGGAAATCACTAGGGGCAGCCACGGGGGTCCGGAGCTGAAGCGGATCACGTCTGCTCCGCCATCTTACTTGGCCACGCCCCCCAACCTGTACATTTTTAAAAACTAGATACCTAGGGGTATCAAGGGTGGACTGACTTGCGTGGCTCTCTCCATTGTTTTTTACCCAGAATCCCTTGAAATGGAGTTGAAAAAGCTCAGCCGTCTTCTAGAGAAAACTTGCAAACCTGTGCATTTTTTTTTTTAAAACAAGACACCTAGGGGAATCCAGGATGGGGTGACTTGTGTGACTTTCACCAGGTTCTGTTACCCACAATTCCTCACAAACCTCAAAATTTGTTTAAACACACACATTTTTCCTACATTTCTGTGATGGAAAGTTCTAGAATCTGCAGGGAGCTGCAAACTTCCACCCACCAAGCATTCACCCAAGTCTCCTAATAAAAATGGTAGTCACTTGTGTGGGTAGGTCTCGAGCCCGCAACAAAAAACAGCCCCAAACGCAACATGGACACCACATTTTTTCACTGAAAACTGATCCTTTTTTTGCAATGTGCCTAGCTGTGGATTTTGGGCCCTAGCTCAGCCGGCATCTAGGTAAAGCTAGCAAGCCTGTACAGTCTTGAAAACAAGACACCTAGGGGAACCAGGATGGGCTGACTTGTGAGGCTCTCTCCATGTTTTTACCCAGAATCCCTTGCAAACCTCAAACTTTGACTAAAAAAAAAAAAAAATCCTCACATTTCTATGATGCAAAGTTCTGGAATCTGCAGGCCCCCACAAATTTCCAACCACCCAGCATTCCCCAAAGAAAAACAGTGCCTCACTTGTGTGGGTAGGCCAAACGCAAAGTAGGTGCATTGCATTTTTCCCCTGAAAAACGATGTGGTTTTTGCAATGTGTGTAGCTGTGGATTGTAGGCCCCAGCACAGCCGGTGCCTAGGGAACCCTACCAAAGCAGCATATTTTTTAAAACTAGATACCCGGGGGAGTCCAGGGTGTGAAGACTTGCATGGCTCTCACCGGATTTTTTTACCCATAATTCTCTGCAAAGCTCAAACATTCCCTAAAAAACACACACATTTTCCTTGCATTTCTGTGAGGAAAAGCCCTGGAATGTGAGGTCAGCCACAAATGTCCTACCACCCAGTGTTCCCCCAGGTCTCCCAATAAAAATGCTACCTAACTTCTGTGGGTGGGCCAAGTGCCCGCAACAGGAAAGGGCACGTAACATATTGTGGAGATATCAAAATTACATAGCACAAAACGACCTGGTTTTGCAAGGGGTCACATGCGTTTTTGGTCCTGAATTTGGCGGCCATCTAGGGAATCTTACCAACCTCAGACATTTCTGAAAACTAGACACCCGGGGGAGTCCAGGGAGGTGTGGCTCACGTGGATACCCCCCCCCCAATGTTCTCTTGCCCAGAAAACCATGTAAACCTCAAATTTAACTTAAAAAGCAAACAAACAAAAAACACATTTTCCTCAAATTTCTGTGTGAGATCACTGGGCCGGCACAAATTCCTACCACCCAGCATTCCCCAGCACTTGGCCCACCCACATAAGTGAGGTAGCATTTTTATTGGGAGACCGGAGGGAACACTGGATGGTAGGAAGTTTGTGGTTTCCGACTGATTCTGGAAGGATATGGAACAGAAATGCAAGGAAATTGTGTGATTTCAGTCACATTTTGAGGTTTGCAGGACATTGTGGGTTAAAAACCTTGTTGGGATCCACGAAAGGCACATCTCCCTTTACTCTCCTGGGTCCCAGTTTACGTAAATATCTAGAGTTGGTAGATTTTCCCTAGAGACAATGTACACTTTGGCAGAGAAAGACAGAAAAGACAAATATTACTGCACATCTATCTATTACTCAAGTACACACATATACTGGTTGGATTTGACATGAGGGCAAGTAATATTTCACAAAAATGAAATACACTGTTAATAATTGAAAGGTCAAAAACCTGAACCAATGACTTACAGCTCGTGAGCTCTAAGCCGCGACAAGGCACCAACCGATTTACAGCCCATTCACACACCTTTCATTCTGTGACACACACAAGACCATTTACACCGCCAGCCGCGGGCCCAGTACATTACAGCACTCACATCAACAGACAGCACAATTCAAGGGCAGAGCACTTTCATATGCTCATTTAACTGGCACAGTAATCACACCAGCTGGCAGCTTACGGAGTGTGTGGACTGGCATTTGGCTAGCAGTGTGTGTAGTGACCAGCAAATCACTACTCACACACTGTGAGCCAAATGCCAGCTCTCACACATACTGCCATTCAAGCACCAGTCCATGCACACCGCCAGCCAAGCGACAGCTCACACACACTGCCAGCCAAGTGCCAGTCCATGAACACGGTCAGACAAGCACCAGTCTACGCACAGCACCAGCCAAGTGCCAGTCCACACACACCGCCATCACAATTTTTTTAACAAAAAAAGAAAACACAAACCAATTGGAAGTATATACAACACTATAACTACAAACACTACAGCTCTAACTAAATACATCACACTAATGCCAACAGTGAAATCTGAACAAAACCTATAATACAATACAAACCAGTCAGTTTACTTTTATGCTCACGGTTGCTCCCCATAACTCCATTGCATGTGGTACAACTTAAAACATGTGGGCACGCAGCCCAGGTTTAGAAGAACAATCAGGGCAGTACATACGACGCTCCTTCCGCACACCTCTTTGGATACAGATTCTACGTCTCCTACTGGGAAAGTCTTTTTTGTGCGTGCGAGGAATGTAATCAGGTGAGTGATGATCTTTCAATCTAGCCACATCCTCCACCTCTCCAACTCTAGGAACTCTTGTCTGCTCCACTACAACAAGATTGCCTATTACAGACTGCTATAACTGAACAAATGTCATCTTTGACTCAGGAGAACAATCCTTGAATACAACAAAAGCATTGAAGGTTGCTAAATGGAATAAATGGCCAGCTTCTTATACCAAATGTAAGCCTTACGAACAGCAGTGTAAGGTTCCAACCTCTGATCTACTCCATCTACACCACCAAAGGTACTTATTGTAGTTTAAAACAATGCGCAGTTCAGCAATCTGACCCAAAACAGTCACAGGTGAAGTACTTTCATCATGGATGGTAGTCAGCATGTAGACATCTCTCCGGTCTGAAAATTTCACACTTAGAAGTTCATCACTACGCAAGGCACTGCACTGTCCCCTCTCAAGTTTTTTACAAACAAGCTCTTTTGGATAACCTTTACGGTTAGAGTGGATTGTGCCACAAGCAACAGAGTCCCCTATGAACAATTCCCTGAACAATTGCACACCAGTGTAGAAGTTATATACGTATAAATGGTAACCTTTGTTAAAAAAGTCCTCTACTAAGTTCCCACACAATTTTCTTATTAACTCTGAAAGTGGATGGACAACCAGTGGGGTCAATAGTGGAATCCCTACTGGTATACACCCTGAAATTATAGAGATATCCAGCATAATGTTTGGCACAACCCAGAGTCCAATACTTCCAATTGGAAGCCTTTCCGCCCCAGGCTACAATCCAGATGCCTCTAGCTGCACTATCGGCATACTAGTGTCCTCCTCTAAAAGAGGTGCTTCCTCAATCAATCAATCAGGGAATTGTAAGTGCGCTACTCACCCGTGAGGGTCTCAAGGCGCTGGGGGGGAGGGGAGGGGGTCCGCAGATCTGTTTAGCCGAAGAGCCAGGTCTTGAGGGTCTTCCTGAAGGTGTTCAGGGAGGGGGCGCGTCTGATGTCTGCCGGTAACTCGTTCCAGGTCTTGGCTGCAATGTGAGAGAAGGATCTTCCACCTGCTCTGGCTCTGTGGATGCGCGGGTTTCGGCCAGTGCGAGGTTGGAAGATCGGAGGTTTCTTTCCTCCGCACTGAGAGTGGCTTCATCATCAGATGATTCCTCTCTGACAGAAAATTCACTGACAAAATCCTGGACTTCCTCCTCTACCTCAGATGCAGGGTCAGTCTCATAATAATGGTTAGAAAAAGATTCAAAAAGCATAATAACAACCTGCTGAACGGTAATCCTGCGGTTAGACATAATCTTTACTAACAAAAGAACCTTGACAAAGAAGCTAATAATAACCAACACTGTGTAAAATAACTAACAAACAAAGAGTGGAATTATCAAATGGAAAGTAAAACTACTGGTAATCTGAAAGGAAAAGGCAATCAATACAAAGCACACAGACCTATATATTGAAAAACTAAAGCACGAACTTGCTAGAGACATCTAGACTCACCAGCACCTACTCTGCACTGACACAGCAAGCACCAACGATATCCCACTAGACAGGAAAAACAAAAAACAATTACACACAAGACAAAACAATACACATCATGCACAAATCCAAGTAGAAGTTCCCATACAATAAAGCAGAAGCTAAATATGCTGTAAATATTACAGCATTTACAAAAAACACATTAATGCAGGGAAAGGATACTCATTTAGAGTAAACAGTACAAAAAACGTTTTCTTATCAAACACATGCAACTACACAAACTGCAGATCTACCAGTGCTGAAGCCACAAGCAGGAGTCGCAGCAAATTAAATCTAAATCTTTGCGCTAGAATAATATGAGAAAGGAGAAATAAAACATTACAATCACAAATGCAAACGATAACAAGAAATAAAACAGTTAACATTATAAAACCCTATGTCTGCCCATCACCACCCAAAATGCCAGCCCCACACACACAGTGTATGAAATGGGGTTTCTGGTTGGCTAGGGTATGCACCTAAGCCAGGCAGAACCCACCACTGTAGTCAGGGTAAGGGAGTTACACACTAAATATAATCTCTGCTCACCCCCTTGGTAGCTTGGCAGAGAAGCCAGGCTTATCCCAAAGGCAATGTGTAAAGCATTTGCGCAACATCCACACTCACCAGTGACAAACTACACACACCACAAAGGAGACACCACACCAGGTTATATAAAAATATCACTTATATTGTATATAAAACATGCAGGCCACAATCACATAAATCATGAATCACTTTGCCAACGAGGCAATTGTCATAACATCATGGTAGTGCGATAAAGTAAATACTTATAGGTTGCACACGTCATGAAAACAACACCAGCACTGTGCATATCATGGACATCCTGAAAGAATACTTGTTATCCTGCCCCTTCAAGGTAAAAAGGACATATACCTGTGGACACAAAATGCAGCATGAAATGGAACATGATTAGTCACTGTTGTCCATGACTGAGCATGGAAATCCACCCCACAATCTGCGTAATAACAGCAGGGCTGACAATGTAACAGACTATGAATGAAACACCTGCGTGCCTTTTAGCAGAAGTACGGTGATCCTTGGCATAACACCGGGAACCTCAGTCGAGGATTTACCCCATCCTGCCAACAACAGCAGCTGCCCTCCTCCAAGGTATGCCCCAGCAGGGGGAGGGGACCCACACCTACTGCCACCATCAGCAGTAAGACCTCCCTAGGCCCCCCTGCATATGGCAATGATCCCACAGCAGCTGTCCGCGAACGTGGGGTGCAGCTGTCATGCCGTGATGCTCAGCCCCAACTCAGCAGTCACTGGTGGCTGAGCGGGTTGGGTTTCAGCCGTAGGCTGAAAAGCAGCAAAGGTGCAGGCGCTCCCCCTCAGCTTACTCCGGTCAGGGAGAACACCTTCTCTGCAGAGGGCCAGGCCTGATGGGGGGCAGAGTCTCTGTCATTCCACTCGCCCTCTGGTTCGAAGGCTCACAAATGACTCTGCTGTAGCAGCCCGCGAAGCACCATGTCGCCGCAACTAGAGAAGCGTCCTTTGGAAGGCAGCAGCCGGAGAGACTCTCCTTCTGTGACCGGACCGCAAGCAATGCTCTCCGCGCCCCTTGTGGCAGAGGGGGCCTTTTTTGGGGGGGTTCTCAACAGCACACAATCAGGAGCATGGGAATGGTGCCACAGCACAGTGCTTCCCCTTGTAGTCGTGGGACTTCACAGCTTCACCGGGTGTCGGGGGAGCACTGATGCTTCTCTGGCAAAAGTGCCAGAGCGCTCATCATGCGCTGGCTCTGTCCACAAGCAGATCAGTTGCAGCGCTCACCACCCGCTGACCAAGGCAGCATCCCTCCGAAGGGGAAAGGGCGTCACACTCACTTTCCTGCAAAATATCTCCCCACACACTTCTCTTCTCTAGGCAAAGAAATGAGGCTCCAGCCAAGGGGAAAACAACCAGGAGCAGTCCACAGAGCTCACCTAGTGCTGACCTCCTGTGAGAGCACTGGGAACATGGGGGTTCAGGAAAGCAGGCAGCAGGCCAGAACACAGGGTCCTCGGGGCAAGGAGGCAGTCCTTTCAGCAGGTCAACACAACAAAGCAAAGTCCCAGTGGCAGTTTTCCTGGCAGCATAACAGTTCATTTGGGCCAGGTGCAGTCTGTAGAGCCAGCAGTATCTGGTTACAAGTCTACTAAGTGTCTGAAATCAGGAGGTCACAGCCCCTGTACTTATACTCACAAAGTCTTTGTTCTGGGGGTACTTCAAATAAACTTCAGAAGTGCACAACACCCCCATTCAATCCCCAGCCCTGGCTCCAGACACACTACAGGGGGTTGGAGACAGCATTGTGAAAGGCAGGCACAGCCCTGTTCAGATGCAGGTGACAACTCCTCCCACCCCTCTAAATGCAGACCAGGTCTATTCAGCCTAGCTATGAGTCACCCAGGAAATGCAGGACACACCTCAACCCCCCTTGTGACTGTCTAGAGTGAATGCACATCCCTAGCTAGTGTCAGTCTAAACCAGACGTTGATTGGAGTCAGGCTGCTAAGCACAAAGTCATAAGCACACAGAAATGCCCACTTCTAAAAGCGGCATTTCAAAAATAGTAATAAAATATCCGCTTTCACCAATGAGCAGGATTTATCACCACAATTCCAAACATGGCCATGCTACTCCTTTCATATCAGAAATTACCACTGAAACACATATCAGGAAATCCCTAATGCAAACCTATGAGAGGAGCAGGCTCACAGCAGTGAGAAACCAAATGGGTCGTTTATCACTACCAGGATATGCCACACTACAAAGGCCCATGTCCTATCTTTTACCTACACTGCACCCTGCCCGTAGGACCTACCTTGGGGGTGACCTACAATAGTAAACAAGCATTTGCAATGCAATAGGCCTCGTAATTGCGAAAGTTTGAGCTATTGCCATTGTAAATGACAATAATTTTTATTTATGTGTGTTGAAAATCTGCAAGAGGTGCGTAAACATGCACTGTGTACTTATAGTTGTTGCTTACGAGAAGCAAGGCTGGCAGTAACCGCAACTCTTTTACTGCAAGCCATGCATCTTGTAAGCAAGGACTACAAGTACAAAGTGCGTGTTTACGCACCACTTGCAGGTTTTAAAAACACATAAATTAAAGGTATTCTAAATTACCATGCCAATAGCTCAAACTCTCGCAGATGCAAGACCTTTTGCATTGCAAATGCTTGTTTATTTTGACTATATAACCTTACTTTTGTTTTTAGGCTACTAATGCATTTTTGTCTTGTGTAGGTTCTCTGAAAAGCTATTAGAATCTGCGCCACCACAAATACTTGGTGAACAGCGGCCTGAATTTAGAAAAATTAAAGTAACCTGTGATTAAATTAGTAAACATGTTTTAGCTGAACTGGTAAATAAACACCATCTATCATTACTTTTTACACATCATTTAATGTGTTTCAGTGCATTTCCTTTGCGTACATTATTATCAAGGGAGAACAGCACACCTCCCCATTCTTGAAACATTCTTTTATTTTCTCTTTTCATTGTAGAGAACACTCACATCTCTCTAGTTTAGTGACTGCACCTAAAAGTAGCCTTGTCCGTAGACATTTTGCTGTGATCTTAAAGCGCTTTGTAAGCCAGAGGTATTGGATTAGATGCAGGTGTGATTGGTTGCAGGATCACTGTGGGTGGCAGTGTTAACGGTTGCAGGAACAATGCAGGAAGCAGTGTTAGCTAATTGTGTTGAGTATTCATGTCATGGGTGAAGCCCAGAAAGCATGATCAGTCTATGCATGAAGCAAAGGAGTGGTAAGAATGCCTTACGGTCTGCCCTGGTCTAGAGGATGTCTGAAGTTTACACAAAAAGTCATGCCTTTATTGGGCTAGTCATCTTGGACTGAGGTCAGAAAGCTGAGTGAGTGCTGACACTTTCCTGCTGTGGTGATGCAGCCCACCCATTGCTAGTAGGACATAAGCGACACACTGTTTGAGCTCGGTTTCCCATTTCTGGCAGGTAGGCTCAATGGCACATACTTGTGTGGCGGTAGCAGCGACTGCACGGTGCTGACTGGAATCGAATACTTCACTCAAGCGTAAAGGTCACTACCAATGAACTGTTCACTCATGGATTTTTTTATTTTATATTTTTACCAGCACTTACTCTCGCAGCCACCTACTGCCCTACTCGGTTTTTGGGCATGCTGAATGGTGTATATTTTCTTGAGAAAATGGCCTATCGCATTTCATTTGAAATCACAAAGTGGAAGATTTGGGTGGTTAACAAGTGCAATGTTCTAATTTACAATTAACCTGAACTGGAGTAAAAAGCCTTTTCTGTTAGAAAATAATGAATTTTTCTAATAAAAGGAAATTAGACCCCTAAAAAGCGGTAGTTTCGCATGTATATATTATCTCCTTTTGTATCATCTTCTTATATTTATTTGCAGTTTTATGTAGTGCGAACTCGACCACAGGTATATCAGAGCGCTTTACATGAGCACCAGTTGCTCAGACCGGCACATTCTTTTTTTTAGTCACAGGGAGTCTAAGTGATTTGCCCAGAATCACCGGATGCTTGAGCCGACGCCGAGACTCGAACCTGCTTCCCCAGCTTTAAAGTCGGCCGATCTGGCAGTTAAGCCACATCCTCTCTGCTTTGCTTAAAGTCATTTAATGAATAAACAAACAAGGTCCACAGACTTTCAAAAAAATCTGATTCTTCCTTACTTTCGTCTGAAGAACTTGCGCAGTCGCTGGCTCTCATTAACTCTCTCTGCCTGGTAGAGAGGAAAGGGCTTGGATGGGCTACAAAACCCACAAATGACTCGGTTGTTTTTTATTATTGGTAAGCTTCTTCAATTTGTTGTATGCCCCGGACACAGCTGGCACGCCGACTGCAGTGCAGACGTCGATGGCCCTTTTATTAGCCTCCTGTAAGTGATGTGTGAGGCGGCCACCACCGCCATTCTGACAAAAAAATGAAAGGGAAAGAAAATGAACACGCGGAGCGCCTTGTGACAAAAAAATAAAAGGGAAAGCGCGCAGTCAAGGGCAGCATCCTGCGAGTGGTGTGTGTGTGGCGCCCACCGCCGCAATTGTAAACAATTAAAAAATAAAACTGAAAGTGTGCTGAAAATGACAAGCACTGGCAAGGAACGGCGAAAGTCCAAATTAAAAATAAATAAAGAGTCCTCAAACACAAGAGCTGAAGAAACAAAGCGTAAGGAAACGCTACTTTACCGGTGTGCCTCAGCCTGAAAGGAAGTGATGTTCAGGCAAAGACAACAAATGAGGAGGCAGGAAAGAAGAAGGACAGTGGAATAAACCAATGGTAAGTAGCAGGTGGTACAAAAGTCAGAATATCGATTACAGCAGGTCTTTCATCAGCGCATGCGCGCTGTAGCTCGACCTAAAAAGGGAGTTTCAGACATGGCAAACACTTTAAATGCCACGTCACAGTGGCAGTAAACTGAGTACGCACAGTGGCAGAGGCCTGAGACAGGTTTGAAAGGCTATTTCTGTGGGTGGCGCAAGCAGCGCTGCAGGCCCACTAGTAGCATTTAATTTATAGGCCCTGGGTATATGGGATACCACTGTACAAGGGACTTACAAGTAAATTAGATATGCCAAACAGGTGTAGACCAATATAACCAAGTTTCAGGAGAGAGCACATGCACATTAGCACTAATTAACAGTGGTAAAGAGCCCAGAGTCATAAAACCAACAAAAACAGTTCAGAAACAAAATGCAGGAGGCAGGCAAAATGTTTGGGGATAACCCTGCAAAAAGGGCCAGGTCCAACAGCGAGCCAGAAGCTAGTCGACACACACAAACAGCAAAATCCGTAGTTCAAACACACCATCAGCCATACGCCAGTGCACCCACACTGCCAGCAAAGTGACAGTTCACACACACCATCAGGCAGACACCAGTCCACACCAGCCAAGCGCCAGTACACACACACACAACGCCAGCTAAGTGCTGGTCCACACACCGTCAGCCACACACACCACCAGCCAAATGCCAGTCCACACACACACACCGCTGGCCAAGCAAGCACGAGCTTACACATACTGCCAGCCAAGCACCAGTCTACACACACCACCAGACAAAAGCCAGTACACGCAGACTGTCAGCCAAACTCGAGTTCACACACGCACTGAAACTTTCCCTGGTGTCTAGTGGGCCTGAAAATATGGCCTACATGCCCCGTGAGCAAAATATTGACGCCATAATGGGGAGCAACACTTGCCCAAGGGGCCACTCCCCGGCATTTAAATTTAAGATTCCCTGGTATCTAGTAGCTTCGTGCCCCCCCTCCCTTCCCCCCGGGAGCAGATGAGCCTGAAAATATTGCTGATATGCCCCCGGGATGGGGGGGGGGGGCAGAAAACAACAGAACATTGCCCCAATAAAAGGGGAGTGACCAATCCCCGATATATAAAAAAAAAAATTCCCTGGTGTCTATTGGGTTTCTGCCCCCCCCCCGATGGCAGATTGGCCTAAATTACAAAAAAAAAATCCCCCAATGGATCGCTCCCCGTAAACATAATTATAAAATGCATCTCTGGCTTCTAGTGGGTTTTGATCTCCCGGGAAGCAGATCAGCCTAAAAGCGGCCAAATCAGAACCTGGGGGGGCAAAACACAGGTGAAGAATGTCCCCAGGGGAGCTACCCTTGACTAAGGGGTCCCTCCCCCAACAATATATACAAAAAATCCATGGTGGTCAAGTGGAGCAATTCCTGCACCATTATCGTGGAGCAGGAATCCACTCTATACAGACGCAGGGGGAAAGTCCTTCCCCCTGCGTCTGTAAACCTGCAAACCACCCCCCACCACAGAAGGACTCGCCTTTTTCACGTCCTTTCTCTGCACGCGCTGGAAGCAAATGGCTTCCAGCGCGTCCCCAGCACCAAGTGATGACGTCGGCGCGCCCATTCATCAGATCACCGAGGGGGGGTAGGGGTGGCAGCAGAAGTGCTTCCATTGCCATCCTCTGTGTGGGCCTGTAGTCGGGCAGCCCACGGGGGAAGCACCCCGTGGGCATGTGCAAGGACAGAACGGTTCAGTCCTCAACACGCCCACTGTGGCTGAGGATGGAACAGTTCCATCCTCAGCACACAAAGGGTTAAACTAATGCCAGTTGCTGACAAGCAACTTTCATCTTCTGACACCCCCCTCTCCCCCCCCTCCCCCCCTGGACTGGAGGTGTCGGAACCATCAGTGAGTGAAAAGAATGTCTCTCTCAATCCCAAAGAATCATCCAGGGCTTTTTGCACGCCGGCCCCCACTACCAAAGCCCTTATGTCCTTAATGTGTATTTTGGCTGCTGCTGCAAGGCATTCCCTTACCTCTTTTGCTTCATTCACCGCTATCATATTAAGCAGAGGAGGTACCGTCATTCTGGAAGACGCCATGATGAAATTTTCAGAATTCCCTGCTAGATTTAGGCCGTTCCAATTGTTGTGCCCCACATGGGCATCTGAGTCTATGCCTGTTGCATTACTGTGTAGGGGTCCGATGAGTGAGGATAGAGTAAAGGAAGCACCAGAGGGATTCACGTTCCCAGCCGCCATTCTCTTCATTTGGGTGGCTCATGTTACAAATGGATCAGCAGCTTCCCGTGCACAACTATCCTTTTCTAAAAGAAAGTCATCCACAGTCAAAGCATTCCCAGACCCATCACTGACCAGGGGATTGAGCTTCACCGTCATGCTGCCCGATTGCCACAGGACCTCACTTTCTTGAGCACGGCCTACTTCTCCCAGAGTAACAGTTCCTGGTTCAACAACCAGGTCGAGTCCTGATTCCAGTTCCACTGCAAATCATACTAGCATTATCAACCACTTTATCATAGCCCTCCTGCCTGGATAAAGGCTCAGAGGACTGTGCCACCAGAGCCAGGACCACAGACATCGCCGAGGAGAAAAACTCTTTTATGGGGGGTTGTGCTCCGTGAGACCGTTCGCCATTACCTGTGCTTTCCACACCGCGGCGGGATAGGCCTCGATACTCTTGGTGCCTTTGGACCCTGGCTTCTTTCCCCCTCTGTTCCCACCACCGCCCGATCCTGTTTGGAGCGTGGAGCGGGGCAAACCAGAGGAGCGCGGTGCCACCATGGAGTTCTCGGCTAATCAGTCCCAGGTCAGCCGTGCACTTTGTGGTGGCATGTCTCACCACGAGCTGCCTGGATCTCAGCAAACAGCGGTGTACGCTGGCATCGCTGTACCACAGCATTCTTGTGGCCCACTGAATCACGTGAGCTACCACTGCCACAACTGCCGCTCGAGCCTCAAACAATTGACATGTTTGTGTCCTCGCTTGTGACTGTGTTTCTGGACATCAACCGCAGCACCTGCCCATATGGCAAAATCCCTCTGTGCTCTGCTGCACACCTCACACATCTGTCTAGAGTTGGAGAGGAGCAAAACCAACCGTGGCCTCTACACAGACACCACCTTGCCTCCTACCCCAATGGTCAGGACAGTTCTTTGGCTTCATAACTATATCCTACATAGTTTCTGTAGGAAAGTGTCCTTTCTCATTGGCTGCCCATAACCTTTTTGCCAGACACCGGATGCAATTTGACCACGTGTGCCCTGGGTCCCTGCCAAACAGGTTCCCAGGGCCTGTGTTCTTTCCCTAAACTGTACCATTGTTTCCACAATTGCCACAACTTTGGCCTACATATAAGTCCCTTGTAAGGGGTACCTATGCTACCAAGGGCATGGTAGCCATAGAAACTAATCTGAGGGCTGCAGCATTTACTATGGCACCCTCAGAGACCTCTCACCACAAACATGCACCACTACCATTGCAGCCTGCGCGTTTGGTGCAGCTGAAAGTGAAGTGTCGACTTGACACACATCCCTGTGTGCCATGCCTGCCCAGCCCTGCATGAGGCCTAGGTGAGTCACCCTTAAGGCACGGTGAACTGTGTCTCATGTGAGAGCCTATCTGCAGGATCAGGCAGGCCCCTATAATATCTAAAGCCTTTCTTAGATATTAGAAGGGCTCAGTAAAGCCATCCTGAGTATATAGTCAGGAAACTGGTCATTACAAGTTTCCTAGCACCATAATGGCTTTACTAAATCTTGGGATGTTTGGTATCAAACATCTCAGAATAATAAACCTGCACTGGTTCCAGTGTCAGTTTATTACACCCTGCACTCAGGGGTCCCTGAACCGAATCAAACCAGCCTCTGGTGGGTTTCTGACTGGTGACCACTAGCCTGCCACCACGTGACAAGTTTCTGGACCCCTGGGGTGAGAACCTATGCTCCCTGGGCCCAGAAACAAAGCCTTTCCTGGGTGGAGGTGTTCACACCTCCCCAGGTCAGGAAGAGCCATCTGTGGCAGGGGAGCTTCAAAGGCATTGCGGCCTTTACAAATCGACCCCGAGCCTCTCCTGCTATCAGGAGCAGGCCCCCATCCTGTCTCACCCTCTTTTCAGAAGGAAGACAGGCAGGAAAAAGTGGAACAACCCATGAGGTGTGCCCACCTCTGCCAACTCCGCCCCTCAGGTGGGGGAGGCGAGGTGAAGACCACTCTTCAGTGCCCACCATCTCGCAGATGGCCGGCACACTACAATCGGGGATAGGGATGGTGCCCACCACACGCACGTGGGGTGAGCACCCTAAGGGTGTAGTCACCCTAAGGTCAGTAGGCCATTGGATACTACCTTGAGACCCCTAAAATGCCCCCTAAATACAGTATTTAGGGGTAGGCCTTAACCCAGACTTCAGATTCGACTCCACAAGATGAAGGAGCGAAGAGCAGTGCTGCTGAAGAGGACGACGGCAACTGCTTTGGCCCAGCCCTACTGGCCTGTCTCCTGCTTCGGAACCCCTGCAAGCTGAAACCAGCGTGTCCTGCAGCCAGATGCCTCCGAGAACCCCAGGGACCTGCCCTGCCTTCCCTAAAGACTCTGATCTCCCGTGGACCCTGGATTTGTCCAACAGCAACCCAAGCCAGGACTCCAGAGCCAGCTGGAACCGCGAGTCCTCACCAGTCTGCACCCGATGCCCACAGCCCCAGTCAGAGTGGCCTAACACCCCAGCAAGGTCCCCCAGGCGATCCTGACCTGGGACCCCGCATTGGGCAACCTCCTCTGACACCTGCAGCCTCATCCTGTAGGGTCCCCCCCACCGCAAACGGAACCAGTGAAAAGAACCCAACACAAAAAGACACCCCTGCACCCGCAGCCCCCTCCCGAGTCGTGAGGTGCCCGACCGATAGTGTTCTGGTGTCCAGCAACTCTTCAACTTCATCCTCCAGTCGTTGGTTCCCTTCGTCCAGTCTTCTGGCTCCAGCTTGCAGTCTTTTTCTTCGACCGGCAATCTCCATAGGAATACATTGGGCTCTCGACACCGCCTAAGCACCGTGCACCAGGCCGCCTCTGGTGGTGTAGTGTTGGTGCTGACCTGGGACACCCATTGCCCTCACCTTAAGCCCAGGAGCTTGCCACCCAAGACTGAGGGGCCGTCCCGTGAGCAGCTCCCAACCGAGGTGCCCCCTAACCCCATTGGCTAACCTTGTTGCCCTGCACACTGCACCCGGCCGCCCTAGTGCACCTTGAATGCCAACCTGAACCTTGGTTCTACCCCCCAAAACTCAGTTGCCAAAATTGTTTACTTACCTTCAAAACTAACACTTTGTTTTTCTCCATAGGATTGCATGGTGGGTTTTCTCTGAATGATTAGTTTGTTTTGTGCAAAAGTAGAAAAGTAACTGTAAAGTAACTAAAAAGTAATTTTAAGTAATTACCAGTATTCTGTCGAGCTTACATCCCATTTTCTTGATTGCAAAGTAATGTGTATGCTCCTACAAAACCAGTACACACTGTATTGTGAAAAGTATCATTGTATTTAAAGTATCACTTACCTTCTACAGAGTAAATCTTGGTTGTAGAAATTAAAATAACAAAGTAACTTTTTATACAAACAATTGGTCTGGATTCAGTCTTTGAGTGTGTGACATCATTTGTTGCTTGATTGTTACAACAAATGCTTAACACTACCCTCTGATAAGCCTGACTGCTCAACCGCACTACCACAAAAGAGAGTAAGGCATTATCTACTTCAGCCTCTGGGGATCCACTGAACTCTATGCACACTATACCTCACTTTGGCATAGTATATACAGAGCCAGCTTCCTACAGTTTCCTTATAAATCCAGAGGCTTGCCTTTTTTCACCTTCCCCAATTCAAAGCAAAAGCAAAGAAAACACAGATATCTCAAACTCCTCAAGCTTCTTCCATTTCTCCACGAACTCTTGAAAGAATTATAGGTCTTCTCTCCTCGACAACACAGGCTACCCTTCCAGGGCCTTTCCATTTTCCAGCTCTTCAGAGATTGAAGATCTGTCACATTCAGAAAATTCTGGCCTAATCAGATGTAATAGATTTAGATCTAGAATTTATAGAACTCCAGTGGTGGCTGGATCATCTGGATGCCTGGAACAGCAGAACCCTTTTCGCTTCAGCATCAGATCTCGTCTTAGAATCCGATGCAAGTCTGACAGGTTGGGGTGCCAGGTGTCAGGGCCGGCTCCAGGGCTTTAAGCACCTGCTGTCTCGTTCCTGGCCTCCAGCAATTTTCAGGCATCAATTAAAATGTCAAGATGGTGATTAATCGTCTTCCTGGAAAGAGACCAGAGGTTTGTCTAGTGGAAGTTTTGACTCATCCTAAAGTAGTACAGAGGGTTAAAATGCCTGCTGCTAACCATGCAGATAAAGTGCATATAATGTAAACATGTTAGTGGGTTACTGCTTCTGTAAGAGCTCCTTTTGTTACTTGTCATTTATAAGTCAAAATCCTAAAATAGAACATTGAGCTATTAACTGTCATCAAAGAGCAGCATTCAAACTGCAAGGTATATGTTAGAGCTAAATTGTTTTTTTGCCCAGTCTTTTATTATCCTAATCTTGCCGAAAGAGTTAATTTGGGTAGAAAACAATTCTTATTATTAAAGAGAATCCCTAACAATGATGTTATGTTTTAAATTCTGAATTTGTGCTTTTCCAGAATAAGAACTTTTAAACTATATTGCCTACCAGTATCATTGACATGTCACTCCTACACTACACCTTGTAGGCCTGTCTGATGTAACATTACCTATACACTGATTAACACACATATGATTATCCTTGTGCAATGTGTGTGTGATGTGAAGTGCTCTGACACCTTACGCCGGTATTAGTGGTGCAATAAAACTAAATTAATCTGAGAGACAATGGTTATGGAGACTTGAGGGGGTCTGTTAAAGGGTGCTAGTGAGGGAATCCATGGAAGAGGTGATCATTGGAGGGGCGCCAACAAACATTGTCGCACAGGGCACCACCAGTGTTAAAGCCGGCCCTGCCCGGTGTGGTCAGATCTTGACTGGAGGTACATGGTCACCACAGGAGTCTATAATGCACATAAATTGTTTAGAGGTGCTTGAAGGCCCCTTAGCAATCCAGAGTTTTGCGATAAACGGGGTAAGTTGCTCCATCCTCCTTCGAATGGACAATCTCACAGCAGTGAGATATATAACTCACCTCAGAGGTCCAAAATACAGACCCCTAGCGGAGCTAGCAAAAAATGTTTGGGAATTCTGCCTTATTCACAAACTCTCATTAAGAGTAGAATATCTCCCAGGTTTGCTCAATCCAGGTGCAGTTTGGCATTTTTGATATCTTCAAGATTCAAGCGATTGGAGACTACATTCTTCCATTTTCACAAACCTATGTCTCAAATGGGGTCCCCTAGAAATAGATCTGCTTGTTTCCAGACTTGATGTTCAGCTACAGAAATTCTTCCGTTGAAAACCAGCTCCCTTAGCATTAGTAACAGATGCCTTTCTTCAGGGTTGGTCTCAAGCAATCGATAATGCCTGTTTAATATCTATAAAACGTCTTTCAGTTGTGAAAGCATTGGATATTTCTGCACATCAGTACAACACTACAGGTGTTTTATTTAATGTTAGGAAACGTACTAAGACAAATTTGCTTACTATGTTCTATCTTTATTTCCCAAATCAATCTAAACTGTGCGTAAGCAGTTGTTTGAAAGTTTATGAACAGAAAAACAAATTATCTCAGAACGTCATCTGATACTCAACTCCTCATTTCTGTTTGGAAACCATACAAACCATTTCACTCCCTAATCTTGCTAGATGGGTTATGTTCCTAATGGGTATTGACACCACCATTTTTGGAGATCACTCTTCCAGGGCTACTATGGCATCCAAACCCTTTTGGATTGGGTAATGTTTAGAGGACATTTAGAGATCAGTTGCTTGGTCAAATGATAATGCTTTCCATACCTTTTATTGTAAACCTGCTACTAAACCTTCATCTTTGTAATAAACATGCTTTAAAAAAGCATGATAGGAGTTTCCAGTCCTGCCATAAAATGTAGATTTTCCTAGTTTTAATGAAGAAAAGTCTCAATTCTATTAAAGACACGGAGGTGAGTGCTATCCAACCATTATGTTCTTTCTCTCTCTTTAGTGTCTACCTCTGCAGCACCTACTTCTTTATAAGGTGTTATCAGAATTCTTCAATGATACCAAGATTTATGCATCTTCCTCATATTCTCTGAATTTCCAGGGCATGTCAGGATCTTCCTCATCTAATTCTTCAAAGAATATCTTCATAGAAATTTCCCAAGAATTGTTGCTGTTTTTTGTTGGCAATTGCCATTATTTTTCTGATCTTTCCGATGTTTCATAACTTTTAAGGCTTCTCGCTCAAGAAAAGAGCATTGCTTGCAGTCAAGATAGGTATTATAGGACTCCTTTATCTGTGATTGGTTCTTTGTTGTATATTAATTGTAATGCCTTTGGCTTGGTGTACCTAACCCCTGTGGGTTTTTTTTCTAAAGAGAAGTATAATACTCGTCTTCATGTCTTTAATAAAATTGGGGCTTTCTTTAATTAAAACTAGGACATTCTACATTCTTGGTCAAGTGCCTCAGTGCTGTATTAATCATATTCTTTGTGGTTACATTTCTTGTTCCAAGAACCAGAATTAGAATGTTGTAATGAACACTTTTAGCATAACATTTCTCTTAACTAGCGCAGTGCTTGTGTGTGATACTCTAAAGATCGAAATTGGATATGAATTACTACTTCATCCTTGAAACCTTTACGGGACTGTTAATAACCTAGAAAACACAGACACCACATCAGCCAGAGAGCTGATTTGGGTTGTCTTGGTCTACAACAACCTGGTCTTCCATGTTCAAGTATTGGTGCACTGAACTAAGTTCAGGCATCCGTGGGCGGGAAAGTCAGACCTTGTAGAAATAAGCTTATAAACTTAGTTTATGCACACCACTTATCACCTCCTCTGCCCAACCAAGCCCACAGCCCCCAGCTTCTCCACCCTCCTGGACCTACATAATGGCAGCCACAGTATGGACTAGCCATTAAGTAGGAGCTTCCTGGTCCCTACCCAGGATTTACCTGAAACCTGGTCCTCCGATCAGGCAATGCACTTGTTGACCCTGCTCCTTTGCATGTGAAACACCCTGCCTCCTCTCCTGCTGCTTCTCTCTGCTGTCACCCTCCCTCGCCCCTCTCACTCCTGTTCCACTTTCTCACTTCTCCCTGCCTGTTTTTTTGCTTCCTTTTCCTGTTTTGTCCTGTTTCTTTTGCTTGTTTGTATGCTTATATTGCAATTTCTGCGATCTCCCAAGTGTGTCTCTCTGCTGACCTTGCTGTCCAGCTCGTCTCTGTTGCACCTACAGCAATCTTTTTTTCCACTCTCTTGCTTGCTCATTCCCTCTCTTTCCAACCTCTGTGTGCTTACTTGTCCCCATTTCACTAGTTTTACCACTTATTTCCGTACTCTCAGCCCTTTTTCCACACTTCTTCTTTGCTCATTTTGCTCTTTTTCTCTTGCTCATTCAGCTCTTTTTCACTCCTTTTTTTTCTTACCCTTTAGCTTGTTTCCCATTTATTTGCCTTCCCCACATTCACCTTATCTTTTCCCACCTTTGCCCTGTTGCGCACTCCTGCGTCAAACCCTGACGACCATCTCCTCTTCTCTCCGAACCTACCTAATGGTGGCTGCAGTGCAGATGTGCAGCTGGCATGTCAAAGGCAAGTCTACTTGCACCCATCCGTGCCTTGTCTGTGTCAGGAACCCTTGTCCTCCTTCACCTCTACTACTCTGCTGCACCCCTCCATCTCCTGCTCGCTGTGCGGCTGCCTTGCTGCACATTCCAACACCGAAGGGGCATTGTCCTGCACCAATTGCAAGTTCTCCTGCACTCACCCACCACACCTATCGCACCCAAATCTCGCCTCACACTCAACCACACTCAGACACCCATCGCACACCTCCCTGTCCTGCCTCCTCCTCAACACCTGCTCTCTCATCAAACATACTACGGAAATATGGGACCTCCTTCATGACCACTCACTGGACCTACTCTTCCTGGTTAGAAAACTGGCTGACCCTTGTGTCTGTCCCAGACATCACCACAGCTGTTCCACCAAACTAAAAAATTGTCAGACAGAACAGGTCACACAAATCTGAAGGAAAAAAAAAAAAAAGAATCGCCATTATCATCAAGGAATCCATCAGCTACACCATCATCTCGGATATAGCCCTCAGCAATATGGAGCACCAACCTGAACACAACCTCTGTCCTAGAGGACCTGGCCAACCTTAGCTCCACTTAGCGGGTGATAGGACCCACACACACTGCCTGACACCTACTGGACCCAATATTCACCACCTCCAGTGACATGATGGCATGCAAGCCCAAACAGATCACCTGGTCTGACCAAGCCATCATGAATTTTAGCATCCCCATTGCGCATCTCCAGAGAACCACCACCTCTAAATCCCTACACCAACACTAGAACAAAGTCTCAGATGCATCCTGGACATCTGAAATGATCGAGCACCAACCCCTAGGCAACAACAGCCTCCCAGACTCCCATCTCCAATGACTTAATCACTGCCTGCACCGACACCTTGGCATCACGCAAACCCCAAAATACCACAAA
This sequence comes from Calotriton arnoldi, assembly GCA_963921515.1. Taxonomy (NCBI): domain Eukaryota; kingdom Metazoa; phylum Chordata; class Amphibia; order Caudata; family Salamandridae; genus Calotriton; species Calotriton arnoldi. Next base: position 115,245 of record CAWUFW010000350.1, on the reverse strand, counting down.
CTCTACACCACAAGCCAGCTGGTTCATGGTAGAACTCAGGATGACCGAGTGCCACTGCAAACAATTGGAGCGTAGATGGAGACTGAGCCAGGACAACATGGACATGAACACCATCAAACCTGCTCTCAGACGCTACCACCAGCAGATCCGAGCTACCAAACAATCTGCACTCACAGACCACATTTTCCATAGCACCAACAGCGCCATACAGATCTTCGCCATTGCAAAAGATTTCACCCCTAAGCAGCCAACTCCCCCTGCATTACCACCTCAAAGCATCAAGCTATCCCTCTTCTTCTGCAACAAGATAACCAACATCTATGACAACTTTGAATCCTAACCTGACCCTTCCACCATTACTGCTCTCCTACCCATCTCGACTAACATTGACCACCTGGCAGGCCATCACCATGTAAGAAACCACAACCACCAAGTGATCCATCTATTCCGGAGCCCCCTCAGACCCTTGCCCCACCACATCTTCATCAAAGGACTAGACTCCCATCAGCTCAGTGCTCACCCCAATCCTGAACACCTCCATGACCACTCCACCATGCCCAAAGGCCTGAAAGCACGCCACAGTTCTCCCCCTCCTCAAGAAGCCGTCCGTGATCGCCAACAATGCTACCCAACTACCAACAAATCTCACTGCCACACTATCACCAGAAGTCCTGGAGAAACTGTTCAACAAAGCGCCTAGCCACCCACCCCATCGAAAACCAGCTCCTCAATGCCACTCAATCTGGATTCAGGCCAGATCACAGCATGGGAACAGCCCTCATGACTGCAATAGACGATAGCTGCACAATCATGGACAGAGGAGACACCGCAGCCCTCATTCTCCTCGACCTCTCTGCAGCTTTTGACACCATCTCTCACCCCATCTCATCCAATGATTGCATGAAGCTGGCATCCAAGGACCCACTGATATGCTCCTTAAGGAAAGCCAAACCCAGTCAGTCAGCCTGGCCCCCTACAGCTCAGACACTCACAACCTCATCTGCGGAGTACCTCAAGGTTCCTCACACAGCCTGACCTTCTTCAACACCTAGATGACCCTGCTGGTCAGCATCATTCCCGCCAACAAAATCAATGTCTTGTCCTAAGCCAGCAACACACAGCTGATACTCTCCCTCTCTGACAAAACTTCTAACACTTGGAATAAGTTCTCCTCCTGCATGACCGAAGTCTCTGAGTGGATGAAAACCAATTGTCTCAAACTGAACAATGACAAGACAGAAGTTGTGATATTTAGCAGATACTCCTCACCATCGGACCCCACTTGGTGGCCAGCAGAACTCTGACCCACAACCATCGCCCAAATCAAGAACCTTGGAATAATCATCAACAACAGCTCTCCATTACCGCTCAAGTAAACAATATCTCCGCCACCTTCTTCAGCACTATGAAAATGCTGTAGAAGGTCTTCAAATGGCTCTCCACCAGCACCCACAGATTTGTCAACCAAGCCCTCATCACCAGGAAACTATACAATCGGAACGCCCTTTATGCTGGAATTAACACACAACTGAACAGACAACTCTTACCCATATAGAATGCAGCAGCCAGGCTCACATTTAACCTACAAAGCCACATACACATCACCCCACATCCCAGGGAACTCCACTGCATTCCGATCCTCACACGAGCTTTGTTCAAACTCCTCATGCACACCTACAAAGCCCTACACAACACAGGCCCAACATACCTTAAAGACTGCAACAACTTCCACAAACCCACCAGCCACCTCTGCTCAGTCGGACTTCTTCTTGTGTTTGCAGTTGCGCTTGTTTAGCCCATACATATGCAGAACCAGATCCAGCGGTCATGCCTTCTCCTGGCTCGCCCACAAAGCCTAGAAGGACCTTTGCCCTGCACAACAGAGCCCTTTGTCAATTCTTCAATTCCGCAAGAAGCTGAATATGTAGCTCTTCAACTAGACCAGTCCCTGGCTGATAGCATACTCTACAAATACACAAGACAATTAACCAGTTTTCCACTATCCATGCCTGTTAAAATTGGTTATGCACTGCTTGGCTGTTCTCTGAAACTCTGCATAAATCTATCTGTAGTCATGTCACGCCTAGGTTATAATCATGGCCACTGGAATTATGCGATACTGGAGCAGCAGCTTTTCTCACACAACTATGGATTTCCCGCAGTTGAAATATATAAAACATCATCGACTGCATAGCTGCAGATTTTAACCAAAGGTAATTGTTTCTAGCTCAAACTTATCAAAAGTCACTAATAACGTGGCAACGTGTTTGCATGCAGTGGGGGCCCTTCGCAAAGATTAACTGGTCATCTTTCAGTTGCTTTTATCTGTATTTGGTTGTTAAATTGGTACCAATGAGGTAATATATTTGCCCACACGGTATTATCACGTGAAAAAAAGACAAATTTATGAAGTAACTGTTGGAAAGTGGATTATTGGCAGGGGCAAATGTAGGTCTGCCACTGGCAATAAGGCCACTAACACAGTATAGGGCTCAGAATATGTCTTAGAAAATTATTCCCATGCTCAACCCTTGGTAACGTGGCTGCGAGCAGACAGGTTTAACTTCAAAGACAGGTATGAAAAGCATTTAAAAACACCAATTCAGTAAATAATTAAGACACAACACAAAATAAAAATCCAACACCAATTTATAACAATAGGAAATATTTTTATCTTTTAAATGACACCAAAACGAAAACAATCCACTGTAGGGAACCAGAGATATGAATTTTTAAAGATTAGTCACTTTCTAGTTCTTAGAAACCAACAGTGCCCCTTTTAGTCATTTCGTTTTCTCTGACAGGGACACACCTTTAGAAATTGTTCTGGAGAATTTCTCACCACTGTTGTGCAGACTTCTCCAGCAGGCTGGGTCCAGTTAGAACTCCTTCCTGAAGTTCTTCTTGCGGGTCCCAAAGTATCTAACACACAATCCAAGGTTCTACAATCTCCAAGAGGGTCCTTGAAAGTGTGAAAGTTTAATTCCGCAATCCACTTGAACAAAACCCTTACGAATCCACTGGTACTCCAGGCTGGGGATTCTTTGTAGGGATGTCCAGGTGAGCTCTGTAAACCTGTAGCTTGCAGGAGTCCACTCTTTAGTTCTTTTGAAGCAGGTTTGATCCACAGGGCTGTAGTTTCAAATGGTGCAAAAAAAGGCGCAATCTCAGAGTCCTGGCCTTTGGAAATGCACATCAGAAATCTTCAGCGCAGACCCTTCTGATTCTCTTAAGTTTCAAGCAGCAGATCTGAGAGACTCTGCCCCTCTCAGATACTTATTCCAAGTTCTCTTGGTCAAGCAGGAGGTCACTGCTGACCAATGGGAGCAGGGCAACTCCCCAAGAATATGACCACATCCTGTAGAGTGTGGCATTATTTTGTCCCAGAGTGCACCAAATCCTCCAAATTCCTAATGGCTGATTTTCCAGCAGGGAGGTAAGAGCTGGCTAAACACACCCCTAGGATGGCTACTTTTCATAAACTCTCCCCCTTGCATCTGTGCATTCCTTCCATAAGCCTAGCTCTGGATGAGGTGAAAAGTTTAGAGTTGTAAATGACACTGGTTTCTTCCCTTCTCTTTGAAAACCATGGTTTACGACTCCTCCCCCTGCCCTGGCATTCCTGTGGAACAGCACACTGCCCTCCCAGAAGAGCTGGTTAACCCCAGGGGCTCTTTATCACCTCTTCAAAGCAGCCTGGCTAATCCACTTAACTCTGACCAATCAGGACAGACCACTGGAAGGCTGAATCTGGACTTACAAACAAGAAAGTCTTATAACTTCTTGTATGTACACTTTAGGAGGAATTCAACCATATCATATTCTTGAGTTTATTAATACCATTCTGGGAAGTCTTTGAATGGTACTTCTAGCCTTCTCCTATCAAGAGTTATTAGTTAATAACTTCCTGCCATGTTAACCTATGTGGCAGGGGATTTGCAATGGGAAAAATGACTTGGGCCATTTTTTCAGCACCAGGAATTACAAAAACATATTTTATAAGTACTTCGCTTATATCTACAGGACCCCCACCCCATGGGACAACTAGGGAGACTTTAGTGGTTCTGAATCTGTAGAAATATTGCAGATCCTCCCTCCACAGGGCTCCTAGCATCAAAGTCGAATTTGGGCAGCACTTTATCACAATGTGGGGAGTGAAATGTGAAATTTCACTTAACCCATGGGCATATAAAACTCATTTTATAAGGGTCTACCTTATACATACATGACCCCCCACCCCTGGGACACCTAGGGAGACCCTGGGGGTTCCTAATATGCCAAAACATTGTAGGTTATCCATTTTTAAGTGCCCCAAACCCCAAAGTCGAGTTTGAGCACAATTTACTTTTAAAAGCAGTCCTGCCACCCAGGGCTACTTTTAAACTGACCTCAGGCTTCAGCAGTGCACACATGCAAGTGCAGAAAAAGCTGCTGGCCTCTAAACCGCCATGCCCTATTGTGGGCTAGGGACTTCTAGGTAGTTTTAATCCCCCTGCCCGAATATGTAATAGGGTCTGATAGGGTAGGTCATGCCAACCACAGGGGTACCCCAACCCTTAGTGTACCCTAGTGTATGTAGGGGTTTTCACTGTATTCTAAATGTGTCTCTTTCAGCATAGCACTGGCCCTGGGCCTGGTTAGGCAGAGTCCAGGGTCGGTCAGAGTCAGTTACCACCAGTACCATTCAGCAAAATGTTGGGGGTTGCCCAGGGCACAGGATGACTTTGCCTACAGTAATACTATTAAAAAAAAGTGCTGCATTATACCGCATAATTTGCCTTTTCTTGACGCAAAATATAGTAAACAACCACTCTAACAGAGGGGGCCCCTTGAACAGAATATAGGTAGAGAACAACAGGGGAAATTCACAAACTACTCAAGCGAAAAATTCTCTACCTGTATAAATCATAATGCGCAATGCGTCACAAATTTATAAACACCTAAGAAGCTGGCCTACTGACAAAAACATACCAAAATTTGAGTATCAAAACATATCAAAATGTATTTGTTGTCAGTTCATAATGTTTAATTGTTAAATAGAAAGTTAATAAAAACAGAGCACATCCCACATCACGCACACTCAGCCATTCAAACAACCAACTCATACCCACACATACTCATACGTCCTGAGATTCAGGAATCCGCCAATACATGCATAATCAATAAAAAAAAGGAACACAATAACAAGTGGACCAGTTTCCCCACACAAAATTGACATCAATAATAATACATTAGAAAGCAGGGAACATTTTAAACAGCGGCAACATAAATAGTGAATAAAACAAATGAAAAAGTGAAAAAACAATAATATATGATCAGATAATCCATGAAGTTCAGATCATCATATTCAGATATAAGGCTAGGAGATTAGTCATAAACTTTTATGGTCCACGAAGATATTTCAGCGCTGACGCGCGTTTCGGTGTTCGACCCCAATACGGGTCTCACCTTCCTCAGGGCACATATACCAAAGGCAATGGCCGTGGGACGTGCCTGGGCTCCGGAATGAGCGAGCCAACAACAACAAGCAGAGTCCCAGTGTGGGAACAATGAAGAGATATGGAAACCCAGAGCGGGACCGCAGAAAGAATGCAACGGTCAAACTAATCAAACTCAGACGAAAATAGGGGTCCTATACAGCAATACATAAACGCTGGGGGTTCCGTGGTTCTAACGTCAGAATCAATCCATCGAGAGCAGCTCAATTGGCTTATAGATAAGGCTGCTCAGAGGAACACAGGCGCACATTCCAAGTCGAACATGCATTCCAGCGCCTGTCAGGAGGAGAAACACTTTGCGGAAAAGCCAGTCGGACGCCGGATCAGCTCCGCTTGAGCAAAATGTAGTAAACCCTGTACATTGATGGTGCTTTACAGTTGCATAATTCCAGTGGTCCTGGTTATAAAAACTACACCTATGACAACAAACTGTGAGCCATTGTGCTCACTTACGAAGGAGGGTAAGTGAATGTACTAACCCTGTCTACAATAAAGGTGATCTGAAAATTGAAGACCACCTCACATTCCACGGTCCTAAAGAAGGCCAACTGACTCATAAGAGCAATCCCTAGGCCGAAACATGTCGACCCCCCACTAGGTGGGTGGACCAATCACTAATCCACTCACGCACCACTTTTTCTTTTAATCATGTCCCTGTCCTGACCGAATAAAGTTTTCTTCATACAGGATAGGAGATATTTTTAATCACTAGTTACGCTTCAAGACTGCGAACCACACAGACAGTCTCCCTCCTGTTGGAGGTTGGTTAATCACCTGGAGAACCAAACACTCAGGTGATTATGACCCGATGATGACACTATCCACCTGACCACACGAGCGGAGTAAACATATACCGCGCACTGTGTTAGTGTGGTTGAGAGTCTCTGTTACAACACATGTGAGACTGGTTCTTTGTCACTGGTGATTCATTCCCCTATGATTATTAACTATAAAAAAACACCTTTAGGATGGTCTTTCCAGTCTAACTCAAAACAACTCCAGAGTTCAAAACTATGCAACTTGCCTGTTGTGCTGCCTGAAACTGCATCACACCGGCCCAGACATCTCTCCACTCACCCAGGCACTTGAGACTCCTGCTGTTTCAAGGCTCTGTCGTAAATGTTGGGGCCATACTCGACGACAGGATATCTCAAAGTACTGTCCACTGCTTCTTACGATAAGTCCTCCACCCCTGCTTTTTGACCACGTGCTGTAGTGCAACTTGTAACTCCCTCTTCATTTCTGCATCTGTTAGAAGTCCTTCAAGAAAACCCCAAATGACAATAAAATACAAATTTCAGCAATAAAAATGTGCAGTCTGGGAAGGGTGCTAAACACACAATTATTCTGCTCCAAGCGCTTCCTATTTTGTCAGGACCTGTGGCTTCAGTGTAGACCACCTCGGCCCCTCCATGTCATTAAGAACTGGGAACACACCCAGGGCTTTAAGTGGGCCAGGTCTCACCGGTGCTGAGCACCGGCAGTTTTATAAAGGAGGGCTCGAAACTGGTCTCTATCGGGCTCTGTTTTGTGCCCTGGCACAGGCGGTACGTTTTTCCCCAGGACTGCAGTGACAGCAGGCATATTGATGTGCGCTTGCTCACACTGCTCACTAGTGGGGAAGTTAGGGCATGACATCATGCCAGGTGAGCTTGGATGGGAAGGGAAATCCTTTAAAGAGAGTCATTTTTTCTCTGGATTTCCCTTCTCTTTTTGAAACGCAGGAGCAGCAACATTGTCGTGGTGTCACCAGGGCTTTAAGTGGAAGCTTTTTCAATATTATATACAAGCCATAGTTGCTGCTTATTTATCATATGCAACTAACAACCATTGACAAAGCCAATAGTCCTGACTGGTTGTAGGTATGATGTTACTTGTTGTATAATATATCCGGATGTAATGACAGAAACAGCAAAATACAAGTCGGGCGGCACACTATGGCTAAGCACAGGTTTTTAGCTTACGTGTTTTTAAGCCACGCCCTTAATTACATTGGCCACGCCCCTTCGAGAGACCCCCCAGTTTTTTCATCCCACTTAAAGCCCTGAACACACCCAATGCTGTCCAACAATTCCTCTTCTGTGGATAACACAGTAAGGCCCGCACTCTCGGAATACTCGTATGGTATTTTTCCCTTTGAAAGGCATTTTCCCAACATGTAATTAAAGCACCAGGTGTGTCTTTGTACCCAGTGAATGTTCTTGGTACCTTTGCTGGAAAGGGATGGGAGATCTGCGGCTGTCTATTAATGAGAGGAGTGTAGCCACGCCCTTGCTCTGGTTGGGGCAGTGATAGGGTTAAGCTGCGCAGCCTCTTTGCACTGACGCCCGAACTCCGATGATTCTCCAAAATACCAGGCACGTGACGCAAGCATCTTTGCTCTGAGAGAAATCCAAACGGGTTTCAAAGCTTTCTTAAATACTAAAATAGACCAGCCGAAATGTAATGAGCTAAAACTTGGAAAGATGACATGTTTTAATGCTGAAAACCGGCTAGACTGTGTTTCGATCCAGCATTTACAAAGCAAATATTTACAGTCACTGAATTGTGTGCAGGCTGAAGTTTAAATAGGGGTTTTTATTAGAAGTATTTGGAAGTAAGGTGCTACTGGCATGAACGAGGATAAAGGTACGGAAAAGTCTGCAAAAAACGACAGGCAGCGCGTGGCCATTTAGTAAATATTTGCACAGCCACGCCAACAAGTGCTGTGTAATGGACTGCCTGCAAAACACCGATAATTGTTAACTAGAACAACTTTAAATGGAATAATTATTTTTAAAGGAAACAGATAAGCAGAGATCCGGTTCAGACGCGTGCGTGGCTTTTAGGGCAGAGCCTGCTCGAGGAGCACGCTTGTGACCTACATACCAGAGGGAGAGAAGTCCGACGGAACGCTAACTTGCCTGTGCCCATTACCTGCCTGCTTCTACACCCTACGAACAGTGACGAGGTGAGGTCTCTCCGGATACCCCGCAGAAGGGCTTCCGGATATAAGCAGATTCCTGAGCGGCACATCTCACCTCTGTTCTCGTGCAGCACTTGCACCTCCACCTCCTCGCGGACACTCAGACTTGTTACGAGGAGTGAACCGATTGGCTGCGCCGTTTGCGACTCGGAGTCACTTTGGAGCTCGGGGTGTGTGAGCCTGTAGCGTTAAATTACAGCTCCACAGGTGGCATGGCAGTACAGGGGCTAGTTCCCCTTTTATTTATGGTTGCAGCCTGACGTTGCCGCGAATGTTTGCTTCTCCAGCGGTTAATGCAACAGAAAGACTAAGTGAGTAATTCTGATTTTTTTTTTTAACTCAGCAAGTGGATTAAGTAAAGCTAATCTGGTAATGAGAACGGATTGTGTTAATGGATTAATTTCGAAAGCAATGGCTAGAACCGCAGGAGATACAATAGAATTAACCCTCTGCCAGCTGTCAACGCCTTACAAGGTCAACACGAATCGTGTTTACGTATTGAAGTCAGCTCTGCGGTGCATTCTTGTTTGTAAGGTGCTAGTGAGGTCATATGTAGGATGTTTCAGTAAAATAAAGTTGAGGCTCTGGATTTACCACGCTGTAGGGGGTTAAGATGTTGCGATTCAATTCTAAACAAAATATGCATGCTACCGAAAAACGAGCACTTTAAAGGGAGGACATGTAATAGTGATTGACGTTCAAAGGGAATTTGGGTCTAGTGGTTAAGGTGCCAATTTATCACCCCGAGGATCTGCGTTCGAACCCCTGGCTGCCACGTGACAGAAGCTAGTCTGATTATTTACAAAGTCAATTAATTTATCTACAACTAAAGATGGACATGTAGTAGTATACATTTGAATAAACATGCCACCCCCTTTGATGTACCTGGTGTTGTACAGTACTCCACTTTTTCCTCAGCTATGATCGCACTATACAATTTATCATTGTATGCGAAGCATGGTATTTATTCCCCCAAACCATTAACTGAACAAAAAAATAACACCTAAAGATGCATCTACTTGCTTGCTTTTCATGTTTGAAAATAAGAGCTTTTAGTGGTTTCATTCTGTTTTAGCATTTTGTACATTAAATTCCTCACATACCGCTCAGAAACTGACTGCTTGAACAGTGTGAGACGAGCCGAGTCACAAATGAGCTTCTCCTGTCAAGTCCCCAGTGTATGGACTGCATCACACTGTGAGTCAGCGTCAGCGCCAGCGCCGCGAATGTCAAGGGCTTCATGTTCTAAAACTCTCATTAACTGTACTTAAGCTACTAGAGCATATGCTCTTCTTTTGTAAATATATTAGAACACTTTGAAGAAACACATTGAACATACTATTAAAAACATCTTCCAAATCAACTTTGCAATACATCGACATACCGTCACCCTTGGTCCCGGACATGTGAGCCTCCCTATCAAACTAGATTATTATGATCTCTCTTCATCAGACTTATTGATAACAATAGGCATAAAAACGATCCTCAGCAACTGGAAGAACTCAAAAACCTCGCTTTCCATGCATGGTGGGCGTGAGTATGCTTCATCAGAGGTGTGGACAAGCTCCTGCCAACAGGACAGCTTCCTCTAAATTATGGAATAAAGTAGATCTCAATCTCCCAAAATCAAACCCCCTTTCTAAACTCTCATGGTGGAAACTCAGAATTGGACCTCCTGCACAACTAGACCTATGTCTACATGGGTCCCCTCAAAACCATCCCTCCCTCCCCTTCCACCCTCCTTCCTTCTCCTTCATAGTCTGTATTTCTCCACTCCTCCACTTTTCTCTCTCTTTCCTCCTGATTTCTCTTCAGAGTTCTTAAATATCAGCCTGGATAACCAGTGGTGCCACTGAGTCTAGCTCTCAAGATCTGCTATATACCTTCGCTATGACTAATCAAAATTGTTAATACTATTTTATTCTATGTAAAGCATGAACTAAGAAGAGATTTATGCTTTTTTTATATACTGTTCATGTATTACTGCTTTACTGTTATAACTCCTTTCTCCCTTAAAATGATAAATACAGTTTAAAAACAAAAACCAGAGCCTACCATTGTTACCTACAGGGGGTGGAATCTAACACTACTTGTGTTTTTTTGGTTCAATTACATTGTGGCCATTTCCTTTAGAAGTCAATGTTTCCCCTTAATACTACTTCCAAGTACTGCAGCCACTGAAGTCTAACCTAGTTTCATACCCATCTGTACAGACAGAAATAAAAGATTTGCCACAGGAAATTACCTAGTGACCCTGCTGAATTTGCCTCTTCAAATTCAGATTAGAAAACGGAAAGTGGCAATGCTCGCTAAATACTCCCTGGTAAGCACACAATATGTCAACACGTAGGAACAAGTTCCTCCTAAATATGCATATATTTGTATCTCTGATTCAATCACGTGGGTGTAATGGGTGGCTATTATGTATAATGCATATAGCCTCTAACCACGTAAATCTTTTAATCTGCGTGTGACGTGTTACCGCGTCTAGCTTCCAGGGGCGGCTTCTCCATGTGGACGGAGGAGCGTCGCCCCACTGCTTTCTCGCAGTGCGAGAAGCAGAAACATAAAATTGTATTATAAATAACATTTTATGTTTCTGCTTCTCACACTGCGAGAAAGCAGAAGGGTTTGATTGGGGGCGGGCGGGTGGACGGCTCTGCTTGAGGGCAGGGTAGGAGTGGCTTGCGCACTGCTGTGGGCGCTGACTGTTTGGTCGGACCCAGGGCTGACCAAACCAGTCATATGCACTCTGCCTTTTCTCCATGTAGGCTGCATGCAGCCTGTGTGGTTGGTGTCTTAGGGGAGGGGAGGGAGGCTGCCTGCTTCCTGTGAGGAGCAGAGAAGCAGAGACGACACCAGGCCGGCGAATGAAAGTTAACTTTTTTTATTATTAGTTCTTTTATTATTAAACTAACCCCCCCCCCCCACCTGCGACTGCTAGGTTCAAGTCGTCTAATATCTAATATTGTGTCTTTTGCTTTCTCGCCCTAAGTGCGTCGGGTATGCCCAAATGTGGGTCCCGGGCTTACTGTGCCACTAAATTCAAGCTATCCTGGCTGATGAGGGGTGAGATCCCGAAACCGGTCCTAGGATGCTTGTTTCCGAACCAGGGAGGACCTGGCTTGGCAGTTTGGTCTGGACTGTTCCAATGAGGCACAGGGTCAAGAATGATTTGCATATGGCCAGGTCTAAACTGGGGTGGCATGATGAGCAAAAGAATGACGGATTTAACCCAGATCTCTTGACTGGGGGTGAATGTTTTGATTTGTTCTGCATTCCGTCCATCAATTGTGTCTTTTTTGCTTTCTCGCCGTTAAGTGCGTCGGGTATGCCCAAATGTGGGTCCCGGGCTTACTGTGCCACTGGATTCAAGCTATCCTGGTTGATGAGGGGTGAGACCCCGAAACCGGTCCTAGGATGCTTGTTTCCGGTCCAGGGAGGACCTGGCTTGGCAGTTTGGTCTGGACTGTTCCAATGAGGCACAGGGTCAAGACTGATTTGCATATGGCCAGGTCTAAACTGGGGTGGCATGGTGAGCAAAAGAATGACGGATTTAACCCAGATCTCTTGACTGGGGGTGAATATTTTGATTTGTTCTGCATTCCATCCATCAATTGTGTATCTTTTGCTTTCTCGCCCTAAGTGTGTCGGGTATGCCCAGACGTGGGTACCGGGCTCACTGTGCCAATGGATTCAAGCTATCCTGGCTGATGAGGGGTGAAACCCCGAAACCGGTCCTAGGATGCTTGTTTCCGGTCCAGGGAGGACCTGGCTTGGCAGTTCGGTCTGGACTGTTTCAATGAGGCACAGGGTCAAGACTGATTTGCATATGGCCAGGCCTAAACTGGGGTGGCACGGTGAGCAAAAGAATGATGGATTTAACCCAGATCTCTTGACTGGGGGTGAATGTTTTGATTTGTTCTGCATTCCGTCCATCAATTGTGTGTCTTTGGTGTAGGAATGCGTCATAAGGGTTTCAGCTGATACTGAGGCGTTTTTTTTTTTTTTTACATCGACCACAGGTAAGGGACACACCTGCACTGAGGCGAGGGAGGGCAGATCAGTTTCACAGTTTGAACCTGGAACACAAATTCACTGCATCAGGGGTGATGTTGATATCACCACTCCGGAGTACATCCTCCAACCTGCTTAAAACTGGAGGATGAGATGATGGGAGCCAAATGGGGATAGGATGGAAGGAGTCACTGAGGGGTGAGAAGTGACCAGAATAGACTTCAGAACCACAGCTGTATCACATTGAGGTTCTGGGCCAACCTGGTGCATGGTGATGCTTGGCAATGCCTCTAGGTGCCAGGACATAGCATGGAATTGCAGCCACATTAGTCGCTCTTGGACCCCAGCCACGGGAAAATAATGCTTTTGTTTCCCTTTGATTTTCCGGCCACCCACTATTGCTCTTCTCAAGGTTCTCTTACCATTTCCTTTTCTCCTGCTTGCTCCAGCACAATTGACTCAAGTAGGCTCTAGAAGTCAGGGGTGTCACAAAGTAGACACACGTGACACAATATAAATGGACTTCTCAGGAAATTACACAGTTTACTGTGTAATTTTTGCCTAGGACATTCTTCAGCATTTTTTGAAAATAGAGGGATAGGGAAGTAGTAATTTGCTAAACATTTTAGTTAATGTTTGTGTCACTAAAATTGAGATTTCAGTATTTGGATATCTGTTGGAAAGTGGGTTATTAGTAGTGGTAAATGTATATCTACCACTGGCAATAAGGCCACTACCATTATATAGGTTTCAGTACAGGTCTTAGAAAATTATTCCCATGCTCAACCCTTGGTAGCTTGGCTGCGAGCAGGCAGGCTTAACTTCAAAGACAGGTATGTAAAGCATATACAAATACCAATTCAGTAAATAATTAAGACACAACACACAATAAAAATCCAACACCAATTTATAAAAATAGGAAATATTTTTGTCTTTAAAATGACACCCAAAAAAAAAATCCAATGTGGGGAACCAAAGATATTAATTTTTAAAGATTTAACACTATAAAGCACATAGAAACCTATAGTGCCTATTGGGGCATCTGGTCGCCCTAGACCGGGCCAAATTCAAAGTTTCACGCTGACCGCGAAGGAGCCCTGCGTGGCTACCCCTCGCAGTAGGTCTCGGTCAAAGTTTTTACTTTCTGACTTAGAAACTTTTCTGGAGCTTTTCTTCCCCAGGGTCCCTCAAAGCTCTCAGCCAGTCCGGATTTGGTGAGGGTTCGCCTGCTTGCCTTGCGATGAGTTCCCGGTCGAACTTGTGGAAATCTGACATCCAGAACGAACCAGAGATCCATGCCGGTGCACGTTGGAAGGTTGGCAGCTTGACTCTCGCGGTTGGTCCCGGTCACCTCTCCTGCGTTCAGACTTAGAAACATTTACAGAGCTTTTTCTTGCGGGGTCCCTCGATGCTCTTCACTAGGCTGGATTTGTTGGGAGTTCGCTGGCTTGGGTTTCATCCTACTCTCGGTCAAACTCTGGAAGTTGGACCTCTGGAGCTTTTCAGCGGGACAAACCTGGATGGCATGCCGGCTCACGGTTGAGGGTCGCTGGCTTGGCTGGCCAGGTCGAGTCAGTCCACTTATGGAGCTTTTTTCCAAAGTTGCTCAAAACTTCTCCAAACTTCTGGAACTTCTTACTGAAGTTCCCCAAAGGGTCCCGGAGTGTCCAAAACTTACTCCAAGGGTCTGGAAGCTCCATGATGGTCCTTGAAAGTTTGGGACTTCAGTTCCCAAAATCCACTTGGCCAAAACCCTTACAAATCTACTGGTAGCACTCCAGGGTGAGGATTCTTGATGGTGATGTTCCAGTGGAGCTCTGTTAGCCTGTAGCTTGCAGGGAGTCCACTCTTTAGTTCTTTTGAAGCAAGGTAGTCCACAGGGCTGTAGTTCTAGATTGTGCAGCAGGCACAGTCTTCAGAGTGCAGGGCCTGGTTGGTTTTCAGCATGGACCCTTCTTCTTTCTTGAGTTTCAAGCAGGAGAACTGAGAGGCTCTGCCCCTCTCAGATACTTATTCCAAGTTCTCTGTGCAAGCAGGAAGGCACTCCTGTCCAATGAGGTGCAGGGCAACACCCCAGGGTATGATCACTTCCTCCAAAGAGTGGCACTATATTCTCCCAGAGAGCACAATTTCTCCAAAATTAATCATGGCTGATTTTCCAGCAGAGGGAGAAGAGCTCACTAAACCAGCCTACAGGATGGCCTCATCCACTCTTCTTACATCTGTGAATTCCTGCCTTAATCCTGCCATCTGGCTGGGGCAGAGGGTACAGGTGTAAATGAAACTGGTTTCGCCAGCCTGCCCCTCCTTCCCTTGAAGAACATTATTTACTACCCCTCCCCCTGGCTCTGGCATCCATGCGCCCAGCAACCTCTTCTCCCACAAGGGCTCACTAACCCCAGGGTTCATTTATCACCTCTTCAAAGGAGCCTGGCTAATCCACTTAACTCTGACCAATCAGGACAGACAACTGGAAGGCTGAATTTTGGCTTACAGACAAGAAAGTCTTATAGCTTCTTGTCCGTACACTTTAGGAGAAATTCAACAATACCATATTGTTGGATTTATCAATATCATTCTAGGAAGTCTTTGAATGACATTTTTATGATTCTCCTAGCGGAAAATTATTAGTTCATAACGTCTTGCCATGTTAATCTATGTGGCAGGGGATTTGCAATGGGAAAAATGACTTGGGCCATTTTTCAACACCAGTGCTTATAAAAACCTCTTTTATAAGCACCCTGCTTATATCCACAGGACCCCCCACCCCAGGAACACATAGGGGAGGCTTTAGAGTTTCTGAATAGGTAAAAATATTGCAGATCCTCAACCCACAGTGCTCTTAGCACAAAAGTCGATTTTGTGAAGCACGTTATCACAATGTGGGGGTTGAAATGTGTCATTTCACTTAACCCAGGGCAAATAAAACTGATTTTATGTGTCCTCCTTATAAATACCTGTCCCCCCCCCCCCCCACCCCCCTTGGGACACCTAGGGGAGACACTGGGGGTACCTAATATGCCCAAATATTGTAGTTTATCAATTTCTGACAGCCCCAAACCCCAAAGTCGAGTTTGGGCACAATTTACATTTTATGAAACCGATCTGTTTGTTCAGCATGATCCATAGCAAAATTACACAGCTGGGTGCCTACAACCAGTGGCCGGCAGCGTATTAAAAGGGTTGCAATTCTACACAGCTTTCTTGCCTATAACCCAGGGGCTGGCAGCGATAAGAGGATCATGTTATTTCAGATATAGAAAATAAAACAACTCGAGGAAACAACAGAACCATCCTCTAAAGAAAGAAAAAAGAGAAAAAGCAATCCCCTCCTCCTTCCTCCCCTCCTTTCCTGCACCTAACATATCCAACTCTAGGCTCTGAGAGTTTTGGGGTTTGATTAGGTCTTTGAATGTTCTACAGGCAATGATGCAGCTTTCAACCCAGCCCACCTGCCGGATCCCGGGAGGAGATGCAGAATCTGGAAAAATTTGGGGCACGTGATCTCATGTAGGTCTTTTCAAAGTATCTGGAGAAAGGGGGCCCATAGCTCAGCATAGGTATCCAGTTTATGTTCTACAGCCAAGGACATGTGCTCCATTGCTAAAATCAAGTATAGTCTATGAAGCCATGTGGAGTGGTCTGGAATGTTAGAAGAGCCACACTGGACTACGATAACCGGGCGCGCTGCTGGCAGTGCTAATGCAATCTGTCTCCCCGTAAGGAGCGCAGGGGGAAGGTCAGATGGTTCGGTAGCCCCAAAAGGGTGTAAGCTGGGAGGCTGGGAAGCGAGCTGTTAAACGCTTCGTCTATCGTCTATATCATCCAAGACCTGTTCCCAAAAGTGACCTAGCTTTGGGCAATGCCAGAGTAAGTGTACCAAGGAGCCCTCTAAGCCGCAACCTCTCCAGTAGCGCTCCGAGCGGTTCTTATCCCAAAGGTGAATGCGGGTCGGTGTGTAGTACCAGTTTGATATCACTTTGTAGGCAGATTCCGATCCTGCAGTATTATATGTTGTGTGGTGTACTCGATAATGTATGTCTGCCCATTCTTTATCAGAGAGTACCCTACCAAGCTCCTCCTCCCAACGCAGCTGGCTCTTGGTGCGCCCCTCTTTTCCCCCGGTAGAAAGCATTGCGTACAGCGCCGAGATAAGGTGTTTATCATCTTTTTTGCGCACTAGCCACTTCTCGAAGACTGTGAGTGGTCTCGAGGCCTTCTCTTGGTATGCCGGTGAGGTGACCTAGTGTCGAACCTGCATGTAGTGGAAGGAGTCTGCCCGTGGGAGGGCGTATTCCTGGCATAGTTGTTCGAAGGGGCTAATTCCACCAGGGTCGAATAGGGAGCCCACCCTGCTCTCTCCACCTGTGAAATATCTCTGAGCGTTGGCCCGGGGGGAAATTAGGGTTGCCCACTATCGGAGACATTGGGGAGGGGAATGTTGTGAAACCCTTTTTCCCGGTTACCGTGTCCCATGCTTTCATTGTGGGCAAGGTCACCGGAGAGGAAAATAATCTCTATGCTTGCGGGGGAGCCAAGCTTCACGCCAAATGTTTGCGCCTGCCACTGTTTGGTACATAAAGGACCAGTATTTCTCAGAGAGCGGCCGGTTCTACTCGACAAGATAGCGAAGGTGAGCTGCCTGTAGATGTAACAGAGGAAAGCACAGGCCTCCCTCCCGCTTGGACTGTGTCAGTTGTGTAACTGGAAGTCTTGGTTTCTTTCCCCCACAAATACATTTATTTATCGCCAATTGCAGCGCACGGATTGCTGTCGGGGGCAGAGTCAGTGGTAGTGTTTGAAAGATGTAGAGAATGCGGGGTAGCACTGTCATCTTAACTTCCTCGACGCGCCCAAACCATGCCAGTTTCAAGCGGGACCATCCATCCAGGGTCTTAGTCGTCTGTTCCCTGAGTGCCGTATAGTTAAGCACCAGAGTTTTGGGAATAGTGGGGGCCAAAGTGATGCCCAGATAGGGTATGGAATTATCTGCCCAGTGCAGTGGGAGCCCTGCCTTCAGGGCCTCCGCTCGCTCCGAGGGGACCGATATATTTAAGATTTGGGATTTGTTAAGGTTGACTTTAAAGCCAGAAGGCTCCCCAAAGGCCGTCAGCTCGGCAAGTAAAGCTGGAAGCGAGGTCATCGGGTTAGTCAGTGAAAGAATCATGTCATCTGCGTAAAGGCTAAGTTTATGGGAATCCTTCCCAAATTTGATACCCTCAATACTAGGGTTGTCCCTGATCCGTTGCACTAGAGGCTCCAGATAGGGAGCGAAAAGAAGAGGGAACAAGGGGCAACCCTGCCTCGTGCCCAGCGCGATTGGGAAAGAATCCGATGATGACCCGTTTATTCGGACGAAAGCCCGGGGGCGTAGTAAATGCAGCTAACCCATCGTATAAAACCGTCGCCGAACCCAAAGTGACGCAGTGTCTCGAAGAGGTACACCCAGCGGACCCTGTCAAATGCTTTTTCGGCATCTAATGACAGGAGGAGTGCCTCCTTTGCGCGATCTGTGGATCCCATCCATAGGGTGGATGAGTCGTTTGGTGTTGTCCCCTCCCTGCCGTGTTGGGGTAAAACCCGATTGGTCTGGGTATATAAGCCCCGCCATCAGTGGATTGAGCCTTGCCGCTAATATTCCGGCGAATAGTTTCGCATCGATGTTAAGTAAAGAGATAGGCCAGTAGGATCCACACTCAGTCAGGTTTTTATCTGGCTTGAGGATTACTGACATTGAGGCTTCTAACATGGTGTCGGTAAGCGGACCTGCTTCCAGGAATGAGTTGAACAGTCGCTTCAACAGCGGGGCTAGTTCCTGGCAAATTGTTTTATAGAAGAGGGCCGGGAATCCGTCCTGACCCGGAGCCTTCTGGACTTTGAGGCGGTCTATGGCGGAGATGACCTCCTCTAATTGTATTGGGTGATCAAGCTGTGCTGCGATCGATTCCGGGAGGCGGGTCACTGGGCAGTCTTGGAGATAAGCATGGGTCTGATGACTAGGAGGGTCTGGATCAGTATATAGAGTTTGATAGAAAGATTTAAATGTTTCCGTAATTTGTGCGTCGGAGTAGACTTCCTCACCGTTAGGCCTTTTTATCGAGGTGACGGCGTTTGCTAATGCTTTAGCCCTGAAAGTCTGCGCTAGCATTCTGCCACACCTGTCACTGCTCAAATAAAATTTATGCCGCAGCCTAAACAGGGCATATTCAGCCCTGTCCAGGTGTTTTAACAAGAGTCTTTTCCGCTCCAGCTGCTTCCAGACTCTCGGCGGCCCTGTCCGTTTGTGTATGGACTCCAATTCTGCCACCTCCCTTTCCAAGTTCTGGCATTTGTCCTGGCGCTCGCGGTTCTCAGCTGATGAGATTGCGATAAATACCCCTCTCATCACAGATTTGAGCGCCTAGGGAAGTGTCCCCGATGTCGTTTATTTGGAGGTATTCAACTAATTTTGCGCGTACCTCCGAGAGGATCTGTGGGGACTGTAGAAGGCTCTCCCTCAATCTCCACCGAGAGGGGGCCGTGCGGTCAGAGATTGTCCGGATCGTGGCAGTGATCATCGCGTGGTCCGATAGTGTTCTCGGTTCGATAGTTGTGTATGTCAGGTGGGGCAGTAGCAAGGAGGAGGCGAAGAAGTGATCTAGTCGTGCGTATGTTTTAGGGCAGCTGAATAGAAGGAATAGTCTTGTGTGTCAGGATGCTGTTGCCTCCGTGTATCATGCAGGCCATTGTCCGCTAGCCAGCGCTTCGTTTGGGCCGAGAATGCACCAGTCTGCCCATATCGCGCGCCTGACCTGTCTAAGTTTGTGTCCATGACCAGGTTGAAGTCCCCTCCCACCTGGATAGCAGGATCAGGAGAGGCGAGGATATCAGCGAGGGCCTTGGTAATAAAGGGTTCTTGGTGTGTGTTCGGAGCATAGATATTAGCTACTGTGAGGTATATGGTTCCCCATTGTATTCTTACCACTAACATCCATCCCTTTACCTCGAGTGACGTAGTGATTACCTTGCCCCTGAAATTTGCCCCTAAAAGAATAGCGACTCCATTTTTTTGGCAGGGCCTGAGGACCAATATTGTCTTGGGAAGAGCTGGGATCGCATGCGCGCCGTGTCCCTTGATACCAGGTGTGTTTCCTGGAGGAGGCAGAAAAGAAGGGAGAGGAGCGCCGCGCATTTCACAGGATGGTTAAGGTCTCTAACATTGAGGCTAATGATTTTTAGGTCTTTACCTATGTTGCCTCTGGGTGGAGCAGGGGGCTGTATTGATGTCTAGGCCCTGAGTGGCTACAGGCGTGTTGCAAACCTGCTGTGGTCAGCACAGCTACGGATCTGGAGATTGAAAGGGGTTGTTTAGAGAGTAGTAGATCTTGCCAGTTTAGCCCTTGGTGCAGAAAAGGCCCACCCCCCCAAAAGCCCCACAATTAAACTACAGAGAATGGAAAAACAAGTAGGAAGCGACAAAATCGTAATGTAACATTCCATCAGGGGCATCGGCCATAGGCCTTCTTGGCGCTGTCGGATATTGTCTGTATTGGTGCCTTCGCCCAAGGCCTCCTTGTAGGTGTGGCAGGGGCCGAAAGGCCTCTCCGGCTCCTCCCTGGATGCGCTTCCCACATGCAAGCTCAGTTACCATCAGGTGGAGACCACTTGCCCTGACGATCCCGTAAGGGAATGAAAGACTGCTTCTCTTTCTTTCACTATTGTGTCGCGGTCTGGCTTGAGGCTGGCCACAGGCTTTCCCACCGTTTGCCATTTGGGGCGGCGGGATCTAGAGCCGCCCGGACGATTTCCCCCATCATCCCGGGAGCCGGGATCAGGCAGCCCCAGGAGTTCGTGTGCTTCTTTCAGCGAGCAGAGCTGTCTTGTTTGGCCATCAAATTGGAAAATGATCCAGAAGGGGTGCCCCCATGAATATGCAATCCCTTTTTCTCTAAGGTGGTTCGTGACTGAACGAAATTCCTTCCTCTTGTAGAGAGGCGTCGTGGACAGGTCCTGAAAGAGGGCTGGTGTGTGCCCATATAACTGTACAGGGTGCGCTTCTCTTGCGCGGCGAAGGAGTGTTTCTTTAGTTTAGAAGTCATGGACACACACCAAGATATCTGCCGGGGGGGGCCCTAGCACCCCTTGGTTTCCCTGCGCGATGCACCTGGTCAGTTTTGAGATCGTGGTGCGCCTCGTCACCCAGAAGCTGCCTGAAGAGGGCTACAGTGTAGGCTCGGATGTCCTCTCCCTCTGCGTTCATTGGTACACCTCAAATGCGAATGTTGTTGCGGCAGGAGCAGTTCTCGAGGTCCTTCGTGATGGCTTGGAGCTCTATATGTTGATCTTTCAGTCTGAGGATCTCTTGCTGCATCATTTCAATCTCTTTGTCCCCTCCGGTGTTGTTCTCTTCTAGATGTGCAACGCGGTCTCCCACGTCCTCCATGTCCCTTCTCAGCTCCTTCAAGTCGGCCGACAGCTGCCCCTTCAACTCTTGCAGGTCTTCTTGCAGTGATGAAAATAGCGCTGTCATAAATGCTTTAGTGGCGGGGGCGGCCGCGTCCTCAGCTCCCTCAGGATGGGACTCTACCTCCTGAGCAGTTCCAGTAGTGGCCCCTGGTATAGGCTGCTTCATTAACAGGTCTTTTACCGACCGTTCCTTTTTGGCTCGGGCTGCTGCCATTTTGCCGGGTGTGCGTCGTGGGAGTCAATTGGGACTTCACGCCTCAGCTCTGGCACTGCGGGCGTAGTTGAGTCCGGTGCGTCCTGTTATCGGGTGGGGCCAGGGTAGTTTCTGTGTAAGTCTGTCTCAGGGTATATGTGTGCACTTCTCGAGGATCTGACCTTCCGCTGCGTCAATGCTCGCTATGTTGCTGGGCTGACCACTGCTCCAAGGGGGCGCGTGCTGGGCGGCGCGCGCGTCAGGATGCCCCGGCGAAGCTCCGGGGTCTCCTTTAGCTTTGGCTCTGTGGTAGGCCTGAGGTTCCCCCGGCAGGGTGTGTGGCCATAAGGGCCCACCGGTCCTCCCAAGCGTGCTTCAACTGTGGCCGGTATGCAGCCCCTCGTAGTCCAGAGGTGTTACGGCAAGACCCACCCCGGGCAATTCTCTGGGCCCAGCGCAGTGCACCCGCTTCTTAGGACAGTGCCCGGTCCCACCAGCAGTGTGTCACAGATCCCGTCCATCGGACTACCCTCGGGGGGGGGTTGTTTTTCTACTATGGGCCCCTCCGTCCCCCGTTGCTCCCGGGGCAGGTGTTGTAGGGAGTACAACGGCAGGCTATTCTTAGGTCAGGGGTGTCCCTCAAGCAAAGTCCAGGCAGCCCAACACTCCCAGCCACCACCTCTCAGGTGCTGGGGGCCGTCCACAGGTACTGCAAGTGGGCCTGCTCCCAGGCTACAGGCGGGTCCCCCCGACACACTCAGCACCCAACCGCATTGGCTTTGCGGCCTGCACTTGTCGCTCACGAGCCCCCCCACCGCTGTCACCAGCCACATGCACGTTCACCACCTACCACGTGGGGCCCGCGTCCTCTGGGGCACTCTGATGACGATGGCGGATGGGTGCCTGCAGCTTCTTTGTCAGGGCGGTGCCGACGTCCCTCCAGAGCGTAGGCACCCACCTCCGCTCCGTAATTCCTTTGTGCACGCTGCCAGGCCGCAGCGACTACTCCAGGCCCGGCCATGATCAGCGCTTCTGATCCCCCGCTCTGCCGGCGGGAGGGAGACTCAAGGGCGTTCCCAGCGGGTGGAGGGCGTCGCCCGGCAGCCCGGATCCCTCGATGCTTATTGCGGGTCTCCGCCAAGGGTCGGAGCCCGCCTCTGTCTCGCCGCAGGCTCCTGAGGCTGGGTCGGCTGCCGCGGCCTTCAGCTTGCCTGATCAGGCCCTCCTCCTCCGGTCGTCCCTCGGAGGGGTTTGGTTCACCGGTGCTCAGCCGATTTCCCCCCCCAGCATCCCGATGAGTTTAGCATCGGGTCCGCAGGAGCCCCCACCGGTAAAGTGTCGTGGGAAGGCAGCTAAAATGCAGTCTAATTTCGGCAGAGTCTGAGAGACACAGAGGCACGTCTCATCCGACCGCCATCTTGACCACGCCCCCACAATTTATATTTTAAAAGGAGTCCTGCAACCCAGAGCTGCTTTTGAACTGCCCTCAGGCTTCAGCATTGCACACATGCAAATGCAGAAAGGGCTGCTGGCCTCTAAACTGCCATGCCCTATTATATACTAGGGACTTAAAGGTCGTTTCAATCCCCCTGCCCTTTTATGTACTAGGGCCTTATAGGGGAGGTCCTGCCAATCATAGGGGACTCTAACCCATACTGTACCTTAGTGAATGTAGGTGTTTTCACTGTATTCTAAGTGTCTCTTTCAGCATAGCACTGGCCCTGGGTCTGCTTAGTCTGAGCCCAGGGCCAGTCAGAGACAGTTACCACCAGTACCAGTCAGCAACAAAGTTGGGGTTTCCCAGGGCACAGGATGGCTTTTCAACAATATCAAAGTTAAAAACTCCACATTACTGGCTTATCTGGACATCCACTACCTTTCTCCACTGATCCAAAAACTAAACTAAAGGACATATGCATACATTATCAGTGCTCCAGTGTCAGATGCAATCATTTTTTTCACCTGATGATAAAATCCAACATAGAGCTGCTCATTTATGGGGTGTGATGATTATCCCCTATATTGAGTTTTGCCCTAAAAATGGGGTATAGCATGCAGCATTTTGTGCTCAGTGTACCAAAATCAGCATCGCCCTGGTAATTTTTGGAAAGTTTGACCCACCCTAAATTTAGCTTCAGAAAATTGCAGGGATGCTGCATTTGCTGTAAACACGGAATTCCCATATTTACAGTAACATAAGTTAATGCACATAATGGAATTTGAATAGGGACTGTTAGTGAGGGCCTAAGTCATGTGCTTTCTTTTTGTGAACTTTACAAAGATACAAATTCAGTTTCCAACTTGATGTCTTTTTGTTGGCCATGTCAAAAGAACTCGCACATCTTGGACAGCACACATTTGTTAATAAGGTGCACAGCTACTTGCTGCATGCCAGCATCAAATAATGAATGAAGCAACTTTAGCACACAGACTCGTTCTGGTCTTTTAGTATTTAAACATTATGGGTTTACATGGTTTGCAAGTTTCCACTTGTATGTAGTCGGCATGTAATTTAGGTAAACACATGTAAAAGGAACTCTGTATGCAATCCAGCTTTTTCAATACTTGTAGGTTTGTTAATGCCAAGAAAGTTTTGCTTTATCACAGATATACTCCTATTTTTGCAATGAAAAAAAACTGCGAGTACCAGAATGCAAAGAAATAGCAGGATGCAAAGAACTATCCACATCTGTCATGGGAACAAAGATATCTCTGTGACGCCACCATGTTTAACCATTCTTTGCACTATGGGTTGCAAATGCAGCATCGTTCTCAACCCTCAGGTTGTGCAAACGTAGGCTTTACTTGCATAATTCAGCAATGCTGGGAAAATATGCCATTCATGAAAATGGGCAAAGTTTCAACTCATCCCTTTATTATTGCAGCTGAAAGTCTCATGGGACATCACTCTACAGGGAATTGTTTTCTCCCATTGTCCCTCGGGTTTCCTGCTCTGGGTGACAACAGGGAAAAACAATGACTGCTGATTGGCTAGACATGGACATTCCCAGCTGCAGAAAGTTCTGTCTTGGGCCTGCTTCTTAGAATATGGCTAAAACTACACATCGCGCCCCTGCCAGGCACAGCGATATCATCAATGAAGTAATTTCAGATGTCATCAGTGGTGTTATCAATGATCTCACAAAACATGCAATGAGGGATGTACTATGTGAGGTCATAAGAAGTGGACTGCGAGGGAGTGAGTTAAAAAAAAAAAAAAAAAAAAATGGGGTCAGCATGCCAACATTTATAAAGCAGACATATTGGCTTTGTCAAAAAGTCATCAATAACCATATTCCGAAGTAATCCTTCTAAAGACCCACATGGCAATTGTTACATCTGTCAGTCTTAGAGTGGTCTCCCCCCTCAACGTTTTGCCTTCCTCCTCCATTTTTTTCTGAACTCGTTTTCGCTGGCCTTAGGACTCTGAGCACTTTACCACTGCTAACCAGTGCTAAAGTGTATGTGCTCTCGCCTCTAAACAGGGCTATATTCGCTCATACCCAATTGGCATATTTAATTTACATATAAGTCTCTAGTAAAGTGGTATTATATTTGCCCAGGGTCTTTACATTAAATACTGGGCCTGCAGCACTGATTGTGCCACCCACTTAAGTAACCCTTCAAACATGTCTCAAGCTTTTCATTGCAGAGCTGCCATTTTTACATGGCAAAATAAACCTTTTGCCAGGCCCAAACCTTCCTTTTTAATACATATAAGTCACCCATAGGATAGGCCCTGGACAGCCCAGAGGAGAGGGTGAAATGTATTTAAAAAGTAGAAAATGTACTTTTAGGTTTTACATGTCCTGGTAGTGAAAAACTTTCAAACTAGTTTTTCACTACTGCAAGGCCTATCTCTCCCATTGGATAACATTGGAGTTGCCTTATTACATTTTATAAGTGTAATTTCCAAATGGGAAGAAATGTCTGGTTAATGTTTGGTGTTTCGGGAATCCTAATTTAAAATCCTAACTTATGGTGAAGTCGAATATAAAATTTCCGTTCTGAAAATGCCACTTTTAGAAAGTTGCTTTTCACATGATTTTCACATGACTGGGTATAGTTGGCAGTTAGGCTTTTGTGTATTCCTCCTAGACAATGGGAGCTTAGGTGTGACTGGGTGGGCCATCATTGGCAGGATAGGAGGGAGGAGGAGCTGTACTCAGTCTCACTTACACGTGAATAAGCTGTGTCCTGTTTCCACACAAAGGGTCTAACGACCCTGCATTGTCACTTCAGCCAGTTTGGAGCCAGGGAAGGGGAGGTAGGGAACTCCCTGCACTTCATACACTCTCTAAAAGCTTATCCCACCTTCCAGAACCAGGGCAACAGGGTATGAAAAGGGGGACTTCAGACAACAACTCTTCAGTACACTTCTGCACCTGTGAATACTCTGCTATGAAGAAGAACTGCTGTGCTGCTGAAGGACTGCCACTCTACTGGACTGTACTTCTGCTGGACTCCTGGTTTGCTGTGCTCACCTGCTGCCCTCTTGCCTGGGTGAGAAGGACTGGTCTTGCATCTCTTGAACCCGAAACCCAGAGTGGCTCCAGGGGTAGTTGGCTGGCCTCCTGATCTGAAGCCTCAAGGACATAACAGGCTTCCAACAACCTTGCATCTGCAGCTGGACTCTGCAATCTGTGGGTCTACCCCGCCAAGTGGTGCCACCACAGTCCTGGACCTTTGGAAGTGGGCCTAATGTGCTTGCCAGCGAAACAGATGCATCTTCTTTGATGAGCAGCGCATCCCCGAGCAGAACCAATTAATCTCCTCTGCTGAGCCACGCATCCCTGAATGGAACCGCTGTATCGCCACTGCTGCATAGATTGGACCTCTCACAAAGACCCAAATCACCTCCCCAGTCCTTGGAACCGACGCATCGCCCCAACGGTGTGGCACATCTATGGCACAGGCCCTCTCATCGACGGCGGTCTCAACGACAGACGCCATATCGCAACCTCTCAGCACCTCAGAACGGATGCATCGCCCCCACTGCACACCACATCCCGGACGCTGGATTTCTCATCACAAGTCCCAAAGATGTCGCAACAGAACCTCTCAACGCAGCATCACCGCACCCCGGAGCTGATGCATTGCATCGCTTCGGCTGCGCAACGTATCTTCGATGCAGATCCACATAACTCTGTACAACCAGGATTTAAGGTAATTTTCTCAGTGGGTCTAACTGGGTCCCTGTAGCCGGCCCCATCACAGTCGGCCTGAACTTGTAACTTTGCACCAGTCCACTGCGACCAGATATCCACAGTTGGCGCTTTGTGCTTTTTGGTGCTATTTTCTCTAAAATTTTTAAAATTCAATAACTCCAGTTCTACTGATTGGATTTTTGTCATTTTGGTCTTGCTTTTTTTATTACAAATTGCTCTATTGTTCTTAATCTGTTCTACAAATAATGTGCAGATTGCCTGTAAGTTAAGCCTGATTACTCTGTGCCAAGTTACCAAAGCGGTGAGCGCAGGTTAATTTGTGGTTTGCGTGTACCTTACCCTGACAGGGATTGGGGTTGCTGCTTGACCAGGGCTTACACCCCAGTCAACCAGTGAAACATTTTATGACTGCAATGTATAATTATTGTCACCCAAAAAATTAAAGTAAAGTATTTTTGTTCCAAACAACTCTAAATATGTGTTGGAGTCTTCCTTTAAGGCCACAAAATTCAGCCATAGAATCAACCAGAAAAGATCCCTGCACTCCAACCGAGGAGCATACAGCTCCAGCTTGGAGTGCTTTAAAAATAATGTTAAACTCTCCGGGGGTTATGCATTCAATGACCCAGGAGACTTGCACTTTTTCTCCGGGACACTGGCTTAGATCATGCCAAGGGGGAGGGGGTTCTCACTGCCCTTCCAATGCCCTGGGAATGGGGCCTCATGCCCCCCTTTCCAAATAAGACTTCAGGTCCCAGGGTATGGGTCCCTGAGGCTTTGGAAAGGCCTGGGGAGGGGGTAGCACGCCCCTCAAAATAAGATGTAAATAAATGGCTCCGGACCTAGGGGATAGGGTCCCCGGGACCATTCAAAGGACAAGGGAAGGGGGGCGATCGTCCGTGCCCCATTAAAATTAGTGGAGCACCTTCTCCCTGAGCCGAGAGAGCACATGACACATGAGACATGGGTCCAGTGCTCACTGTACCACTGAAACCAAGCTATGAGTTGTGGGTCCTGTGCTGACTGTGCCACTGGAACCAAGCTCCACCAGAAGGAAGAGCCCCAATCAGGGCAAACCAGTCTTGGGTTGCTTGTGTTTCGGTTCAGGGAGGACCTGGCCTGGCAGTTCGGGCTGAACTGTCCTATTGGAGCAGGGCCAAGACTGATTTGCATATGACTGGTTCCATACTGAGGTGGCATGGTAGGCAAAAGAACGATGGGCCAGAATGTTACCCAGAGCGATTGCCAGTGGTTAGATAAATTGCAAGCATACCCCCCTTCACCTGTTGTGTGTTTGACGCATTTTATTGTTAAACAATAGTTAATGAGTGGGCACAGTAAGCCTTGTTTGATAACTGTTTTTGTTATCCTAGCCTCATAATCTCAGTAAAAACAAACTGCGTTAGATTGGCAATAGATAATGCACATGTGACTATGCACCTATCATCCCAACTCCCCCCCCCCTTCAAATAACTGTATTGGCTTCCTCTGTCAGACCACATTTTGTTCATCAAGCTGCAGATCATTCACAAGACTGCCATCATCAGAAGGCATATTTCCAGCCTGAGAAACTAGTAACTACTGTTGGTTTCTGCACATCTAGGAGTCAAATGCTGCAGAGACCTGATATCAGTACAATATAACAGATAGAAAACTCGTAGACAGGTTTTCTTTATCTCTGCTACCCGACTACTGAAAAATCCCAAGCTGCACTTCAGACTCACTCTTTCACAATTTCGAGTAAAAAAGAATGAACAGCTCACTTTTTCTAACACAACCTGTGGCCTTAGATCCAAACTTCAACCAGACAAACATGCATGGTGACAGTTCTCAAATGGCATGTTCCATCCCTCGTTATGGTCCTGCATTTGGAACCTCTCTCCCAGGACTGGCAACCAGGGTACAGCCTCCACTCCTTGACTATGAACTGTAAACCATGTTTCCCAACCTGGTCTCTTTACCACACCCTATCTATCAACCCAACCCGTCTTCATTGTCTCTCACCTCCCCCAAAGTTCACCACTTCCTTGCCAATGCATTAACAAAATCACCCTTTAACTCTCGCCTCATAGGGCTGAACTGGGCATTGGTGAGGCAGTGAAAATTCCTGGAAGGCTGGAGGGCAGTGAGCTCCTTCCAGTTCCTCATCCTATTCACCCACAAGAGGGAGTTTCACGCAATCCAATAGGGACATGCATGGTTTGCTCCTGTTGTAACTTCATGCATTACTTTTCGTCATTTAGATTCTATTGTAAAATGAATCATTTAGTGACATTTTTAAGAGCAAAAATGTTGTGGGAGAACACCTCTCTCCCACCTCCAAACTCCTTTGAACAACTATAGGTCCTCATGCCAGCTCCCCCCGGCGACAGTTCTCCTGTCCAGCTTGCCCGCAGTCCACTACCCTCTGCTGCCTGTCTACCTGCTGCCCTGTTTGTGCCTCCTCCGCTTGTTTCTTGCTCTGTTTTGCTTTTTCTGCTTGTTTTTCTGCCCTCTGTTTTTCCTTTTCCTGCTCGTTTTTCTGTCCTCCATTTTGCCTTTTCTACTCGTTTCTCTGCCCTCTGTTTTGCCCTCTTCTTCTCTGTTTTGCCTTTTCTGCTCCTTTTCTGCCCTCTGTTTTGCCTTTTTCTGCCCACTATTTTACCTTTTCTGCTCTTTTTCCTGCCATCTGTTTTGCCTTTTCTGCTCTTTTTTTCTGCCCTCTCTTAGGCCTTTTCTGCTCATTTGTCTGCCCTCTGTTTTTCCCTCTTCAGCTCTGTTTTGCCTTTTCTGCTTGTTTATCTGCCCTCTGTTTTGCCTTTTCTGGTCGTTTTTTTGCCCTCTGTTTTGCCTTTTTCTGCTTGTTTCTCCCCTCTTCCCACTCTTTCATCAAGACCTGGGTTTTCGACAGAGACCTCTTGCCCCAGCGCCCAGATATCCCCAGGGGTGACAGTGCCACACTCTACAAATGCTGATTGATTGACTAATATGGGATTGGAATTAAACCATTCACAAAGTTTAGCTCGCTGATCAGTTTTTCTTCCTCAAATTCTATTCTGTGATAAAAATAGGGTTATACACTTGGACATCCTGTAAATATTTCTCACTGTTAATCATCAATTATGATTTTCATCAACTCTACAGCTGTTTCTCAAAGTAAGATATGTGCTGGCAAAATACTTAAAATATCTAAAAGGTGTTTACTATTGTAAATGCTATGGTGAGGATGATGCAAAAAAGATCAGATTTTTATTTTTAAATACATTTTTTCAGCTGGCTCAGATCTGTTAAATTCACAAAATATCAAAGTTGAATGCATACATTTCTACAAGAAAGATTGGTGGACTGGGGTTAAGAATAGTTTGTTGCAATTAATTGCAAATTAATCATTCATTTTTTTCAATATTAAAACTATTTGTTTCTCAGAACTTAGTGCCAGATGTACGACCCGTTTGTGCATGCGCAAACAGGTCTGCGACCCGTTTGCGCATGCAAAAACCCTACAGGGCCATGTACAAACGCTATTTAGCGAGTCGCAATTTATTTGCGACTCGCTAAATAGCGTTTGCGACTCGCAATTAGGAAGGGGCGTTTGAAGGGCGTCCCTTCCTAATTGTGACTCTGAGCCCTATGTATGACTGTTTTGCAACCGCAATTGCGGTCGCAAAACAGTTGCAATTTACCACCTACTTCATGCAGTCGCAAATGGGAAGGGGTCCCCAGGGGACCCCTTCCCCTTTGCAAATGCATGCGAAAATATTTTTTAAGGGCAGGCAGTGGTCCCAGGGACCACTGCCTGCCCTTAAAAAATGAAACGAAAACGTTTCATTTTTTTGTTTTTTAAATGCATCCCGTCTTCCTTTAAGGAAAACGGGCTGCATTTTTTTAAAAAAAGCCGCTTTATTTAAAAGCAGTCCCAGACATGGTGGTCTGCTGAGCCCAGCAGGCCACCATCCCTGGGAGGGCCAGCCATTCTCAATGGGGTCGCAAAATGCGAGTGCCTCATGAATATTGATGAGCCTCGCATTTTGCGACCCCATTGGGAATCTCTGACACTGTTGTACATTTGGAATTGCGACTCGCAAATTGCGACTCTCTATTTTTCGCAATTTGCGAGTCGCAGTTCCAAATGGTCGTACATCTGGCCCATAATGTAGTAAATAGGAAACATATTTGCGTAAGGTTACAATTTGTTGCAAAGAGATAGCTTTTGGAATTGGAATGGGTTGATCTCTTCATTTGCTTCCAGTGACCATAAGGGTCACAATGAAGACCTTCAGCCATATGTTGTGGATCCTTACAGGGGAGTGCTTTAGGCCCCGTATATGAATCTGTGCCTGCAAGGAGCCTTTGGATCATTACACTGGCCACCCGCACGTTTGCAGTGGCCTCAATGGGGGACAGGAGTGTTTGTGTGGCAAGTCAAATGCACCAAAATCAATAACCAATTATTCTGAATGAGGAACGTCGTCAGGTGTCTGAAAGGGCTAAAGATGCCTTTGCTTGCTACCTCTTATGTGTTGCGTTACTTACTGTTTTCGGGCTGGAAATGCAGAACTCCTTCTGACTATTAATGCTTAAAGAAAACACTATACAGGTGTGCTATCAAATTTCCAAAAATGTGATTAAAATTTATTTCCACAAACCTCTGTTATTACAAATTCGGAGGTACACTTTCCTTCATTATTTAGTCAAATAAAAATATGCCGCCTGCGTGTCAAATGCAGTAACCGCTTTTTACTGTTTACTACTATCTATTTGCCATTTCACGGTCGGTGTGCAAGAGACCACACAGCAGTCAGCCGGAACAATTTTACGTCACAAATCCATTAATAAACATGGAACAATACTGGCTTCATACCCGCTAATTGTGATAAGCTATTTCTACAGCTACTTTCCACATTCAGTCATTTGTTTCTTTTTCGTCCTTGTTTTTTTAAACTTTTTTTTTAGTTTACCCAGACCGGACTGAAAACTTTCAGGATGTTTCAGAGTTAACTGAAACTGCTTTATATATTGGTGCCATTACAAATCATTAAATCATACTCCTAAACTCACTAGCGTTAGTGACTCAAAACTCACGGTCGCTTAAAATGAGCTTCTGAGTGCTTGAGGTAATGACTTATGGTGTTGGGAAACCTTACTTTACCTGCTGGTTTAGGATTAAAGTTTGTGTTACCTTGAAACATGCATTTCCCACAGCCCAAAGGCACTAGAAACACCGGGCCAATGTCTCCACATTCAGGGGTGGAGCGTTCTTGACCCCATGAAGAGTTGGGGTTTGAAGCGACTTGTGCAAAGGCAACAAACAAGAACCACACAACACCTTTTTGAGCTTCTGGTTCCTGTCAGCACAGAAGCACACCAGGTGCTGGACATTGCACAGCAAAGCAATGGATCCCCAAGTATAGCTCAGGGGAACTTCTTCCATCACCCTGGCCACTTTAAGTGGTGACGAGACTCTGCTCATACCATGCTGAGTGAAAGCTTCTGGGTACCAGGAAAGGGACTGCTCAAGGGGCATGTGTAGGAAGCTGGGTTTCTGTTGCAGTAACATCCCACTTTTTGCTAGATTTCTGATTCACTTTGACTTGATGTGCCCTGGGTCCCTGCCAATCAGGTTTCCAGGGCCTGTGTTATTTCCCAAAACTGTACATTGGCACTCACAATTGGCACCTCTGGCCACATGTAAGTCCCTTATAAAAGGTACCATGGGTACCAAGGGCACTGTGACCAGGGAAGGCCTCTAAGGGCTGCAGCACATATTGTGCCACCCTTAGAGGTCCTGTACCTTAACACACACACACTGCCATTGCAGGCTGCGTGTTTTGGTGCAGAGAAAATTGAAGAGGCGACATGGCACACATACTTGTGTGCCATGCCTACAACCCACTGCCTTAGGTATAGGTAAGACACCCCTCTAGCTGGGTGCACTATACTCCTGGTGAGGGTACAGTTGCATGGACACTGTACCCCTACAGTGTCTAACTCCATTCTTAGACATTTTAAGTGTAGTAAAGCCATAAAGAGTATATGGTCTGAGAGTTTGTCATTTCGAACTCCACAGCACCATAAAGGCTTTACTGAATTCTGGGAAGTTTGGTAGCAAACTTCTCAGCATAATAAACCCACACTGATGCCAGTGTGGGATTTATTATTCAATGCGCTCAGAGGGCATCTTAGAGATGCCACCTGAAAAACAAAAAGCATCTGGTGGGTTCCCTGACTGGTAAACACCAGCCTGCCACCACAAGACATGTTTCTGGACCCCTGGGGTCGGATCCTTTGCTCCCTGGACCCAGAAACAAAGCCTTTCCTGGGCGGAGGTGTTCACACCTCCTCCTGGTCAGGAAGAACCATCTGTGGCAGGGGAGTTTCAAAGGCCTTGCTGCCTTTGTAACACGACCCCCAGCCTCTCCTGCTATCAGGAGCAGGCCCCCTTCCTGTCTCACCCCCTTTTCGGCGGGAAGACAGGTGGAAACAATTAGAGCAGCCCAGAAGGTGTGCCCACCTCTGCCAACCCCACCCCTCAGGTGGGGGAGGCGAGGTGAAGCCCACTCTTCAGTGCACGCCATCTTGCAGATGGCAGGCACTCTCCAATCAGGATTAAGGATTGTGCCACTCCCCCATGTGGGGTGAGCACACTGAAGATGTAGTCACCCTAAGGTCAGTAGCCCATTGGCTACTTTACCTCCAGACCCCTAAAATGCCCCCTAAATACAGTATTTAGGGGGCAGCCCCGAACCAAGAAGGCAGATTCCTGAAACCTACGAAGAAGAAGGACGAAAGAAGATGCCCAGCAGAGGAGACTGCAGAGAAGAACTAATTGGCCCCAGCCCTGCAGTTTCCAGAGATCCTGCACCAAAAATCGCCTTGTCCTGCAGCCAGCAACCTCCAGAACCCCGGGGAGGACTGACCTCCTTGAACAAAGACTGGATCTCCTGTGAACAGCAGCTCTGTTCAAAAGAATCACCAAAGAAAGACTCTGAGCCTGCTGAGGACAAAGAAACCAGACGCCTGGAACCACCACTGCACCTGACACCTAAGTCCTGAGTCCGAGTGGCCCACCAGTCCCAGCGAGGTCCCCTAGCACTCCAGAGTCTGAGTCCACCGTGGGTTGAACCCTCCAGGACTCCCTGACGTCACCTGCAACCTCTGCACGGAGACCCCCCCAACCGCGAGTGACCAGGTAAGGTGAAATCCGACCTCAAAAGTCACCCCTGCATCCGGCCGCCCTGCGCCCTGGAGAAGAGGACCTGAGGTGCACCTACATCCCCTAGCCCTTCAACTTACCTGCCCAGATGTTGGTTCCTCCCGGAAGACTTCCTGGACCGAGCCTGCAGCTTAAACCAAAACCGGCAATCCCCATTGAACACAACTGGGCACCTGACGCAAAAACAGCACCCTGCACCCGGCCGCCCCTGTGCCGCTGTGGGTGCACCTTGGGTGCTAACTTGGATCCCCCTTTGCCCTGAGCTAAACCCTAGGAGCTCTGCTCCCACATCCAAGTGACTTGCCCGTGAGCAGCCACCAACCGGAGGCCCCCTATCCTCCATTCGATAACATTGGGCCTCAGCACTCTGCCGCTGAGGGTGTTCTTTGAGTTCATCCTTGACCCTGGGGGAACCCTGGTTCTAACCCCAGAAACCCAGCTCCCAAGACCAAATACTTACCTTTAAACCGATAACTTCATTTCCTCCCATAGGATTGCATTGACTGCTTTTCTGTGAAAAAAGTTGTGTGGAGTTGGAAATTGTATGAAAAGTTAAGAAACTGTGTATTTACAAAAACTGATTTACTCACCTTTTATTTAGGAAATGTCTCAGTGTGGTATCTAGACATATCACACTGAATAAATAAAGTAATCTGAAAAGTAATCTAAAAAGTAATCATACAGTAATTGCAAAGTATCTGAAAAGTAATTTCAACTGTTTCTGAACAATTGAGTATTATTTCACTTACCTGTACCAGGCTTTGCTTGGTTCTAGAAATAAAATACAACTAAATAATATTTCTTATACAAACACATTGGTCTGAGTTCAGTCTTTGAGTGTGTGACATAATTTCTTGTCTGAGTGTGTACAATACATGCTTAACACTACCCTCTGATAAAGCCTTACTGCTGCCCACGCTACCACAAATAGAGAGTAAGGTATTATCTAATTTTACCTCTGCCTACCTTTGGGGATCCACTGGACTCTGTGCACACTATACCTTACTTTGGTATAGTATATACAGAGCCAGCTTCCTACATCTGGGTCCACAAAGGCAAATATATGGAGAAAACGAAGTGTGAAGGTACAGTCAACTTTCAGCTCATCTCCACTAGATAAATATTGCTTGGGCATCTCTCCTCTAGTTTCTGGTGAGGAGAAGCAAGAGTGTTTAGGAATTCTGTGTCTCTCGAGTCCTTAAACGGGCAAGCAAAGCTGCAGCAGTGCATAAGGACTCATCTAACTCATAAGGAAAAAGCTGGACAAAGCTACCAGGATCACTGCAGCAGGGTCTATACAGATCGTCTTAGCTCAGGAATGGAGCCCCAGCTTCCATGCCTACTACTTGGCAGTTCGGCATCAACCCACTGCCAATCAGTGCTATAGCACCTTCAGAGTTCAGAAATACAACCCGTCAGGTTGGGGCAGAGTTTACTTTCTCAGAGACAATTGCAGGTAGAGCATGATGTATCCTACTGTCAGAAAGCACTTTTGGCTGGTACCTACATGGCATCAGAGAGGTAAGTTCTCCAGGGGTCTACTTTGAGAGAGAATCCACCTGAGAGACCTGCACTGGCTCCCTGTCAACAAGAGGATAACCTTCAAGCTCCTCACCCACGCACACAAAGCACTCCACAACTCCGGACCAGCCTACCTCAACAGACGACTCAGCTTCTACACCCCCACCCGCCAGCTCCGCTCCACCAGCCTCGCCCTCGCCACAGTCCCCCGCATCCGGAAAACGACCGCCGGCGGCAGATCCTTCTCCCACCTCGCCGCCAAGACCTGGAACACCCTCCCCACCAACCTTCGGCAGACCCAAGACCTACTGGCCTTCAGAAGACTCCTCAAGACCTGGCTCTTCGATCAGTAGCAGCACCACCCCCCTCTTCCCCCAGCGCCTTGAGACCCTCGCGAGTATGTAGTGCGCTTTATAAGTGACATGATTGATTGATTGATTGATTGTTCTCTCCGGACAGATCATGAAGACCGGGAAGCAAATAAATAGAAGTAGTTTTTATATTTGGTCCCTGCTGACTCACTGTGCTAAGCAGCCATCCTCCATCTTGTATTCTCTGACCACAAAAAAAGTTATTCACGTTTATCTAAGGGTACTCTACTTGTCAAGGGCCCCAAAGGTGGTTACGATCAGCCTTCCGTAAACACTCTCTCTATTTTATATGATTATTACTACAGATGCTATCTGGATAACAATTGCAAACTTGTACATTCATTTAAATATGTGTCTCTTTAATCCAAGAAAAAATAAACTCTATTTGGGCCCATTTATCAGGGCGTCACTAGTCTTGACTAATTCAAGTGCAAGTAGGCCCCTCCCCAAGGTGCAGCTACTACCTGGCAAATCTGAACAAATGATGCCACAAGAATATTGGGTGGGGAAGCCTGCTTTAGGTGTCCTTAATCCTAGAGTAGGTACACCATGGACATTACTAGGTAGCACCAGACCAGTGTGTAGTTTAAAGGTTTCAAACTCTACCAAAAAGAAAGGTCTTTGGGGGTTCTTGGGAACAAAAGAAAAAATGGTGGGAATGCACAGTCAGACAGTTGTGATCTTTCATCTTTACAATCAATGTGATGCAAATTTTCTGAGATGATAGTACTATCTAATCAGTTATATGACTAAGGATATAAACAGTACTTCAAGTGATATGCTCCTGAATAAAAAACAAATTGACCGACGGGAGAATGTGTGAAAATGTATATATAATTTTCAGGCATATTGGCTCACCATCAAAGTTTTTATTAAGTTGGTTCAATAGTCTACACTATATGAGGCAGTCAAGTATAGTCTTTGAAGACCTATGTATCAGCTGTCACCTCTGATAGGTTTGATGTGTGACTTAATTCCTATGTAAAAGGCCAGCACAACAGGAGTTCCAGAGAAACCGCTCAACCACTGATTAGTGGAATCCAAAGTCATCCCCAAGTCTTGAAGGAAAAAGGTTTAGCCTTTAGTGCAACATTCACACGATGCTATAAGCTTGCGTCAGACAATGTATTCATTATCTGGTAATATTCTTTAGGCCAGGATGATAGGCATGTCAATGGCTGGCTTTAATATTAGGAATAGTAGGGAGGGGCAATACATAGTTTGCTTCTCGATCCTCTTTTGAGCATGTATCTGCTTCACTGTCTATATCCTTTCAGTCGTTCTGCCATTCACACGATCAGAATATTTCTTTGAGATTTAAATGCCATGCTGGTCTCTCATTCGCCACTGACCCATAATGATGCTTAGAGCAACAAAGAACAGCTCATGCTCTTCACCAGTGGTGGGTGGTGATCTTTATTTTATTTATTTATTTATAGATTTATAGAGCGCACAGCTACCTAACAGGGTTTCCGGGCGCTAAGCAGGACAATACTCAAGCCACAGATTGCAGACGAAGCAGAAAAAGGATTATACTTGGTTGTAAAGAAAGGTCTTTAGTTTCTTACGAAAGGCTAGACGCGATTGACACATCCTGAGTTCCAGTGGAAGAGAATTCCACAGTTTGGGACTTAGGTAAGAGAACGAGCGGCCTCTCATTCTGGTAAGACAGACTCTGGGTTAAAAAAAACAGAGAAAGGCTAGCTGATCTCAGCTGTCGAGAGGGCACGTAAGGTTTGACCAGGCTTTGTATGTAGGGGGATGCCAAACCATGTTTGGCCCAGAACATATAGCATAAGGCCTTAAACTCAATGCGTTTGTTCACCCAAAGCCAATGGAGTTGAAGGAGCAAAGGTGAGACTGAGGCATGTCAAGGCAGCCGGAAAAGAAGGCGAGCAGCCGCATTTTGTATGAGCTGTAAGCGATGGACGGAGGCTTTATCAGCGCCCAAGTACAATACATTGCCGTAGTAAAGTCTGGAAATCACCAACGCCTGCATCTTTGAAAGCAGTGGGGCATACTACGTGTTCAAAATTCCAGCGAGTGAGTGAGCCTGTCTTGTATCAGGAAAATTCAAGGTGGTTCGCCATCTGATAAGAGTTTGACATCACAATTTTCAAATAAATATGCTCAAAACCATTGGATTTGCCAGTTCCCATCTAAACCTCACATAGCTAGAAACGTTGGAGAGGTTTTTAGTTGCAACATGCACCCAGAAACCTCTATCTCCACCTCACCTGCAGCAGCAAAAAACCATATGCTGAATGTAAATATTTGGTCCTACCTCCAAGTGCACATAGCTAATTCCTTGATAATTGCTCTAATAATGAGCAAACTTGATAATTGAGATATTCCACTGCTTTGCCCAGTCAAGCATTTGCAACCCTACACAAGGCCAATACATTCTGCTGTGCTAACTTTCTTCAGCTTCATGAGATTGACTCCCACGTTCCAGTACAGAAAACAGATCGAATACATATGTTCTTAAACACAGCATTGTCCAAACTGATGACTATATCCTTTTGAAGGTAAATTGACCTTTTCTGTCATATTTAACAAAAATGTCCTATAAATATACAGTGTCAAAAATCTTCAACCATTTGCGACCATCTCAACATCCCCATGCACCACACCCAGCAGTAACGAGTTATGGAATTGGAAGAATTGTTTTTTTATTTTTGGAAGAATATAGAGGAAAAGTTCATTTTAGGGATGTTATATTTTCTAATTGGCTGTGTTTAATTACATCTAAGGTTGTGCCAGCATGTGTGAACTTTCAAGCCATGTCTAAATGTACACCACTCCTGACCCACAATGATATATTTAATGTTCTGCTATATTTAATATTTATAGCCTGCAGATCTACATGTGCTTAATTTAATTTGAAAATTATGAGTAATTAATGCTGCAAATTCCTTGTTTAAACCACACACTCAAACATAGGCTAAGAAATAGCCCTAACCACTGCCGGAGTATCAGAAATTTGAAGAACACCTGAATGAAACAGAGAACCTTGCTTCCCAGTCATTTAGAGAGACAAAAGTCCTGTTGGTGCAAATGAGAAAAGGTCAGACCTAAATTAAAGAATTAGTGAATACAAAAGAAGATACAATCTAAATCTTTTCCGTGTGAAAGAAAACAGTCAGAAATATAACTCACTTGGATAGAGGCGGATCTGCTAACAGTCATTTCCACAGCTAAAGAACTACGACTTCCGTAAGGAAATGCAAAGAGTCCATCGCCTTTCATTGCAACTACCAAAAGGCAGTACACAAACACACCCATTTATCATAACCTACATGATTTCAAACTATGAGGCCTTCGCAGAAGACATTAAGACATACCTAGACACAAGCTTACCAAATGTAAGAAAGTGGTTTATTAATTAGGGTGGATGTATTCCACCACAAGTAGTGAAGTCACTAACCTGTTTGGTCCAGACAATGGTTTTATTAATTGAAACCTGAGTACAACCCCTGCTAGCTATGGCACAGAGCAGACAGGCTTAAAATGTGTTAAGAACTTAGAAGTACCAAAACAGTTAAAAAGTCAGAAACTCAACATAATAAAAATCATACTCCAATTTATAAAAATAAAGTTTCATAAACAAAATGACAAATAATCAACAAAGGGA
Organism: Calotriton arnoldi; assembly: GCA_963921515.1. Taxonomy (NCBI): domain Eukaryota; kingdom Metazoa; phylum Chordata; class Amphibia; order Caudata; family Salamandridae; genus Calotriton; species Calotriton arnoldi. The sequence continues at coordinate 76,241 of CAWUFW010000350.1, read as the reverse complement.
ACCAGAGACATGAACTTTTAAAGATTTAAGGCAGAAAACACCAAGAAAAAGTAAAGCAGCAATATAAAGTACTGTTCACATGTGACTGGGACGTAGGCACGATTTCAGGCCAACTGCAATGGAGTGTGGGTTGGATATGCAAAACAGGTTCACCCCCTCACAGTTTTACCTTCTAACTTAGTCCCTGAAATTGAAGTCCGACTCCTCCAGCAGGGCAAGACAGCAGGCTGTATCTAGCGAAGTCCTTTCAAAGTCTGATAGGTGCTGAGTGAGGTCCAGCTGAAGCAGCTGATTTTAACAGGAAAAGGTCAGAGCAGGAAAAGACACATTTTGCACCCAGTGAAGTCCTCTTGTTGACCGTATAATGTAGGTGCCTTCGTCTGAGCAAGATTTCTAGCTTTGGACTTATTTTTTTTTGGGGGGGCTTTAATTCCTCCAGTAAGGCAAGTCAGCAGGCTGTGTCCGAGAAGGTTGCATCAAAGACAGATAGTCATTCCATGAGCCTCCACTGAGCTAGAGCTCCGAGTGGGAGCAACCTTATTTTCGTGCCCAGAAAAATCACATATTGGGTGGATTGACTAAGGTGGTTGGTTCCAGACTTCCAGAGGTCTCAAAATCCAAAATCTTCCTATATCCAAAATTTTCAGCAATTTCAGAATAAGTTCTACTGTACACCACTAAGGCTCCCAGGACCTCGGGAACAGCACTTGATGGGCGGGGGTCAAGAATCACTCAAGCAGAAGTCACCCGCAGGGTCCTGTCATATGACTTATACTTTCCCAAGTAAAACTGTGCGTTTGGACAACATAACCATCAGAACTGTGTGAGCCTGATTCCACTCACACCATCTTGATATGTTGAACTTGGTCCTCCTGCCCACAGTGTACCATATGTACCCCTAACCTGACATGGTAACAAATGGTTTGTGCAACCTCAGAACATGAAATCCCTGACTCCCCAAGGAAATCGTGGTAACAGATCTAGAACCTTTTTGCTCAGTTACTGATGCATACCAAAGAAATACACAAGAAATGCCCAGTAAAGCTTTTCAATATTTATTGAAGCATTGTGATTCTTGAGTAAAATACATGTGCTGCAATAATCAATAGAAGGAAACAAAGTAATGTTATTAGCATAACGAGAATGGTGAAAAAGATAAACAGTTCTACCATTTTGCTTATTACAGAGAATATATGCTTGCATTTAAGTACTGTAATATGTTGTACTCCTACCTAGTGCTTGCTAACCTAGCAGGTCTAGGGTGAATGTGTTAATATTGATAAATACGATGTCGATTGACGCCATGATATATATACGTATGACATCGAACTCTCATCGCTGTTTTCGAATCCACCTGATATGACCACCTCATCAACCCCGAGTCAGAAATACATGGTCAGGCAGGCCCTGTGACATAGGCCTGAAGCAACTCATTGACAGATCACAGGTGAGGGTGACACAAAAGACTTAGACAAACCTACAAACAGGAAAACCCAGATCGATCCCACAGATTAGCAGTGACACCACAATGGCCTTAGGAGATTGGCCCCAATAAAACATGTTTGGCAGGAGGGGCCTGCGTTCCCAAAACACCTTAAAGTCAGATGCCACATATAAGTAGGAACACTCAGCCAATCAGAACACAGCATGCACACTAAATGCAGTGATCACGCGCTCCCCATGCCAGACATCTGGCCATATACCCACTGGCCTCACATTGTGTCCATGCAAGGTCGAGACCCACCTGCGCTTCATATCAAATGACCAGATTTATGGCCCCTTGACTAGGTCCAGATTTCTGTCTCCAAAGGAATGTACAAACTGCTTAATGAAGCTTGATGTAATGTATAAATTGATGGCTGAAACTAATGTGTTTTGAGACAGTCTTATGCCTGCTGCGTTTAATTAAACCAACTGTTCCTGTTTTTCGAAATGCCTATTGTCTTTCATTTTTTCAAGGTAAATTCATATTCGAGCAACAAGTGAATCTGCCAAATCCTTGTGGGATTATCTAACTCCCTGTTACCTGTGGGTAAGGGTTATTAAGCTGCCCATCTTGGTGGAGAGCTGGGCAGCATCCCTTGCATGAGGTAAACAGGAATCAGCTGTGCTGGAATTCTGGCATGAGTCAACCTCTCAGTGCCAGCGAAATGCTCCTTTGGCTAACAAAGGACTCATGTCGTATATATAATAACATCATCCATATTACCATGTCCAAGCCCAAGTCAGGTTGCTATTGTTTATTGTATTGTGAAAGCTCTGTCGCTGAACGGCCAAAACAAATAACATTTTGCGTGATGAACTTAGCCCTTGTACAGAATGTTCAAGGTGTTTGATAGTGTACCTACATAGTGGCAGGGTAAGCAAAGCTGAGTTTGAAGAATATTATCCTGTGTGTGTACACAAATGAATGTGTGTCAAATGTTTTAGGGAGAGAAGGCAACTTAAGAAAGTGGCTATGAAAATTGGCGTTTCTATCTGGGCCTAATGTAACCTCTTGACAGTCCAGTCCTCATCAAGTTGCAACAGGTCATCCCTGGAAAAAGTCTACTCGCAAGTTTTGATGTCCATGTAGCCACACAGGCAGCCAGCTAACAGATCCTTGGAGTCCTGGGTACAAATAGGAGCAAGTACAGCCTTTCAGGACTTCTCACAGGTTTCAGACATCAGGTTCACTCCTCTTCTGTTCTTCCACAACTCCAGAAAGTGTAATGAGTAGTTGGTGGTGAGGTCCATTTTTTGTACGGTTCAGGAGCCTGTGGGTGGTAGTGACTCAAGGACACTTCTTAACCAATGGGGAGATGCTCCGAGGGGCAACCCTACCAACTTCTACAGCACATCCTGTTTTCCTTACTACTGATTTTCCCAGAGTGCACTATTGTAAGGAAAATCCAAGAGCGTGCAGGCCTCCTGTCCCTGAAGGGAGCCTGTGGCCAAGACAGGGTTGTGTTTAGGGAAATGATCAATCTTCCCCCTCCTCAACTACATCAGGCTGGTTCCAGGACCAGCTCCTCTTCCAACTGGTTTGGTGCAGAAGCACCTACAGAGGGCCTAAAGAACAAAGCTATTCCATTTATCAAGCCTTCCCACACACTTTACTGTAAATTGGCAGGCTTCACCCTTGGTCCTTTAAAGTAAGTTAAAATCCTGAACCCTACCAACTGCTCTTCCTGGGAAGACAGGTGTGGCATACCTCACCCCCAGCCCATCCTTTCACCGAGCCTAAGTGGTTGTCTCTCCTCTGGGAGCATTTTCCATACCTCATTAAGGTCAGGCACTGGCAGGCTTTTGCAAATTAGCCTTTAGAAGATTGTCAGGGGAAAAGTAACTTTCTAAAAGTTACTTTTACTAAATATTTATTAAAACATTTATTTCACCAGGGAAGTGGATTTTTAATAAATATTAAAAATAGTGGTTGGATTACTTTTTTAGATTACCTGAGATAGCAAAAATAATATATTCATCTGCACTGTATCCCACACATACACAGAACCAGATTAGGAGACTGGGCGTTCTCTACATCACTTCTAAAGCATGGAACAGCCTCTCACTCCACACCAGAGCCTTCTCTCTTCTTCAGTTCCGGAAGAAGTTGAAGATCTGGCAATTCAGTTAACCAACCTACTATAGGCAGGCATAGCCCACACACACCTGTCAGCACCAGGTTCCTTCATGGGTGATAGTGCGCTTTACAAATGCACTTATCATAACATATATAACAACAGAAGATCACATGACCATTCTACTATTAGATGTCTAAAAGCATTCATTTGGGTGTCATGGCGGTTCCAGTGGGAGTGATGTACCTGGTGAATTTTAGATCAGGATTTGTAAGCTGGATTAAAATGATCTACTCAAAGGCTGAAATGTTGATCAGTGGAAGATTAACATCAAATATACAAATCAAATGAGGAACATGTCAGTAATACCTATTGTCACTATGTATATTGACTCGTTTTTAAAGAAATAGGCAGAGGTGATATATATCAGTCGGATGCTTAGACCACCAAGGTAAGTCAACATTACTGCTTTTCAGACGACATAGCAATTTATACTTCCAACTTGAAGAAGCTACAACAGAGGCACTCGTGTCCGAGTTTGGAGTTGTATCATGGTACAAATTGAATCTAGAAAAAGACAATGATATTATGAGTAGTGGAATGCATTTGGAAGATCCGCGAGTGGTAGGATAAGCTAGCTATATAGGAGTTATTGCTTACAAACTATTTTGAGCGTGCATTTAATGCCAATTAGAACATTGGAATGTTGGGAGCTCCATTGAAAAAAAATGGAGTAGTTCCAGGCTTATAATGGCTGGTATAAGCCCGGAGCTCCAACATTCCAATGTTTCTTTGTTCACAGCTGTGGCTGTGAACAAAGGCTTCAGGGAGCCTGCGGGGATTTCAATCCCCTCGCGCTCCCTGAAGCCTTTGTTTTATTTGTTAGAACATTCTGCCCTCTAGTGGCAGAATGTTCTAATAGCCTTATAGTCCTTCATAGCTGGGCTATACCGGCTATTAAAGTCCCGCTCCCTTCGGCTCGGGCCTTTAACGCTGGAGCGGGCCTTTAATAGCCGGTATAGCCCGCTATGGTGGGCTATAAGGCTTATGATCAAATACCTACAGAGAGTGCCTCTTTATTAAAGTAATGCAGCCATTTACCAATATTGTTACCTGTGAGAATAAATATAGTTAAACTGTTGATATTTCCAAAACTTGTGTACCTGTTTCACGTTACACTTTTGTTCCAATCATTTTTGTTCTGGTGTCCCGGTTTATATGGCATGGTAAGAAGCCTAGAAGGTAATGTAAATGCCATTGGAGATGTGTGGGTGGTCACTGCTAAACTGGCATTTGTACTGTTGGGTAGCCATGGACTAACAACCTAATTGGTCACAGAGGTTGAAGTGCATTAAAAAAGTATGGGAACTGTGATCCTGTGTCTAATGGGGGCGGGGTCAGTGAGCCTGGGGCTGGGATCAAATGCATGACTAAGAACAACAAAATAGTCTGTAACTATTCTGTTGATATTTCACCTTCAAGTAACTGCAAATAAAATAATACACACCATAAATGAAAAATAAATGCAACTTAAACTAATCAGTGAAAAATGCGTTTTTTAAATGTTGTGAAACCTCTGTTGTTTAATGCAATCACTGCAGATATCTGTTTGTTTAACCAGAAAACCACAGAATTTAATTCTGTTGGGTGCAGTGGAGCATAGTGAATTGTGTGTTTTTAGTGTTACAAAGTCCCAGCCTGTGAAAGAAAGCACTGTGAATATGTATGGCATTACTCGCAGTTTAAGATAGGCTGCCACAAAGTGCAAAAAAAGATTTAGGTTTAAGATTGTTAAAAAGTGCTTCCATAATATAGATCTGAGAAGTATGTAGACTGTACCTAGTGCAAACATTTTTTATTATGTATATTAAAAGCACACACTCCACAGCTCACCAGGTCACCTTACAGTACATCTTTAAAGATTAGTCTTCAAGTGACTCCATCAATTAAAGCCAATACCTACTTCCAAGCAGCCTTTTACATTTTCAGATTAACCAAATGTGTGTATTTGCATTTCTTTCAGGCAGCAGGCGCTCTGGCAAGAAGGCTTGTTTCCTGTTCAGCTGTCGGTCACTCCCTCAGCTTCACTGAATAGGAGACTCTCTCTGCTTCCAGTTCAGCTGAGGCATCTCAAATGTCAGAATTACCCATCCCGGGATGTTTGCCTGTTGGACCTGACATCATTGCCATATTTGTACCCCAACTTTTTGCCTTCCATCCTAATAATTTTACTGACTTCGTTTTTGCTGGCCTTAGGACTCTGTACACTTTACGATGCTAATCGTTGATAAAGTGCTTGTGCTCTCTCCTTTGAACATGGTGACATTGACTTACACCCAATTGGCACATTTAATTTACTTGTAAGTCTCTGTAGGAAGCTGGCTTAGTATATGGTGCAAACTTGTTTAAGTGAAGGACCCTGCTCTAATCCAGACAACCCTTATGGTGATTTTAGTGGTATTAGACAACCTTAGAAAGCTCTCTAAGTGGTAGCTGTGGAGAGCAGCCTTCAAGCTTAGTCCAGGAGTGTTAAGCAGCTTGTTTTACTAGTACTAATCATGTAGTGTAGGTTAAACGAAAAAGAACCACACAGTGTAGTTGTAAAAATAGTAATATTTATTATACACACTCACTAATACATTGGTATAACTCCTACCTGGAGATATAAACACAATACACACAATATTTCAAAAGGAGAACAGTTAAGTAGCACAAATACACAGTTGTCTCCAGGAGGAGACCAATCTATATGCTAATAAAGTGGAATACGATCCACGACCGAAGTCAAGACTTGACCCAGAAGACTTGGAATAGCTGGGAACCCAGGGAACCACCCAAGGTAAGTACTCAGGAACCCCACGGAGGCTGTGTGCAGAATGGAAACATAGCCGCGTACTCAATGCAAGTCAATGGGGAAGTCGTGGTTGCAGTTTTGCAGAAGAAGGACCCTTCCCAGAGGACCCTGACAAAACCCTGTGGGTAGATGGAAGGTTGGAGAGTCACCCCACCGGTGGATAGCCCAGGAACCAGGATACCTACACCAGGGAAGCCGGGTGCATAGGTGCGAAGTGACGTTGGAAATCGCCGTAGACCACAATGGAGGACCTCATTGAAGATGCTGCTGGCGAAGAAGGTGAAAGAGTCTGGTGGAATCCAAGGGTGGATTCTTGAAGAGGAGTACCTGCAAGCAGAGGGGACAGAGTCTAGGCCACTCGGGAGTGACTAGGAGGCACGGAAGACCAATGACCACGGAAGATGCAGGATGGTTGATGGTGACCTTGTCGCTTCAACTGTGAGGACCAGGTGATGCTGTTGAAGACCAGGAGCCATTCATGAGCTGTCTCACGTCGGAAATCGAGAACCAGAGGGTCGGTGTCCGGTGGGAGCACCAACAAGCCTTGGCAGAAGCAACAGACATAGAAAATGAAGAAGGTGCAGTGTCGGGACCAGCAAGGTCCAAGGGACTCACAAAGTGAAGGAGAGTCAGAGCAGGTCCCAAGCAAGCAGGGGAGCCCACTGGCGCCAAAGAAGATCCTCAAGAGGACCCACAGGCCGAAGGCACAGGAGTCGCAAGAGGACCTTGACCAGCTCACCAAAGATGCAGGCCCAAGGTGCAGAGGTTGCGGTGAGGATGAAGATCTTGGCAGGAAGAGATGCTGGAGGCTAGAGCTTCTTGGAGACCGAAGATCTCTGGAGAAGAGAGTCAACAAGCCTTGGCAACGGCAAGTCAACATGGTGAACAGGGGTGCTGTTCCAGCGTTCCAACGAGGTATACTGGCCTCAAACTCGGTGGGAAGACATTGCAGGCGTCGAGGGAGTTGCAAAACCTCCACCTGTGTTGCTGGGCCTTCGAAGTCCAGAGGATGTCAGGGGCAGCAGACCAGTCTGCTTAGTTACGGTGCCTGCAGATGACTCCTTCACTCTAAGGGAGATTTCTTCAGTGTCTTTGATTCCCACAGGCCTGGAGAAGAACCTGGATGAAGCACAGGCACAGTCAACGCAGAAGACTGGCAGGATGATGAGACCAGGAGCAGCAGGAGTCTTACCAGATGCAGTCTCGGTTCCCAAAGCGAAGTCCAACGAAGTCCAAAGTGCCCAGACAGTAGAAGTAGAAGTGGTTTCGGATCTGAATCTTGTCCCACGATGAATCTGAAGAGCCTCCCACAGGTAAGCCCTTAAGTACCCAAAGGAAAGGGTTGGCACGATTCAAGGGTCCCTCCCAGAGGAGGGGCTCGACAGAGGGGAGGATACTCCCATGTCCTTTGTCCAGTTTTGCACCAGAGCATGAGCCAATGGCTCCCTGAACTGGTTTTAACTGGAGTATGCAAGGAGGGCACCAAATGTGCCCTTCAAAGCAGTCTGGTGGTGCTGGCAAGCGCCCCCACCCCAGCCCAATACACTAAGTCCTGTCCTGTGACTGGAAACCTCTTGTTCTACCTTCCCTATTTGAGCGTGGCTCTGCAGCAGGAGGGCAGAATCGTGTCTGTGGTCGGCAGCAGCACTAGCTTGCTGTTAGACCCTGAATGGCTGGTAACGGGAATACAGGGGGGCTCCCAAGTACATGGGGTAGGATTCCAACATGTTTGATACCAAACATGACTGGTTTCGGTGCAGCCACTATATAGTTAGACATGATGGGCCAGATTCACAGAACTAACTTAAGACAAAATCCTAAACTTACTACCATTTTGGTATTCACAGAAGGCACTTACTCATTTTGGTATTCACAGAAGGCACTTACTCATTGATGAGTAAGTGCCTTCTGTGAATACCAAAATGAGTAAGTTACAAAAAATGAGTAAGTTACTCAAAATGAGTAAGTTACTCATTTTGAGTATTCACAGAAGGCACTTACTCATCAATGAGTAAGTGCCTTCTGTGAATACCAAAATGAGTAAGTTACACAAAATGAGTAAGTTACACAAAATGAGTAAGTTACTCAAAATGAGTAAGTAAGTGCCTTCTGTGAATACCAAAATGAGTAAGTGCCTTCTGTGAATACCAAAATGGTAGTAAGTTTAGGATTTTGTCTTAAGTTAGTTCTGTGAATCGGGCCCCTTGTAATTGACTTGATGTCCACTGTATGTATACATTGGCTGACCACACTTGCAAAGCCTGGAGAATCGACTCCTGGGTTTGTAGGGGGTGTCCTGCTCATGCAGGGCACCCTCACAGTTATAACCAAGCACCCTGCCTTCAGGATTGAAAGACCTACCTTAGGTGTGACGTATAGGTTTTAAGTGCAGCGACCTCAGATATAAGGAAACTTATATCTGTGGTGAGTGGTGCTAGCACCAGCTCACACAGGCTGCAATGGCATGCCTGTAGTCACAGTTTGAGTGGTCTCTCATGGGTGGCATAATACATGCTGCAGCCCTTTGGAGAACTCTGGTGTACCTATGCCCTGGGTACCTTAGTACCATATACTAGGGACTTAGAAGGGTACACCAGTAGCTAATGAAGAAGGTACCAAAGTACTTACCACTGTCAAATTTAGGGAGAAAGCACAGTGTCTGGGGTCCTGATGAGCAGGATCTCAGTCAGACTAGTCCAAAACACACTGGCACCAGGCAAAAAGTGGGGGTAACCATGCTAGAAGGATCCTACCTTCCTACAGTCTCGAAAAGAGTGGTATAACATGTACCCATGGCCTTGAAATTAAATGCTGCTAGTGAGCCTGCAACACTGATTGTGCCTTCCACTTAAATAGCCCTTTAAACATGTCTCAGGCCTGCCACTGCAGCCTGTGCATGCAGTTTTAAACTGCCCTTTTGACCTGGCAAAGTAAACCTTGTCCCATGGCTACACCTTCCTTTGTAATACAAATAGTTCACCCCTGTGGTAGGCCCTAAACAACCCATAGGACAGGGTGCAGTGTATTTAAAAAGTAGGACATGTACTTTTAAGTTTAATATGTCCTTGTAGTGAAAACTCTTACATTTGTTATTCCCTACTGCAAGGCCTGCCTCTCCCATAGGAGAACATTGGGTTACCTTATGACATTTATTAAGTAATAACTTTCAATTGGGAGCAAGTAGGAATGTCGAGTTTGGTCTCTGAAGAATAGCACTTTAAAAACCTCTTTAATGGTAAATTCAGATTTTGTCACAGTTTTGAAAATGCCACTTTTAGAAAGTTTGCATTTTCTTGTTGTTAGAAATGGGGGTCTCTAATTGGCAGAGGTAGGCACCTTTGTTCAAGTAGGGACCCTTGCTTCTAGTCAGGGTAACGGGGGATACACACTTTAGATAACCCCCGCTCTCCCCCTTGGTAGCTTGGCACGAGCAGACAGGCTTATCCCAAAGGCAATGTGTGAAGTATTTGTCCTCAAAACACACAGTAACACAGTGAAAACACCACAAATGGACACCACACCAGTTTAGTAAAATAAAGTATCTTTATCTAAACCAAACAGGACGAAAATGATTAAAAAAAACAACATACATATATCAAAATAGCACCTAAAAACAGTTACTTGCAGAAATAGCACTTGTAGAAACAAAAAGCTCCACCTGGGGCTATTACGACGTTGTGGCAGGCATAAATCCAAAGTACGGCGCCGAGGCACACAGGATTGTTAAATAAGAAAATGGCTACTTTCTAAAGGTGGTATTTTCAAACACACAATTTAAAAACCATCTCTAAAAAGATGTTATTAAATTCTGAGTTCAGAGAGCCTAAACTTCATTTCTCTGTCTTGTCTCAATGGTAAGTTATACTCGTAAGATGTTACAAAGTAACTCCCATATTAACTTATGGGACAGATAGCCTTTCAATAGTGAAAAACGAAATTAGCAGTATTTCACTATCAATTCATGTAACACACCAGCACATGTCCTACCTTTTACCTACACTGCATCCTACCCATGGGGGTACCTTGGGCCTACCTGAGGGGTGCCTTACATGTAAGGAAAGGGAAGGTTGCCAGGTCGACATGGCAGTTTTAAAACTGCGCGCAGACTCTGCAGTGGCAGGTCCTAGATACCTTTACAGGGCTACTCATGTGGGTGGCGCAATCAGTGCTGCAGGCCCCCTAGTAGCATTTGATTTACAGTCCCTGGCACACTCAGTGCACTGTACTAGGGACTTACCTAGTAAATCAAATATGCCAATCATGGGTAACCAATTATGTTCACAATTTACACAGACAGCATATGCACTTTGGCACGGAGTAGCAGTGGTACAGTGCCCCGAGTCCTAAAGCCAACAAAAACAGGTCAGGAAAAATAGGAGGAAGAAGCAAAACGTTTGGGGATAACCCTGCAAAAAGGGCCATTTTCAACACTTGTCCTAACCATTTGGTGCCTGCAGCTTGTATCCTGAGTCACATGACTAGGTGTAGCTGGCAGATGATCTTTGTGTATTCTGATCTGACAGTGAGAAAAGGGGGAATAGGTGTTGGCAGGATGGGTCATCTTTGACTTGGTCCGAGAGGTGCTGTCACCTACCACACTTGCACAGAAGGCTCTGCCTCAGCACACTCACAAAGGGTTCCACACTAGTCTTTTGTGCCTCCAAGCAAGCTGGGGCCAGGACAGGAGGGAAGGAAATTCCAAACACCTTTGGGATTGGAACCCTCCAGAAACTTCTCCTACTCCAAAGCTGGCACCAAGGATAAATAGTGAACCCTCAGACCCAACTCTTTATTCCACATCTGAACCTGTGGAAAACTCAGAAGAAGGGCTACTGTACTGCTCTTTTGCAAGAAGGACTGCTACGCCTGTGGCCTAACAAAACTGCAAGATACATGGAGGGGCCCCCGCTCCGGATTTAATCAGGAGCTCTCAGGCCAGAGTACTGTGCTGAGGGGCCCCCCTGCAGCTCGCCCCCCCCAACAGCGGGGGACTACGGGGCCTGTGTTACGCCACTGTGCTATGCTGCTGCCCTGCTGCCCAAAGAACTGGACCTGCACCTTTAACCCAGGACCACCAGAGTGACTCCAAGGGCTGGTTGGCTGGCCTCCTGATCAGAGCCTCAGAGACAAAAAAGGCTCCAATCATCTTGCACCAACCACCTGGACTCAGGCTGATGTGAGTCTTAATCCCCCCCAAGTGGTGACTTCCCAGTCCTGAACCCTTGGAAGTGGGGATAAGGGTGCTCTGCCAACACAGCTGTGGTCCCCCTCGGAATTGGCGCTAAGCGACGCAACGCTTCCCCACACAGCTGCCAGTGTCATCTGAACTGACGCAGAGTGACACAAATCCCCGCCAAGCTTCGCCGTACAGCTCATTGGAACCGATGCAAACCTGGTGTTAAATCTATTGCATTTTATTAGATTTTTTTCTAAATTGGTGTGGAATTTTTCTTTTGTAGTTTCACTTTAAAGCATTTATGCAGCACCTCAGATGGTAATAAACATTGCCTCTAAGTTAAGCCAGACTACTTTAGTGCCAAGCTGCCAGAGGGTTAAGCACAGGTTAATTGGCGTTTGCTTGTGTTTCACCCTGACAAGAATTGTGGCTGCTGCTTGAGTGGACGTTCATACCCCTCAACCAGTGACCCAGATTCCTACTTAGCTTTTTAATATAAATTATGGCAACTGTATATGTCAAATTTAAATAACATGGGCACATAGTTCCCCCTCAGATCCTGCCCACTTAACCTCTGTTTGGCCATCACAAAATACCATAATAGTGCAAACGTTTTTCGATATCTTCTTTGCCCCTGAATATTGTTAAACTTTTTATAAACTTTGGGCTACAAAATTTGGTTATTAGCCACATTTTATCAGGTATAGGTTAACAAAGAAATCTCTTAAAATTCTCCAACCATGGACATAACCGCAATCTTTGACACATTTTGCTGTTCTTGGCAGGCAACTAAAATCTGCAAGATTTCGTTCTAGGAGTCCAAGTAAAGTCATTAGACATGACAAAACACAGAACTGGCTATTCCAAACTCTGCTTTCTTTAATTTGCTTTTACAATTCCGGAACGTCTTGAAGAAATGCTCCCCTGCAAGGAGGCAAACCTCCTTATAGGGAATCATCTGTTTCAGTTGGCTTTTTATAAGGCATTCCTGCAGGAAAGGGCAAACATACCTCCGAAAGTGGGTGTAAAAATGGCCGAATTGCATAGAGACACCAAATGATGCTGCAGATATAATAAGAGGATCACTGGAAGATGCACATAAAATTATTACGCCAGCTTGATTAAGTGCACTCCAGTGCAGGACATTTATCTTTTTATTTTTACATCACCCCTGCAGGCAGAGCATATTGGAGATCGTCGGATTTGGGCCATTTGCCAAAGTGTTTCACCAAGATGGCATTCATAATGCATATGTTTGCATCCTGCCTGGCATTATGCACATTTCGATTAATATTTTTACTACTTTAAATTGTATTATGGGGCAGCATCGACCAGGCTGAGCCGACAGTAACTTACTGTGGAGCATGAGAGAACTCCATGATGTTGTATTCAGTAACATTTGCTAGTATGGAAGAAGAGAGACCCCTCGTCATTTTGGGAGTGGTGGTAATGGTTCAAGGAAGCCCACATTCTGAACTTTTACCATGTCCAGGGTGAAGGCAGTGGGAAGAAATATAAAACTATTTGGAGACTGTCTAAATTAGATTTTCTCTCTGAACTCTGAAGTTCACGGTCATATGTGAATTATTCAAATACTTCTAAAATGTTCTGGAACATTTGTTTGTAATCATAAGAATTTATAAGCATTATTTTATTTTTTATGGACATGTAAAAAAAATATATAAAAAATTATATGTAAGGAACAAAATATATGATATATTTTCTACAATTTTACCTGTTTTGGTTTATGGTTGGTTGAGAGAAAAAGTATTAAACCAGTAGCTGTTGCTTAATGATCCCTGTAGGGAGAAACAATATCTAGTTATTTCCCTTTAAAACACTTTATTTTTTTCTTCCTCTTAATTAACTTGTTTCTTATAGAGATCTAATTTTATATATATGTAATGCATGAATTCTTCAACATGTGTCAACCTAATACAAATACATTTCATATAAACCCATTTTTGCTCACTTTAGCCTGGCACTCCTTGCCCACAGCATACTAGAACTCGAGTTACAACCACTATACACAAGATATAGCAGATATTTGAAGTCACTTGTGAGCCCTTTATTGAGAAAGTCCTCTATCAACCTAGGTAGGGCTTTCACTTGATGTTGTGAAAGGAATTGTATATGTACATGAGGTCATCGGAAATATCAAGGAGAGGAGGTAGGAGGGACTCTTTAATTTTTCCTCCTTTTTCAAATATATTTGAAATATCCTTATCTAATAAAAATTCAGGATATGATTGGCCGTGACTCCCTCATTGGGTTGCACATACGGATTGCATGAGACGCAACATCCAGGAAGTAGTCCCTTCCTGGACCGACCTTTTCATGCTAGTCTCTCACTCACACGAGGATGCCGACGTTGGACTGACTCACGCAGTCTAATACGGGGCCAGCACCGCCCCCCGGCATCTTGGGGGCCACGGTTGGACGCAGGTCCCAGAGTAAGGGAGTAGCCTTGACGGATGAGTACAAATGAGCCTCTTCCCTCTCTTTGCATTTTCCCTGATAAGCTTATAACAGAAGAGCTCATGTTGCCTTTTTTTCATCTTTACATAGAGTGTGACTACAGGCGTCCCTTCCCCCCGTTTTGGACTCGGTGCCTCCCTAGGGCTAACAACATGTATGTTTTGGTGCCATATATAGCAGAAGTGTATGTGTTCTATGTTGTATGTAATTTTTTATATTGCATGGCTTTACGCATCACTAGAAGTGCTCACTTAATTTACCAGAAAAATATATCACACAACCCACAACGGTGAAGTATTTTACAGCATAACAAATTTAACTGAGCAAACTTGCCCTGTCTTATTAACTCTCTCCCCTTCATATACTTTTGGAGATTTAAAAAAAAAAACCATCGCCGACTAGGTGCTGTATGTATCGATATTTATTATTTGATTTCAATGATCATGCATTGAACCATATGCTTACAGGAGTGATATTAGGGAGTATATATATTTTTCCTTGGTCCTGAAGAATAGCCTTGGGGTAGGGCTTGAAACATGTCGACCAGTGAGACTCAAGGACATTATCCCTTCCGAGTCTCCAACGTTTCCCATTTTTTACCAATACCAGATAGAGGTCCAAATAAAGAGTATTTTCTCCTACTAGCCAGGTATTTTTTAATCTCTCAAAAACAACCGCCACTTCTACCTTTTTCATCTGGTTTAACCAAAGACTACCAGTTCTCACACGTACCCGTAGGTCGCAGCACGCCCCGTCCCGAAGCGGGACGGGAAGAACCAAGTTATGAAGCATGCCACCAAGGGTTAACCCAGGTGGGTGATGGTTATTTTAAGAAACTTTTCTACCTTCCAGAACTCTTGAAGGGGAATCAAATTAATCGTCTAAGGACGGAGTGACTCTCTGTGTTTTCAAATATGTACATGAGGTAACAACCCCCCACCCCAACAAACGTGTGATACAGCTAGATGCCTACAACTAGGGCTTTTCTATAACTTAGGTTGCTCATGGCCTGCATCATTTTACTCAGGTTCTTAATGTCTGTCCACTCTGGTTAGTTAGCAGTACGTGGAAGTGAGACGACAATGACGCAACGCAGACATGGGGCGTAGCAGAGAGGAAGCCCAGCGGAGCTTTGCGTCCTGGGGATCAGTGCACGGTAGGTGGACGGGGGCAGAGAAACTCTGTGGGTGCCGTGGGCCGCACCGCGCATCTCTGTACAACGGCAGTAAACGAGGGGGGTGAAAGTCGCGGTTCCCCTTTGGAGGCCCCTCAGACGCCCTTGGAGACCGGTGAGATCAGCGAATATGGCCAGGCAGCAAAGGAGCCTGCAACTGCTGCAAGTAAGCCTAAGCAAGCATAATATTTCCATCCTTCTCACGTGGCCCGCTCTATCACATGTTCACCAATCTATCTATCTGCCTGCCAGTCAGACAGCCCAAGAGGGAGAGAGCAGGTGGGCCACACAGTGTCCGAGGGAAAAGAGGCGATTAACCTCACCTCACTAGGTTGAGCCCCCTGATGCCGGAAGTGGCCCGGCTAGACGGGGTGCTGCTTGCGGCCAGGGGAGAGCTCCTGCCCTTCATGCGCCCCAGTTATACCACGGTCGTGGAGGAAACAAAAATCCACAGAGTATTAAAGCAGGCATAGGAAAACAGCAGGAAAGCTAGCACAAGTGTACACAGTGAACAAAGCAAACACCCCTTCAGATAATCTAGAAAATGTTGAAGAGAATTCTGAGAGACCAGAAAACTTTAACTATTAAATTAGATAATTAGATCAACACATGCACTCTGGAAGAACTTGTGGCCCCCTAGCAACACAAAACTGGCAGAAAAGGGGAAAGCTGATGGAGACCAAATGTGCCAAACCACCCGGCTTACTAACATCGACATACACTCAGGGGAGAAGTCCAGCAAAACCTCCCGAACTCCTTCCACCTAACATGGAATCCAGCCCAACGAATCAAAAAATAACTGCAAAGTTCAAATACTTGAAAGATGCAGGGGCAGCAATATATTCCATCAACGGTAACATCCCTGGGCTCCCTCAACCGCTTAGCCCTATTGTGCTAATAAAACAGTGGGATAAGCTGTTGGAAATACCACCCAGCCCCACTGTGCTGGCTAAACTGTGGGTGGGGCCACAGGTAGAGACCCACATAACTAGAGAGCAAGGAGCGGGAGTACTAAAGGAAAGCTTGAGTATCTTTGAGGAGTCAGTAATAATATTTTCAACAACAACTCCTCATACCCCCACCAGAGGAAAAACACAAACTTGCATCGAAAGAGCTCCCTCATGGACAGATGCAAACAAATTAGAATTAACTATCAAAGTGCATAAAAACACTGAGCCACAGGCAAAAACGCAGCCTGAAAAGAGTGCCCATATGGATTCACTGAGCTCTTCCCTGGAAATGGAGGAATGATCTAATTTAATAAATCACCTGGAGGAGGTGGAAACCAGGCGCCAGATGATAGGACGGATGGAAGGGCTGACGCTGACCAAAAAATCAACTCAGGTAGAGAATTGAAATTGAGCTGTGGCCTCCATAGAGCAGAGGGACGAAAAGAGTGCTCAAGACTGAAATGAGTCACCCCTGCCCATGGCCTCCTCAAGTAGATAGAGGAAGGAAACACCAGGTTGCATGTCAGTCTGGGCTAAAGACCTCAGGTACCTTAATACCAGAGAATAGGAAAATCTGTTTAACACATACACTAGAGATCTGCCACCCAATATTAGTAGTAGTCCAACAAAAAGTGGTGGTCACTGGGCCTTACTTCTTACAATATTGCAAAGCTCCGTCAAGGCATTGAACTACCAGGCGAACAAAATGGATATTCAGAATAGTCTCTTTAATACTCTGTCTATGTACACTGCAGGCATCAATGAGAAAATTACCAACCTCAACAGCTTGATCGGAAGAGCGCAAGCCGACACACAAGGGGTGTGGTAAGGCTGCAATTGTTCACCTGTCTTAGACCAACTGTCTAGCTTCAAAGAGACAATGACCCAGCTTGTGGGTGAGCTAAAAGCCACCTTAGTACAAAGAGATCCCAATGCTTTGGGAGTCCCCAGTGCCTGCGGAACAAGTCCCATTACTTTCTTTGGGGGATGATATACAACCTCAGGAACTGTCACTACAGCCAAAACTATAATCGATGAGGCACAAGCTGCTGGAGCAAGCACACAACTACTACAGGGTGAAGATCCCCTGATAGAATCAGACCACATGGCTGATAAAATAACAACATGAGATGTCATCATCGAAGGTGCACCTGATATGCCAGAGCCAAAGGAAAAAAATCAACAGAGCAAAGAGGAGGAAAGGGAAAAATAAAAAAAATCAGAACAGCAAACCAGCTACCAGATTATCCTATCTTCAGACAAAGCACTCGGGAACCACTCACAAAGTCAACTCCAGAAGAACTGGCTCCCCCTATTACAGTGCCTGCAGAAGTCCAAAGAAGGAATTCAGGGCTATATGGTAACCCAAAATAATCCTTTTGAAATTGAAGCAATAACAATAAGCCAGAACCAAGTACTTATAGGAACCCCTGCCTCTGGTACTGAACAAACAGGTAATAGAATCTATCCAACATTAATACGCCAAGAGCAGATGCAAAAGGAGCACAATAAGGTCATTTCAATCGAAACATCTGACCCAGTGGCTGAAAGTGCATCTGTCAAAATGGCAAATTACCTCTAGAATGGGGGCCTTCATG
Organism: Calotriton arnoldi; assembly: GCA_963921515.1. Classification (NCBI taxonomy): domain Eukaryota; kingdom Metazoa; phylum Chordata; class Amphibia; order Caudata; family Salamandridae; genus Calotriton; species Calotriton arnoldi. The sequence goes on along the minus strand of CAWUFW010000350.1, from coordinate 58,451 downwards.
CCCCCCTATGACAACAATCAATCAAAAAGCAGTAGATAGTAGGCTACTCCATCAAAATGGAAGCACACAGCTTGACAGTGAAGCAGTGGCAATACGTATAAATCCAAATTTCACTGATACTTCGGCCTCAAACAGGCCAACGAATAGAATTCTTTCTATACGGATCTCTCAAGAAGGCTGGGCGGAGCTCGTGGAGTTGTACTTCGTGGAATTCCGCGGAGTTGCCGAAAAACTCAACAGAATTCTGCGGAGTTCCGTGAACAGGCGGGGTACTTGAATGCTTGCCATGATCCACTGTTGCCTATATTGGGCCGTGCTAGAAATGCAGTCAGGTGTACAGGGTGTGCAGACTTGGCTTACCCTGAACACCTTGCCGTTGCCGAAAGCAAACACCGCCATCCAGCTCACCGACAATGATGTTCCTCTGGTGACGGTCCCTCTCCGGCCGGGAGGTAGCACCAATCAACACTGGCAGAGCCGGCGGCGTCTCACCGCTCAACGCAAACCCACAGTCCGGGTGACCACTGATTAGAGCAGTAGAAGGAGGTCAGCAGTGGTCATCTAACTGAGGCGGCCCGTCAGTACCAGTGATCGACCAACCATCTCCAGGGTCAAGGTCCCTCCGGAAAGGGCGAAACCATGAACAGACTCTCCTCTCTACTGCTTCAACAAGGGGAGCTAGTCTGCGCATGGGTGAGAAGTGAACGTGTCATGGTGACAACCATCTTAGGGTTAGGCAACTCTATTGGTAAGTATTGAGGCAGCTTGCCGGCAGCCTAGACTTCTGATGGGCCCGGGCACAGAGGCAGGGTTGGCAGGGCAGTGAGGTTCGTGGAGCAGTGCAGCCAGGGGTCTGCATTGGGGTCTATGTAGGCAGCAGCATGCCAATGCGCTCGGTGCCAGCGCAGCCTACAGAAACCATATGTCAGGGGTTAGCAGCTGGCTCCAGATTAGACAGACCAGGTGAGGCTGTGTGGCTGATTGCTTGCATAACTGGCCTCTATTAAACAGATTGGTAGGATAAAAATGCACGGCCTGCGAGAGGAAACAAGGCACCGACACCTCTCTTTGTTGTCACACTCAGGGAGTGCAGGACTTACACCCTCCAGAGGAGTGAGTGGTGACTGGTGACTCGAGCACGCCAGTGAACTCAGCTATGCCAGCGGTAGGCGGAGTTTTTGCGCCAAACTCCGTGCTCCAAATGGAGTGCAGAGTGGCCAAACTCGGCAAACTCTGTCGGCGGAGCATAGTTTGCCAATCAATCAATCAATCACAGAATTTGTAGAGCGCACTACTTACCCGCGAGGGTCTCAAGGCGCTGGGGAGAGGGAAGGGGGGGGTGCTGCTACTGGTCGAACAGCCAGGTCTTGAGTAGTCTCCTGAAGGTCAGCAGGTCTTGGGTCTGTCGTAGGCTTAGTGGAAGGGTGTTCCAGGTCTTGGCGGCGAGGTGTGAGAAGGATCTGCCGCCGGTGGTTGTTCTTCGAATGCGAGGGACGGTGGCGAGGGCGAGGTCGGCGGAGCGGAGCTGGCGGTTGGGGACGTAGAAGAAGAGTCGTCTGTTGAGGTAGGCTGGGCCAGTTTTGTGGAGTGCCTTGTGTGCGTGGATGAGGAGTTTGAAGGTGATCCTCCTGTCGACGGGGAGCCAGTGCAGGTTCCTCAGGTGGGGGGTGATGTGGCTGTGGCGTGGTACATCGAGGATCAGGCGTGCGGAGGCGTTTTGTATGCGTTGCAGTCGCTTGATGAGCTTGGCCGGGGCTCCCGCATAGAGGGTGTTCCCATAGTCAAGTCTGCTACTGACGAGGGCCTGGGTGACTGTTCTTCTTGTGTCTGTCGGGATCCACCTGTCGATCTTGCGAAGCATGCGGAGGGTGTTGAAGCAGGAGGAGGAGACTGCGTTGACTTGTTTGGCCATGGAGAGCGTTGAGTCGAGGATGACTCCCAGGTTGCGTGCGTGGTCGGTGGGTGTCGGGGCTGCTCCCAGCGTCGTTGGCCACCAGGAGTCGTCCCAGGCTGAGGGGTTGGAGCCGAGGATGAGGACCTCCGTCTTGTCCGTGTTCAGCTTTAGTCGGCTGATCTTCATCCAATCGGCGACGGCCTTCATTCCTTCATGGAGATTGGCTTTGGCGGCGAGGGGGTCCTTGGTGAGGGAGAGGATCAGTTGAGTGTCGTCGGCGTAGGAGATGATGTTGAGGTCGTGCTGTCTGGCGATGCGTGCGAGCGGGGCCATGTAGATGTTGAACAGTGTTGGGCTGAGGGAAGATCCCTGGGGTACGCCACAGATGATCTCGGAGGCTTCGGATCGGAAAGGTGGGAGGCGGACTCTCTGGGTTCTGCCGTCGAGGAAGGAGGTGGTCCATTCCAGGGCCGTGTCTCGGATCCCTGCGTCGTGGAGGCGTGCGTGCCACCCACCCCTACCTGTCAAGAACAGCCCTCAAAAGCTTATGACAATGACTTAGCAAGGGCAACAACAGGTCTTGAGGTAAAGAGACCACCCTGGGAAATTATGAAGAGTTTTGAGAATGCTCCTATGCCAAGAACTAGCATGAATGAGAATGCGGCTCCAAAAACATACTGGCCAAATCATTTATCAATAAAACCTCAGGACACTAAAGATCATGTGGGGCAGATCGCGATTACAAATGTAAACTCACCGACTACTAGTGCAAAGGAATCATCTGATCTAGCAACAAATTGGCGAATCCATAGACCTGGGAGTATCGGCTCAATAACATCCGAGATCAAATAACCCATTTAACACAGGCTGTAATGCATAGGGCAGCGGTAAGCACGCTATTCTGCCCGGACTACATCTCAAAAGGCCCCTTCAATATTTTAAACAGCGGAAACATCCTGAAGCTTACTCACCTGATCCCATCTTTGGGGAATGTAACAACAAAGAACATTCTAGCAATTTAATTCCTAAGCCCCAGTCCAGGGTATCATAATGAACACACTAGAGTTACCTGGAGCTCTGAAGAATTGGCACAAAAGGTAATAAAGGAGGAGAAGACCTTTAAGAACTGGGGTATGTCAATATCTGCTCCCACGACTTTTGGGTGCCTCTATCCACTTGAATGAATCCATAATGAAAAACCCAGGTCAAGCATGATGACAAGAGAGCCTACTCGGTGCTAAGGTAATCCCAGAGAAAATCTCTGGGACAGACCATGAATCCGACCAAAGAGACTACTCCGGCACCCTCTCCAGACAAGACCATCTAACCACAATGGGGTTGTTTAGCAGGCACTCTAAACACAACTAGGAAGTTGCAATGACAGAACATAAAAGCAATCAGGATGAAAATTCACTAAGAATATGCTCCTGGAATATAAATTGGCTTGCTAGCAAATTGGATGAACTGCAGACCATGCAGTATCTACGTACCTTCAATGTGATGCTTTTGCAGGAGAACAGGGCACTGGAACCTGTGCCACTGGAGGGCTTCTCTAACTTCTACATTCCGGCAACTGAAGCACTAAAGCATAGGCACCGAAAAGGGGGCCTCGCAACTTATTTAACAGTATCTATTAAAATGGAGGGTAAAGATCTTAAGGGTAATCATTAGGGTTTGCAAATTGTTTCATTGGCCTTTAAAACGGTAAACATCGTGTACCACGCATGCAATACAACGCATGCCATGACAACTCGGTCATTACAACGACTGCGTTGTAACATCGCATACCATTACAACGCAAGTCGGAACAACGACTTCCTGTAGGGGGCAGAAGGTGTTGGATTTAAAATCCAACACCTTCCCTACTGTTGCACATACTGGAGTTAGAATAGTAAATTATACTATTCCAAAATCCAGTGCCCCACCTACAGCAAGTCGTTGTAAACACTTGCATTGTAATGGTATGCGATGTAACAATGCGGTCGTTGTAATGACTGCGTTGTAATGGCATGCGTTGTAAACGCATGCAATGTAAATGCATGCAATGTAACGTGGCCTATTCCTTTAAAACATCTGACGGCTGTTTGTTTACCTCAGTAATAGTGAGCGTTTATATTCATCGAAGCAAAAAAACTAAATTGGAGCTTTCAAAAGCTTTGACGAAAAAGCTCACAAGCCTAAAAGTTGAGCGAGGGAACATCTCTCTCATAGTCCTTTGAGACTTTAACATGTGTCTGATGGGACCTCCATTACCCAACGATGTCTTGGCAGCACAAGACCAAGCCTGAGGTATACAGCATCAGTAAAGCCCAAAATGGCATAGAAATTATAAGAAAGGCCTGCTGTTAATAGGGAGCCTGAGGCATCTTGGGCTTAGGTTCCTGAATGGCCGCTTTGCTGGCGACCAACACCCGGGGCTATCATATCACTCAAAAACAGGAGCAGCCCTGATTGACTACACCTTGATGGATCCACCTCTCATGTAATTTATTGTTTGCTGTGCGAGAGAAGATCGATAGTGATCACCGGATATAGTTTTATCGATCATCTTAGTGGAACATGAGCCATCAGCTGACCAGGAGACTGCATCTTACATAATCAGCAATAGAGGATTAAATGGACGCCTACTTCCTTGCCAAATCTCATCCAAGGTGTGAAGGAATTATTCCACACCTCAGATGTAATGCAAGATCCTGTGAGGAGCTGGAAATACTTCACAGCTGAATATGCGTGCCTCTTTGCAAAAACAGTAGCCACTCGTTGTAAAGGCCCTGGATTTAATGACCTCTCCCATGGCACCCTGAGGAGAAATCAACATATCAGGGAAATATCAAGGTGATTAAACCAACTTTGGAGAGCACTGAGGAAAGCCCCAAGTGATTTCAACCTCTGGCACAGTTTAAGAAGGCAAAAAAGATTTAAGAAAGCGGAAATGGGAGCTATTGAGAATTAGTAACAAAGCTTTCTAGGCAAAATTGCTCTGTGATGCAAAAAGAAGCAACTTGGCCAACTTTTGGCGGACAGTAAACAGCATCAACAATCAGCGGATGTCAAGTTCAAATATCTCAGAAGCTACCTGGGCCAGCTTCCTAATCACTCATTTCAACACAAGGGGCATAACTCACTTAAATAGAATGGCACATTTATCCCCAGGACCACAAGGAACATCTCCGAACAAGAGCCTCAGCTCACTTCTCATGGAAGCACAGCTGAATGTCAAAAAAGGTGAGACTGGCCGAACAGGGAAAGAGAACAATGTTTAAGGCCAATTAGAGCAGCAGGCCCAAACATAATCACAGCTACATCAACAAGGCCAAATAACGCTACCTTGAATCCCCAACCCTAACTTCACCCGGAAAGCCAAACAAAACTTACATTATCAATTTGCGCACCGAACATCCAGAAGCAAATTTCTGAAGGGCGTGGAGAAGGGCCCCCGGCCCCAAATGGGATTGCCCCAGCAATCTTCAAGGAAGAACCAACCTACTGGGGGAGACAAAGCAAGCCCTAGTGGCATTAATTGACAACTAAGCTAAATACTTTGCAGGAATCATTCTGGAGGAATTGCAGATGTGGGCTGAAGAACATCACATTATCTCATCAAACCAGACTGGTTTTCTCAAATGAATAGGGTCTATAACCAACATTATGGCCCTTTCCCTGCTAAGTGATTTTGCAATGTCAGCTAAACTGCTTATTCACCTATGTTTGATAGACTATAAATCTGCATTTGCCAGGGTGAGCCGTAGCAAATTAGAGCAAAAACTTGCGGGTTGGAATATGCCAGACGTCCTTTCAAAGGCACTGCAAATGCTTAGCACAGACACATGGATCAGGATAAAACTCGTAATGACTCTTACTTGTCCAGGCCAATACCAACATCAGAGGGTCTAAAAAGGGATGTGTATTGGCCCTGACTCTTTTTAATCTGTTTCTTTTGGATCTTTCACACTTACTAAATGAAGTAAACAGCCATGCAACAAAATTGGGAGGATTCACAACATCATACCTCCTGTACGCGGACGATTTAGTTCTGATAAGCAGGACAAAAGTGGGACTGCAGTGGCTCCTTGACGCAACTTAGGAATATTTTAATAACAATGGGTTAACTATTAATGTTGAAAAATACCTAAACAATTACGTTGCAAAGTAAAAAGCTGGAAAACCATATATGGCACTTGGGCACTGAAAAAAGTGGAACAAGCTAATGTGTATAGATACATGGGAGTTCTTTTCAATTCTAATGGGAGATGTGCAGCCCAAATGGAAGAAATCAAAAGAAAAGGCAAAGTAGTTGGAGCCAGCCTGGGATTGCTCCACATGAAAATGAAGGGCTCCTCTTTCTGTCCAATCATACAGTTGACACAAGCCAGAATCCTCCCTACGTTAGCTTATGGAAGTGAGGCTCTGAGGGGCCGGGACAGTGTGACTCTCAAATCTACAGTTTCAAAAAATGTACTAAGCCGTCTTTAATCTCCGGGCGTACACGTCCCCAGCGCAAATCAGGCTGGAGTTCGGACTGGTCAAACAAACCTTGGACAGACAGGTGGCTTTTGTGAGCACTTTCCAAAGTCTTAAAGTTGTGAAGTAGGGCTCCTTGGGTCATCATCTCTGGCTGGAAATAAAGGGGAGGAATAGATCACCAATGAGAGATTTCCTACAAAGGTAACTTGCCACCCTGAACCTTTCATCTGTCTGAGCCTAAAATCTGAGCTGCAGTGAGTAAAAAAAAAAAAAAAATCAAACACCAAATTAATGTCCCCATTGAAGGACAAGTAGACTGTGGCAAGATGGAACCATGGGTGGTTAACTCTATGCAATTACAAGAAGCTATCCTTCAAGCCTAACTAGCGACACCTTAGAGCATACAAACAAAGGAGCAGTTCTTAAAATTCAGGTTAGGGATAATGCCAGCATCAAGGCGAAGAAATGATTATGGGCATCAATGTAGGCTCTGCGACAAATCCCCTGAGGACATCATTCACATGCTGTGCCTTTGCAAAGCACCTTAGATGAATGCCAGAAAATACTACACAAAGAGTTCATCAAGAGGGGGATAAGAACATGCTGAGAAGCTGCCCTTGCTTGTTTAAACCCTGTGGATCTTACACTTAACTGTGCGCTGGTAAAATTTCCTAGGATCAAGATTGTGGAGAAAAAGGTTACGACTGTGGAATGCAAGGGAGTAGATGAGAAGTAGCTAGTAAGATATGGCATAGCTATAGGGGCCAAATAAGCAAATCTTCAGAGGAGACAAGCGGAGTTATTATAGAGCTCTGGCACATCCTGCTTTTTTTCTCCGTGGCATCAAAACCTGTGAAGGAGCAAGGAATCCCAGTTAACAGGAGGAGAGGTAATCAACGGGGCTGATTAACATAACTAAAGGGGGACTTGCAGGAACATCACAACAGCCTTGCAACCCTTGCACTTCTTCTAACGACTACAGGGAGCCCTGAAACTCATTGGGAAGATGGTCAGAGGCACTAAAGCAGTTTAGTACATTTTTCCCCTTAGCAGGACCCTGCAAAGATAGAGTCTGACAAAACCCTCTGCATCACAAGAACAAACTCACTCAGACTGGTTCTACTCTGCTCTTGTTTGTGTATATGTATAGATTAACATTTTGCAATCAGCATTATAAGAACTGAATTTTTATTGATAACTCGCCGACTGTCTTAAGTTAGTTTAAAAGATTTTTTTAATGATTGTGAACTAATTGTTTTGCAGTGGTGAATAAATTGTTTTGCAATGGTTTAAATTAACTAAGCAAATAAAATCAAACTTGAAATGTCTGTCCACGCATACTTCAAGACCAACATAAAACTTGTGTCCCTAGGAGGTCAAGAGGACTAGAATGAACATGCTTCCCCTCTGAAAAAAAATCAGTTAGATCCCAAACTCAGAAAAATGCTCTGCTTTCTCATTCTTTACACTTGTCTCCCCCTACAAGTGTATTTAGAAGCAAATAAAGAACTGAACAAATTCAGTAAACAATCTGCTTAGTGAATGAACTGAACCGTGCTCAATGTCCTTCGTCATAAGACCCCTGTTAATCTAGGTTCCCTCTTACATTTTCATGCTACTTGGCTCAGCCACTTTGACTGTCAAACTATGAAATGTCTGATGATCTGGAAAGATGAGTAGTCCACAATATAAGGAGTTTCAGAATCTCAATTACCTATTTCTACTGTTTCTACCAGACCCAGGGGTGTTTTCTCCTTAATAAATAATAGTGTATTCTCGATCAGTGTGAATACTAGAGTACGTCTCCACATCATGGAAATTTCTGTAGATCCCTAAAGAGAGCGAGAATCTCGAAAGGAGGAGGAGGAGTAGGATCTCGATGGAGATATGACTTAGCAGCTTGAACAGCCAACTTTGGAACTGGGAACCAGGTTCGATTCCCAGCCTCGGCTCAATATCCCGTGATTCTGGGCAAATCACATAATGTCTAAAAAAAAAAAAGTGCAATGTGTTTGTCAGAAACTGGGTTTCTGGTTGGCAGAGGTAAGCATCCTGTCCAAGCAGTAACGCCCTTCCTAGTCTTGGTAAGTTAGAAACACACTTTAAATTCACCTGTGCTCACATTGGCGGAGAGGCAATATGTAAAATATTTGTGCAACACTTAAAACAGTAAAACAGTGTTAACACCACACAGAAAGAATCCACACCAGTATAGAAACATAGAGCTTAATATATTGAACAAAACAAGACCAAAACAACAGAAATCCAATAAGTAGCAACAGAGTTATGAATTTTTAAAGAATATCTTGAAATATAGTGCTTAATAGTATAACGCTCCAACCGGGGCTATCTGGTCGCACTAGACCTGGTCAAATCCAAACGTTCAGGCCGACCGCAATGGAGCGTGGGTCTGATACAGGAACCAACCATGTCCCGCTGCAAAGTACCTTGGTTGCGCAGTCGACGGAGCCGAGATGTGCGGAGCTGGAGGCAATGTGTCAGCGCCGAAGTACAGGATTCGCAGGCGATGTGTCATTGAGCTGCGCAATCAAGGATGCGTCACCTTCAAACCCTTCTGTTGTAGGCAATTCAACATGCGTGTTGTTGAGCCCTGCAGCTGATGATGTCTTGTCTCTGAAGTGGCGATGCGTTGGTGTCGAGGGAGATGTGTTGATTCCAACCAGCGCAATGAAGGCGATGTATGGATATTTTACAGTTGCAGCACTTTGCACTCAATTCCAAGGGCACAGGACTGGATTGACTCCACTTGGCAGGGCAAGACACTCAGATGGCAGAGTCCAGGTGCTGTTAAAGAGTGGTATGAAGTTTTTGATGTCCCTGAGATTTCCAACAGGAGGCAAGCAGACAAGCCCTTTGGGCAACCCTGGGTTCAAGTGGTGGAGAGATGCAGGTCCAGTCCTTCTCACTTCCAGGCAAGAAGGCAGAAGGTCAGCATAGCAGAGCAGGAGTGCAGTAGTGAGACAGTCCATTCAGCAGCACAGCAGTCCTTCTTCCTGGCTGCGTATCCACAGGTCCAGAAGTGTACTCAGTTGGTGGTGTTAGAGGTCCAGTACTTTGAAGTCGGGGGAGGGGGGCTTCAAAGAAAGGTATTTGAAGTGCACAGAGTCCCTGCCCTTCCTACCGTGGCTCCAGACTCAATACAGGGTGGAATGCAGCTCTTTGTGTGGGGACAGGGCACAACCCTTTTCAGATGTGTCAACTCTTCCCTCCCATCCTGCCCAGGATGACCTATCAGGATGTGGATGGCCATCAGTCACACCTGAGCTCCCTTTGTGTGTGGCTGTCTGGAGGGAATGCACAAAGCCCAGCTATCACCCACCCCAGACGTGTATTGAGAGAAAGCAGAAGGCACCAAATGGCTAAAATAGGAAAATGCCTACTTTCTAAAAGTGGTGTTTTCAGAATTACAATTTAAAATCTAACTTCACCATAAGTTAGGATTTTAAATTGTGATTTCAGAGACCCCAAACTTGGGGATCTCATCTCTTCCCAATTGGAAATTACATGTATAAGTTGTAATAAGGTAATGCCAATGTTAACCTATGGTAGAGATAGGGCTTGCAATAGTGTTAAAAGGAACGCAAGGGTTTTTCACTACTAGGATATGTAAAACTTAAACGTACATGTCCTACTTTTTAAATACACTGCACCCTGCCCTTGGGCTGTCCAGGGCCTACCTTAGGGGTGACTTATTTTTATTAAAAAGGAAGGTTTGGGCCTGGCAAGAGGGTTAACTTGCCAGGTTGACATAGCATTTTAAAACTGCACACACATGCTCTGCAGTGGCAGGCCTGCAACATGTTTAAAGGGCTACTTAAGTGGGTGGCACAATCGGTGCTGTAGGCCCACTGGTAGCATTTAATTTATAGGCCCTGGGCACATGTAGTGCACTTTACTAGGAAACTATAAGTAAATTTAATATGCCAATTGTTGATAAGCCACTGTTACCATGTTTTAAACAGAGAGAAAATGCATTTTAGGACTGGTTACCAGTGGTAAAGTGCCCAAAGTCATAAAGCCGACAAAAATGAATTCCACAAAATGGGGAGGAAGAAGGCAAAAAGTTTGGGGGTGAACCTGCAGAAAGGGCCCTTTCCAACAGTGTGGTTCTCATGTAATACCTCTGGATCCCACGCAAAGCACTCAAATGCCCTTTGGCAATGTTTGTGCTATATAAAACTGTCAAAAAAGAGTCCCTGACCATCTTTGCAGCTGGTCCAACCCCACCATTTGTACTTTGTCCTGTAGGTATTCTTGTATTTTGTTCAATCTTTGCTCAATTTGAGATGTCCTTAATCACAAGCACTGAATATAAGCTGAAGCACCATTTATTTATACTAAAACTAATGCCCTCCTGAGGCTTTGGTGGCTTGTCCTGTTGCTGCTGCTGACCTTGTTTCCAGCTAAAGAAGTCTAGAGACAAGGATACCTGGCATCATGAAGCCACTTTACCCCTCAACACAGATGGGAGGAGATCAAGTGAGCTGGGCAAGTGGAGTGGCCTTGTGACCACACTGCCTCCCTGTGCATGTTATCTTGGTTGCATTTGTTTCCCTTTGAGGGACACCATCAATTACCCTCTCTTGGTACCTACTATCCTGCACCCATCGTGGTAAATGTTCCCTTTAATTATTTTTAGCTTTATGCTGTAGTAGAATGCTTGTTGATGCCCATCATCTAATCTTTGTGCAGAATCAAGAATGGCAGCAATTCATTTGGTGACCAATAAATAGTGAGCTAGTCATCACTTTGGATGAAGCAGTAATGGAAGAGCTCAGGAGAAGAGAAGGATCTATCAAGGCTTATTTTTTAGAAATGTTTAGTGACTTAAAGGTAGATTTACCAACATTTGTATGGCTGCTTGCCTGGCTTAATGCAGTTCTGTGATGCACTTTCAGAACTTTGCAATTTTTAGTAAATATGCGCTACATATTCCGTCGCTTTATGCTGAGTGAGGCCTGAGCAAAACTTTAGTATATCGAGTACATAGCATTTAATTTGGCCTCTGTCATTTCTAATTTGTTTTATAATTTGGAAAGTTATTTTTAGTGAACTGATCCCACCTTAAACAAATTTACAGTTAATCCTTAACCTCGCTGCAGTACCATTGTGTGCAGATCTTTTACAATTTTGGAATATGAAAATATGTTCTGGTCACCGAGGCAGTCGCTGTTATGTGGTTCCTACGAATTAAGTAGGACTGTGTATTATTTCAACAAAACTTCATAATGCCAGTAGTGAGTCTTCTTATATCATTCGTAAATGTTGGTTCGGCTAGCTTACAGTAGCACATTTAAACTCCTAAACCTCCAGAGTTGTAGATGCTGTTAGTAACCTCGAACATGACCACTCTCGTGCCCAAGGAATTCGTGGAAACAGATTCAACTCTTTTGTTTGTCACTTTTGCATGCCCAAGCTGTCTCAAAGAAAAGAAATGGTAATACATTTTCAAATGTTTATTGAAAAGATCCAATCCTTGTGAATAAAACAGGTACTATGATTATTAAACAGATGAGATATATCATTGTTATAAGGATTATTAGAATGGTAAAAAATACAAACGATTCAATCATGTTACTTGTTTCTAGTGTTACTCCTATCTATTAGTAATACCTCTTCACTAAAGAGAGCATGCCGGGAGTACCCTTTTACCAGACGTGTTGGAATGATCTAACCCCATACCTTGGTATAATGTATCAGGAAGCAGGCCTCAGTGCATTAACAAATGCACCCTATCTGAGTGTGCAGGCATGCACACTTGTGCTTGTGTGGCTATCTTCCTTTTTAGGATTAATGTCCGGCACATGTGGAGCTGATTCTCAGTCACAGCGCTCAGCAGTTTCCATGATAACTACGGTGTGAAGTTCCTCTCACCGAATTCAAAACAGACGCTGTTTAAAGAATAAAACACCAACCGTATCCCATTCTGCCAGAGACGCCGAAAACAACTTCTGCTTACTCTGGGGAAAAGAGTTGTCTGCTACGAGCACATAAGAAAGCTAGGACATCGTCTTCTAGTATGTGTGTCCTTAGAACTAACAGTGCAGATTACAGAACAACTATGTCTACCCAAAAATAAATGTGTGCATGATATTTTCTCGTGTTAGTGAGAAACATGTTCAAACCACCATCTTAAAAAGATGCTAAGCTTAAAAGAGAAACTAAAATGGAGACTAAATGTAATCCCTATAAAAACGCAACCAAACCAAAGACAAATATAGGGAAAGTGAAATACAGAGAGGCTGTAATATGTTTAAAGCAACGGAATTAGTGCTCCTAGCTAAAACCATCATGGTTCATGCAATTCCAGATGGGATACGACTCTCTAACCCACAGCCTCCACAGCCAGGATAATTCCTGGCAGTGACGGATAGATAAAAAGAAGGCATCCACTCTAAATAGGGAGGACAGTCGGATATCTTACCTCCATTGACTCCTAATCCATTGGGCCATCAGAGGAAGTTTTACACAAAGCAGTAAATATTTCCCCTGTCAGCAGCGTAATGTTGATAGAGGGCAATTACAATGCTATGCTTACTTAATGTTGGACTTGGCCCTTTCTGCAGGGTCACCCCAAACTTTTTGCCTTCACCCTCCTGTTTTCTGGACCAATTTGTGTTGGCTTTTAGGACTCTGCAACTTTACCACTGCTAACGAGTGCTAAAGTGCTTGTGCTCTCTCCTTAAAACATGGTAGAGGTGGCTTGCACCCAACTCTCCTTAAAACATGGTAGACGTGGCTTGCACCCAACTGGCACATTTCATTTACCAGTAAGCCCCTAGTAAAATGGTACTGCTTATACCCAAGGCCTATGAATTAAATGCTACTAGTGGGCCTGCAGCACTGATTGTGCCACCCACTTAGGTAGCCCTTCAAACATCTCAGGCCTGCTTTTGCAACCTGCATGTTGAGTTTTTCAATTGCCATTTCGACCTGGCAAAACAAACCTTTTGCCAAGCGTAAACTTTCCTTTTTAATAAATATGTTACCCCTAGGGTGGTAGACCCTGAACAGCCCAGAGAGTAGGGTGCTGTGTATTTAAAAAGTAAGAAATGTTCTTTTAAGTTTTGCATGTCCTGGTAGGAAAAAATTTCTAAAGTAATTTTTCACTGCTGCACGGCCTGCATCTCCTATATGATAACATCAGAGCAACATTGTTAGAGTTAATAGGCTGTAACTTCCAATTGCGAGACATGTTGAGTTGTCTTAAGAATTGTAATTAAACACCCTCTTTAATTGTAAAGTCATTTTTTCAATCAGAATTCTGTAAATGGCACTTTTAGAAAGTTGGCATTTACTTGTCCTAACCGTGTGGTGCCTGTAGCCTTTTTCTGGGCCACATGACTAGGTGTAGCTGACAGGGGTCTTTGTGTATTGCTCCCAGACAGTGAGACAAAGGGAAGATAGGTGTTGTCAGGAAGTGCCACGCTGAGTTAATGAGGGGGAGGAGCTGTCATCTACCACATTTGCACATCACAAAGGCTCTTCCTGGGCACTCCCACAAAGGGTTTGACACTGGTCTATTATGACACCAGACAAGCTGGGGCCAGACAGGGAGGAAGGGGATGCCTGACACCTCATGAAGGTGGAAACGTCTAGAAGCTTGCTCCACTTCTAATTGGGCACCAGGTATTAATGTTCGACCCTTAGACCCAACTCTTCAGTACACTTCTGGATCTGTGGAAGAAGGACATCAACTTTGTTGGACTGCTGCTCTGAAGGACTGCAACCCTGTTGTGCTGGGCTGCTGCCCTCTTGCCTGGGTGAAAACAACTGGACCTGCATCTGTTAAACCCAGGACCCCCAGAGCTAGTACTCCAAGGTCTAATTGACAGGCCTCCTTACTAGAGCCTCAGGGACTGAAGGCTCCAACAACCTTGAACCCAGCACCTAGACTCTGCCATCTGTGAGTCCTACCCTGCCAAGTGGTGCCACCCCCGTCCTGTACCCTTGGTAGTGGGCTTGACGGTGCTCTTCCAACCCATCTGTGGTTTCAGCAGAACCAATTCATCTTGTCTGCTGCTCAGCAAAACCCTGAGTAGAACAGATGCATTACCTCTGCTACGTGGATTTCCCCTGACACAAGGACTTCACATTGCCACTCCCAGCATTCCATAAACTCCCCCTACATGACGCATCCTCGACTAAGGCCTTTGTAATACAAGTCCCTCGTCGACTGCATCCTCAACGATGACGCAGGACTCCACATCTGAAGCCATGCAGCTTCCTATGAAGCAGCAGGTGCACGACTCATCGTGATGAAAAGACTTTGCATCGCAAGCCCCTTGTCGATGGCATCTTCGATGGCCACGCAGAACCTCACATTGCGTCTTTGCAGCTCCTAGGAATTGCTGCTGCATGACGCATCTCTGACACAGAACTCCGCAAAGCTCCGCAACCAGGATTTAAAGTACTTTTGTTCAGTGGGCCAAACTTGGTCCCTGTAGCTGCCCCGTGCTCCACTGCGGTCAGTCTGAACTTGTGACTTTGTCCCGCTGTAGTGCGACCAAATATCCACAGTTTGCGATTTGTGCTTTTTGGCGCTATTTTCATTTAAAGCTTTAAAACTGCATTTCTCTTGTTCTACTGGATTATTTTCATTTTGGTCTTGTTGTATTTATTAAAATTTAGACTATTTTTCTAAATTGGTGTGGGATTTTTCTTGTGTTGTGTTTTTACTTTGTTACTGTTTGAACTGCTACATAAATACTTTACACATTTCCTCTAAGCTAAGCCTGACCTTGTGTGCCAAGCTACCAGAGGGCAGAGCATAGGTTAAATTGGGGTTCGCTTGTGCCTCACCCTGACAAGAATTGTGGTTCCTGCTTGAGTAGGGTTTCACCCCCCCGCCACCAGTAATCCATTTTCTTACACATATGTATTACATAAACAGCAGATATTTTTGCACATTTGTTAGATTAATTTGGAGTTGAATGATCTACAGTAATCAACCTCCAAAGAGGCTGCGTTAATGCTGATAATGTCTTTCCTAATATACTCAGCTGCTCAGGGAGCCTGGTGAGCGTCACGAGCTTGACACATGCCAGTATTCACTACGTATTTCATGCTTCTGAACAAGTATCAATGAGTTAGAGAATATTAATGCCTGTTTTGGAGTGCTTCAAAATATCATCACTATGTCATCCAGGACTATACCAAAAATGTTGCATGTTTCATGCAGTAGTGCATGCTGTTTTTGGCATAACCATTTAAGACCCTTTGAGGGTTTGTTAAGAAACAAAATGTGCACACATATAACCTTGCTGTGATCCAAAGTTAGTTTCTCCAGTAGAACTAGTAACTAAAAACCTTGAAAAAAGAACCAAGAAATTAATCTCAAGGGCGACATTCTGACTTTGGACTCTGTGATGTTAATTTTTTACTGCATTACTGATCTTCATTTTCTTTAAAGGCAGAGGTTACAGTCACAGCAGCTGCTGCTGGGAATTTAGCTGGGGACTGCAACTCCTAAAGTAATCTTTGGGTGCCTTCTTCCTTGCATTTATTGGGCAGGAGACAATTCTTATTTGGCAGTGATCTGAAATGCCTTTTCATCTATGTTACCAAACTAGTTTCAGGATAAACAGTGTAGAAGTGCTCAGTGGGTTCACACACCAGAATAGCTGGTCCTAGCAGTAACTCAGGCTCACCCAGTGGTTGTGGTGTGGATTTGACCCTGAGCAGTTTTACATCTCTTCATGCATGGCTTTGGCTGAGCCCGGCCTTCCTGGTGTCTATGACTCTAGGGCGTTCCCAACATGACTCCGGGTGGCTCACTATATCCCTACTCCTTGCATCTCTTTCTCCCTCCCCTGAAGTCCCTTTTCCTGGTTCCTGGGGACAGCATTGCAGCATATGTGGTCTTGGATTCTGTGTCAGGGTGTCTGCTTGGGTCTCAGGTCGTACCTCTGGCTTGGGCATGACATCCATTCTAGCTTGGTGTAGGAAGTTTGGATGGTTGTTCAGAGCACCAGTGGTGGCCGGCATGGTTCGCAGGTAGCCTGGCGGGTGCAGGTGCACAGGGCGGTGGGTGGGGATGCGAGGGGGGTGGGAAACGGTAAAAAAAAGTAAAAGAAACACTTACTCTGCCGTGCCGGTCCCGCATCTCTGCTCCTGCTCTCCTCGTCAGACCGAGGCACAGGAAGCACAGAAAAGGCTCCCCTGACCAATCACAATGCTGCAATACAGCGTTGTGATTGGTTTTGAGCGTCCTGCTTCGACGCTCAACCAGGGAATGGGGCCCCGGGCTTGTTCTCCACGCAGGCTGTAATGCAGCCTGCATGGAGAATGGGGAAAGTGCGCATGACTGGTTTGGGCGGCCCGAGAGGGCCGACCAAACAGTCAATGAACACTTAGGAATGGGAAAACCACTCCTCCCCTCCCCTGCTCCAAGAGAAGAATAGCCCCTCCCACCCACCTTCCCGCAAAGCAGAAGGAAACATAAAATGATAATAACTCAAGGTTATTATCATTTTATGTTTCCTTTACTTTGCAGTGCACTGCTTAAAAGCATTGGGACGATGCTCCTCTGCCATAGCGGAGGAGCTGCCCCTGCAGAGCACTCTCCAGGATGATCTGGACTAGACCAATCCAAATGAGGCACTAGGGGTGCAGCTGAGAGGTCGGTGAACAATTGTGCCTCACATACCCTCTCTTATTCCTCCCTTTCCCTGAGCAGGCTTCTCTGCAATTCACTTCAGTCTTCTCCGTCCTGTGGTACCGTCTTGAACCATGAGTGAGCATTTCCATCCCTTGTTGAGCTGTTACCATTGTTCCTTTTACCAACATAACAGACCAGGGATCTTTTTCGTTGGGGATGCGAAACCCTAGTGACAGTCTTTTAGTAGCACTTGGTCGCATTCCAACAGCATCCTGCAGGTGGCCCTCTGGCGCCCCATGTCATTGTTGTTCTCTCTGCATTGATGGCTTGCCTGGTTATGCAGGCACCTCGGCTACCACTGGGGTTCTGCCAGACTTCAATGTCCACCCAAACAAAAAGCTAGCTCTGGTACACTGAATGATGCAGTGGGGGGTTTTGCGATAAACTCGTAGGAAGTAGTGTTGGCCCCATCTGGGGTCTTCTCCTTGGTTGATCCCTATTCTTAGTTGAAAGCTATACTACATGGTAAACGATGCAGATACAAAATTAGTTGTAAAATCCAGTAGGCTAATTCTGGAACACAGGGCAGCCCACGTAAGGGGATGTATTGACGCATCTTGGTCAAGGTATCCACGACCACCAGGATGGTGTCCTGGCCCTAATCCTCAGAAGGTCTGGTATAAAGTCTATGGAGATGGAAAGCCAGGGAAGTGGTGTATTGGGGAGTGGTTGGAGGAAACCTGTGGGCTTGTGAGAAGAACCCTTAGCTCTGTTACATATTGCACACGTTACTACATATTTCTTGCAGTCTTGAAACATAGTTTCCCACCAAAAGACTCTTAGTAGTAACTTGTAGGTCTTAGCTGTTTCTTGGTGTCCTGACAGCGGGCTATGATGCGTCCATTGCAGAACTGAGGTCCGTAATTCCTCGGTGGGCAAGTGAAGCGATTTATTGTGGAACAGTAGTCCTTGGGACAGATGGTAGCTAGCATCCTTGGCTAGCCAAGCAACCACGTCCACTTGTTGAACGGCAGAGCATATATCACCCTCCCAGGAGGATAAGGAGGCACAGGGATGAACCTGAAAATTGATGGGCAGTAACAGACTGTTCCAAGTAGGTCAGCACTGTTTCCTCTAGGTCTTCAGGCCTTGACAAAGCATCCTCTTTGCTATTACTTGTGCCAGGACAAAAGGTGATCACAAAGCTAAAGTTGGCGAAGAACAGTGACCATCGCAGTTGTCTAGGAGTTAGGGCCTTAATGGATTTAAAAAATTGCAGATTCTGGTGTTCTGTATATACAGTGACTGGGTGTTGAACCCCCATGAAGTAGTGACGCCACTCTGGGAAAGCCGTCTTGATGGCCAACAACTCCCTATCATAGATTATGTAATTTCTTTCTGGGCGACTGGGCGCTGACAGAATGGTGAATGTTTGATTTGCTCTGCATTCCGTCCATCATCTGTGTGACTTTTGCTTTCTTGCCATAAGTGCGCCGGGTATGCCCAGACGTGGGTCCGGGGCTCACTGTGTCACTGGATTCAAGCTAGCCTGGCTGATGAGGGGTGATGCCCCGAAACCGGTCCCAGGATGCTTGTTTCTGGTCCAGAGAACACCTGGCTTGGCAGTTCCGGCTGAACTGTTCCCAGGAGGCACAGGGTCAAGACTGATTTGCATATGGCTGGGTATAAACTGGGGTGGCATGGTGGGCAAAAGAACGATGAATTTAACCCATATCTATTGACTGGGGTGAATGTTTGATTTGCTCTGCACTCCGTCCATCATCTGTGTGACTTTTGCTTTCTCGCCATAAGTGCGCCGGGTATGCCCAGACATGGGTTCCGGGCTCACTGTGTCACTGAATTCAAGCTAGCCTGGCTGATGAGGGGTGATGCCCTGAAACCAGTCCCAGGATGCTTGTTTCCGGTCCAGGGAGAACCTGGCTTGGCAGTTCAGGCTGGACTGTTCCCATGAGGCACAGGGTCAAGACTGATTTGCATATGGCTGGGTGTAAACTGGGGTGGCATGGTGAGCAAAAGAATGATGGATTTAACCCATATCTATCGACTGGGGGTGAATGTTTGATTTGATCTGCACTTCGTCCATCATCTGTGTGACTTTTGCTTTCTCACCATAAGTGCGCCGGGTATGCCCAGATGTGGATCCCGGGCTTACTGTGTCACTGGATTCAAGCTAGCCTGGCTGATATGGGGTGATGCCCCGAAACCAGGCCCAGGATGCTTGTTTCCGGTCCAAGGAGGACCTGGCTTGGCAGATCGGGCTGGACTGTTCCCATGAGGCACAGGGTCAAGACTGATTTGCATATGTCTAGGTCTAAACTGGGGTGGCATGTTGAGCAAAAGAACGATGGATTTAACCCAGATCTATTGACTGGGGGTGAATGCTTGATTTGCTCTGCATTCCGTCCATCATCTGTGTGACTTTTGCTTTCTCGCCATAATTGCGCCGGGTATGCCCAGACGTGGGTCCAGGGCTCACTGTGACACTGGATTCAAGCTGGCCTGGCTAATGAGGGGTGATGCCCCGAAACCGGTCCCAGGATGCTTGTTTCCGGTCCAGGGAGGGCCTGGCTTGGCAGTTCGGGCTGGACTGTTCCCATGAGGCACAGGGTCAAGACTGATTTGCATATGGCTGGGGCTAAACTGGAGTGGCATGGTGAGCAAAAGAATGATGGATTAAACCCAGATCTATTGACTGGGGGTGAATGTTTGATTTGCTCTGCATTCCGTCCATCATCTGTGTGACTTTTACTGCTGTGTTGGAGCCATCTGCTTCCACAGAAAAAGGTTGGATGGCATCAGGATGCAGAAGGATGGGTGCAGATGCAAATGCGATCTTTAATTTATTAAATGCCTCGTGGGCGACCAAAAAAACAGTTTTTCCTAAACAAGTTGGTGATGGGGCGATGAGAGAAGACAAATTGAAGATAAAACATCAATAACAGTTAGCAAAGCCTAAGAACCTCTGGACTTGTTTGACGTTAGTAGGTTCCGCCCACTTTAGGACTGCTTGTACCTTGCTATCATCCATGAGAAGACCCTCTGTGGAGAACACAAATCCCAAGATTTTTACGGAGTAGCCAGGAAATTCGCACTTTTTGAGTTTCGTATACAGGTGATTGTCTCACAGTGCCTTGAAAACCTTCCGGACATGCGTTACATGTTCCTGGGTTGAGGTGGAGTAGATGACAATATCGTTTATATAGACGACCACAAAAATGTCAAGGAAATCCTTAAGAATGCAGTTTACGAAATGTTGGAAGGCTGCTGGTACGTTGCACAGGCCGAATGACATTACCTGGTATTCAAAGAGGCCGAATTTTATGCGGAAGGCCGTCTTCTACTCGTCCCCTTCCCCTATCCTCACTAGGTGGTAAGCACCCCATAGATCGAGCTTAGAAAAGATGGTGGCCCTCTTCACCTGGTCCAGTAGTGCAGGGATTAGTGGTAAGGGTTACCGGTTCTTTCTGGTCACATTATTCAGGGCCCTATAATCTATGCAGGTGCACAGAGTCTTGTCCTTTTTGGGCCTAAAGAATAGAGGCGAGGAAACCGGGGCATGCAATGGCAGACGAACCCATTAGACAAATACTTGTCTAAGTATTGCCGCAGGTGCTCAGTCTCCGTCTCAGTAGGGGGGTAGATGCGACTACAGGGTAGCCCGGCCCCAGGCTGAAGATCAATTTCACAATCGAAGTTTCGATGGGGTGAGGTAGTGACTCTGGTCCTTGTTCATTAAATACATCCCCATAGTCCTGTTATTCCTTGGGTAACCCTTCTAACTGGAGGGAGCCTGCCATATGCATGATGGTGAGACAGTGCTTGACGCAGTATGGAGAAAGGAATTGTAGAGAGCCCTGTTCCCAATCTGTCAATGGATTGTGGAGATGTATCCTAGGGAGGCTTAGGAGGATACCATATTGAGGGGCATCAATGACATATATAACGTCAATTCCTCCACATGACCCCCAGAACTGATCATTGTGGCTCTGAGAGTCTGGTGAGTGATAGGGCCAGACGAGAGTAAAGAACTGTCAACCGCCCTATTCTGCAATGGGGCAAGTTTGCATGACACAGGGATCTTATGTTGTTGAATGTATTGCCAGTCACAGAAATTCACCATCACCCCTGAGTTAGTCAAAACAGACATGGTTAAATAGGGCGTGCCAGGAAAAATTAAGGATACATCCATGGTTATGTGATGTGTAGTGGCTTGAGCAGTCTTTCCCACTTGGTGGTGAGAAGGAGGTCTCCAGCTCTTTTTGGGTTTCTTCCCACACTCCATGACAAAATGTCCTTCCGAACCCACAGTACAGGCATAAACTACCTTGTCTCCGGAATTCCTTTTCTGGTTGGTGAGTGGGGACCTGATGTATCCGATCTGTATAAGTTCAGTTGCAGGTGCCTGAGGAGGCTTGAGGCGATCTGGTTGAGGAGCAAAGCGGATCTCACTACTTCGCTCGATGTTCCATCAGATGGTGATCGAGCTGTAAAACAAGATTGATTCATTTTTTACAATTATTAGGCCTATCTACCACTTACGCAAGAATATCCTTCAGCCTGTCCCTCAGACCCTGAAAGAATAGTGAACCCTCTTATCTTCGGGCCAGCCGGCCTCAATGACAAGGCGGTTGAAGTGATCTAGGTAACTTAAAACGTCTTGGCCACACTGCTGTAATTCCAGAAGTTCATTGCCCACCATTTGGGAGGTGGTATGACGGTCGAAGATTTGTTGTCGTTCCTGCTCAAAGGCATTGTAATTGTGTAAGATAGGACTGTCTGATGCTACCAAGGGGAACTGACCAGGAGGCCGCATTCCTCGTCAAATAGGGGAGTATAAAGGCCACCCTGGACTCAATAGTCAGATAGACAGTGGGTCGGCACGGGAAATGTAATCGACACTGGGTCAGAAAGACGTTCAGTTTTTGGGAGTCACTAGCAAGGCATTTTGGGGCTGCTAGAGGGGTGGCCAAATGGCTCACGCTCACCTGAGCGAGCACCGCTAGATTGGTAGGAGCTGTATGGGCCCGCAAAGCGACCCTGGGGGCAGAGGCGTTTCCCCCCACGGTTTTGCTGGAAGGAATCCATCTGTTGGGACAATGTCATGACATGAGTGCATAAACTTTGGTTCTTGACTCTTGACAGTTCCAGCTGTCTTTGCATGTCCTGGAGGGTATCTTCCAAATTGGTCATTGAGACGGTTCCTGGCGCCATGCTGCTCAGGCAACCAGTGATTAGTTAGAGGCTTTGCATTCTGTCAGGAGCGTAGTACGACGAATGCCTCAGAACTGGCTGGCCTGTTGTGGAAACAGCATGGATCCACTCTCCCAAGCTCCCACATTGTCGTCACCGGATGATCAACGCGCTGAGATCAGGATGAATACAAGGGGAAGGGGTCTGTAGCAAACAAACTAAAAGAACAAGTTAAAACATAAAATAAAGAGCTAGAATTGAAAATAATTCCAGTCTCATAGGCATAGCCTCCTTGTTCTCTACAGGTAGCTCCTGGGACTTCAGTGATCAGAAGGGAGGCCTTAGGTTCATGGGCACTCCCTATTACTATAGGTTATATAGGATATAGGTTGAATGTCCACTAAAAGACACAGTTCTTTGCCTACAGAAAACGGAGATCAGGTAGCACCTCTGGGGGGCTTGTACAGGCTCTCACACACTCTAAACCTTACTCACACACATTCATCTAGAATGATACCCTGTAGAAGCATGTGTATTACGTCATACATGAGATGCTGAAACTATAGTCAAGTTCAAGGTACACAAAACAATCAGGGGTAATGAAGCGGAGTGCAGCCAGCAAGCTGCCTACTATGATACTGGAAGTGTGCTTCGATCCTCTCACCCCTCAGTGAGCCAGGAAGTCCAGAAGGGTCCCGAAACATTCAACCCCCTTCAGAAACAAGGAAGTCTAAGTGAGGTCGTGGGCCCCAGCCTCCCTACACCCACACACGTGCACCCTCCCGAAGCCTCACACAAAGACTCAGCGTGTCCAGGAATCCTGCAATGCAGCAGCACTCTGGAAGATGCGTGTAGCTCAGATTTCTTGATGTGAAGCATTGAGAGTCCCAGGACAGAATCTTAAGTAGACACAGCATCAAGGATGGGTGCGGACATTGGTTGCTCCCCCGAGACATCAGCAGGAGAACTAGACTGCATCTTTTCCTCAGGAAACACGGTTCCTGAGGCCTGGGAAATGTATAGACAGGCAAGGAAAACAAACCCGAGACAGACACAATGCAGGCAACGATACTGCTTCGGCAGTACCCAGTACCCAGCCTTATGCACAAAACATCTAGCCCCTAGAGTCAGTTTGTTGGGCAGATGTAAGAAGTCCCCTACTAACCAGCTGTCTACAAAGTAAGTGTGAAGGAGCATGCTGCCACAGAAGATGCCAGGAGTAGTTCCTCCTGGTGCCTGATAGCATCCCACCAAGGGGCTAGGGGAAGGGAGCGAGGAAGTGGCATGTAATGTGGCCACGTTCTGAGAGTTAAGGGGCCTCCTCACAGGTTACACACAACAGGTACAGTCCTCTTTTGTAACACCACAGGTCCAGAAGGGTTCTGAGGAGCAAGGGGTGAGGTGCTAATTTTGTTCAATTAATTAGCCAGTAGATGGGAGTTAATCATGTATACTTCCTGACCAGTAGGCAGAAAGTACCCAAGGACAAATGTTCCCACTTTTGCAGCACATCCAATTGGACTGCTTTAGTGAAATCCAACATGGCAAAATCTTTATGCCCCTTATGCTTGGGGTCTTTCTAAGGTAATGAGCAGTTCCCTTCAACTTAACCACTCAAAACTTGTTCTGGGGCCAGCTCCCTCCTCAACTGAAACTAAAGCCAGGAGGCTGAAGTATGTTTTGGGATCAAAAGATTGCTCTTCTCCAAGCTTCTCTTATACATAACTATAAATGTACAGGTCTAGCTCCAGGAAGGCCGAAGCTAATTAGCCTGCAGGGGCTTCAGGCATGGAAAGAATTTTTTAAAGTTACTTTTCTTACATATTTACTAAAAATCGAACTATTTATTGGAAATTAACATCTTTTGCTTGGTACCATCTAAGATTTTTGCCTTGACTGATGAAAGTGGCCTACCCCTGATTGGCATATTTAACTTACTTATAAGTCCCTAGTATATGGTACCACAGTGTACCCAGGGCCTGCAAATTAAATGTCACAAGTGAACTGCAGCACTCATTGTGCCTTCCCCTATAGTAACAAGATAAATATGACTGGTGGTCTGCCACCAGTATCCTGGATGTGCAGGTTTAAACTACTAATTCGACCTATCAAAATGACTCCTTTTTGACAGGCCCAAACCTTACTTTCAAATTGTAGTATATCACCCCTAAGTTAGCCTTAAATTCCCATAAGGCAGGGTGCATGTTATTTAAAAGTAGGACATGTAAAGGTTTAATGTTGAAATTGTCCTTACTGTGAAAAATACCTCAAAGCTATTTTCATTGTAGCAGGATTAGCTGTTCCATAGAGAATAATGGCATGCAATATTACATGTAATATTTGCTATCTCCGCTGAGGAAACAGGTACAGAGTTCATCTTTGGACTTTTTAAAATATTTATCACAAGCCCAATTGATTGGTAAAGTCAGATTTGTAATAAATGTTTTAGAACAGGTACTTTTAGAAAGCTGAATACAAAAAAGAAGGCAACAGTGGTTTACCAGTCGCACATCCCTATCTTTACAGCATTATAACATAAACCAATAGTGGTGTTCCAAACACTATAACACATCTATTACCACGATGTGTTTAACTGGACCAAAGAACAGAATGTCCCCAGCCCAGAACATGAATTAACAAAAAAGATAGCTGAGCACTCCTAATATGTGTAAAGCATTTACTGTTTACTCCAAGTCCACTGATATGACTATTAATATACCTCAGTGCCATATGCACATGTTATTTTTTCATAAGACAATATGATCAAGCAAACAAATCATTCAGAACTTCGTATATTCAGATGGATGGTGCTTTTACTCATTCTTATTACCACAAAAAGCAAACAATATTGTTGCAGTCATATTAATGCTTGTTGTACAATTCAAGCCATTAAACAGTAACTACAGGTGTTTCGATGATGATGCTTCTTAGACTATTTCAGCCGACATGTGTTTCATCCCTACTTGGGAATTTTTCAAGGTTTATCAAATGATACATGAAAAAGAAAAAACATCAATAAAAGCTATTCTCTAATCCCATTTTTTTTAAAAATAGGTTAAAACTCGAATTGTGTTTCATATTATTCACCGGTGACCTACTAACACCACTTGAACAGTAGAGAAACGTGCAATTGTGAATTTATGATCTTCCACAGAACCACCACCAAGACAGAGGGCCTTATTTAGATCTCAGCGGATGGAATACTCCATCACAAGCATGATGTATATCCTGTCTGCCATATTACGATTTCTGTAGTATATAATGGGATCGTAATACGGCCGATGGGATATCAGTAACTTTTGAGATGGAGTATTCCCCTCCGCCAATATCTAAATCAGGCTCAAAATTTCCGTAGGGTGATCCAAAGAATCAAAAGACAGAAATGGAAGTCTATTGTGTATATGAGCCTTTGATCTT
Organism: Calotriton arnoldi; assembly: GCA_963921515.1. NCBI lineage: Eukaryota > Metazoa > Chordata > Amphibia > Caudata > Salamandridae > Calotriton > Calotriton arnoldi. The sequence continues at coordinate 32,844 of CAWUFW010000350.1, read as the reverse complement.
ATTGAAAAAAAGCATGCTCAGCTTCCTTACTTCTCTAAAATAGCAGAGAAGGTGATGAATAAGCAATTAGTTGCTCACAGTAATCAACATAATTTATTCCACCCTACGCAATCAGGCTTTAGAGCCACATACTCTATGGAATCAGCACTTCTTTTTGCCACAGAGTCACTGCGTAGGTGGGTGGATGCCGGCCAGACGGCAGCCTTGGTCCTGCTGGACCTAAGTGCTGCCTTTGACACGGTATCCCACAAACTGCTCCTACAGCGACTAGGTTCAGGTGGACTGGATGGAGCAGCTCTAAAGTGGATGAGTTCCTTTTTACAGGACCGTAGCTTTCAGGTGGCACAGCACCCACATGTGTCTAAAAGCTTGCCACTTCCACAAGGGGTCCCACAGGGCTCAATCCTTAGCCCAACCCTTTTTAATCTATACATTGGCCCCCTGGCAGATATTGTGGAAAAACACAATGTCACCATTGTGTCATATGCGGATGACACGCAGCTGGTTGTCACTCTAGCCCAGGATTCAGACGAACCAGCAACTCAGTTCGCCTCCTGTTTAAAAGACCTAGCTTCGTGGATGTCGAACAATTGCCTGAAACTGAACGGCAGTAAAAGGGAGGTTATGGTCATAGGGAAATCCCCTTCTATCTGGTGTTCGGCTTGGTGGCCCCAGAGGCTAGGGCCCATGCATATTCCTAAGGAAGAAGTAAAAAACATAGGAGTCTGGCTCGACTCTAAACTATCCTTTGAGACCCACACTAGGAAGGTTGCAGGGAAATGTTTTGGAATCCTTAAAATGTTAAGGAAAACTCTGGATATCCTCCCTGTCTCAGCCAGGAAAACCCTAGTCCACACTCTCGTTACATCGCAATTGGACTATGGAAACGTCCTTTATATGTGAGCAACAAAAATTTTTTTCCAGCGGCTACAACGCATTCAGAATGCGGCAGCTCGCCTGGTCCTTAATCTACCTAAGAGAGCTTCCTCGGCGAAAGCCCTCGATACTCTCCACTGCCTGCCTATTGATAAGAGAATTCTGTTTAAAGCGTTGTGCTCTGTCACTGGAGTCTACAGGGAAAAGGACCTAGCTACCTGCATGATCTCTTGACCCCCTATTATCCCACGCGTCATCTGAGATCAACAGGAGCCCACCTGCTCAAAATTCCTAAAATTCAAAAGGCAAGGATGGGTGCGCGCTCATTTGGCTATCTGGCAGCCAAAAATGGGAACATACTTCCGTTTCCATTGCGTGCGGAATTATCTGAATGTGCTTTCCGGAGAGGCTTGAAAACATGGCTTTACCAGATGTGAGCTCCGCCTACCTTTGCTCAGCCCCGCATGTAGCTGTTTTTTTCTAGCGTGGGGACACACCAGTGGGTGTGACCAGGCGCTATATAAATGATTTATTATTATTATTAATAAACAATTAAGCAGAAAGGCTAAAGGGCTATAATTGCTGCAGTGAAATGTATCTTTAGTTATCCGTAGTTCTAAGTTACAAGAAAACAGATCCAATTACCTATATCCATATTTTTTGAACGATAGATTGTGGTGCAGAGATGTAATAATCTTCTTTGTACACCGATGTAGAGCAAAAGTCAAAAAAATCTCAAATGGGAACAGAAAAATTGACATTGAAAACAGACCCCGTGACTGCGAACATATCTAAAAAGTAATGGACAATCTCCACCCAAGTATACCAGCAAATGGGCACTAACCTCGAGCTTATATAATTAGATGAGCTAGAACAGCTATGCTGGGTAGTACTTACGTCCAAGTCTTTCGCGATCTGGCACCAATATACTTAGTTCATAAGCAACGGCTGGCAATTCTGAAACCAAGCAACATATACAATTGAAATATATCTAATCCCGCCAATGTTCGCAAAGATGGCTGAATTAAAATGAAAGTTACCAGGGCTTGGTACAAGGATAAATAGTATAACCCCCCAGTGGCACAAAAAAAAAGATCCACTTAATATGAACTGAATAGTAAAAACTGGTATCAAAACAACTATAGTTGTCAACATATCAGCTGCACTCCCATTGTATTCCTCAAACCCCAAAGGTTACAAAGAGGATCACTAATACCTACCCTTATGTTAAGTGATGACGAGAATGAATTAATAAGGCCTTATGAAGGCCTGTTGAAATATATTGAGATTATGGCATCATTCTATTAATCCAATTATTTGGACTAACAAATAGTAGGTATTCATTACCCAAAGTCCATAGTATGGGCAATTAGTTGGGTGCATGTATGATTAATTGATGTAAAGTACATCTAATGGTAACCATGCGTGTATATGCAGCATTGGTAAGCCATTGTTCTGAAAAAGCCTAGTGGTATAATAACTGGAGGCACTTGCTGTTACAGTATCCACGCTTTATAAACCTTTCCAAATACAATAGGTGCCTGTCTGTAATCATGCGCGTATTCTTCATATTGGTGAAACAATGTTGAAGAATACCCCTGGGGTAAAAATAACTCGAGGCATTTCTTATCAGCTCATCCTCTCACAATTTGCATTTAATCCAATGCAAAAACTACGGAATCAGTTAATGCATCGACTAGCGTCGATGTGTAACGCTACGCGATAAAGGGAGCTGTAATATGTTTAAAAGAACATGCAATAGTAGTTCAACATCCAGTAAGTCCATATCAGCTCCACATGTAAATCCCTCTCATTATTTAAAGGTATAAAAAAATCTTAAGTCATTATACAGTATACAAGAACCTATATAGCATGTTTGGCGCTTTAAATTCAAACGCTCCACAGATCGGTAAAAACAACTCGCGTGTTGGCATGCCATGCACTCTGACCTCAATAACCGAAGGTTGAAAAATCGATGGCCAATCAAATCGTCCCTTTATAGTGAATGTTTACGTCACCAAAGTCATCATCATAGAAAAGGTACTTCGTGAAAGGGATTGTAAACTTCGTACGTCTAACTCTAAAAAAAGTGTGTTATGGAAAACGAGAAAAGGACAGCCGAATAAAACATGTTTGTCGTGAACCTTACCTGCCAGCCATATTTAAATGCAAAAACAACAGTTGATGGACAGAATGCAGAACAATGTCATACATTCACCCCAGTACAGAGATCTGGGCCTAAATCCATCGTTTTTTTGCTCACCATGCCATTCCAGTTTGAACCCAGCCATATGCAAATCAGTCTTGACCCTGTGCCTCATGGGAACAGTCCAGCCCGAACTGCCAAGCCAGGTCCTCCCTCGACTGGAAACAAGCATCCTAGGACCGGTTTCGGGGTTTCACCCCTCTTCAGCCAGGATAGCTTGATTCCAGTGGCATGGAGAGCACAGGACCCACGTCTGGGCATACCCGTCCCACTCGGGGTGACAAATGCAAAAACAACAGTTGATGGACAGAATGCAGAACAATGTCATACATTCACCCCAGTACATGGAATGGCATGGTGAGCAAAAAAACGATGGATTTAGGCCCAGATCTCTGTACTGGGGTGAATGTATGACATTGTTCTGCATTCTGTCCATCAACTGTTGTTTTTGCATTTGTCACCCCGAGTGGGACGGGTATGCCCAGACGTGGGTCCCGTGCTCTCAATGCCACTGGAATCAAGCTATCCTGGCTGAAGAGGGTGAAACCCCGAAGCCGGTCCTAGGATGCTTGTTTCCAGTCCAGGGAGGACCTGGCTTGGCAGTTTGGGCTGGACTGTTCCCATGAGGCACAGGGTCAAGACTAATTTGCATATGGCTGGGTTCAAACTGGAATGGCATGGTGAGCAAAAAAACGATGGATTTAGGCCCAGATCTCTGTACTGGGGTGAATGTATGACATTGTTCTGCATTCTGTCCATCAACTGTTGTTTTTGCATTTGTCACCCCGAGTGGGACGGGTATGCCCAGACGTGGGTCCCGTGCTCTCCATGCCACTGGAATCAAGCTATCCTGGCTGAAGAGGGGTGAAACCCCGAAACCGGTCCTAGGATGCTTGTTTCCAGTCCAGGGAGGACCTGGCTTGGCAGTTCGGGCTGGACTGTTCCCATGAGGCACAGGGTCAAGACTGATTTGCATATGGCTGGGTTCAAACTGGAATGGCATGGTGAGCAAAAACACGATGGATTTAGGCCCAGATCTCTGTACTGGGGTGAATGTATGACATTGTTCTGCATTCTGTCCATCAACTGTTGTTTTTGCATTTGTCACCCCGAGTGGGACGGGTATGCCCAGACGTGGGTCCCGTGCTCTCCATGCCACTGGAATCAAGCTATCCTGGCTGAAGAGGGGTGAAACCCCGAAACCGGTCCTAGGATGCTTGTTTCCAGTCCAGGGAGGACCTGGCTTGGCAGTTCGGGCTGGACTGTTCCCATGAGGCACAGGGTCAAGACTGATTTGCATATGGCTGGGTTCAAACTGGAATGGCATGGTGAGCAAAAAAACAATGGATTTAGGCCCAGATCTCTGTACTGGGGTGAATGTATGACATTGTTCTGCATTCTGTCCATCAACTGTTGTTTTTGCATTTGTCACCCCGAGTGGGACGGGTATGCCCAGACGTGGGTCCCGTGCTCTCCATGCCACTGGAATCAAGCTATCCTGGCTGAAGAGGGTGAAACCCCGAAACCGGTCCTAGGATGCTTGTTTCCAGTCCAGGGAGGACCTGGCTTGGCAGTTCGGGCTGGACTGTTCCCATGAGGCACAGGGTCAAGACTGATTTGCATATGGCTGGGTTCAAACTGGAATGGCATGGTGAGCAAAAAAACTATGGATTTAGGCCCAGATCTCTGTACTGGGGTGAATGTATGACATTGTTCTGCATTCTGTCCATCAACTGTTGTTTTTGCATTAGCCATATTTAAATGGCCGTGTGTATGTATACATTTTGATGAAGTGGCAAGAGAAAAAGTGGTTCACCACCATAGCTTAAATAAATTAGGTGTCAAAAAAGCATCCCCAAGACGAAAGGAAAGTGTGTCCCGAGTGTTTCAATCATATTAAAAATGACAAATCCTGACAAGTTGCCAAATTGGAATCAAAGGACCAGAAAAAACATATAAATGCCTAAGCTTAACAAAGAAATAAAAAAAATAAAAAAAAATCAAAGATATATAAGAAAAATTGAGAGAGAATTGAAGGGCAAAAGCATGTGACCCTTATTAACATGATAGTAATATCCATGCATCTGAAGAAAAATTAAATGGAGTCTCGCCCTACGTACAATTGAATGTAAATATACCAAGACGTGACTTTGGACATATACCAAAGTCTGTCCCCTCTAAGGTGGTCCAACAGTGGTTATTGATTTTTTAAATTTCATGAACCCACCAAGTCATTGATATTTAGACCAAGGACATGTATATACCAACACCAGAAAACATATATTCATGCACAAAGAGACATAAAGAGTCTAGCCTCATATGTAGATTGAAAATGACATTGAGCACACACAAAAATGTGGCTCCTCCAGAGTGATACAAAAGTAGTTGTTACATTTTCATTTTGGATACCCACAACATTATTGGCCTTTTGTATCCCAGACATCCGCATAATGTTCCTAACCTTTAAGAAAATTGTTTACATGAATTTAATTCAGTATTCAACATGGCATATTTAAATGCCCAGTGACAGATGGAAATGAGGTCACCTTAAGCTTTGACTCCATTATTGGTATATACCATACGAGGACATGTCTTCCGATGATAGTCCCGGATGCTTGAGGGTATTCACTCCCAAAGCAATAAATCACAGCAAATATTACAAAAGATCATGATATTAGTTTGCACGATTCCGATGATTACATACAGGAGTTTTCTTAATTGTTTGTCTAACATGGAACTCTCCTTATTACATACATTGTCACGATACAAATAGGATCTGTCACATGGTTGAGACCAATGTAATGACAACCAATATGATACCAAAATCATACATAAGGCAAATCAGAAGATTGACTATTGGGATAGGTATATGTTGTTTCAATTCCCCACCCATTATAGCAATGACAAGGATTACAAAGTTTCTATAGGTCTTATTTATTATCGCCTATTGCAAAAACTGATGCATTTCATTATCGTGGTTCATGCCAATCTCCATAGTTCTTAGTTTGATGATCCACCGCGCCTCATTTTCTCTTAATTTGGCCATAAGGTTCCCACCTCTGGGGTTGGATTTAGTCTGACTAATTCTCAAGAATCTGACAGTTCGGGTTTCAGAAGTTGTGTGCATCTCCCTGATGTGCCTTACTAGTGGGGAAGTAGGGTCATTGTTTCTCATTGAACGCATATGTTCTTGTATTTTTTTCTTTTAGGGAACAAATCGTACTTTCTACATACCTTACCCCACATGCACAAATCAGCAAATAAACAACAAATTTTGTATTGCAGTTGATGAAAGTCTCAATCATGAATGTCTTACTTCCGTTGAAACTAAAGCAATATGTCTTATGCATTGCCAGGCTACACTTATTACAGGTGCTACATTTGAAGAAACCCTTTGGTGTGGTGGGTAACAATGTGCTGGTCTCCACAGATATAGGCGGCAAGTAACTGTTGCATGCTATATTTCTGATAATCCTTCCTCTTTTGTGAACCATCTTTGGTTTCGATGAAATTATCCACATAAGTGTATTGTCTGTACTAAGTATTTGCTTATGCCTCAATAGTATCCTATGGATTGAGTTACTAAGAGTGCTATAAAATGTGCCGAAAGGGATCATAGTGCATGTTACCTTGGTCATTTGTTTCCTGCATTTTCTTTACAAGGATGCCCTTGATACTTTTATGATTTTCTTCCTGGTGCCTGGTATAACCTCTTTGGAATACCCTCTTTGTAGAAACCTATTCACCAGGTTTTCTAATTCAGTTTCACAGGATTCTGACACACTACAGTTTCTTTTGATTTTTGACATCTCACCATAAGGCATTGCTGCCAATTGTGTTGCCGGGTAAGAACTAGAAGCATCTTGCAATACATTACATGCTGTGGACTTGCGCTAGATTTTAGGCTGTACTCTATTGCCTATTGTGCATATTTGAATGTCCAAAAAACAGATGGATTGTTTACTGAAATCAAGTGTCCTTGGTATGTTGAAATCATTTGTGTTAAGGTGGGCACAAAACTCTAACAACAATGGTTCTGACCCTGTCCAGATTAAAAGAACATCGTCAATATATCGTCCCCAAAAGAGAAAATGTTCCGTCAAATGTTAGAAAAGCTACCTGTTACCTGCCTACACCCTCTAGAAGTCCATTTGCATGTGCTTTCCACTGTTACCCAGGAGCTAAATAGCCCGATAAATGAGATTTGAACTTGCTCCCAGAGCTAAGCGAAAGCCCTTTAGTGTGGGGAGGTGTTCAGTTTCTCTGGCAAGCTGACCATCTGGGTTGTTCCCAGGAACTTATGCCCCAGAACTGGTTTTGAGGGTGTAAGAAATTGGGATACTGGTTGAGGGGGGTGAAACCATACTCAAGCAGCAATCACAATTCTTTTGTGAGTGAGGCACAAGCAAACCCCAAATTAACGTGTGCTCAACCATCTGGTAGCTTGGCAAACAGCAGTCAGAAGCAATGTGTAGAGTATTTATGCAGGACTTCAAACAGTTATAAAGCAAAAACACAACACAAGAAAAATCCTACACCAATTTTGAAAAATAGAGCAAAATTTAATAAATAATTTGAAACAAAAAGGACAAAAATCCAATCAGTAGAATCGGAGATTTGCAATTTCAAAAGTTTAAGTGAATATAGCACCAAATAGCCCAAAGCACCATTTGCAGCTATATGGTTATGCAAGACCAGGAAAAAGTCACAAGTTCAGGCCGACTGCAATGGAGCACAGGTCAGATACAGGGACCAGGTTAGTCCCGCTGAAAAGTTACCTTCTCAGTCCTGCACAGAGAGTCCCATTCGCGGTGGAGGTGACTGCGAGCAACCGAGAAGCGTCACGGACGCTAGTTGATTTAGCACAAGGAGCAGGCCTAGTGTCACTGACGGTCATCGCTGTAGCACGAAAATCCTGCTGTCATCTCGAGCAGGCGGGCTGGAGCCTTACGATGGCACTACCCGCGTGTGGTCGATGCTGTAGCACAAATAATCAGGTTAACAAAACTTTGCGTTGGCGGGCTGTGCGAGTGACCAGGTTTAACACAAACTGACCAGTTTGCGGTCGTGAAGAGGCGAAAAAAATCAATTCAACCTCTCGGAGGCCACAATGGGGTCCAGGACCTGAGTGGCACCACTTGGAGGTCAGAAGCTTGCTCCAACTGGATCTGGGTGTTGGTTAAGATAGTTGGGAGCCTGTTTTGTCCCTGAGGCCAGCAGACTAGCCCTTGGAGTCACTCTGGGACTCTTGGGTTCAGGTGCAGGCACAATCCCTCTGACTCGGGCAGGAGATCAGCAGGGCAGCAGGGCAGCAGGGCAACAGGGCAGCAAGCCAGCAGAGTGGCAGTCCTTTCAGCAGCACAGTAGTTCCTGGCAGAGTCTCCACAGTTCCAGAATGCACTAAAGAGTTGGTGGCTGAGGTCCAATATGAATACCTAATGCCTCCTTTGAAGTGGGAAAAGCTTATGAGTTTTCCCTTTGAAGTGCACAAGTTTCTACCTCCCCTGCCTTTTCAAGTGGGAGTAGAGCTGTGTCCAGCTCTGCCCTCCCATCCTGCCAGTCATGGCCGATACAGGCACCATTAAGCTTGCTATTGTGTGTGTGTGTGTGTTTTGGAGTAATACACTAAGCTCAACTGTCAGTTACTCCCAGTCATTTGACCCAGAGACAGGCTTCAGGCACTAAATGGCTAAGGCAGGAAAGTGCCAACTTTTTAAAAGTGGCTTTTTCAAAATTGTGATTTAATATCTGTCTTTATCATAGGCGAGGATTTTTCATTACAATTCCAAAGAAACCAAACATGAACTGGTTACCTATTCCCATTTGGAAGTTACAGCCTATTAAATGTAATAAGGTAGCTTCAATGTTATTCTATGGGAGAGGCCTTACGATAGTGAAAAACGAATTTAAGAATGTTTTCACTAGCAGGACATGTAAAACTTAAAAGTGCATATCCAACTTTAAATACACTGTCCTCTGGGCTGTCCAGGGCCTACCCTAGGGGTGACATAAGTATTAAAAAGGAAGGTTTGGGTCAGACAAAAGGTTTATTTTGCCAGGTCGAAATGGCATTTTAAAACTGCACACACAGGCTGCAATGGCCGATCTGAGACATGTTTAAAGGGCTACTTAAGTGGGTGGAACAATCAGTGATGTAAGCCCACTAGTAGCATTTAATTTACACGGTCTGGGCAAGGGAATTCCACTTTACTAGGGACTTACAACTAAATTAAATGTGCCAATTGGGTATAAGCCAATTCTACTATGTTTTGGGGAGAGAGCACAAGCACTTTAGCACTGGTTAGCAGTGGTAAAGTGTGCAGAGTCCTAAGGCCAGCAAAAACGAAGTCAGTAAAACAGGAGGGTTGAAGGCATAAAGTTAGGGGGAAAACCATGCCAAGTATGCCAAGGCTAACAGAGAGGGACTGTGGGATGTTTGCAGTACAACCCATAGGAAGTGCTGCAGAAGTGAGTAGGGTCACCCCTGGGAACGTTTACCCCATTGGTTAGGGAGTAGCCAGGAGTTTCCTCTACCGCCAGCTATGCCAGCCATAAATGTGGCATTCCCAGTACCCTCCTCAGATCACTTCTGCACACGTGGTGAGAGGAAGAGGACTGGACCTGCTTTCTGTGACTTGAGAAGAGCCTTGAAGCCTGGACCTGTTCTCAGTTTTGTAGCCAGGACAAAGAAGTGGACTCTGAGGGTCATAAGGCTAGCTTCCTGTTTAGGCTACAGGAACACAACTAGCTTCAAGAGGTCATTTCCTGCTTTCCCAGCTGAACCTGCTGCAGACTTCTGCTTGAGTGAGTCTGGATCCCCAAGTGCTGTCCCCCAGGGTCCTGAACCGTTGGCTGGTGTCAAAGTGTACTACTAACAAATTCTGAAACCTGGCACTTAGAATGTTTTGCCAACTTTTTATTCTGGGAGCCGACGGGGGACAGTGACCAACCTGCCAAGCAGATCCAATGAAGGTGCATTGGAAACAAGGCCAAGGATTCATTTTGCTCCCGAAATGTTCTCCACAGCTGCAAATGCGATTCACCGAGACCTTGTAGAGAAGATATTCAGCCTTGTGGAGCCCTCTTTGGCTACAGCCTGCAGCCTTGCCCCATTGGAAGAATCAGAGCTAAAAAAAGTAACTAAGTCTGAAGGTAGAAATCTTCAACAGGAGATGGCGCGAAAAGTATTCAGCTGGCGAGGCATCTCTGTGCACGAAATCCAAATTTCTCCCACTCTGAGCTTTCTCACCAAAAGTCAACAGCTTCACCACACCTCGTCCAGTGGCATCCTACAATGTGGAGCCTTACAGGCCAAAACTTGCTGCCTTGCCCTGCTGAGGATTTTTGACTTTCATTCAGACACTAAGCCCAAAGGTAAAACTTCTGGCCAGGCAGAACCTGGTTTCTGTATCCGACCCACGCTCCATCGTGGTCAACCTTAAGTTGCATCTAAGTGCTGGTTAAACGCAACAACATGACCTTGATTGGCGCTTAATGCTTTTGGTGCTATTTTACATGTTAGACATAAAAAAAAATCATAACTCCAATTCTATGTATTAGATTTTTATTGTTTTGGTGTCATCTTATTTATTCAAATTTACTCTACCTTTCTAAATTGGTTTTGGGTTTTTCTTTTTTTGTGTATGTTACTGTATAAATACTTTACACAATGCCTCAAAGTTAAGCTTGTCTGCTCTGTGCCATAGCCACCGAGGGTAGGGCTCAAGTTAATTTATGATTCTTGGTACAATCCACAGCTCATCCCCGAAGGGGAATCTCGGCGCTGCAGGGCAGGTAGGTGAGGGAAAAGCGGCGATTAGAACAGCCAGGTTTTCAGGCGTTTCTTGAATTCAGCTAAGCTTGGGCATGTTCGAATGGAAAGAGGAAGGTTATTCCAGTGGAGCTGTGCAAGATTGGAGATGGCACAGCCTTCATATTTGACGGTGCGAATTCGTCTGGAGCATAAAAGAGATTGGTGGCTAGATCGGAGGTTTCTACTTGGGATATAGGAGGTAAACTTATTGCGAAGGTATTTTGGCCCTGACCCTGATAGAGATTTGTATGTCAGGCAAAGCAATTTGAATAGTGATCTCTTGCGGATGGGGAGCCAGTGTAGATCTCTAAGTATGGGGGCTGAGGAGGTTCTTGGGGGTAGGTTATTAACGATACGTGCAGCTGTGTTTTGGACCATTTGTAGTTTGGACAAGAGGGATTCATTGGAGGCAAGAAACAAAGCATTCCCATAATCCAGGTGGGTGATAATTAGCACCTGGGTGAGTGTTTTTCGGGAGCTCAGTGGTAGTCATCTAAAGATTTTTCTGAGCAAACGCATGGTGCCGAAACATGTGCCACATATGGAGGTGATCTGGTCTTCCTTTGATAACTGATCGTCTAAAATTATGCCAGATTTTTTGTGGTTCTAGTGGGCCGAGGAGCAGAGCCCAGTTCTGCTGGCCACCAACTCTGAGCTTTGCCAAACAGTATAATTTCTGTCGATCCCGCGTTAAGTTGGAGGCAGTTGAGGGACATCCAGATGGCAATCTCTTTCATGCAGGTGAGGAATTTTTGTTTGACACTCTCGATGTCTTGCCCAAATGAGATGATCAATTGTGTGTCATCTGCATATGAGAATGTCTCGGACCCATAAGATTTAATAAGTTGGGCCAGAGGGGTTACGTAGATATTAAAAAGTGTTTCGTGTTTAGTGATTAGTAAAGGCCTCAAGAAGCAAGTAGAGCTTCTATATAAATCGTATGCTATGCAGGAGCGGTTCCTACTAGTACTCCTCAGCAGGGGGAATAACTAGACAGGGAATTGATTACAAACCTGGTATTCCATACAGTAGGCCATATCGATGTCAGATGGAAGCTCAGTCCACACCGGGAGAGAGGTGGTGGGTGCCCATGGGACCTCTACTACGGCCGCGCTGCAGTGTGCGGGGGCGGCTCCTGGACGCTCCCAGCCTAGACCCGCTGCGCACCTTTGGGGCATGGAGGTAGGGGTCAGGGGACTAAGGAGAGGCTGGTCACGCACACAGTCCTGGAGCCCACAGTGCCAGGGAGTGAGGTGTACAGAGCTAGCACACACTCCCAGGGGCTTAAACACTCTGGGGCTTCTGTATTGGGGACCAAGCGCACCTCACACAAAAAGAGACATGCACGTCACATTGTGAGCAGCACAGGCTACGGTGTTCTAAAGGCACATTCCACTCTGCTAGTTGTCGCAAATTTGCAATCCAATTTATCGCCCCCGTCCCTGCCTCCTGTTTGCAGCCCGGCAGTATGAGCTTAAGAGTCCGCAAAGCTCAGCCATAGTGTTAACAATTTTTTGAGTCAACAAGGGATTCCCTGGACAGTCTGGTTTCACAGTGAAGGCTGAGATATTTGTACATTCTAACTCTGTTTAGTCGCTTTCCATCAGCAATCATTAAATTAATGTTATAAAACATGATTATTTATAACTTTATCTCACTGATCACCAATACATAAGTTAGAGCATTGGAAGTTAAAACATGGAGCATTGTTTTGCAAACCTAACGCTCAATGTAACACTTTCACCTTTAAGTCACTTAATTTTTGGGATAAACGTTTGAGTGTTAGGGAATACTGCATTCAGGTTGCATCCATGAATGATAAACAATATGCAGGCAAGTACACAAACATGATAAACATCTGTGGGAGAAGATATTCTAGAATTTTGACTTGCAGGTTTAAAATGTGATATTTGCAAATTTATATCATTGACGAAAACCCATCTGGATGGATAAGAAAATGTTATTGATGTGGATCCATGCCTGACATGCACCCAATATAAACTTAGAAAATACCTGCACTGGTGCAAAAGGCAGGGAAAACAGTCAACATTTGCTTTGATTAAGGAGATCCCCAATTTTTTTAATACATGAATTGATAACTCACTGCTCCATTTGTAGGGAGTATTGCTCCTCTTTAAGAATGGCATTAAACAGTGTAGGCAATATAGTACACCACTATTATGGATATTCCTTCAAAATGTTGTTTGAAAGCTTTTCCACATCTTGGCCATTGGACAAGGTACTCCTTCATAAACGTGAACAAATCTAATCCATTGTAGTTTCCACCTTTACTGGTTCGTACCTCAGGGGAACCAATTGAAAATGCCAAGTGCCCTTCACCCTATATAGAATCCTCACAGCTATGGCCAGTCGCGGCTCGCATGATTTGCGGGTGAGAGGGCGGGTTGGGGGCTTTGCGTGGGGGTTCACACGCGGGGGGGAGGGTGGGCAATAAAAAAAAAAAAACTTACCTTACCGGGTCCCGCGCCGCCTCCGCGTTTGGCGTTTTCCTGCTGCTTTCCAGGAACAGGCATCCTCCCTTTCCTCCCCTAAGTCAATCACAATGCTGCAATGGCAGCATTGTGATTGGCGCGGACAGCGCCCAGCCGGGCGCCTGTAGGGAGGCCATTTTCTCTATGTAGGCTGCATGCAGCCTACATAGAGAAAATTTAGAGTGCGCATGACTGCTTTGGTTGGCCCCAGAGGGCCGACCAAACAGTCAGTGCCCACAACAGTGGGCAAGCCACTCCTCCCGGATCCGCCCACCCGCCCGCCCCCAACAAGGCATACCCTCCCGCCCGCCCCAACCAGGCATACCCTGCCTTCTGCTTTCTCGCAGCGCGGGAAGCAGAATCATAAAATGGTATTTAAAATACCATTTTATGTTTCTGCTTTCTCGCACTGCGAGAAAGCAATGGGGCGACGTTCCTCCGCTCTAATGGAGGAGCCGCACCTGGCTATTGCCCATGTCTCACATAAAATCCACATTGATGTATTTTGATGCTTATTTTCTGTTGATTCTAAAATGACTGGACTCGGAAAGGCCTCAGAGTTTGGCGAATAGTCTTCCTATTCAGGTACTTTTAGCTCTTCCTATGCACGGTTCTATAATTGTATTTGATAACGTTTTAAAAAAATATATATTTTTAACAAATGTTTCAGCTTACTTATTGTGCAAAGTCCTCAATAGATTCAGGCATAGTGCACCATTTAGAAACATTAAACAGCCATCTCAACATTTAGTTTTAGAATAAATTTCCTTGTCAAACCAGCCCGCGCTGCGTGAATCGTGGTGTGTGGTCTAGATGGAATAAATCCACAAGCTACCTGCAATGTTAAGGTTTTTAAGCAAAAGACTACTGTTAATGGCAAGATTCATAGCTTAAATTTGATTGGACATTGCAAATATTTTAACAGTAGAATTGTTCAGTGACGTACGTATATTCGGGCTGTTTAAAAATTTAATTTACTCCATGGACGTCCATTCACAGAAACGCCAGGGGTAGCAGAAGTGACGACAGACACCGCTTGACCAGAATAACAAAACATCCCAAGCAGTGACATAATAAGGCACTGATATCTTCCCAGTACAAGGGAAAGGGTTGGCATAGAAAGATGGTGATACTAGGTCCTGCTACATTGTGTCAGGGCACCTGACTGATTTTTTTCCTCTAAAGCACAGAGCTTTCTGCTAAATGTAAATTTTAATTTGCCTGTTTTTAGAAACCGTTTTTGTTAAACCTTATCACAAAAGGCATTCAGAAATGGCAGCATGTGCGTGCACACTTAAATCGTTTTTGTAAACCTTTAGTACCACACTAAGTCGAGCCTGGGCAGCGCATGCGCTGCTCTGTGAGGCATGCTGTATTCAGGTAGGGACTTGAAGCTCCGCCCACTCTCCGCACATATTTTTCATTGGCTTGTGTCATTGTCCACTGTAAACTATGGCTGTTCATTGATCAATAGGCTTAGTAGTCCCTCCTTAGTACCGCCGTGTCTCATTTTGTAACCTCCCATGGCGACACCCCCTGTTGTGTGTGTTGTTACTCGGTAGGCTTTAATTACAGCCTCTGAGCGCTATTTTCTCAAATAGCTTTGTCCTGCCTTCTGTTGCAGGCAGGACACGCTCTCTTCTAACGCTTTTAAAAAAAATTTATAGCACGGGCGCCGAACGCATTTGCAGTGCAATAGGTCTCGCATTTGCGAGAGCTTAAGCTATTGGTATTGTAAATGACAATGCCTTTTAATTATCTGTTTTAAAAACAACACATAAATACAAGGCATTGCCATTTACAATGCCAATAGCTCAAACTCTCGTAAATGTGAGACCTATTGCATTGCACATGCTTGTTTTAAATGGGCTCTTTTCATATAAGGGTGTGCATGCAAAGTCAATCATTTCCTAATGGTTTTTGTGATAACATTTTACAAAAATAGTTTCTAAAGACCAGAAGAAATGGTAAAGCCAAGAAGTCTGCAGCCAAAGCCAGACTTATTGGCTTTGCAAATGCGTTATGATTTTTACGATGGACATCCCTAGGAGCCAAGGATACAGTCAAGGAATGCTGTTCCTGCATGCCAAGGTTGTTAAATTGTAGGGAATTAAATATTTACATCTAGCAGAAGGAACCGGAGCCTGGAGAGGACCTCGCTGCATTACATCAGAAAAGAGAGGCCTTGCACTGCATACGCAAGTCAAAACAGGAACAGCCCTGAAATGAGGGTGTTTCTTATTCCGCCTGCAAGGTAACCTTTTAATTCATAAGAGCGTGCATCACATGCACCTCAGAGTGTATTTATTTTGGCAACTGAAAACATTCTTAAATGGAATGTACATTCTTACGAATTAATATTTCCTGGTTTGAGTGTAGCAACTGAGAGTAAACAAGGCTCATCAGAGGCCACATTGAACTTCTGTTCTTGGCACTCCATTGTGAAATAGGAAGGCAGGCGTCACAGGGCAGTGCCAGGGGTAGCATGGGGCAAGAAAGATGTCGCAACTGTAACCCCTAAATTACTCCCATGTTTGTCTTCCTCTCTGTTCTGACCAGAATTATTACAGCTCCCTTGGACTAGTACACTTCATTAGTTTAAACGTCGGTGTTATAAGGTCACACTCTTGACGCACAGCAACCTAACTGAAAAAATGTTTCAAGGTAATACATTTATAATCTGTGGATGACGAGTGATTGGAAATGCTGGTTACTGATGCTGATTTATAATAAATGAACGTGCCATTTAAATATATGCAATTATTGTCATATACAAGTTTTATCTGATGGCCTCTTGACAAAACGAAGTGCTGGTATATGCCATTTTTATGTTGCGCCTGCACAGCACTTGCACTGTGCTTGCGAAATCTCTTGCAAACAAATTAACAATGCTTAAAATGGGCTTAGAACCTGCCCATTACATTACTGGTTGGCCTCCATGTCACTCTCGTTTCCTTGCTTCTTATTGGTCAGAGCCCCTTCCTCACCTCCAGCTTCTTCCTAGCGTTTGCTGTGTCACTTCCATGGAGCATGAACCAAGTACAGCTACCTATATGAGGCCACTGGTCTTCCACTGGCCGCAGGCTCCTGCAGGTACTCTTTTTTTACTTTGTTACATTCACTCTTTTAGAGTGCATGTGTCTGCCGTCCCTCTTTCTCAACCAGACCTTCTGCCCACTGTTACTGCTCCCTCCCTTGTGTTGCTTTCCCCACCCCCTCCCACTGTTGTCTTTTCTTTTCCCCACCCTCTTCCTGTTGTTGTTGTTTTTTCTTTCCCCATCCCCTCAACTGCCCATTCTTCATTACGCACCCATTCTCCTCCCGCTGTCCGGTATTTGTTCCCCCATCCTCCTCCCGCTGTCCGTTGTTTGTTCTGTTGGTAATGGTGCAAGGAGCTCTTCAAGAACTCATTCTTGGGGAATACGTAAGAGATAACGTTTTATTAATATTGTTTCTCTGTTTAACTCTTACCCTTCCTTTCCGTTTGTTTAAGAAAGGGGGTTAATTATATTCTCCCTTTATCTCTCCTTTTCTACCTTGGAACGGTTAGGTCAGCTGGGGTTAAAGGATGCGGCTCTCAGTAGTGTTATATAGCGTTCTCACTACACAATGCAATTTTATTTCTCACTACTTGATAGAGTGGTTCTTACCTATATTCGATTACCATTGTTCCTCTGTAACTAAGAGGAGAGGAGTTGGCCTAACGGCTAGGGCGTCCGACCTCGAATATGGGGAACTGGGTTTGAGTCTCGGCAATGACGCTGAACATCCTGTGATTCTGGGCAAATCACTTAATCTCCCAGTGCCTAACAAAAATGAATGTGTGTCCTAATGTAACGTAACTGGTGCTATGTAAAGCGCTCTGATACCCGATTCGGGTCAAGTTCGCGCTATATAAAACTCTGCAAAAAAAAAAAACTATGGAAAACTATTTTGGAATGATGGTGCTATTGTAAAAAGGTTGCACAATCACAGTGGAAGTCAAAACATACCCTCCATTGGCATTCCATGCCTGTTTTTTGTATTTTGCTTTTGATTCTGGGTGGTATAAATCCAATCACTCACCCCATCCTCAACATCAGCTGGATACGCATGAGCCATCTGAGCCTGCGACTAGATGGGGACCCCATAAAGGACCCAATTGTTTACATTCAGCAGCTGGGCAATGATCTTATCGCCGTAAGAAATGGTAGCTGTCCGACTGCATGCTGTGAAAGTACTGGACATTTTTAAGTGGCTTGCCTTTTATCAAAATAGAACCTCTGAACAAATGTCACAATTTTTAGGTCGAACCTACAGCGTGCATGCGCCGTCTGCAAGACCTGATGTAATCGCTCTATACGGAGTGTAATCCCGCCTTCTGCTTCAATTGGTTCACTCATGTGTCGCTTGTATTTCCTGGCTCCTTATTGGTGGTGCTCCTGATACTTCACTTCCGTTTTTATACTTGAAGAGCACCAGCCAACTACAGTTTCCTTACGCTGTAGTTGTTTATGTGTTTCTTTAGGGACTACTTGTTTTAAATTTGTGCTAGTGTTTACTGTGTGAGTGTCTATAACTTGTTTAATTGTTTGACTGGGGTCGTGAATCAGCACAGCACCCCCTTCATGGACACCGCGCTTCATGTTTTGTCTCGGATTGCAATCAAAAACAAAGCTGCCTGAGCGCTGGCCCAGCTTGAAAACACGCCTGTAAATCTTTCTTTTCAGGAATTTCCCTGTGCTGCTCCACCTGTTACTGCCTGTTATTTGAACTACTTTGGCGCCTGTCGTCAATATCCCATGCCATCCGTCCCCCCTCTCCCCCGTGCGTGGCTGCCTCTTATTTTCAGTTGAACAATGTCAGTGGATAGACATTTCAAAGTGTGTGTCAACAACAGGCATGGGAGGGGCGGAGCTTGCCTGGCTCCAAGGTGGCCGCAGAGTAGAGAAGAGAAGCTCCATCAGCCCAGCCCAGAACAACTACAGGAACGCCATGAATGAATACCACCAGCGCATAACAGCCACCAAGTGGACCTTTATCAAGAACAAAATCCACACCAACGCAAGTAACGCAAAAGAACTCTTCAACGT
The DNA here is from genome assembly GCA_963921515.1 of Calotriton arnoldi. Classification (NCBI taxonomy): domain Eukaryota; kingdom Metazoa; phylum Chordata; class Amphibia; order Caudata; family Salamandridae; genus Calotriton; species Calotriton arnoldi. The sequence continues at coordinate 14,385 of CAWUFW010000350.1, read as the reverse complement.
CATACAGCAGTTCACCAAACCCCCAGCGAAGCCACGTCACACCATCTCAGGACCTCTGCAACAAGCTCAGCTCCTACTTCCACCTGAAAATCAAGGCTGTTAGATTTGGGGGTCTCTAGTTGGCAGAGGTAGGTACCTTTGTCCAAATAGGGACCCTTGAGTCTAGTCAGGGAAAGTAGGTACACTCCTGAAATAACCCCTGCTCACCCTCTTGGTAGCTTGGCACGAGCAGACAGGCTTAGTTCAGAGGCAGTGTGTAAAGCATTTGTGAACACATACAGTAATCAAGTGACAACACTACAAATGGACACCACACAGGTTATATATTTATAAAAATAGGTATACTTTATATAGATTTATCACAAGACCATAAACGACAAAAATAATCCACAATACTGTCAAGAATGCTTAGTTCTGATCAAAAGGCTTAATTCAAGGTTCTGTGCGAGTCGGTAGCCTTCTCCGGCCACTGCGATGTAAAGAACAAACAGAGTCTATCAAATCCAGCTGACCGCGTCGATACGGGCCAACACAGCGTAGACGGACTCGGTCACAGTACCTTTTACTTGAAGCGGCAGACACAGGCGTGCGAGCCGGATGGCTGTTCGTCGCGGTTGTGTTGCAAAATGGAAGCGTTGCAGTACGCGTTGTCCCTCGAGGCGGTGCAGGCAGCGGCTCGTTGACGTCGTCGAGACGGAGTCGGTGAGACCAGGGCCGTGCGTTGCAGGGCGAGACGGTGCTTCGATGCGGTGCTGGCAGGTTGCGGTGCGGCGACGGAGCCGGATTCAGGAGCTGGCGTCGATCAGTCCGGACAGCGGTGCGAGTCGGGCGGTGCGTCGCGAAGCGTGCGAGCGGTGCCCAACTCTGGTGCGGACACAGGACTCGAACTCAGCAACAGTGACCGTGTCGGTCGGACCAGATGGATTCGGTGTAGCGAGGCGTTGCAAGGTGCGGTGCTGACAGGTTACGGTGCAGGCAGCGGCTCGTTGACGGAGTCGGTGAGACCAAGGCCGTGCGTTGCAAGATGCAGGCGGTGCTCGATGCGGTGCCAACAGGACACCGAGCCGGTCGGGAGAGTCGGTCACAGCTCCCTACCTCTGTAGCCACTGAAACAGAGTTTCCAGCAGCAATTCACAAAGGGGGTGAAGTCCAATGGTCCTGGGACTTCGATCAGGGGCAAGCTCTCTTCCAAGCCCTTGGAGATCCTTCACAAGTTGATGAAAGTCACAGCAAAGCAAAAGTTCCTTTCTCCTTTCTTTGGCAGTCAGGCAAACCACTGCAGGCCAATCCCCCAAGCAGCACTTCAGGCTTAGGGATAGTCTCTCCTCAGTTTCTTCTTGGTTCCGCTCCTCAGCAATGGTTTCTTCTTGTTCCCAAAAGTGATCTAAAGTTCCTGGGTTTGGGCCCCAGTACTTATACTCCTTTTCTCTTTGTTCTCTGAAGGCAGAGAGGCCTTTGCCTAGGTTAAACCAGTTCTGTGCAGCTTTGGAGCACTCTGTGTACATGTCTCCTTCTTTACCTTTCAGAATGTGGGGCAGGGTACTCAGACACCCGGCAGGGGGTGGAGCCAGCATTGTGGAAGTCAGGCACAGCCCTATTCAGACCCAGATGCAACTCCTCCCTCCACTCTGGATGCAGATCTCTCTATTCAGCCCTGTGCTGCCTCACCCTGTCTCCTGTAGCCACCCCCAGCCCCTGTCACGCACAAACCAGACACACAATACACAAGCTGGCAGAGGCAGGCTGGATAGTTAGGCAAGAAAATACCCACTTTCTAAAAGTGGTATTTTCAAACACAGAATGTTAAAACCAACTTCACTAAAAGATGTATTTTATCATTCTGAGTTCAGGCATACTAAACTCGAATTTCTACCTAGTTCCCTGAGTCAGTTTAGGATTATAAGATGTTATAATCAAACTGCCCATTCTGGCCTATGGGGAACAGGTAGCCTTGCAATAGTGAAAAACGAAAATGGCTGTAATTCACTATTAGGACATGCCACACACACCAGGCATGTCCCACCTTATCCTTACAATGCACCCTGCCCGTAGGCCTACCATAGGGGTGTCTGATATGAAGAAAAGGGAAGTTTTGGGGACTGGTAGGTGGGTGCACTTATCAAGTCGACATGGCAGTCACAGACTGCACACAGGCTCTGCAATGGCAGGCCTGAGACACACTTTACAAGCTACTTCTGTGGGTGGCACAACCAGTGCTGCAAGCCCACCAGCAGCATTTGATTTACAAGCCCTGGGCACACTCAGTGCCCTGTACTAGGGTCTGACAGTAATTCAAATAAGCCAAACATGGAGTCACTAATTCACATCACACTTTACAATAGGGAGCACTTGCACTTTGGCACTGATTAGCAGTGGCAAAGTGCCCATGAGCATCTAGTCCAGCAAAAACATATCGACAACAGTGGAGGCATTATGAAAAAATGGAAGGGAGACCCACGCCAAGGATGCCAGGTCTAACACGTGTCCCCTCCAGCTGAAATGTGGGGAGAATGATCCTACCCCTAGGGAGTTCTCATCACTAAGGCAGAAAAATCTGGACAGACCATCAGCATTGGCGTGTTCTGTACCAGAGCGGTGTTCCACCGTAAAGTCCATCCCCTGTAGGGAAATGGACCACCTTAACAGCTTTGGATTCTCACCCCTCATCTGCATCAACCATCTGAGGGGCCTGTGGTCTGTCTGAACCCGGAAGTGAGTCCCAAACAGGTATGGTCTCAGCTTCTTCAGTGCCCAGACCACAGCAAATGCCTCACGCTCAATAGCACTCCATCTCTGTTCTCGGGGAAGTAACCTCCTACTGATGAAGGCTACAGGTTGGTCTAAGCCCTCCTCATTGATCTGTGATAGAACAGCCCCTACACCATGCTCTGAAGCGTCCGTCTGAACAATGAACTCATTGGAGAAGTTGGGTGCCTGGAGCACAGGCGCCGTGCCCATGGCAGTCTTCAAGGTGTCAAAAGCTTTTTGACAGGCGTCAGTCCAAATCACTTTCCTGGGCTGCTTCTTGGAAGTCAGCTCTGTCAAGGGGGCAACAATGCTGCCATACCCCTTGACGAGATCTCCTGTAATACCCGGTGAGTCCTAGGAAGGCTCTCACCTCTGTCTGGGTCTTGGGGGCTCCCAAGCCAGAATGGTATCAATTTTCGGTTGGAGGGGCGCCACCTGGCCGCTCCCAACCTGGTGTCCCAAGTACACCACAGAACCCTGCCCAATCTGGCACTTACTTGCCTTGATTGTGAGGCCTGCCCTCCGCAGCGCCATCAACACTTCCCAGAGGTGGCGCAGATGTTCTTCCCAACTGGGACTGAACACTGCGATGTCATCCAGGTAGGCGGCACTGAAATCCTCCAGTCCAACCAACACCTGGTTGACCAACCTCTGAAAGGTGGCAGGGGCATTCTTCATCCCAAAGGGCATCACCCGGAACTGGTAGTGCCCATCTGGTGTGGAGAATGCTGACCTCTCTTTTGCCCCATCAGTCAAGGCGATCTGCCAGTACCCAGACATTAAGTCAAACGTGCTGAGGTACCGCGCAGCCCCTAACCGATCTATGAGCTCATCAGCTCTGGGGATGGGGTGGGCGTCAGTCCTGGTGACGGAATTGAGTCCCCTGTAGTCCACACAGAACCGGAGTTCTGGTGTGGCACCAGGTGCGGCAGCCTTTGGAACCAAGACCACTGGGCTGGCCCAAGGGCTGTTAGAGGACTCAATCACCCCTAGCGCAAACATCTTGGAGACCTCCTCCTTGATGCAGGCTCTGACCCTGTCAGTCACCCTGTAAGCCTTGTGCTTCACAGGAAGACTGTCCCCAGTGTCCACATCATGGACGCACCAATGAGTGACACTGGGAACCAGGGAGAACAGGTCAGGGAACTGTCCCAACAGCTGGCGACAGTCTCCCTGCTGCTCAGGTGTGAGGGAGGTAGAGAGGTTTACTCCCTCCACGGATCCATCTTGCTCTCGGGCTGACAGGAGGTCAGGAAGAGGCTCGGTCTCCTCCTCCATCCCATCATCTGTAGCTAAGAGCATGCCCACTTGGGACCTCTCCAAGTGGGGCTTTAAGCGGTTCACATGCAGGACCCACAAGGGGTTCCTGGGAGACTGCAAGTCCACCAAGTAGGTAACTGGACTCTTGCGCTCCACCACCGTGAAAGGGCCGGTCCACCTATCCTGGAGCGTACAAGGCTCCACAGGGGCCATGACCCACACTTTCTGACCAGGCTGAAGCTCGACCAGAGTGGCATTCTGGTCGTACCACCGCTTCATCTCCTCCTGGCTGGCTTCCAGATTTGCCTCAGCAAGCTCTCTGAAACGCCTAGTCTGGTTCCTGAAGGCCAGCATGTAACTGTATACATCCTGGGGAGGTTTCCTGGGAGATTGCTCCCAGCCTTCCTTGACCAAACTCAGAGGTCCTCACACCGGGTGTCCATAGAGGAGCTCAAAGGGGCTGAACCCTAGAGACTTCTGTGGCACCTCCCGTTATGCAAACAACAGGCAAGGTAAGAGGACGTCCCATTTACGCCTCATGGGTTCTTCCAGACCCATAATCATGCCCTTGAGGGTCCGGTTGAATCTCTCCACCAGCCCATTTCCTTGAGGGTGGTAAGGAGTGGTGAACTTGTAAGTTACACCGCACTCCTGCCACAGGGACTTCATGTACTTGGACACGAAGTTGGTACCTCTGTCAGACACCACCTCTTGAGGGAATCCTACACGTGAGAAAATTCCCATCAGTGCCCGTCCCACCACGGGGGCTGTCACTGTCCTCAGAGGGATGGCTTCAGGGTACCGGGTGGCATGGTCCACCAAGACCAGGATAAACCTGTTGCCCATGGCTGTCTTGGGGTCCAGTGGCCCCACAATGTCAATACCCACCCGTTCAAAGGGGTGCTGACCACAGGGAATGGCTGGAGAGGAGCCTTGTGCTTCCTCCACTCTTTCCACTTGCCTGGCAAGTCTGACATGTCCTGCAGTGAGTGGCGGCACTCCTGCGCATCTGGGGCCAATAGAAATGGGTGACAAGCATTTCAAAGGTCTTGTCCTGCCCCAGATGTCCTGCTAACGGTACATCATGAGCCAACCCCAGTAGGAAGGCTCTGAAGCGCTGGGGTACCACCAGCACATGGGCTGACCCAGGCTCAGCAACCTTAGGCTCTGAATACAGGAGACCATTCTCCCAGTAAATCCAATGTGATCCAGACTGATCACCTGCTGCCTGGTCTGTGGCCTGTTGCCTCAGACCCACGAGAGAAGGGCAGGTGTTCTGCTCCTCGCAGTACTCCTCCCTGGATGGTCCTCCTTCTTGCTGCCAATGGGTCAGCTCAGGTAGGTCCCCCAGTTCAGCTACCTGTTCCCCTGTAGGCTCCAGGGCATCCCCCTCAGGGTCTGCCTCCTCCTGGACCGTGGGAAGTTCGGGGGCCGGTTTCCCGCGCCCCCTGCCTCCTTTCTCTCCGGCAGGCACCTGGGCCTCCCTATCAGGCTCCAGGTCCTCTTGAACACCTTTAGCTGCCATTGACCGGGTGGTCACACATGCCCAATCAGGCAAGCCCAACGTTTCTAAATGCGCACTCCGCTCCACCTTAGCCCAAGGTGAGCTCTCCAAATCGTTCCCTAACAAACAGTCAACAGGCATGGCTGGCCTCACAGCTACTTGAAGAGTACCCGAGACCCCCCCCCACTCAAAGGGAACCTGAGCCACCTTGCAGTGACTCTCTGTGTTGTCAGCGGCAACAACTGGATAGAAGGCATCAGGGACAACCTGCTCGGCCCGTGCTCAGGGCCGGGGATGCTGCTGGTTTTAAGCCCCATCCTGCTTCTATATTCACCTATACTGGGGAACAACTGCGAGCCTTTAACACAAAGGGTAGGTGTGACGTAAAAACTGGTACTAATATCGATCCATGTATGACTCATTTTAAATGTAATGCCTGTGGGTTTTCCTACCATTTATCTGATCTACCCCAGTCATCTCTTAGTCGGAAGCATCTATCCGCTGTAAAGAATGGGACAAAGTCAGTGTTAGGCTATCTTATCAATGCACGGTCGTTGTGCAAACACGCGTCTGAGTTTGCTCTGCTCATTGAAACACATGGTGTTGATGTGGCCTTTATTACTGAAACCTGGGGAGATAGCTCTGCAGATCCTGACTTTGCAATGGCGACTCCCTCAGGGTACACACTATTTAGGCAAGACCGAGCAGGTAAAAGAGGAGGAGGACTGGCTGTCCTGTTTCCAAGTACATGGAAAGGGGTTTTTACCTCTCAGTACAACGGACCTACCTTAGAATCCTTACTTTTTAAATGAATGATAGGTAACCATTATGCCTTTAATGGTTTGTTATGCTACCGACCCCCAGGCCCCCGGGCTAACTTTCTGATGAACATTGGCACTTCCCTGGATGTTATATCCCAGTCACCGGATTTCACGCTCCTGGGTGACTTCAACGTTCACCTGGAGGATCCACTGGATAGTGATGCTGTACATTTTATTGATATTGCAAACAGTATGGGCCTCACTCAGCAGGTGACTGGCAGTACACATTTGGGGGGTCATTTACTGGATGGAGTATTTACCAGTAATGACCATCTACAATGCCTTCCTCCACTGCCAATTATATGGTCGGACCATAAAGCTATTATGTTTTCGTTTCCGGTACAAAACCCCCAGACAAAGAAATTGATAAAAAGGCAGCGGAAATTGATCCGGCCCTGGAATAAGCTGGCAGTAGGTATGTTTGAATCTGCATTAGCCCAAAACTCTCCACCTCCCTTAGAAGACTCAAATGAAGCTGTTGCTGCTTTTGAGGACTGGCTGAGAAAGTCAATAGACCAAGTACTACCAGTTAAATGTATCTCTAGTCATAGGCCCAGACCCACCGAACCTTGGTATTCAGAACAGCTTAGGATACAAAAACAAAAATGTCGCCGTCTGGAAAGGAAGTGGAGATCCTCAGACGAATTGGAGGATAAAGCTAACTATAAATCAGCTTTGCTAGAGTATAAAAAACTTATCTATAAGGAGAAAACTAGCTATTTCACCACAGCCATACTTTCAGAAAAAAACTCGTCAAAGGAACTTTTCTCGACGGTTAAACGATTAGCCAATTGCTCTGTGGCGGCAGATTCACCTAAAACTCAGGCATTTTGCGACAGGGTGGCTACGTTTTTCCAGGATAAAGTCAAGGCGGTCTATAATGGGCTCATCAAGTCCACGGATCAAGGAATGGTTCCTTCCTTAGAGGCTTCTGCTAGACCTGGGATTACTGGTATTATCCCCAGAACCTATGCTGAATATAGGGACCTTCCTGAATTATCTGCCTTTCCAATACTGACAACGGAAGCAACAATTAACTTGTTGAGATCCACTAAATCAGGCTCTCCACTGGACCTATGCCCTCCAAAGATCTTTCATCTTCTACCAGAGATCTTCGCCTCTCATCTGACGCCTATATTTAATCAAATGCTCTCCTCTGGTTTATTCTCCACTAGCTGGAAGTTGGCATCCGTGCTTCCCCTTCTGAAGAAGCCAAATCTTGATGAGACTGACCCCAATAATTACCGCCCAATCTCCAGACTTCCGCTGCCAGCAAAGATGGTGGAGAAGGCCATGAATAATACTCTATCAGACTATATTGAAAGGCAAGGCCTTCTCGATGACACTCAGTTCGGGTTTCGAAAACATCATAGTACCGAACTGGCGTTGATCACATCATCTGAACTGATTAGGCAGACAGTCGACTCGGGGGGCAGTGCAGCACTTGTGCTGCTTGACCTCTCCGCCGCATTTGACACGGTGAACCATCAGAAACTTTTGGAAGTTCTGAGGGGAATTGGTGTCAAAGGGAATGCACTTTCCCTTCTTGAATCATTCCTGTCTGGCAGGGAACAATTTGTGGCACTAGAAAACTTTAAATCACCCAATTTTATACTTCCATGTGGTGTGCCACAGGGATCGTCCTTGAGCCCGACTCTTTTTAATATTTATGTTGCACCACTGGCGTAGTTAATCAGGTCCCTAGGCTTTTCGGCTATATCCTATGCCGACGATACGCAGATCATCGTCTCAGTGTCAGGATCCCCCACTAACACTATGAAACAGTTCCATACCTGCCTTCGTCAGGTTGGGGACTGGATGGCTGCCAATTGTCTAAAACTTAACTCTGGTAAGACGGAGGTCTTACTTTTTGGTGCTCACACTAATTTCTGGTCACCCGATCTCTGGCCCTTGGAGCTTGGGCCATTTCCCACGCCAGTGATCAAGGTTAAGAACTTGGGAGTCATTTTCGATTCCAAACTCTCATTTGAAAACCATGTCAACCAGGTCACCTCCCTTTCTTTCTACACGCTAAAGCTTTTGAGAAAGATCCTCCCATTTATTCCAGCTGAGCTACGTAAACTGGTGGTCTCTGCACTCGTTCTGTCAAGAGCCGACTACTGTAACAGGCTTTTTATCAATCTTCGGAAAAAGTGCCTGTCTAAGCTGCAGGTTGTGCAGAATGCAGCGGCTCGGCTCCTGCTGAACATTCCAAGATACAAATCTGTGTCAAAGGTGCTCAAGGATTTACATTGGCTGCCAATAAAAAGACGAATAGAGTTTAAGGCTCTATGCATTGTTTTTAAGGCCACACAGGACATAGGACCAGGTTTTTTAAAGCGGAACTTGTTACCCTATATTCCAGTCCGTTGTCTCCGCTCATCCTCTGCCCATGATTTGATTGTTCCCAGGGTAAAAAAATGCTCCTGGGGGGGAAGAAGCTTTCTGGTTGGCGCAACTAGGTTATGGAATTCTCTCCCAATAAGATTGAAACAAGAAACACATCTGTTAGCTTTTAGGAAAGCGCTAAAGACATGGTTGTTCAATCTCTAAAGTGTCTGCGAATCTCCTAGCTTAAATCCTGTCTCTGATGAGCAAGCGCCTTGACACCCATGGGTGATTGTTTCGCGCTCTACAAATCTCCATTTCATTTCATTTCATTTCATTTCTCTTGAGACACCAGGTGACACTTGACAGCTGTCACACTGGCTCCTGTGTCTCTCAGAGCCTCCACCCTATGGCCATTGATGGTCACCCACTGCCTGTATTTTTTAGTGTTATCAGGCAGCTGGGTCCTAGGGACCATCTCAGAGTCTCCTAATGAGACAAGGGAAAACACTGTGGGATCCCCCCCACCTTGGGCACCCCACTCCTCCCCCAGGGCTACACTAGCCAACTGCCGGGGGACAGCACCAGTGGGTGCTGGTTTTCCATGCAAAGGGCAACGAGGATCGTTGGCCTTGTGGCCAGGGGCGCCACACTTGTAACATACCAGTGGTCCCTGGTGAACAGGGGGCCTGTCAGGGCCACTGGCTTCTTCTCAGGGGGAGGCTGGGAACCTTTCCCTTGGTTCCCTTGGGGTCTACTTTGGGGCCCTTTATGGAACTCCCTCTGTTTACTCTTGTCCCCCCCACTCTTCTGCTGGGGACCCTGCCCACCCTTGGCGGGGTCTCCCACGTGACCCTTGTGGACCCGGGTTCTCACCCAGCGGTCCGCCTCCTCAGCAAGCTGCCTAGGGTTAGTCAGCTTACTATCAATCAGGTGCTGGCGTAGCTCAGGAAAACAATTACTGGACAAGTGCTCCCAGGCAATCAAATCAAAGAGCGCCTGAAAATCAGTCGCTTTGCTACCCTTTACCCAACCATCCAAGGCTCTGCAAAAGAAGGTCACATATTCAACCCAGGTACTGCCTTCAATCTTCTTACAGTTCCTGAACCTCTGCCTATAAAGCTCAGGGGTCAAACCATATCTAGTCATCAATGCATCTTTCATGTGGCTGTATGAATTATAGACTTCAGAGGGCAAATCCAACAAGGTATCCCGCCCCTCACTAAGGAACCGTCCCCACAACCCCGCTCCCCAGTCCTTCTCAGGGACCCGTGGGAAGACATGGCTACCTCATAGGCTTTGAACCACTGCCCAATGTCATCATTTTTTAAAAACTCCTTCACCACATCTTTGGGAATATACACCCTAGCTTCAACAGGCACAGGCGGTACACTGCCACCAGAGGGAGTAATCTCCAAGCTTTTGGCCTTCAATTCCAACTCCCTCAAAACTTTCTCATGTTCAAACTGCATTTTCTTTTCCTCTAGGGCTAATTTCCTAGTTTGCATTTCAAATTCTAACTGCCCATTCAGCTTGAGCTTGGTCAGCTCCATTTCGTGCATCCTACTCTCTTTCCTGTCCTCCAACTCTTCTGGAGACAGACCTCTGGCAGAAACACTGCTACCTACTGGGGAAGGTGGTCTTCCAGCCCCTAGACCCAATAGCCCCTCCAGCTGCCCTTCTGCATTCTCAGCCCCCTCCACAGGGGCACTCCTTGATTCGACCCAGGCCCTCAGCGCCTTTTGGAGGTCCTCCTTCCTGGAGAGCCCGGTCATGGACACTTTAAACTTTTTGCAGAAATGCTTGAGCTGCTTGAGGGTGTAGCATTCTAGCCTCTCCTCTTCCCAATCACACTCAACAGAGGCTACTGATGCTGGTTTCTCCATGGTGATTAAACTTGGCAGTTGCAAAAATAGAAAATGCCAGAAAAAATGCTATCAAAAAGTATGTGGTTGCGTTTTGGTCTGCACTCAATAAGTAGTGTTCACCAATTACTGTACATAAGTCACAAATGCAAGTCCAGAATCCTCACCGCTGACTACCAATGTTAGATTTGGGGGTCTCTAGTTGGCAGAGGTAGGTACCTTTGTCCAAATAGGGACCCTTGAGTCTAGTCAGGGAAAGTAGGTACACTCCTGAAATAACCACTTCTCACCCTCTTGGTAGCTTGGCACGAGCAGACAGGCTTAGTTCAGAGGCAGTGTGTAAAGCATTTGTGAACACATACAGTAATCAAGTGACAACACTACAAATGGACACCACACAGGTTATATATTTATAAAAATAGGTATACTTTATATAGATTTATCACAAGACCATAAACGACAAAAATAATCCACAATACTGTCAAGAATGCTTAGTTCTGATCAAAAAGGCTTAATTCAAGGTTCTGTTCGAGTCGGTAGCCTTCTCCGGCCACTGCGATGTAAAGAACAAACAGAGTCTATCAAATCCAGCTGACCGCGTCGATACGGGCCAACACAGCGTAGACGGACTCGGTCACAGTACCTTTTACTTGAAGCGGCAGGCACGGGCGTGCGAGCCGGATGGCTGTTCGTCGCGGTTGTGTTGCAAAATGGAAGCGTTGCAGGACGCGTTGTCCCTCGAGGCGGTGCAGGCAGCGGCTCGTTGACATCGTCGAGACGGAGTCGGTGAGACCAGGGCCGTGCGTTGCAGGGCGAGACGGTGCTTCGATGCGGTGCTGGCAGGTTGCGGTGCGGCGACGGAGCCGGATTCAGGAACTGGCGTCGATCAGTCCGGACAGCGGTGCGAGTCGGGCGGTGCGTCGCGAAGCGTGCGAGCGGTGCCCAACTCTGGTGCGGTCACAGGACTCGAACTCAGCAACAGTGACCGTGTCGGTCGGACCAGATGGATTCGGTGTAGCGAGGCGTTGCAAGGTGCGGTGCTCACAGGTTATGGTGCAGGCAGCGGCTCGTTGACGGAGTCAGTGAGACCAAGGCCGTGCGTTGCAAGATGCAGGCGTTGCTCGATGCGGTGCCAACAGGACACCGAGCCGGTCGGGAGAGTCGGTCACAGCTCCCTACCTCTGTAGCCACTGAAACAGAGTTTCCAGCAGCAATTCACAAAGGGGGTGAAGTCCAATGGTCCTGGGACTTCGATCAGGGGGCAAGCTCTCTTCCAAGCCCTTGGAGATCCTTCACAAGTTGATGAAAGTCACAGCAAAGCAAAACGTTCCTTTCTCCTTTCTTTGGCAGTCAGGCAAACCACTGCAGGCCAATCCCCCAAGCAGCACTTCAGGCTTAGGGATAGTCTCTCCTCAGTTTCTTCTTGGTTCCGCTCCTCAGCAAAGGTTTCTTCTTGTTCCCAAAAGTGATCTAAAGTTCCTGGGTTTGGGCCCCAGTACTTATACTCCTTTTCTCTTTGTTCTCTGAAGGCAGAGAGGCCTTTGCCTAGGTTAAACCAGTTCTGTGCAGCTTTGGAGCACTCTGTGTACATGTCTCCTTCTTTTCCTTTCAGAATGTGGGGCAGGGTACTCAGACGCCCGGCAGGGGGTGGAGCCAGCATTGTGGAAGGCAGGCACAGCCCTATTCAGACCCAGATGCAACTCCTCCCTCCACTCTGGATGCAGATCTCTCTATTCAGCCCTGTGCTGCCTCACCCTGTCTCCTGTAGCCACCCCCAGCCCCTGTCACGCACAAACCAGACACACAATACACAAGCTGGCAGAGGCAGGCTGGATAGTTAGGCAAGAAAATACCCACTTTCTAAAAGTGGTATTTTCAAACACAGAATGTTAAAACCAACTTCACTAAAAGATGTATTTTATCATTCTGAGTTCAGGCATACTAAACTCGAATTTCTACCTAGTTCCCTGAGTCAGTTTAGGATTATAAGATGTTATAATCAAACTGCCCATTCTGGCCTATGGGGAACAGGTAGCCTTGCAATAGTGAAAAACGAAAATGGCTGTAATTCACTATTAGGACATGCCACACACACCAGGCATGTCCCACCTTATCCTTACAATGCACCCTGCCCGTAGGCCTACCATAGGGGTGTCTGATATGAAGAAAAGGGAAGGTTTGGGGACTGGTAGGTGGGTGCACTTACCAAGTCGACATGGCAGTCACAGACTGCACACAGGCTCTGCAATGGCAGGCCTGAGACACACTTTACAAGCTACTTCTGTGGGTGGCACAACCAGTGCTGCAAGCCCACCAGCAGCATTTGATTTACAAGCCCTGGGCACACTCAGTGCACTGTACTAGGGTCTGACAGTAATTCAAATAAGCCAAACATGGAGTCACTAATTCACATCACACTTTACAATAGGGAGCACTTGCACTTTGGCACTGATTAGCAGTGGCAAAGTGCCCATGAGCATCTAGTCCAGCAAAAACATATCGACAACAGTGGAGGCATTATGAAAAAATGGAAGGGAGACCCACGCCAAGGATGCCAGGTCTAACACGTGTCCCCTCCAGCTGAAATGTGGGGAGAACTATCCTACCCCTAGGGAGTTCTCATCACTAAGGCGGAAAAATCTGGACAGACCATCAGCATTGGCGTGTTCTGTACCAGGGCGGTGTTCCACCGTAAAGTCCATCCCCTGTAGGGAAATGGACCACCTCAACAGCTTTGGATTCTCACCCCTCATCATCTGCATCAACCATCTGAGGGGCCTGTGGTCTGTCTGAACCCGGAAGTGAGTCCCAAACAGGTATGGTCTCAGCTTCTTCAGTGCCCAGACCACAGCAAATGCCTCACGCTCAATTGCACTCCACCTCTGTTCCCGGGGAAGTAACCTCCTACTGATGAAGGCTACAGGTTGGTCTAAGCCCTCCTCATTGATCTGTGATAGAACAGCCCCTACACCATGCTCTGAAGCATCCGTCTGAACAATGAACTCATTGGAGAAGTTGGGTGCCTGGAGCACAGGCGCCGTGCACATGGCAGTCTTCAAGGTGTCAAAAGCTTTTTGACAGGCGTCAGTCCAAATCACTTTCCTGGGCTGCTTCTTGGAAGTCAGCTCTGTCAAGGGGGCAACAATGCTGCCATACCCCTTGACGAATCTCCTGTAATACCCGGTGAGTCCTAGGAAGGCTCTCACCTCTGTCTGGGTCTTGGGGGCTCCCAAGCCAGAATGGTATCAATTTTCGGTTGGAGGGCGCCACCTGGCCGCTCCCAACCTGGTGTCCCAAGTACACCACAGAACCCTGCCCAATCTGGCACTTACTTGCCTTGATTGTGAGGCCTGCCCTCCGCAGCGCCATCAACACTTCCCAGAGGTGGCGCAGATGTTCTTCCCAACTGGCACTGAACACTGCGATGTCATCCAGGTAGGCGGCACTGAAATCCTCCAGTCCAACCAACACCTGGTTGACCAACCTCTGAAAGGTGGCAGGGGCATTCTTCATCCCAAAGGGCATCACCCGGAACTGGTAGTGCCCATCTGGTGTGGAGAATGCTGACCTCTCTTTTGCCCCATCAGGTCAGGGAACTGTCCCAACAGCTGGCGACAGTCTTCCTGCTGCTCAGGTGCGAGGGAGGTAGAGAGGTTTACTCCCTCCATGGATCCATCTTGCTCTCGGGCTGACAGGAGGTCAGGAAGAGGCTCGGTCTCCTCCTCCATCCCATCATCTGTAGCTAAGAGCATGCCCACTTGGGACCTCTCCAAGTGGGGCTTTAAGCAGTTCACATGCAGGACCCGCAAGGGGTTCCTGGGAGACTGCAAGTCCACCAAGTAGGTAACTGGACTCTTGC